>JAIUCV010000104.1:2400000-3000000 GCA_026724425.1 Erythrophleum ivorense | reverse complement strand
TAGTATAAATTTTGTGTGCTAATGAATGTTGCAACTCCATATTGTTTCTAACTAGTATGATACTGCAACGTAATTGCTAGAATCACAGTCAACAAGTTTCTTTGTAGAGACAATAAATGGTAACGTGTAATGTGTACTTTTGCCGAGGTTTTTGTTTGCCAAACTATGAAGCGCATGTCACTTCACTCACTCGGTTTTTCTTTTGAAAAAATATTGCCAATTGATCTTTCAGGTCCCTACCCTTTCTGATTTCTTGAATGCTTAGGTTTATTCAATGCTGTATCTCTGTTTTCAAATAGCAACATTCGTTTACCCAGAGATAACTTCTGTTTCAGGGGCCAGATGAAACTAAGACAGGAGGGTGAGGAAGCTGAGAAAGAGGAGCAGAAAATCCCAAACGGAAACAGCGTAGTGGAAAGCCAAACTGTGGAGAAGAAGGGATTCACAGGAGGCTGTTGCCAAGGTGCGAACGGGGTTTCATGTTGCCAGGACCAAACTCCAGAACCAGTCAAGAAAGAAGGATCCGTGAAGCGTAACTGGTTCAGATCGATAGAGAAAGAAGAGATTTTCTTGGGAGCTGCAATAGTTGGAGCTGTCGCGACCATAGCCGTGGCTTACAGCACTTACAGGAGGTCAGGTTAAAGAAACCCCCCTCCTCTTTTTACCTTTCAAGAAGAACTTGCACAACAAAGTATTATTTGGTAGCCATCTTATAGCAGTAAAGGAAACAAAAACACGGAGGTAATAATCTTTTGGAACCACCTAACCATCATTTGGTCTGGCTGGGTAATCGGTTTAGCAATACAGGAATTGGGAATTGAATAAACTACATATTATAGCCTTTTCCATTAAAAAAATGTGTGTTTGTTTTGTCTTGGTTCAAATCGGTTAACACTTGCAATGGATATCATCAATCTTTTTTAGTTCGATTTATATATGAAATAAACGGTTACTGGAGCGGCCATTGCAGTCAGGCAATGACAGATTCACAATTAGTAGTAGTTCAGGCAATCCAGTTTATAGTTCTATACAAAGTGAAACCAAATAAAACCATTTACATTTTCGTTCGAGTTTGGATATAACTTAGTTTTTGATTCTGTTTACTTGTGTGGAGACAAATCATAATTGACAAAATAATTATATAAATGAAATTAAAAGTTGAGGGTGACTAAAAAGATGAAAAATCTGCAAAGTACAGAAGGACGACGGTCGTAAGAAAATGGGTCCTACTCCTACCTATCTCACTCTTTTTTGGTTCGTTAAACCGACGAGATTTTCTATCGACGCTTTTCAGTTTTTGGTCATATTTTAGTTTTTTTACACAGTCATAAGTTTTGGATAAGTTAACAAGAGCTCTAGAATTCATGTGAGTCCAACTAAAGTTAGCTCCAACCAACCACCCACTTAGCACAACCTTCGATTCAGTAATCAATAGTATATTGCTCCGTGCACAAAACAACAGTGTTCCTTATGAAAAACACGTATTTATCATTTCACGTCCATATATGTATTTTACTGTGTTCAAGTCAACAATGGGAGAAACGATAATATAAAAAAGAAAGTCAATACGGTAGAATTGTGGTTAGTTTTGAATTTAGAGAACCACTGGTTCATCAAAACGGTAATAACTATCAGTGTCATGTCCTATCCATAAAAAAAGTTTGCAGATAATCAGTCACCTATTACACTTAAGTCTCTAACATCTAATGCGAGTTGTTCCGACAGTCCAAAAAATCACTTCACTACATCCCAAGAAGGAGGTTGAACTGTCGGAGATCGGATCCCTAACTAAACATCAAATTATGCGCGCGCGCGCACACACACACACACACATTTTAACAGAACACTAAGGAGATTCATATCCAGAACACTAAATGTGTTTCGATCATATTTTTCCCCAGTTAAACCGATCTATTATTTGATCCGATTATGTGTCTTCTAGATGCATTCAGTTCCCTTTTCGAAGGAACCACAGCCACTTATTGTTTCTTATAAGTTCGCTGAAAAGTGTGAAAAAGACTTGTGGGTGTGCTTCCGCGTCTGTAAGTGTTTTCTTGGGGAGAGAAAGAGAGAAGCTGAGGAGACTTCTTGTCACCTCACTGACGCCTACGCGGAAAAAGCAAACTACTTTCGAGTTCTTTAATCCTTTTTTATTTTTCATTCCTAAAAGCCAAAAAAAAAAAACCCCTAAAAAAAGAAACTTATAAAATTGATAAAATCTTTAACTAAACGAACACGAATCATCAAATTTTGACCATTTCTCCATCTGGTTGTTTTTTTTTTTCTCCTTCAGTTCCAGTGTCAACTTCAGTTCCTCCATTCTTTTTCTTCTTCTTCTCTCTCTTTCATATCTCTCTATCGCTCTCTCAAATTCCCACCTTTTTCCGTGCAGTTTTTTTTTTTCTTTTTTAATTAAGAAACCAAACGATTGTTTTATTTTATGCATAGTTGAATTGGGATTGTCGTGTCGTTCATTCTTTTGGGTTTGCTTTATTCTCTGTTCTCTAATTATGGGAATCCTTGATTTCGCTACATATTCTCCAAAAGGCATCTTCTTCTTTCTTATCTGATTGTATAGTTTCCAATTCCAAAATTTTACTCAAGCTGTAATGATTCATTAATCAATCAAAAGGGCCCGACTTTGAAAAATCTCTCCGTAGCTAGGGTTTTGTGAAAAGCATCAAAATTTTGATTTCGTCTGGGTTTGTTTGTGGGAAATGGGATCTGCAAGTGGGTTTTACTCAAACGAAGAGTTCGAATTGGATCCTAAATGGCTCGTTGATCCTCGTCACCTCTTTGTTGGTCCCAAGCTCGGTGAAGGTGCTCATGCCAAAGTTTATGAGGGAAAGTAAGCTTTGACTTCAATATCTGCTCAGATTTTATGATCCAAAGAGAAAAATAAAAAATGTAAAATTGTCTCTTTTAATCTATAATCATTGCAGAGAGATTTCAAAATTCAGTTTTTGAGCTTAGAACAGGACCACTTGGCTTTTCAATCTTTTTATTCACAAGAACTGTTGCTGAAGAATTTGTTTCTGAATAAGAACTTGGCCTTGAAAAAAGTTATCTCTTTGCGTATGTGAGTTATTCTCTGCATATCTGTTTCAGTTTGATGATTGAGTTAAAAGGATCAAAGAACTCTTCCTGGTTACATTTTGTCTTAATCAAACACTTATTGGTTTAATCTTTGTGCTATATGTGTTATGATTAATGCTCTTTGTGTCAATCATGAATCACTACTATTCCCAAAATAGTATGTTTCTTGTAGGTTCTCTGTTTCTGCATTTGCTTTGAACTTTTGAGAAGTGTTTGATTGATTGATAGATAAATGTATTTTTCTGTGTTCAGGTATAGAAACCAAACAGTGGCAATCAAGATTATAAAAAGAGGAGAGTCACCTGAAGAGATGGCCAAAATAGATAGCCGGTTTGCGAGAGAAATTGCAATGTTATCTAAAGTCCAGCACAAGAATTTGGTCAAGGTTTCTCCTTTTTTCATTCCCCCCCAAACCCTGTTCATTTTGGCTAACACCGAGTATCCGATCATAACGTTTGAAAAATCGGTTTTGTATAGTTCATTGGAGCGTGCAAAGAACCAATGATGGTTATAGTAACCGAGCTTCTACAAGGCGGTACATTGCGTAAATATCTGGTGAACTTGCGGCCAAAGCGTTTAGACATGCGTTTGGCTGTAGGGTTTGCTCTTGACATTGCTCGAGCGATGGAATGTTTACATTCACACGGAATCATCCACCGTGATCTCAAACCAGGTAAATTAGGAAAGAAGAAAAACAAAAATTCCCTAACTATAGAAAACTTATCATGTTATTGCATTTTTGCAGAGAATTTGATCTTATCAGCAGATCATAAGACAGTTAAACTCGCTGATTTCGGTTTAGCTAGGGAAGAATCGTTAACCGAGATGATGACCGCAGAGACCGGTACATACCGATGGATGGCCCCCGAGGTTACTATTTGATTTTGTTTTTCTGCGTTTGTTGTCATATCGAAAAGCTCTGGTGAATGAATGAATGAATGAATGAATGAATGAAACAGCTATACAGTACGGTGACGTTAAGGCATGGAGAGAAGAAACACTATAACCATAAAGTAGATGCTTACAGCTTCGCCATTGTCTTGTGGGAGCTCATTCTGAACAAGTTACCTTTTGAAGGCATGTCCAATCTTCAAGCTGCCTATGCTGCTGCTTTCAAGGTACCACATAACTCAGCTCTCAATTTGTAATTCGGTTTGATGCAAGCACTCTTGTGACTCATTTGTTTATTTGTGTTTGTTCCGATAGAACTTGAGGCCGAGCGCAGAAGATTTACCAGGGGACTTAGGGATGATTGTAACTTCGTGCTGGAAAGAAGATCCTAACGAACGGCCAAATTTCACGGAGATTATTCAAATGCTTCTCCGTTACCTCTCCACTGTTTCGCCGCCGCAGATCGTTCCTCCTCCGGTTCGACGAGTTTTTTCTTCGGAGAATGTAGTTTTGTCACCGGAATCTCCTGGAACTTGCTCTCTGATGACTGTGAGAGACAAAGGTGGTTCTGGTCAGACCGTTAACATTGCTGATTCGTCAGAGAAACAACAAACAAAAGGAGGCTTCTTCTTCTGCTGCTCGTAGATGGTGATCGGTTTATTATGTGGTTGTTAATCTGTACATGTAAACGAGAGGGAAATGTTCATGGAAAATGGTATGTATTTACTACTGTTGTATGAATAATAATAGCTTAGAAATTTTAGATCCCAACAGTAACGAGTTCAACGAGAAATTTTATTGTTTGTGTATGTCCCAATCAAAATTATTGAAACTCCTGTATCATTTTGGTTTCTTTCAGGGGTATATCGGGAAATTTCTGTTTAAAAATGTAGTGGATAAAAAATACGCCGTTGCCGGGGATCGAACCCGGGTCACCCGCGTGACAGGCGGGAGTACTTACCACTATACTACAACGACTTTGTTGATTAATTTAGAGGTAATATAATAATAGATTAGTGTAAACGTTTAGGATCGATCGTCTTCTAAAACCCTGAAACCCTTGCGGGACCTTAGACAAAATTCTCTCTCTCTCTCTCTCTCCTGCTCGAAATTTTATCGCCATTTCTCCTTTCTGCTACTAGCTTCACTTGCAGAAGCCAAATGTTAGCGTCGAGGAGTCTCTCGAGACATTGCTCCAGAACTTATAAATGGTCTCTATCGTCCCTCCTTCAATCCGATTCCTGCAGGTAATTTCAGATTCTTGCCCTACCCATTTTCCATCCCTGATCCTATTTCCTCTATGAATTTAATAGCTTTTGTGCCCAATTGATTGGTTTTGCTGTAATCCGAGTTTTTGGAGAAATCGTGAAGATTAATGTTGTTGCTTATGTCTTTACCGATTTCGATCTTAAAGGAATCTGGTTCTGTCATCGAATCCGGTTACAAGCAATGGGACGATGCAGCCTGGTAGCTCTAGTGAAGGCAATTCCAATTCGTTTCCGCCACTGATGCATCAAGTGTTCAAGGGATGGTCACGAGCTATGTCAACATCGAGAGGAAGGAGCATGAGAAGCAAAGTGGAGAGTAGGATGCGCAAAGAGTCTGGTAAGACTTTGAGAGAGGTTAGGAGAGCTAAAAAGTTGAAGAAGAAACTCATGACTGATGAAGAAAGGCTCATCTACAACCTCAAAAGGGTACATATATACTTCATCAATCAATCACTACTTCTTTTGCCTTTTAACCATTTTGTAATTGATCGATGCTACGCACTTTATTTGGCATCTGTGTTGGTGATATAGTATTGGGATAGCATTCGTTATCTGTTGAAAGTTTGAGACTTTATGTGTAGTTGCTTATTGTCAAGAAAGCTTCACATGTGTGGTTCGTATAGGGAAATTGAACTTGCTTTTGGTTTTTGGAGATGAAATGTATCAGATTGATGAAATTATTGATGCTTATTCTTGTTGCAGGCAAAGAAGAAAGTTGCGCTTCTGCTGCAAAAGCTCAAAAAGTACGATCTTCCTGAGCTGCCATCTCCGGTGCATGATCCCGAGCTTTTCACACCAGAGCAGATCCAAGCGTTCAAGAAAATCGGTTTCAAGAACAAAAACTACGTTCCTGTTGGTGTTCGTGGAGTCTTTGGAGGAGTGGTCCAAAATATGCATATGCACTGGAAGTTTCACGAGACGGTGCAAGTTTGCTGCGACAACTTTCCAAAGGAAAAGATAAAAGAGATGGCGACCATGATAGCAAGACTGAGTGGTGGAATAGTCATAAACATACATAACGTAAAAACCATTATTATGTTCCGTGGTAGAAACTACAGGCAGCCCAAGAACCTAATCCCTGTCAATACCCTCACAAAACGGAAGGTATTGATTCTTCCTTAACATTTGAGGATTTTGTGGTTAAGGAATGATACTTTAGTTGATCTACAGAATCTTTAGGATCTGTGAATCGTTGTATTGTAGTGGTATGGTATGAACAAGTATTTATGTTTTGCAGGCTTTATTTAAAGCGAGATTCGAACAAGCGCTTGAATCTCAGAAGCTGAACATAAAGAAAACAGAACAGCAGCTACGGCGAATGGGTGTTAACCCCGAAGATCCGGTTGCCATGGCTAGTATCCAGAGAGTGGCCTCAACGTTCTTTAATGCAATCGACAAGAAAGAAGGAAGTCCGTATGTCTTCCATGGAGATAAACAAGCGGAACGAGGGAGGAGCAGCGGTGCAAATACAGAAGAATCAGAACCGGGTGATGAAGATAGTGACCAGGAGGAGCTAGACAGATTCATAGCTGAGATAGAAGAGGCAGCAGACAAAGAGTGGGAGGAAGAGGAAGCTGCAGAGCAAGAAGAATCCGGTAGAATAAGGTATTGGAACCGAGAAGAGTTTGCAGGAAGAAGCAGAGGACCTGAAATGCGTAGTTATGGAGACTCCGGAGGTCATGGATTTAGAAGGAATGAAAGGGATACACGTAGCCAGAGGAGATCCAACGATAGTGATGACGATGATGATGATGATGATGATGAGGATGATGAAATCCCAAAGAGATTTGACAGAGCAAGACCAGATACAAGAAGGCAAGGAAGGGATTTTAAGAGAAGAAGCCCTGATCCTATACCTAGAGCGAGGAGTGAGGAAGATGAGCTGAGTGATCTTGATAACACAATGTGGGATTCGGGAGATGAAGAAGATGCACCAGCTAATTATATATCGAGCAGTAGCGATGGGGACGAAGATGGAGACAGGACAGTGTCAGCATCTAAACAACCGAGATTCAGGAACAATAATAGTTCAAGAGATCATGTCAACAATTCGAAGACGAAGAGTGGAAAACAGAGGGATGAGGATTGGGATAGTGATTAGAAATGAACACGAAGACCACAGAGTTTCTGGTTTTTTAACTGTCATCATCATTGATTTCTGATTATTAAGTGAGTACTGAAAGATGTTAAACTCTGGTCTGAATATTGAAAGCTGATGTTTCTGTTGTTAGCTTCGATTTGTCATGATTCAGTTGAAGAAGGTGAAACATGAGAATGCTAAAGCTCTGTTCACTGCATTTGTAATTCAAATTCTAGTTTTGCAGTGGCAAATTCAGATGGTGTATGAAAATAAAACGAGTTATTTTCAGCCAAAAGTTCTACTTTTGTGTTTGTTAAGTTCTCCCAATTGCTTTACGTATTCGTCAGAATTTATGCGATTGGCTTTTATCACAATGTACGTATTCCACAAGGTAACCTCATCTTTGAGGTCAAAAGAGAATATGTTCAAAGCATGGCATATTAGTAGTACAAGATTACTTCTGAAGATTAACATATTTAACTTGAAAGGAAAGGCTTCTTTTTGCTTCTCGATTCATTGCTAAGTTGGCATTCAAAAGGTAATCCATCAGCATCTTCTCAGCATTGCTTGGCCCCAAAAATACCCTTTAGAGAAAGAGAAGAACTTATCTGACAACTACAAAGCTTAAATTTGAAAAGAAGAAAACTTTTTGCAGACAAGACACGGAAGCAAGAAGCTAATGTTTCTGACATTCTGAGACAAAACTGATGAGCAGCCAGAAATCAGATCAGAGCAAAGAAGGCTGAAATAAATAGATGGAAAATGGATAAGAATGTTACTGATATAACCAGAATATCAATGGATAAGAAAATGTCATAAAAAAACAAATGGACCCTGAAACATCTAAACTAGTTAATCAGCCTTAAGCAGCAACATCTTTTTCCCATTGTTAAAAAAAACCTGGGAAGTGTTGTGCAGCCTTTCTCACAAACCCTCTTGTATCAAAAGAAACTGATGTAAAAAATCCACAAGAGCCCACCAAGTGAATCCAGCATTCAGGTTATAAAATGCTTCCTGGTCAAGTATCAAATACATTCACGGCGTTTCTTTCTTCAATTCTTCAGATTGCACCTTTCATCTCAAGAATGATGCAAAAATTCACCATATAATGGCCCTGAAGCTTCATTTAGACAATACAAGAACACTTTCTTTCAATGTGTTAATTCATCATATAAACTCCGTCTGTTTTTCTCTTACGCAATTACCCGGTAACAAGTATTTGTAATACTCAGCCTTATCCAGAAGGTACGAAGGCAAATGAACAGCTGAGTAAGACCTAGGCACAGGTCCCATCTTGCCAATCATCTCCCTGAATGTATGTTCCTCAGGCAACATATCAAACAAATTCGTTCCTTTGCATATAACATCCTGAATCCTCCTCGGATTCAAGTAATGAGAGAACCTCACACGGTCCGAGTGACTATAAGCTTTCATCTTGAACACAAACTCGCTTATGTAACGGAAACAGAAGCTGCAGTGCCATCCAGAATCGGACAACATGACATTGCTCTGTCGGAAATGCGCATACCGCGTTTTCCCCGGACTGTATCGGTGTATCGACGCTCTCCAGCTCTTGCTATCGACGTAGTACTCGAAAGAATACAAGTAGTTCTTGAGCTGAAGGTGAAGCACCGGAGGAATGTCATCACACCATCTCAAGAGATCGATCGTGTGAGCGCTCGGGATCTCGTCCACATCCGACATGATCAGCAAATCGTCCTCTTCAATGCCAGCGATTCTAAGAAGCTTATCCAACGCAACTCTCTGATACGCTTCTTCCACGAACGGATTCTCTCCTTTCCTAAACCGTCCTCCGATGGTTCCGTAAGTTAGCCGCGGCTCCACGAAGTTAAACCGGGCCTTGTTGCTCTTGAAAACGAACGGTTTGGGCAATCCAGTGAACGTTGAGTTCGATTCGAGAAGCACGAACTGTGTCACGTAAGGGTAAAGCTCTTTCCAACGGACGGTTAGAAGATCCTTCTCGTTGCTGAACAGGACCGCGTCGAAGACGCGTCTTGGCGATTCTCTGATTTTCCAACCGTGAAGAGTGCAGAGAGATTGCATTGTTACGTTCTCGTTGTAGTAGTGAGGAATGGTTTGGAACGGCTTTGGAGGCGATTCCCAGAGCGGTCTGAAGAAGTAAGTGAACTTTTGGCCGTGCAGATAGATAGCAAAGATTGCAAATGGCATCAACACAAAGAGTAGCAAGTATGTTCTTAGGTCGAAACCTCGAAGAACACATTTTAGCCTTGACAATGTTGCTGCTGCTTTTGATCCCTGGAAAATAAAAAAAAAAATCAATTCGTAAGATGATGAAACAAAACACCATTTTTCCGGAATAATCAACCTCAAAAAAAAAAAAAAAAGACAAATCAAGATGAGGATTTTTGAATATCAAATATCAAACTTTATACAAGTGTACGAAAAATTCAAAGATCTTTTCAAGCAACAGAAACAATCTGACCAATAAAAAAAGAGCTTTCATAATATAAACGATTATTCAATTTTCAATCGTCCGAGAAAACTTGATCAGTTAAATTAATGGATTGAAGGGGCTCTGGCGATTAAGATTTTTCGAGAGAATTACAAAATCAGAACAAAGATGTCGTGGATTTTTTTTTTTTTACAGAGTGCATGGCGAATTTCTCGGAAACGAATTTTATAGAACTTGATTTCTAAAGACGAATATTATAATTTCAAGTGTGTACGAAAAACAATAGAAACAAACCTGTCCACAAACATCTTCGCAGATATCATCCGTCTTCTTCGAACTGTAGTATCCATCGGACATGATTTGACTTGCGAGAACAACAGAGGATTCGTCTAATATTTTCGCCAAGAAATCGTATAATCCCCAAATTAAATACCCAGAAAACAAAATATCTACAAAAAAAAACCCAGAAACGGAAATTTAGGAAATTTTAAACTCCCCACAAATTATTGGCTTCACGGAAAACCTAAAATGCCTTTTTTTTTTTTCCCAATCTTTATCTATGAAAGAAAATTTGTTTTAATCAAATTACAGAGACTTTTAAGGAATAGAATCTCGTATTCCAAAAAGACAAAAAGGCAATATATTCACTAGATAATCTTTCTAATTTCTCCACAGGAAAAAAAAAAAAAAAGAAGAAAAAATTAAAAATATACAGTATATCGCAAAAGAAAATTAAGTGCGTTTTTAAAGGTTTTCGTCTTTTCGAGTCTTTCGACATTTCGAAGAAACAGTCCGTTTCATTCAGCGTACAGGTTTTTTAAAAAGCGCGTTAAAACCGTTGGATTTAAATCTGTATGAGTAAGCAATGAAGAATCCTACGGTTGAAGTTAGTCGACGCGTGTGGGTTACAAACGTGACTCGACGATTTGTGTTATCTTTGTGCTCATATGTGAATTTAACGGCAAGTGCCAGCGCATCATTACTGACGACAATTAGTTCGTCACAGTTTTCTGTTATCCAGACAAGCCGCAGCTATTGGTTTAGATTATGTTAGAGAGAAACACGAATCAAAAAGAAAACATTTGAGATCATAATCAAAATTCAAAAAAAGAACAAGATAAATATGTCAAAGTCAATGTAACGGTTACAAACCTTGTAGGAAAAATGGCAATATGTTCGAACTACTTAACTTAATCTATTGGTTTGTGATTGTGGGTTGAAATCCATATAATCGATGTTGTTGGAAAAAAAAAATCTGCTTAAGTTAACTACGAATGTTGTATCAAAACTTATATTGCATAAATTAACAAGTTAGCTATAAACCGTTGAATTCATTCAAGTTAACTATAAATCGATGGATTCATATGTATATCGAGGTCGTTAATACAAAACCGATATTGTCATTTTGTAGACAAGGATTCGACTATGAGAATCCACCAAACTGAACATCAAACGTATTTGTGTGGTACAAATTCTTAATTAAAGTTGAATATGTGCAAAAGACATGTGCTATCTTGTCGTCGCTTATGGCCTAACCGATGAAAAGAAAATTCGTATAACCGATAAAATCATCCAGTTACATACTTACATGTATACACATACACACATGTGGATGCTGTAAGTTTATATTTTACATTATTCTGAAATTGTATTTTAATTATAATAATAAAGAGACTAAACAGTCTCGAAGACGTGCGACGAACATGCCTCATCCCCAGCAATGTAGTACCACTCATATTAGATTTTATTTGGAGACTTCGTTTTCAAAGCATATTCGTTTATTCCCGATACATTATTAGTTGTGATCGTTTTCGTTTCAATGGTTGGCGTAAAAAAGCCAAAACTTTGGAACTTTCCTATAATGTGTGAAAACTGAATTGGTCTTGCACTCTTGTAACAAGCTAAGTCATTCTTATTTAAAAAATTGCACTAGAAACTCTAAACATTTTTATTTTAAAACTAAGTTAAATATTTGTTTTGTTAAAGAAAACCACGTTAAATACTGGAAGTTATCAAGTTGTAAACCTATTTATTAGCAATCTAGTATAATGTAACTGGATTATATATAATCATTTTCAATTCCGCTCATAATATAATTTCATAATATAATTTTTTTGATTTTTCACTGCAATCACTTTTGGCAATTCGTAGGTGTTTTTAGTGGTAAAAAAAACTTAATTTTCTATAAACTTATGAGGACTACCCTATTTCGGTTCAAGATTCTACTAGTTTAAAAAAAAAAAATTACGTTTGAAATAAGGTAATAAATACCTTCTGACAAAAAAACGGGTAATTAATACCTAAAAAGTTATACAAATGACATTAATCAGTTCCCTAAATGCCAGTTATTTGTTGAACATAAAATCTAAAATTTATAGTGATCGATCATTTTGTCATAACTAATCTAAGTATGTGTCAGCCTGTCAGGGATGAAATACTTTTTCATGAACAAGCAAGTTTTTGTCATACACTATTTTTTAGAACCAAGAACAAGCAAGTTCCTCAATTGCTATAAATAATTATATTGTGCGTCAGTGCGTCGACCACTCTAATACGTTTATCTTCCACTATGACAACGCAATGATGCTAATAAAACCATTATGGATAATCGTTTTTTTAAATTACGTGGAACATTTTTTATGTTCGGCCATCTTATTATCATATGCCCCTCCAATTGACGGATAACAAATAAATGTCGCATCCGGATACAAATACGTAATCATAGAGTTTACGTGCCAAAGGTAAACACAAGATTCAAAATCAGGTTTGTTTTTTTCTTCTTCTTTTTCAAGTCTTTGTTACTAACGACGTGTTAATCGACAATTATCATATATAAATAAGCGTCTGTATTTAACTCCATTGATTGGTTCAATTCAAATCTTGTTTTCCGACCACTGAATTTCTTTGACCATGCTAGTTGAGTGACGTAAATTTTTAATATTTTGTCAACTCTATAAGTAGTGTTTGTTTTTGAATAGTAGGTGTGGTGAGAATCATTCGGAGACAAATTAAGTAAACACCAGTGAGTTAAACAATAACGTTTGAACGATTTTATCCATTCTTTAACTTTTATAAAAGTGATATATTTTGTAATGTATTCCTTTTGTATGCATGTGGATATATAGCTGGACATCGGCCCATGGACAAGCCCATATCCAAATTAATATGAACGGATATGGATACACCCATTTTTGATATAAGCATAATCGGACATGTCCAACTTAATCCATGAACAAATGTGGACGGACACGTATGGACATGGGCTGTCCAATGGACATAAAAATCTAGGTCAAATCAATTTAGGGCAAAATTATTTTTTATAATCTGCCAGAGAAAAAAAATTAATTTTCAAAAAAAAAATTATATAAATAAAAATCTGTTTTCTTTTTGTCCATAGACGCCTATGGACAGCCTATTTTTGATGGCTCATAATGGGTATAAGCCAATATGGACATGGTTCTAAATGGACACGAACAATATTTTGTCTACACAATAAATGGACATTATTGGACAGACTAATATGGACATGGACACTCATATTGACAGCTCTATGTGGATATCTAATTTATGGAACGGAGATTTATCTTTGTTTTGTTTTGTTTTTTTTTTTGTTTTTTTTTTTTCTCGCTATGTCATGTTTTATCATTTAGTCTTACTGTGCTACTTGTCTATGTTGACATCTAGTTTAACGGCTAAAAACTGACATATTTATTCATGAAAATGGCATATATATATATATATATATTTTTTTTTTTTTCAAAGTCTATTTAATAAAATAGTGCGTTAAATTTATCAAATGGATAAATGGAAATTATCAGAATTTGCCTGCACATCTGTTGTCTAGTGGTAGGCAAACCTGTGAATGCATTACAACACTCCACCTCGGGTTCAAATATTTCTGAAAACAAAAATTACATTTGTGTGAGAAGTCTGAGTTTAGATGTAATTTACATAGTAGTCGAGTAATATATGATCTAGCTACCCTTGACATTAATTAAAAGACATTCCAAATTCGGGACATGTAGTGTGGTACCCCATTGGATCTCATGAATCTAATGGCCCATTGACCTGAGGTCGCTCGAAGCTTATGGTGTCTGTAAAACTGTTGAACCAAGAAAAAGTCTATTCTAAAGCTTTTTGGTGCGTTCCTACCGGGGATAACCGAATTAGTTGATAAGGTATATAAAAATAAATAACTTATCAGAACTTTTATAGTATTAACCAGAAATAATTAAACATCATTACTCTTTACTTATTTTCAATCTTGTCATCTACCAAATTAACTTCTTTTATTTAAATTTGCTAGTTAACCTGATAAGATTGCCTAGATAGTAGAACAATATAAACATAAGCCCGTTGGACTTGAATGGGCCCATATTTGACCATCTTCTAATCTCTCTATTGTCCATTGGGCTCAATAGGACTTAGGAGCTCGTATACGGTGCGGGCGTGTGTAGAGAAAACAATTTTCATGGATGTCATCGGACCTTCTTCTTCCCCAATTTATAGAGAAAACAATTTTCATCGCGACGATCGGACGGTTTATCAGCTTTCTGACTTTGCTTGAACAGATCGGTCACGTGAAAACAGAGAGAGAGAGATCGCCGCGATCTGTCGCTATTCACTGATTCGAGGATTCGTCTTCTTTGCCTGATCCTATCTGTACTGCATAGTCTGTAAGCTGCTCGATTCTAGCCATTGCCAGTTATATTTCCCTCTGTGTAATATAATTCGCAGTTATAGGGTTTTGTAGTTTGCTTCTCCGTTTCTGTATTGGTTTGCATTGTTTCTGCTCCATTTTTTGGTTTAAATTTCTCGATTTCTGTTGTTTCAGGTGATTTTCTAGCTTAACGAGATAAATGGATTTGGCATCCCGTTATAAGGTGAAATTTTCTCTGGTTGTGCGTATCTTTTCGAGCTTAAAATAAGCTGTTTGATTAAAAATTTGGTGCTTTTCTTTTTTGGGATCGAATGCTTCGCATTGGCTTCTTCCTTTTCTGGGTTTTGCATTGGCTTGGTGTCACTTTCGATATGATATTTGGTAGCTTCTTAACGGTGGAGAGAGTTGACTGCTAGTGTAGTTAACATGAAAGCGGCAGAGAAATTGACATGCTGTTATGCTATTTATTTTAATAGCAGCATTACAAAATTTTCGGGTGTTAATGCGCTTGTTCTCAACTTATTTTGGGAAATTGTACAGGGGGTTGTTGGGCTGGTTTTTGGCGACAATCAATCTTCAAATGAAGACGGGTACACTTTCTTCTCTTTTATTTACTACAAGTCGGGAGATAGCAAATTCCTCTGTCTAACGTGGATACCATATCTATCATTGCCTCTAATTATTCGAGAGATTAATTAATGAGGACTGGGTATTTTTTTGGGTGTAATTTCGTAGTTACATTCAACGCCTGCTGGATCGTATAAGTAATGGTACCTTGCTTGAGGATAGGAGAACAGCTATAGTAGAACTTCAGTCTGTTGTGGCAGAGAGTAATGCTGCTCAACTGGCTTTTGGAGCATCCGGTAAGTCTCTTTTCGTTTCTATGTTATGCGTCGATTGATTGTGAGCTTAAATCAAACATTGTAACTTACATTGTGTTCTTTCAGGATTTCCTGTAATAATGGGCATCCTAAAGGAGCAACGCGATGATGTTGAAATGGTGCTGTATCTTCCTTTTTTGTATGTCTCTTGTATTTTATTTTTGTCTCGCTTGGGCTGTGCATATTGCTGCGTCTCCTTCCTAACACACTCTCTTTACGGAAATGTGGCAACGCTCGTCTGAAGCAAGGCATTGGAAAATATGGATCTGTATTTTTGTTTTTCTAATAAGTATCTGGGAGAGTAGCATTTTTAACTGTATTTTCGTAGTCTTTGCAAATTCTAATAATTTAGGATCAGAATAGGTCCACCAGTCCAGGGAGGCAAATCAATAAGAATCGGAGGCGAAAATTTATCTGAGTGTGGATTTTGGTCTAGCATGAGATTATCAACTATAAATTTTGCACTTGTGAACGTCTTGTTGTTTTTTTTTCGAAATTTCGAAATTAGCCTGTGTACTACATCGGACCGTCGTCTTGTTGTTTTACCTTCGGAATATCCAGAGTTTGTCGTTGAATTTCTTGTTGATGTTACTGTGTTGTGCTATTCTTCAACTGTTAGTTTGTTTATCTGTCCAGGTTCGAGGTGCCTTAGAAACTCTTCTTGGGGCTCTAACGCCAATCGATCATGCAAGGGCACAGAAAACCGAAGTCCAAGCAGCTCTTATGAACTCTGACTTGCTCTCCCGTGAAGCTGAAAATATCACTCTTCTTTTGAGTTTGCTGGTTAGTGTCTACTCTATTTTCGAAAAGAAAAAAATTCTGTTTTGTTTGTTTTTTATGCATGCATCATATGGTTTGCTGTCCTAATGGTATGGCAGGAGGAAGAAGATTCTTATGTTCGATATTACACTCTTCAGACTTTGACAGCTCTTCTTATGAACTCTCAAAACAGGTATATATCTTAGGAAGATTCTCTCTGTCATCTCTCTATCTATAAGCTGTAGAGATTTTTGCTGACTGTCTCTTCAGGTTGCAGGAAGCTATTTTGACCACTCCTCGTGGTATAACTCGACTCATGGATATGCTAATGGAAAGGGAGGTATACTGTTAATTTTAAATTGAATCTGTATGATCTTGCTGTTGGTATGCCTAAGAGTCAACCTCGAATAGGAGGTTATGAGCTAGTGAACTCTGAGAAGGTTGAATTCCATATTTCCTTAACTTCATTTTGTCTGGTATTTTCCTTACAGTTCATCCGGAACGAGGCTTTGTTGCTTCTTACGCACTTGACACGTGAAGCAGAGGTGAGACCTTCTGGTTAAATTTGTAACTGTTCTTTTTCTGTCTCATTGACCTGAAGCAGCCATTGGATCTGATCGATCTCACTAGATTATTAACTACTTGTAGGAGATCCAAAAAATTGTTGTCTTCGAAGGTGCGTTTGAAAAGATTTTTAGCATCATCAAGGAGGAAGGAGGGTCAGATGGCGCGGTGGTTGTGCAGGTGACCTGGAGCTCGTTTTTTTATATATATAGTAAAGCACTTGTATTCTGTTTATAGTTTGGCATTTGAAAAGGAATGAAGAAGCGACTTCTTTGCTTTAATGAGTAAACATTGTTAGCACTTACATATCCATATGTCGTCTTCCTGCAATGTTTTGCTATAACTTTTAGCATGCATTGGGGTTGCTTGCTGATGTTTAAGTTCAAGTTCCTTTTACATGTATTTGCACTAATTTTGTTCTATCTTTACAGGACTGTCTGGAGTTGTTGAACAATCTTCTTCGCAGCAGTTCATCAAATCAGGTTTTGAAGCTTTGTTGCTCGTCTTGATTTTTTCTGTTTCATTTACTGGATAGGCACATAGGTTGACATTTGAACCTGTACAGATACTACTAAGGGAGACCATGGGGTTTGAGCCGATCATTTCGATTCTAAAACTTCGAGGGATTACATATAAGTTCAAACAGCAAAAGGTTAGATCATAGAGTGCTTCCCACAGTTTGGATTTATTCTACCAGCTGGTGCAATTTTGTTAATCGTTGTCTTTCTGAATGAACAAAATCCCAGTAGACTGTTAATCTACTTAGTGCACTGGAGACAATCAATATGCTGATCATGGGAGGTGCAGACACAGATCCTGGAAAAGATTCAAACAAGCTGGCAAATAGAACGGTTTTAGTTCAGGTTTGTTATGATATATAAATGCTGTGATTCTTCATGTTCACTAGTTCATGGAATATGTTTCTTATTCTGTCATATTTGATTCATTAACAGAAGAAACTGCTAGACCACCTACTGATGTTGGGTGTTGAAAGCCAATGGGCGCCTGTTGCTGTTCGCTGCATGGTAATCAGATCTTCTCTAGTCTGGTTCTTTTTCCTGTAGTCCCTTCCCTTTCTTCTTATCATTTATATTTCATTGTTATATCAACATTCCCTTTCTGATTTGTGCAATTGACAAGAAACCGGAATAATTTCATTTCAATTGTAGAATTCTACTGTTAAACCTTGTTTCTAAGTTGAACATGGAACTGCTTACAGTGCTCTAATAGTAGCCTTTTCCTAGAGATTGCTACTGTAGTATCAAGGCAACTGCTGTGAAGTTTTTTGAAGTCCAAGTTTCTTATTGCTGTTTCTTTTCTAGTTACAGTAAGCTTAACTTTCTAATGGTCTTTTACTTTGTGATTTCTTGCTGTTAGACGTTTAAATGCATTGGAGGTTTGATTGATGGACATCCCAAGAACCGTGATATCCTTGCTAGCAAAGTTCTTGGCGAAGATCGGCAAGTAGAACCTGCACTCAATTCTATCCTCCGGATTAGTTTACAGACGTCTGATAGTGAAGAGTTTGTTGCAGCTGATTACGTGTTCAAGATGTTCTGTGAGGTTTGAAACTTTTCTCTTATATATTTCTATTTCAAAGTCCTAGACTAATGTGAGATTGCAAATTCTAAAATCACATTCCCTAAACGTTTTCAGAAAAATCTCGAGGGTCAAACAATGCTAGCTTCGACTTTAATACCTCAACGATATCCCACGGCCCGAGATGCTCTAGAAGATGATGTTAACATGTCATTTGGAAGGTGTCATCTTCTTTTCCTCTCTTGTACAGCTTTCACAGTTTTGTTTTGAAGGGTTATCATGCTTCATTCTCATCCCGATGCATGGTCCTTTAATTTAGAGCTACTCTTCATGTATTAAAAATTATTGGACTTTTTATCTTATGTGTCAGTATGTTGTTACGAGGCCTTTGTTCTGGTGAAGCTGATGGTGATCTTGAGGTAAACTTGTTTGTACCTTTCGGTTGGATATTAATTTAAACGTGCTGTGGAACTTAATCTATTTATTTTAAACAGACATGTTGCAGAGCTGCGAGCATTCTTTCCCATGTTGTGAAGGACAACCTTCGGTGCAAGGAAAAGGTAATGAAGTCCTCATCACTTTAATCTTCTTTTTTTTTTTTTTTTGTCCCTGCATTGGCTGACTGTTTGGAAATCTCAATAGGCTTTGAAAATCGTACTTGAGTCACCTATGCCTTCCATGGGAACTCCAGAGCCTCTCTTTCAGAGGATTGTCAGATACTTGGCCGTTGCTTCATCCATGAAAAACAAAGATAAATCAAGCACATTGGGGAAATCATATATTCAACAGATCATTTTAAAACTGCTTGTCACATGGACTGTTGATTGCCCGGCTGCAGTTCAGTGCTTTTTAGATTCACGCAACCACCTAACGTATCTGCTCGATTTGGTAGCAGACCCAGCTGCAACAGTTTGCATAAGGGGCTTGGCGTCTATTCTACTGGGAGAGTGCGTCATCTACAATAATTCAAATGAGAATGGTAAAGATGCTTTTGCTGTCGTTGATGTTGTGAGCCAGAAGATGGGGCTTACATCATACTTCTCGAAGTTTGAAGAGATGCAGAACAGCTTCATCTTCTGTTCTTCCTCCGAGAGACCTCCACAGGATCATAAACTGTTAACAAGAACAGCCACGCCTAGTGAAGCCGAGATTGACGAGGCAGATGCGATGAATAAGGGGAATGAGGATCACCCAATGCTCCTGTCGCTCTTTGATCCTAGTTTCATAGGCCTAGTGAAGAGCCTTGAAGGTAGCATTAGAGAGAGAATCGTGGACGTGTATAGTCGGCCAAAAAGTGAGGTGGCTGTAGTACCAGCGGATTTGGAACTGAGGAGCGGAGAAAATGAGAAAGATTACATCAACCGCTTGAAAGCCTTTATAGAGAAACAGTGCTCGGAGATTCAGGTACGTGCCTTTTTCTCAACTAGTCTAAAATAAGAGTATCTGAAAGTCTGACATTTAGGTGTTTCTGATTGCAATCAAATGAAGAAAAATCTTGGGACTGTTCACAAGTAACATGGAATTTAAAAATAGATGGGAGGCTAAGGGAGTTCTGGTAAAATATGGATTAGGAAGCACCGAGTTTCTGCTAAGATATGATTGGAAGGAAGTATTAGGTTTTGTTAACTAGGTCTTATGTTGTCAGTGGAAAAGCAAACATTAATCATATAATAGCTCTCCACATTAATGTGATATATATGTTAAAGGTTGACCGAGAAAAAACAAATCTTAACATCAGTTGCGCCTGAAAGAGCTTCTTGTTGTTGCATTCTCTGTGTTTCAGAACCTTCTTGCCCGGAACGCTGCTTTGGCAGAAGACGTAGCCAGCTCTGGCAGGAATGAGCAATCTCAAGGACCAGACCAGAGAGCAAGCACAGTAATGGAGAAGGTTCAGATGGAAAGCATCAGGCGTGAACTCCAAGAAACGTCTCAGCGTTTAGAGTCTGTCAAGGCCGAGAAAGCCAAGATCGAGACCGAGGCATCGAATTACAAGAACATGGCAGGGAAGCTCGAGTCAGACCTAAAAGGGCTATCGGACGCATACAACAGTCTAGAACAGGCGAATTACCATCTTGAGAAGGAGTTGAAATCGTTGAAAGGAGGAGAAGATCCGATGGAGTTTCCTGACATAGAAGCGATTAAGGAAGAGGTGAGAGAGGAAGCTCAGAAAGAGAGCGAAGACGAATTAAACGACTTGTTAGTATGTTTGGGGCAAGAGGAGAGCAAAGTGGAGAAGCTAACAGCGAAGCTGATAGAATTAGGAGTTGATGTTGATAAGCTTTTGGAGGATATTGGTGACGAGTCTGAAGCTCAAGCCGAATCTGAAGACGACGACCATTAATCAAGTTGTTTGTTAGAGATCAAATCCTCTCGACAGGTAAAATCTTCAAAGCATCATACAAGTGTCGAGTTCTCTGTGGGCATCTCTGTCTCTTGGTGGAATTTTGTACAGTGGTGGTTTATTTGATGTTTAATAACTCTCCTTTCAGTTTTTAACTTATAATTTATTATCTGAAACATGTTTGTTACAATGTTGCGGATTCATACATTTTAACAATGAACTCAAATGTGATTTTAAGTTATATTGCAGCTGTTGTTGTGACAATCAAACACGCAATTAAAATATGCAAATATAATTCATGAGATAAATCTGAATTTTGTGAATCAGAAGAAAATTCAATGGAGATTCGAGAATTCACACATTCTAGTGATTATAAATTAGATACATTGATGAGATGAGCCTAAGTGCCTAACACAGGGAAACCACTCTACAATTCCGACATTATACTACAGAGGAGGAGAATTTACGGTTAATCGGCACAAAGCGACGCCATAAGATCCGTCGGTGAGCTCCATACGGCAAGATCAAATAATGACTGCTTCTTTTCCTCTTCTTCCATTCTACACATGTTTTCTGCTACTTCGCACAGGTTTGAGATATCGTGAATTGCCGCTTCTTGTGCTTCTACCTGCAAATTTCAAAAATCCATGAAAATCAAACTCTCATCGAATTCAAAATTCAACATTTCACTTAAAAAGTATAAAAACCCTAATTACCGCAAATAGAATTTCGTCGAGTAAAGACGGCGGCGCGGAAGCATCTTCTCCGCCTTGCTCTCGAGCTCCTTCTCTACAACTAGACTCTGGAAACGAAGTCGTTTCGTCCGCATTTGACCTCTCTTCTCGCTGCGGCGTTTGAAATCGATCTGCCCTAGCTTCCATAGCATTCAAGCTGTTCGATAGAATCTCCCACTGCTCGATCTCCTTCTGGTACTTTCTTTTCAGCTTCAACAGTATTCTCTTCTTCCGTATCCTTCGATTCCTCTCCTTGACGGCAGGATCTAGCTCCGGATCCGGCGGTTTGGAAGTTTCTCCAGCGCCGGCGTCCTCCTCTGAGTCGGAGATACGGCGTCGCTTCTTTCGTTTGTAAACGAAGCCATCGTCGTTGCAAAGTTCCCAATCTTCGTCTCCGTCTGTGGTCGGAATTGGTGGGTCCATCGGCCGCTAAATTACACCGGAGCGGGAAAATTTTCAGCAGCGATTTTGATTTGAGAGAGTGTGGGGAGGGACTTGGATTTGTTTTAGAAAATCTGCAAATAGAAAGATTAACAGCTCAGTCTCGTGTGGCCAAACTCGGGATACCATCGATTGTGTTTGGGCCGTAAGCTAATTACTTAAGGCCCGATATAATATTATAGATAGGCCCACAATGCTATTTTTTTGTTGACAAAAAAGAAGTCTTGTGTAATTAATTATTAGTTTTTTGTTTTGTTTTTAATTTAAACGAATTAATAAATGAGGAAAGTTTGGCTGTCGGAGTGTTGGAAGAGCAAAGATTAGAAAGTATAAAAAGTCAAGAACACACTCACATGGAGACAAAATATGAGCGGGGCAATCGATATTACTAATGTTTAAATTAGACAAAGACTAATTAACTACTCAATCTACACGACTTTTAGAATGGCACGAGCATTATTTATAACAAACACGTTATCCTCATCCAACGGCCATGAAAATGTAATTAAATCATTTTCTAATCACTTTTTTCCCCTTCTTGATCATATACTTTGAATAATCTCTACTTTATTTAGTGATATCGTCTTTAAGTATTCTTTGTGATCAAACCCAATTATTGAACATAACTTGACCAAATTTATTTGAGATTGTTGGTTTGTCCACTTCACTGTCGTTGAGCACTAGGTATCGAGAGGCTGAAGCATTACGGGTAGGCCGTATTGCGGATAAAGATTGAAGTGATCAACCGGCGCGTGCTTATACTCGCTGGAGAGGCTAAACCTAAACCGTTGAAGGATCATAGTGAGCACGGTCTTGGCTTCCATCATGGCAAAGTTTTGGGCAATACAAGCTCTTGGTCCGATTGAGAACGCGAGAAGAGCGTTTGGGTGATTTGCGGCTTGAGAAACACCGTTTTCGAACCGCAGAGGGTTGAATTGTTTGGCGTCTTCTCCCCATATGGCCTTGTCGGTGTGCATTTTCAGAAACGGCACGTATATGCTCGTGCCCTTAGGGATCTCCAAGTGTCCTACCTTCATATCTTGTGTCGCTTCTCGAAACATTTTAATCACGGGACCGTATAGACGAAGCGACTCCAACAGCACCATGTTCATCTGCAAGATAAATAATAGTTTTGATCAAATCACAAGAAACCCCGTTTACTTGAACCGCAAGGAACCCTTTTGAAAAAATGTTAAAACATTACATACCAGTTTGAGTTTGGAGAAGGTGTCTGAATCTGGGGTTTTGTCTTTACCACATTCATTGAAAACCTCGTCTCTGAGTTTCTCTTGCCAATCTAGGTGCAAGCTCAGTAACATCGTAGTCCATGTCAACAGAATCGAAGTAGTTCCTTGCCCTGCGAAGTAGAAAGTCTTGCATTCTTCTATGATCTCATTCATTGTCATATTTTTCTCGGACTCGTCAGATTTTGCGGCTTTCAACATGATCCCAAGAAGATCGTCCCCGTAGTTCTTGGATTTCGAATTTAGCCTTGCATCTATGATTCTTTTGATCGAGTTTTTCACTTTGTTATCGAGCTTCCATAGCTGAAGATTGGTAGGCGTAGGAAGGTATCTTGGAACACAAGGAAAACAAGAATCTTGAAAATCTCAAGAACATCTTTGTTATGACCTGAACGAATAAAAATGACTATGTTGTATACTTACTTGCTTCCGGGGATGTAGACTTTAGTGAGAGAAGTAACATAATAGTTCTCAAGCTCTGTCTGTGATCTAAATAATTCGATTCCTTCTGCGTAACTGCTTCCAAACGCAGTGGTCGCTATAACATCGCCGGTCAATCTATAGAACTCTTTGCTCATTTCCATCTTCATCACCACTTGACCATTACTCTGTTTTCTCCACTCCTCCAACATCCTTAAAGTGCATTTCACCATCAATTTCGTCATGAGCTGATAATTAATATAGCAAGTAACTAATTAGACTTTGGAATTCGTATCAAGATGAGAAGTAACTATTATTTTTTCATATAAAATAAAACCTTGAGCCGGTCCATGTAGAAAACAGGTTTCAAGATTCGTCTATGGCGAACCCAATCATCACCTTCGATAAAAGAAAGTCCTCTACCGATAAGAATGAAAACCTCTGGTCTTGTCTTTGGTATAGCAGAGAAACCAAACTTGCTAGACAAGATCTGTTTCGCTAGTTCAGGATCTGAGATGCATATCGTCGGTTTTGTTCCATTCCAGTAAAGAAATGTATCTCCTAACATATCATAAGAGAACTTGTTTCTTAAGCAAATTAATTCTCATATAAAAGAGAGAAAACAATTTCGAGATGATGGAAAGAAACGGCACCGTATCGAGATACCCATTGGTGATAATGAGGAACTACACGAGGGAAGATATCGTTGGAGTTAGGATCGAGAACCGAAAGCATAGATTCTTTCTTCATCTTCTTCATCTCGGGGAGGTTTCCGTACAAGAATCTGTACTTTGGGCCTGAAATTCCTTGTTTCTTGAACCTTCTTGATAGCATCCATGGCCGCAGCACGAGGATCCAGCAAGCTTTCCATATCTTGGGAACAAGAAAGGGAAGAAGAAGGAGTGCTAAGAGATTGATCGTGCTCAAGAGTTCCATTAAAAAAAAAGGAAAAAAAGTAGGTTTAGTAACTTTGTTTCCGATATGAATTAGCACATCTACTTTTATTTTCTTCTTTTCCTCCAAAAACGATATTTATTAAGAATACTAAGAACCAACCATACATGGGTTTCTCCACATCCACCACTGGCCTAAGCCAAGAGGGGTCCTTCAATCTAAGATAAGCAAAGTATCAGCACAATTTTTTTATTGCCTACTCCTGAAGGTGAAAGATCTACTTTTTGTTAAACAGAAATGTACCTAATTTTGGTGAAAGTGTTTCACATAGTTTTTTTAGTATTTATTTTTATATGAAACATTGTGACTGAAAGTTGACAATCTTATTTAATCTTATCATTAGGATTATCATATATTTTAGGCACGCAACCCTATATTTCTCCTGAGGTGTAACTATTAAATAGTATTTTTTTTTTTCTTAGTTGGTTGCCTATTAGAATTAGGAAGAACACAATAAAGGCAATCATAACAAACTGTTTTTGCCAAAAAAACAAATTGATCTTTCTTTAAATTGCGTTTTAGTTGCAAAATAAAAACAGACACTCATTTTATCTTTTCTTTTCAAAATTGATTGCCAAACTCTTAACAAAAATTTGGAACTCTTATGATATTGACATTTGACTATACATATCGTTTATGTATACATATCATTTGACAATACAAAAATCACGTGAAATATAAAAATCTAGAAGGTATCATCTTCGTATCGACTCAATGTGAGCTGTCATGACTTTGGCTGATATCCTTGGTGTCATCTGGATTGGTATATTCTTTCGTGGGTAACGATTTTCTGATATTTAATTTTTATTTCTATCAAGAAGATAAACGTTCATGTTGAGACTTGAGAATAAGAACAAGAAGAGAGAAAGACAAGAAGGTAAAAGCCAAAGAAAACTCACATGAAAGACAAAAACCTAAGCGGGACAATCGATAAACTATTATGCATTAATCCAGATTTCTCGAGATCAATTATTAATGCATATATTAATATAGCATTTGCATATAATTCTCACCGCAAGACCACTGTAATGTCTCCAAGAGGCTTCTTATGAATTAGCTCAAATGTAATTCTGCGATCTAGTTCAAACAAAGGCTCAAACACTGCTCTGTAGATAGTTTTCGGTTTTTTTGGGTGGAATAAATATAACATTCATTCAAAAAAAAAAAAAAGTAGAGCAACATCATCAATAATATTAAGCCTTTGTTCAAAAAAACATCATCAATAATATTGATCCATTATTACAATTACCCAAACATCAAATTTGCATGCTCTCCACCTTTGACAACCGCAACTGCAAGTGCCATTGATTATGGTGAATCTAAAAGGACACGATCATCCTTTAACACACCTTGTATGGGACAGTGGTTTGGAATGCGATGCTTGCGATCAGTCGTGCCTCGACGGCTACCATTGCCACACATGCGATTTTACTCTTCACACGAAATGTGCATTTGTGGTCAATATACATGGTTGATGCCATGTATTCTCAAGCTCATTTGAATATGTCTTGGCACAATCATCCTCTACTCATGCTTGATGTTGGCGATCATATACAACGAGTAGTTTGTGGTCTCCCCGGAAAATATGGCTACTGTTGCCCTCGCTGTTGGTTGACGGTTCATGAGAAATGCGTCTCTGTATTTGATTCACCGGAGATCGATCATCCTTGTCATGCAAGACACTCTCTTAAGCTTCTCACTGAAGGATCTCCTGGTTATACAAATCAAGAATGTCATATATCATGTCATATATGTGGATATATGACACTGAAAACTTACTTTACCATTGTGATATTTGTACGTTCGACGTGGATATGGTTTGTGCGATTCATACGCCTCCACCAGTTGCTCTTTCGAATATTAAGGTCCACGAGCATACACTCACACTCATCGCAAGATTGATCTCCTTCGTTTGTGATGCTTGTGGGACGGAAGGGGAACGTTCTCCCTATGTTTATCTTCAATGCGATCTCATGTTCTTCCATCAAGACTGTGCTCGTTTGCCGCGTGTCATTCACGTCAACCGCCATGATCACCGTGTTTCTTACAAGTATCCTCTTGGTGTTGGAGGATGGAAAATGTGGGGTTTGTTGGGAAGAGACTGATTGGTCATATGGGGCTTATTCTTGTTCTGATTGTCCTGATCACGCTTCTCATTCACTATGCGCAACAAGGGATGACGTATGGGATGGGGAAGAGCTTGATGGAGTACGTACCTGAAGAAGTTGAAGATATTGAGCCATTCAAAATGAACGATGATAACACAATAACTCATTTCGCTCATGAACATAACATGAGTCTCATCAACAAAGACGACGGTGTTGCTTTGGAGGAAAGCATCTTATTGTGTGGAGCATGTGCTCGTCCCATCGGTTCTTATAACACATTCTACAGCTGTTCGGACTGTGGTTTCATCCTCCATAAAACATGTGCTAATATACCTAAGAAGAAACGACATTTTCTAAGCCCAAGGCTTCTCACTCTTGAGCTTAGTAGAGATAACACGGAAACAACATGCGGTGCTTGTCTACAGCTTTGCTGCAAAGGATTCATGTACGTTGATGGAGAGAATAGCTTTGATTTGCTATGCAGTTCCATTACTGTGCCTTTTGTCCATGGAAGTCATCCCCATCCGTTACTTTACCTCGAAGAAAGTGATAACGGTGACGTGACATGCAAGAGTTGCGACCTGGTTGGGAATTGGGATCGGTGGTGCCGTCCTAGGCTGTCTCAAATGCAATTATTTTATTGACTTTCGTTGTGCAACACTACCATTAACGGTAAGACTCGTCAGGTATGATGATCATCCGCTCACTCTTTGTTACGGTGAAAAGGTAAGCAACGGCAAATATTGGTGTGATGTTTGTGAAAGAGAAACAAAAACCGGAGATTTGGTTCTACACATGTTGTGATTGCGGAGTCATTTTGCATGTCTTCTGTGTGCTTGGGAATGTTAGGAACGCTAAACCAGGAGGAAAGATCGATGAGGACGTTGAAATACGGTTTAACGAGACATCTTCACGACCACTTTGCAACAACTGTCATTGTCGTTGTGTAGCTCCTTTCTTTCTTATTAAGGGCAAGGAAAAGGAATTGTTTTCTTCTTATTATTGTTTGCTACGTATCCAAATGAGTGCATCTTCAATAAGTGTGATTGTTTTACGTCCTCCATGAGTGTTGCTGTCATATCATCACGATCTCAAGATCCGGCTTAAAGCTAAGTAAAGCCCACCGAATCAAGTGTAACTAACGACCTTATTAAAGTCCAAGTTTGCTCGAAATGGAGGAGAAGGAAGACAATGGGATCAGCAATTTTACTTATTGAAATCTTGTAGTTCTATGACAATTTTCTGATGTATTCAATCCAATAATTATTCAACTCAAAATTAATTAAAGTGGAAAATTTTGCCTCTTGAGATTTAGAAGAGCAAATATAAGAGAGTAAAGAATTCGATGATTAACTCACATGGCATGAGTCATGAGCAGACGACATCTAAACTGGTCAATCAATATTAATGTATACACTAATTAAACAAAGACTAACCACGGTGCGCACTAGTTGTATTATTGTTAAAGATTTGCTAACAACAAGATTGATCCACTATTTTACCAAACAAAAAGTGAAATTACCTAAACATTAATTTGTATTCTCTCGTCCGTAGAAGGAGGGTTTATTGTGTATTTAAATGATTTACTCGACGAAAAAAGGAAAAAAAAAAAAAAAAAAACACTTTGGAAATGTTGGATGGACCTTAATTATCGATACATGTCGGTCATGTCAGCATTTAAGCCTTTATGTGCCTTCCTCTATCGGGCATCTCATTGCAACAAAACAAGCTGGATGCTATTAAAGAAGGATTGATACCAATGACTTTTACTTGTATTCCTGGTCAGCTTGTTAGTATTTTTATTTAACTCTCAACAAGAACCAGCTGCTTATTTATCAGTTAGTTAGGTTGGATATTTAATTGTGATCTTCATACTGTACTTTATCTTAAGAGAGAGAGTACTCTCGATACAATTGCTTTCCAATCAATATTTTTCATATTTTCTGCAAGTGTCCTACATCGAAATTTATCTTTTTCTTTGTAAATTTCATACATTTGAAGATAATATGTGCTATAGAATTTATCTCAATATTATTATGCCTTCAATGGTTTGGATTGATAAGAATGAATTCAAAATCATGTATTTCTTGTTTAAGGGGTTATTGGGTGAGAAATTTATATAGAGCTGATTAATTTGAAAAGTTGAGAGAATTGTTAAATTTATAAAGAGTTTATGCTAGATCTAGAAAGTATATTTATAAAATCAATCAAAATATTTTATTATAATAGATTTTGAGAATCTAATGGTTATATTTAGTATTTGAGAAATCTTGTTTCATGAGTTAAATTGTTTAAAAATCCATGTCCCAATAACAATGATTTTAATGGATTCATGAAATCATTAAAACAAAAACTTTTGATTAACAACGGATTTTGTATGGAATTTAAAAATCATCAAACCAATAACAACATATTTTAATAAGATTGTTAGAATTCATAAACCAATTACAAAAATTTCTGAAAATTCTAACAAATCTTAAAAATCCATCTACCAATAACCTTCCCTAAGTGTTTTTTGGGATAGTGAGTTTCCTTAAACAAAATTAAAATAACTAAGAAGGGGAAAACTTGTCTTTTGAAGGTAAGAAGTGCAAAGATTAAGAGGTAAAGAGGTTGAAGAAATGTCACATGGCAGACAAATTAAATAATCGAGATTTGTGTTAAAATTAAACAAAGATTTGTGTTAACTACGTTCCCAATAGCTACATTACTGTAGTCTGTAGCCAATATGTCAACGTCAATGTTAATGTATATACTTATATAGCAAGTAACATTGATTAGAGTAGATAGAGAAACGACAGTATTATTTCTTCACTACACAAGAAACAAAAAAAAATCACATACATTGGCTTTTCTCTCCACCTTTGATAACTATGTTGGCTATGTTGAAGTGGGGGAGAGGACACGATCGAGCATCCTGTATTCCGTGTTAAGAGTCCTGATGGTTTGGAATATGATGCTTGCGATCGATCTTATAGTGATGTTTTCTCTTGCAGTGAATGCAAGTTTACGATTCACAAAATAAAAATAAAGTTTACGATTCACAAGAAATGTGTCCTTTTTCTCAAGAAAAAAATGACATCAGTGCATCCGTCTCATGTTGGGCATCGTCTTAACCTCCTCACAAGATTATGATATGCCGGGGTTGCGGCCAGGATTGCAGCATGGATGGATCCTTATGAAAAAAAGAGTACTAGCTAGATTGTATCAAATGCAACTTCTTTTTGGAATTTTTCTAGCTTGTATCAAATGCAACTCTTTGTGTACCTCATGCAGCTTTGGTTGACAGCACACTTTTTTTTCATGCATCGTATTACAAAACTCTCATGTTCTCAATTGGTGTTTTCTGCTGATTGCAGCTAGTCTCCAATTTTTTTTTTTTTTTTTTTTGTCTTTCTAGTCTCCAACTTCATTCTTTTATATTCTGTCAAATTCAAAATTGATACAAACAAAAAATAGAAGAAAAAGCATATTCATGATATACGTGAAGCATGGTAGTTTTATCTTCTGAGTTAGATACGTGATGCAAGTTGACATATGACACTCATAAATAAACACAAGTAGAAGAGCAGAGATTAGAAAGTTAAGAAGTCAAAGAAATCTCACATGGCAGACAAAAAAATTGAGCGTATTAATCGATTTTAGAGTCTTAAACTAAACAAAGAAAAAGACATATTAACTACTAAGTGCCAACTAGTAGTTGGATTAGTCAACGTCAATATTAATGCATAGAATGCAAACAAGTAGCATTTTATTTAAAAACTATGTAGAGAAGTATACAACAATATTGATCCATTATTACACAAAACACACAAAAAAAAAAAATTGCATTCTTCTCCACTTCTGATAACCGCAAGAGCCATGAATAAAACTGTGTCTCTGCAAGGACACGAGCATCCTCTGTCCCTCGTTAACAATCGTGATGGTTTGGAATGCGATGCTTGCGATCAATCGTATCGCGATGGCTACTTCTGCGGTGAATGCAAGTTTACTGTTCACAAGAAATGTGCCTTTGTGTTTAATACTCAAGAGTGCAAGGGTTTACAGGGCCACAAAGAGACATTGTTCGAGCATCCTTCTCATGTTGGACATGTTCTTAAGCTTATCACAACGGGGGCTCCTGATCACACGGATCCGAATTGCCATATATGCGGTAAAGACACAAAGCGCCTCCTTTTCCACTGTTCCATATGTAAACTCAATCTGGACATTGATTGTATGGTTGATGCACTGTGTGCCCGAGCCCGTTTTAATATGCCGTGGCACCATCATCCTCTACTAATGGTTAATTTCAATGGTTGTCTGCTATGCGATTTCTGTGGTTTGAGATTCAACAATGGCTACTTTTGCCCTCGATGTAGATTGATGGTTCATGAGAACTGCGTCTCTGTATTTGACTCACCGGAGATCAATCATCCTTGTCATGCAAGACACCCTCTTAAGATTCTCACCCAAGGAGCGCCTGCTTATACGAATCAAGAATGTCATCTCTGTGGAGAAGACACTGGAAACTTACTTTATCATTGTGATATTTGTAAGTTTAACTTGGACATGGTTTGTGCGATTAGGAATCCACAACCAGCTTCTCTCTCAAACCAGAAGGTCCATGAGCATACGCTCACGCTCATGCCAAGACTGATCTCATTCCTCTGTGATGCTTGTGGAGCGAAAGGGGACCAAGCTCCTTATGTCTGCCTTCAATGCGATTTCATGGTCCATAGAGGTTGTACTGCTTTACCACGTGTCATTCACATCAACCGCCATGATCACCGAGTTTCTTACACGTACCCTCTTGGTCGTCCTGGAGAATGGAAATGTGGAGTTTGTTGGGAAGATATTGATTGGTCATGCGGGGCTTACTTGTGTTCCACGTGTCCTAATTATGCTCTTCATTCAGGATGTGCAACAAGATACCACGTGTGGGATAGAATAGAGCTTTATGGGGTACCTGAAGAAGTTGAAGACACTGAGCCATTCAAAGTGAACCAAGACGGCACAATGGCACATTTCCTTCATCATGGTGCTGACCTGAGTCTCAACAAAGACGGTATTGCTTTGGGGAAAGGCATCTTGTGTGGAGCATGTGTTGGTCCCATTGGTTCTCACACGTTCTACAGCTGTTCCTATACCAGTTTCGTTCTCCATGAAACATGTGCAAATCTTCCTAAGAAAAAACGACATTTTCTAAGCCCAAAGCCTCTAAGTCTTCGTTACCCCAATGTTTCTTATGTGAGGTCTAACATATGTTCTGCTTGTTTGCAACATATGTGCAAGGGATTCGTGTATGAGGCTCATCATTCTAAGAGATTCGACTTGTATTAATTGCAGTTCGATTTCTGAGCCTTTCACACACGGATGTCATCCTCATCCCTTACTCTACATCAAAGTGGATCATGATGAGATTATCAAGACATGCCAGGGTTGCGGGATATGCGCAAAAGAGATGGTCCTAGGTTGCACCAAATGCAAATTCTATGTCGACTTCCGTTGCGCAACTCTTCCATTAACGGTGAGGCTTGGCAGGTATGATGATCATCCACTCACTCTTTGTTACGGTGAAAAAGCAAGCGGAAAGTACTGGTGTGATATTTGCGAAGGAGAAACAGATCCAGAGACTTGGTTCTATACTTGTAAAGATTGCGGAGTCACGTTGCATGTTTTATGTGTACTTGGGGATCTCAGGTACGCCCAATCAGGAGAACAGATAGATGACGGCATTGTATTGGTGTCTAACAGTAGATCTTCACGACCAGTTTGCAACAACTGTCATTGCCACTGCCCAGGACCTCTCACTCTCAAGAATTGGTACCAGAACGTATACTTCTGTTCTTTGTATTGTGTCGTTACTTCCAAATATTCGTGGAGGTGGAACATGACTAATCTCAGCATCCCTCCCTGGCTGAATAAACCCAATACTTGATCATATTATATGGCAGTGTTCAAGTTTGAAACTAAGCTATTAGATTCTAATATTTTTCAGCACTTATAACATGATCATACGACTGTTATAAGTATAAAACGGTTTTTTTCGTACTACAAAACTTTCATGTTCTCAAACGGTGTTTTTTTTGCTGATTGTAGCTATCCTCCGACTTCCTTCTTTAATGCTCTATCAAATTCACAATTTGATACCAAAAAATGGGAATATCATATTCATGATAACGTGAAGCAAGTTTAACACTCATAGAAAACCTACGACAAAGAATTAAGCTAATTTTTCTAAGACTAAGACATTAGCTTTTTATTTTTGTACAGCTCCCTGTATACCTTGTACCATGTTACTACTTAAAAGAAAACATCAAATTTCTATAAAAGCTTGAAATTTCATTATAGTAATAATTGATATAAGTGAAAAGCCAAAAAATGTTTCTCTATATTCTCCTCCGGTATTTTCATAACAATAATATGAATTTACCAGGAAGAAAAAGAAAAGAAAAAAAAAATAAAAAGAGAGCAGCAGAAGAAGAGGTTAATGAATGTGCTTAAAATTTTCTCGTTAGCAGACAGGAGAAGTCACAAAATGAAGGCAAAGAGAGTGGAAGTTAGAGCGAGACAGTTCCTGTTTTTTTACCGGTGAAGCCGCGAAGAAGCATTTTTGTGAGCAGATGCTTCAAAATAAGCTTTTTCTGCATCATCCAATCTATCTTGGAACATCGTCCACTCTCTCCTACACCTTTCCCTCACCTGCAATAACAGATAAAAGTCGTATAGAGTTTTATCATATCTTCAAGAGTACAAATGCGAGATGATACTATAATCTATTAAGGATGAAAAAAAAGACTACGGATTAGTTGATTCATTCATTCTTGTATTGATATTTACCCCTTCCCATGGTTGTTTCCCTCGCTCTTGTTGTCCCTGTCAAAATTTAGATGCACCAAAAGAACAAAACGGAAGATTAACAAGTCTGTTCAATGCATTTACTTCACACCGTAATGTAGTAAATATATAATTACTAGATAGTTCTACTGAATGACTGGGAATGCATTTACATCACACACTACATTACCGCATCAATAAAACTATTTGTATAGGTTTTGAGCTTGAAAAATATGACTACATGATTAACACATAATGCAGGGGACTAAGTTTCCTATGATATATCCAATGGAGAAGTTATGTTACATAAAATCCAAGGGCAATCCATAAACTAAGCAGGAATTTGAGAGCGTACTTGATTCCCGAGTGAAGGAACACCTTGATGGATAATCCATTGAGCATCCACAACTCCAATTTGCTCGTGCGCGCTCTATCAATTGCAAGGTTAATGAGCATATAAAACGACTGTGTATCGAATCCATGAGAGAGAGATATCTACATGTGCATATGAGTGTGTTCAAAGGAAGTGAAGTTGCATACCTGAACACATTTCCGAACTGCAAAGTCCAGACCCCATCCATGAATTAAATCGTTCTGCGGTTACAAGGTAACAATTGGAATTTTGCTAAAGAGAAATCTTTTTGAGTCCATTAAACAAAGAGGAGTGGTTATTTTGCATACCTGAATCATATGCCACACACAGCGCCATGCTTTACTGGAGAAAACAGGAGCCATAATCTCGACGAATCTGATTGTGGTTTACATAAGCAAGAATGATGTAACTATTCACTCTATGTGCAAATCAATCTTGATGTGTTAGATCATCTATGAAATGGTAAAGTAGCATACGCTGCACAAGGGGGTAAATTTGGGTCACTGCACCAGCCATTCCTTTCCTCAGCATGCCTGCAAGAAAACATCAGAGGAGGTATGGAGTAAGTGCAGTGCGTTGAACATAATTGATCAGTGCAATGGTAGATATATAACTTAGAAACTTTATTATATTATCCTAACTTGTGAACTTCAGTGTCGTCTCTTTTCTTTGTCATCTCCCAAGTGAGCCCTTCATACGGCTCTAAACCAGGCTGTGAGATTTCCAAACCATGTTTCTTCACCACCGCCAGATATCTGTCAAAATAAATTAAATCTTACATAACCTGGAACGGCCAACCGTAAGGAAGTCGTAGCTTTCAAAAACATACTTTTCTGAATCAAAGTGTTCCACGCCAAGATCCTCGTCCCAGATAAAGATATATTCATAGGGAGCAACTATGTCGGGATGAAGAAACCGCTTGGCGTACCACCTTCACGGAAAATGCATAGATTTTTTAAAATAAATCTGTCAGTACATAGAAACTCTTACTTGGAGGAAGATTCGCGTTCCTACTTAGGACATTAGCCGCTAACCATTTCGTTTGTTTCCGGATGCTCACATGAATGGCTCGCTTGGACCATTCAAATTCTTCCCACTCGCTCGCCCGGCCATCATAGTGAAACAGCATTATAGTGAAGTTATCTGAGAACTGAGAAATGTAATGTTAAGCAAAGAGAACAAGAAGAAGAAGGAAACAAGTATGGGAGGCAGGAGGATACTTTCTTCAATGCAGCTTCTATATTTTTCCTCTGATCGTAACCAACCGTAAATGTTACTAGATACCGCTGCTTGATTGGTAAATCCTGCATGCCATATCAACGAAATGTGACATGATGTTGAAGCCATAGTGATCTATTACAAGCCAGTAGATATCAAAATTTATAGACCTCATTAGGGTCACCCCACAATCGACGGAGGTACAAATCTGATTCAGGTGTGACTATATCTGGAGGTAGCCTCTCAGCACCACGGGGGTTAGTAGGAACCCATATCTGCAATAGCTCAAAAGTTCTATCACCAATCTTTTAATTAACACATAGAAAAAAGCAGCGAGTCCCAACCTTAGTGTCATTAAAGTTATAGGGAGGATCAGGGATGTCGTCTTTCTTGACTTTGACTTTGAGTCCCTTTGTGGAAGACCAAGAACCAAACAGTCTTTGTCTAGATATGTCTGAGTACTTATCCTCAATGTAGGCTAGATCGATGGAAGGAAACAATGTGGACGGAAGATTCATCTAACCATTGCAAAACAAAGCAATGATACACATAACCAAGTTTAAACTGAATGGGAAAAGGTATAGAAATCTTCATTTGTTACCTTAGTTAAGGTAATGGTTGGAAAGGTAATACCCATAAGGAAACCAACTATAACCCCGAAAAAGGATGTTAGAAGAAGCCTCATCATTTGGCTTGGTCTTCTCATTTTGACAAAACCTACAGGTTGTTATCTGATATCTACAGGTTATGCAGGCTTCACTTTGTTTGCATCCTTCGATTTCTTCAACTACATACCAACACAGATACATCAGAGAAAGACAACATGATCAACAGTGTGAGCACTCAACAGTGTGAGCTTTGTAAAGCATTTACTCAACCCTTCAACAGTGGGAGCAGGAATTCAAAATCCTAAACCAATCATTCCCAAGCAGAATCAATCACAAATGCAATTGCAGCATTTCAATCACTTATTTGTTCTCTAACTTAATTCAAAATGAACTAAAATTCACCAAGTCACCTACGATCACACCAAAACAACAATCCAATCTTAATTGACAAATTCTCAAACACAAAACCAGCAATTTGCTTCTCGTTACCATTATTGAGTCGAAATTTCAGACTGCACTCAAAATTCTATTCACGGGAACAATTTTTATCTCCCCAATTGAACATAATCACGGGCAAAATTAAAATTCCGGAAAAAGCGAAGAGCACGGGACCACTTACCGAAATAAAAACGAAGAAAGGGACACAATTTACGGTCCTGTCTGAGTATTGTGCGACAGAGAAAACACCAAAATTCAGAAACCAACGAAACACAGAATTCTACTCATAAGGCGTCGGTCACCATTAGTAACGGAGCAAAACGGATTCCACTTCTACGTTTGGAGATCTTCAGATTATGAAAACGGAAATGGTCCGGTCCACGCTCTCTCGAAATTACTGCAGGGAAACGGGCAAATTCGGCTGCTCAAAACTCCAAAAATATTGTAACTCTTTGACGAAAACTATGTGAAATTCGGGTTAAGTTAATCAATCTAAACACCCACAATTTTTACTTCGTATCGATCAAGGCCCACTAAAGGCCTAATGTATCTGAAACTGGGCCTTTCACTCAGACCTCTTTAAGAAAATAGGAAACTGGGCCTTTCATTCAAACCTCTTTGAAAAAAGGACATGTGATACACGTGCCCGAAGCACTTATAAGTGGCAAAAAGCACCGTTAAGCTAACCACGTGGCAGCTAAACAGATAAAATGGTAATCACATATTAAGAAAATCAAGATTAAATCATATTTATGAATGTGCCTATTTAGAATATTAAAAAAAAAAAATCACAAATCAAGAGCTGTCAACCTATGTTTTTAAAAAAAAATTATCACAAATCAAGAGAACCTATGGTTTTTTTTTTTTAATTTATACTATAAGAAATAGTATAAAGTGTAATCAGATTTAGTATATTTGATTTTAAAAGGTTTTCATTGTTTAACTAAAGTTATAGTTACATATCTTTTTTTCTTAAATTTTGGAAAGATGAAAGTTCTAATAATAGGTCTTTTTATCTGGTTCAAATAAAAATTTAGTAGTTTCCAAAACGAATTTTAAGATTTGATCTGACTTGTATGGTGCATCCAGATCAACTAGTAGAATTACACTCGTTAACTAATAACTACGCACATATATGGAATATACTTTGAAAAACTTTCCCTTTAGACACAACGACGTCGTACCACTCTTGAACTGCCAAACAAAATAAAACAAAAATACGACTTCGATTTCCCATTTTTGAAAATAAAATTTTAAAAACGAAAAGCACAGATCTTTTCTTCCTTTGTTTCTGAGATTTTCTCCTCCTATGTTTCTGAGATTTTCTCCTCCTCTGTTTCAACATTAAATGTATTTTTCTGTTGGAGTTTCCAGCAGAAATTGAAACTTGGTGGAATCTTTAATTCGACTGATTTTTTCTGGGGTTTCTTTTCCGGGCTCGTGTCGTGGGATTTTGCAGCAGCCTGAGGACGATGTCATCATCGCCGGACATTGCCGGAATCCTGGAGAACACGAAGGAGCTTGATCGGTTAAGGAAAGATCAAGAGGAAGTTCTCGTGGAGATCAACAAGATGCATAAGAAGCTTCAAGCTAGTAAGTATTTTCCATTTTGAACCAAATTATGGTAATTTACTACCCACTTTTGTGATGATCCGAGACATGTTTCGATCTTCTTCTCTTATCGTCATTTCAATTGGTATTTGATTGTGTTTGATTCGTTGTGGTTTTTGATCATTTGGGGTTTGGATCTTGAAGTAATTAACCAAGTTAATTAGAAATGTTGCTAAAATTCCATATTAGACTACATTAATGCGAATTAGATGCTGGTAAATTCGAATTTGTTGAATATGATCATCTACCAAGAAACAGAGACTTGAAGCCTTTTTGTAATTTAGAGATTTAACTTTATGTACATGATTCAATGTAAAAATGTAATTAGAAAGTACCCCCATTTGGGATTATCTATTATGGAAACAAAGTAAGGAGAATCTGAAATTAGCTCTTCTTGAGGGTGTAGAATCACATAGTTGGTGAAAGCTCATCATAGCTAGATGGCTTGGACTTGGTGATTTATGTGGCTGACTCGTGGTTGTGTTCAAATGCAGCGCCTGAGATAGTTGAGAAGCCTGGTGATACTTCATTGTCAAAGCTTAAAAACCTGTACATTCAAGCAAAAGAGCTTTCAGAAAGTGAAGTAACGTAAGCCATATTTCTCATTTCCTTTTAAAATGTTACATGGACGAGTATTGGATTACTAAAAGCTCTCTTTTTAACGCAGCGTTTCAAACATTCTGCTTACTCAGTTGGATTCCCTGCTTCCATCTGGACCAACTGGGCAACAACGCAGAAAAATAGGTATACTTCGACCACCATTTAGGCTTGTAGTGTATACTCTTTGGGCTACACTGTTCTTGTGAGAAAAGCGAAGACTTGATGATACTCTTTTCGAGTCTCGAAACTTCTTTAATGATTTGTTATATAAGAGGGATTGAGATTTTTCGATGCTTGTAATGATATCACATAAGTGGCAGAAGGCAACGATCAGAAGAGGAAGAGAATGAAAGTAGATTCAGATGTGACAAGAGTTTCTCCTTCCATGAGAAATCAAATCGAGGCCTATGCCAGTCTAAGGGGTGAACAGGTACACACACAACATCTACTTTCTTTCTTTGAGCTGAATCACTAAAAGCGGAAATCATCATGATACTTTCTTTACGTCTAGGTTGCTGCAAGAGTCACAGCCGATGATGCCGAGAAGGATGAATGGTTTGTGGTAAAAGTTATTCACTTCGATAGAGAAACAAAAGAGTAAGCTTTTGGACCCGCAATTATGTATATGTTTTTGTCCCAATGGATTCATAAATGGGTCTAAAAAAGGCTCAAACTTTTGTGACAGAGTTGAAGTACTCGATGAAGAACCAGGAGAGGATGAAGAAGGAGGTGGCCAGAGGTAATATTACTGAAAAAAACTCAGAAACTTTTGCATTGATTTGTGAATAATTTTGCTGATTGTTCTCTAGTAATCTTGTAGGACCTATAAACTATCAATGTCATGTATTTTACCGTTTCCAAAACGGAATGATCCTTCAAGCACACAAGAGTTTCTACCAGGGAAACACGTCTTAGCTGTATATCCTGGAACCACAGCACTTTACAAGGCTACTGTTATTAGTACCCCACGAAAGGTTAGTTTTTTTTTTGCAGCACCATTTCAATCTTGATTCAACAATGTTAAAGGAAAAAAAAAAAACTAACCTCTAGATGCTTAAACCTGCATGTTGCACATCCGATTTTCAGAGGAAGTCTGACGAGTAAGTTCCTCCACACTTTTGTTCATATCCATTGGAAAAGATTTAAGCAATTCAAGTGCTTATTTATGATAAATTTCTGATCCCACCAGGTACTTGCTAGAGTTCGATGACGATGAAGAAGACGGAGCATTACCTCAAAGAACAGTGCCTTTCCACAATGTGGTAGCTTTACCAGAAGGCCATCGCCAGTGATTTCAGATGGTTACATTGGAATAAGAGTCTCTTCATGTTTGTTTTTCTTTGAGGCTCAATCCAAAGTTAAAAGCTGTTGCCTTTGACTGAAGAACAAATAAGGTAGGTTTGTTTTGTATTCACCGTGGGGAAAAGCTACTCTAGTTTAACGTTAGTTATGTATGAATGTGTATATATCATGTTGAGACCCAATGTTGAACACAAAAGAAACTCTTCTTTGTTTTTATGAAATTTACGTTTACAAGTTTTGGGGAAGAAAAACTGAAACTTTGAAGAAGAGTGAAAGAGAAATTGGAAAAGAAGACGAGCATCAGTGACTGCTACTTCTTGGCTAATCGCTGGTTGAGCAAACAAAGTTATGAATTGTATTTAGTAGAAATTGATCCGTGAATTGCAACTAGTAGAATCACTCAGCAGAAACAAACTAAAAGGTTTAGACCAGTTAAGTAATTTTAGTAAACCGATCGAGAATTAATCTACCAATTTAGGTGACCCGATTGGTGAGACGGACGGCCTAGATGGGCTGAGACTTGACAGAGCTTGCTACGAGGTTTCTCTCAAACGGCGTCGTAGAGACATGATGGCAAGTCAAGGGCATATATGTCAAAATAGAACTCAATTCAACATTAGGGTTTTTGTTCCAAGCTTGGTGTAGCTCTTTTTATTTGTTCGTTTGTCCTCATCGTCGTCGGCAACTCTCCTAACAGGTTAAGAAAGCCATATTCCGCAAATCCGATGGCTCTCTTTCCGAGTTTTGATCTGTTATCTTGAATCGATTTCGTCTGTGTGTCAGTTTTCAGATTCAGGTTTTGGGATAAGAGCCGAATATTGAGTGAAGATGAGGCCGATATTGATGAAGGGACACGAACGTCCCTTGACGTTCCTGAGGTACAACAAAGATGGCGATCTGCTATTCTCCTGCGCCAAGGATCACACTCCCACTGTCTGGTTCGCCGATAATGGCCAACGCCTTGGAACCTACCGTGGTCACAATGGTGCTGTTTGGTCTTGTGATGTCTCCAGTAAGTCTCGCCTCAATTTGCTCGAATTCATCAAAAAAACTTTCTTCTCTCCACTCTTGTGAGCTGATTCATATATAATTGACTGGTTGAATAGATTCAATTGGCATTTGTTGATGTTTCCTTTTGCTTTTGCCTTTAGTCTTTCAATTGGTAGCTGAATTTTCGGTGATTTTGTTTGTGGAATTTAGGAGACTCGTCTAGATTGATAACTGGTAGTGCTGACCAGAGTGTGAAGCTGTGGGATGTGAAATCTGGAAAAGAGTTGTTCACGTTCAAATTTGGTTCTCCGGCGAGGTCTGTTGATTTTTCTGTAGGAGATAAGCTTGCTGTGATCACCACTGATCCATTCATGGAACGTACCTCTGCTATTCATGTGAAACGTATCTCGGAAGATCCTGAAGACCGTAAGTTATTTATTTAATGTAGATTGAAATTCTACAAAAAAGTTTTAGTCTTTGTCTTGTATGTGTGTGAAAAGGAAACTGTTTTGATGCAATCGTGCAGAGAATGCTGATTCTGTGCTTGTCCTTCAAAGTCCCGATGGGAGGAAGAGGATAAACAGAGCTGTTTGGGGACCATTGAACCAAACCATTGTTAGTGGTGGTGAAGATGCTGTAATCAGGATCTGGGATGCTGAGGTAATTCAGTTTTCTTCTCTTGTTTGTCAATTTTGTTTTTTGAAGTTGTTATTGAACTTTAAAGACGTGTTTGGTGCTGCCATTGTTGTTGGTAGACGGGAAAACTGATCAAGGAATCAAATGAGGAAGTGGGTCATAAGAAGGCAATCACATCGCTCTGTAAAGCAGCTGATGATTCTCACTTCATTACTGGTTCACTTGACAAAACTGCAAAGGCATGTTGCTCTTTTCGTCAACTCTTATCTGTTGTGAAGTATATATGCTTAGATAGATTCTGATAGGAGTGTGCTTTGTTTTGTTGATTGTTTCAGCTGTGGGACATGAGGACTTTGACTCTGATTAAGACCTACACTACCGGAGTGCCTGTAAATGCTGTCGCCATGTCTCCAATTCTCGACCATGTATGTTGTTTGTAATGCTTCAAGAAATTTGAATTCGATTTCCAAAGATAAACAGGACATGAATGTTTCGTCTTTCTGAATGTTTTTCTGCTCTCTCTTAGGTTGTGCTTGGAGGTGGTCAAGATGCATCTGCTGTTACAACCACTGATCATCGTGCTGGAAAGTTCGAGGCTAAGTTTTATGACAAGGTTAGTCTTATAGTAAGAGGCTTTGATTTTAACAGTTGTAACCAGGAACATATATGTGATATTATTGTCTTTTGTATAATGATATTAGATTCTGCAAGAAGAAATTGGTGGTGTGAAAGGACATTTTGGACCTATAAATGCTTTGGCATTCAATCCTGATGGAAGGAGGTAAATTAACAGTATCTAATTGACTGATTGATTGATACAATCTTCAATTGATGAGTTTTATATGTTTTTTTTTCTCTTGGCTTTGTTTCTGATTCTGTGAAATTTAACTTTTCAGTTTCTCTAGTGGAGGTGAAGATGGTTACGTGAGATTGCATCACTTTGACGCCGATTACTTCAACATCAAGATTTAGATATTTTTTGAAACAAACCTCTCGATCCGGATTTTGTTCTCTCTTTTTTAACATTGTAATAATATCTTGATGATGCAAAGATATGAAGCTTTAGAAGTTGGCCGAATCTTTAAATTTGTACTACATTTCAGACTTTTTCCATTACAACTTTTTCAATTACAAGCTATTATTATTATTAACCTGCACTATTTGCACATTCCAATGATTATGTCTTCCCTTCAACATCACATACGTGAACGGTAGCGAGGCTTCACATATCAAACACGATTAACAAAACAGTAAAAATAACCTGGTGCACGGTTGCGGTAGTGAAATGGATGACCCGAGGATATAAGCGAGAAAACGGTGTCGTTGGAAGTTTATGGTGAAGGTTATTTCTGTCAATAAGATCAATATTAGGGTTTTGGTCCATATAATACTATAATAGACGCTGTTTTCTTTTCGGCTTTTCCTGTCGTCGCCAATTTCTGCTTGCTGCTGCTTCTACATCTGGTATACAAATTCGTCTTCTCTTTGGTTTTAATCGTATTTGTGTTCAAGTTAGAATGTTCGAATCGATTCAGGTCAATATCTGTTTAGATTCAATTGGTGGTTTATCTCTGCTTGAAAAATTCTTGTATCCCCCTACTCCTGACATCTTGATACGAGTCTTGAGATCAATTTGTGTTGTTGTCTAGTTACTGAAGCAAGATTGTACAATGTCGTTTCTTTTTGTAGAATCTCCAAAGATGCAGAACGAAGAAGGTCAAATCACTGAGCTTTACATTCCAAGGAAATGGTAAATACTACTACTTATCTTCTTGTTATTAAGGAATTTTCTTAAGTGATTAGTAAAAATCTGACAATTTTGCCTGTTTGATTATGGATGATGTCTGCAGTTCAGCGACAAACAGGTTGATCACATCAAAGGATCATGCTTCAGTGCAGCTCAACATTGGTCATCTCGATGCTGACGGTATCTACACCGGCCAATTCACTACATTTGCTCTCTGCGGTTTTGTCCGTGCTCAGGTTCGTCACCTTCTTCTCGATCAAAAATCTTGTCTAGTTTTACTCTATTATACTGTTTTGGGAAGATTGTTAATGTTTGCTTGAAACTATGTAGGGTGATGCTGACAGTGGAGTGGACAGGCTCTGGCAGAAGAAGAAGGTTGAAACAAAACAACAGTAAGAGCAAAAAGCTTGTCTTTCTAGGTTGTTGAACTTTGTTGTTCTCTTTATCTTGATGTGAACTTGTACCTGGTTTTTCATTTTTTGCAATGATAATTTTGGTCTGAAAGACGTTGCAATGCAATGAGACTGTCGGTTCTTATTATTAGCTGTGTCTTGTTGAGCCATAATAATCAATAATGGTATAAAGCAGTTACAAGTATAAGATTTGAGATAAGAAGAAATTGTGTTTAGATATATTGTGCAAGAAACAAAAAAAAAAATGAAGATGGAAGCAACTGGGGATGAATCATATGGTTGATGAAGGGATTGGCTTGGTCGGTTACTGAGTGATTAAGAAGTTACTTTGAGATTGAGATTGAGATTTGCAGACCAGGTTGATATCTTTGAGTTAATGTAATTGTCTGTACCGAAGTAACGGTCTGCAAACTCTCCCATTCCGGGAATCACACGCGAGTCTTCATTCAGGGAGGCATCGATTTCAGAAGTCACGATCTTTACCATCGGATACTTCTTGCAGAGCGCGTGAATACCTTGAGGTGCCTGCGGTTTTTTGCTTGTGTTAACAAAACATTGGTGATATTACTTAATTAACCGAGAGAGGAGGTTTTGTTTGGTTGGTGTTTGTTTACTGCTATAAGGTTAAGAAAGATGATATGTGATTCTGGAACTCCCTTGCTAATAAGTAAAGATATTGCTTTCACTGCAGAGTTCCCTGTTAACACTCTTAAAAGGTTAGACATTTATACAACAACGGACCCGAAAAAATGTAACTTTTGTTTAGCTTTTTGGATGGGTTATTATTATTATTAGGAACCTGAAGCTAGCACAGGGTCAAGGAGGAAGACATGTCGGCTTGAGATATCTTTTGGCAACTTCTCATATATCAACTGCAGGAAACATCATCATTCAATAAGTAAATAGCAGTGAGCGAGATGTGAAAGTAAATGTGTACTTAGGCACAAGGTAAAAAAGTAAAAACAGACCTGACGACCGTCGTTATTCTCTCTGTGAATGAGAATTTTACCAATCTTGATTCCGTTGCAGCAGGCTCTTAGAGCATTCTCCATGCTTTCTCCACTGTTAAGTAGCGAAAACATAAATCTACAAAGCAAACTCCAAAAAAGAAACGAATACAGAAGAGACAATGTAAGAAAGTACCTTCTGATAACTGAGACGCCACACAATCTCTTGCAGTAGTCAACTCCAGTGTACACTGACCCTGTTTAGTATCAAAAGATGTCAAGTTTCTAATCTGTTTGGACAAGTCACACAAACATTACCTGTTGGAGTGGTTATCTGTTTCTCTGTGAAAGGAAGATGACCAAGTCCATGTTCCACGACCTGAGACAAAAAAAAAACATATACATAGACTCCTCCAGTCTCTTATCTTTGTACAAAAAGTAATGTTTTGTTACCAGCCGAATCAATCGGTCAGCGTAGAAGACGAAATCGTGCTTTGTGGTGTTGATGTCGCGGATAAGAGTGTGCATTCCTTTGATCTGGAACGTAGAAGAAATGATGAAGATGTTTGGATATATCTTACAGAGATTGTGCTGGCACAGCTTCGTACGGATGTGTTGCACAATGAGATCAATTGCAACATCATTGTCTCCTCCTCTAGGAATGATTATATCAGCATATTTCATCGAAGGCTGGATATGTTCATCAAAGCTCGGCTTCACAAACTTGGTATACTGAAAAAACCAAAAAAAAAAAGCAACATTATTATATCTTTATCTTTCATCAACATCAATCAGATTCACACTGTCATCATCACTAACCTGTTCAAGGACGTTTTGGATGTTTCTTCCTCTTTCGACTGTATCACGCTGAATTCTTCTTGAGAGCCGTACATCAGCATCTGTATCGACGAAGATCTTCATGTTCATGAGCTCACGGACTCGAGGATCGTTAAGAACAAGTATTCCTTCTAAGATGATAACATCAGCGGGATTAACCGGACTTGCTGATTCGATGCTCTGGTGAATTTTGAAATCGTAACTCGGGATCTTCACTTGTTGGCCACATCTTAATTTCTCCATACACGAAAGCAGAACCTCCGTATTGAATGCGTCTATGTTAATTAGCGCATGAATCAAAGCAAGCAAAAACGTGAGAAGCAAATTCGTCGTGGTTGCAGAGAGAGAGAGAGAGAGGAATAGATGATCTCACCAGGATGATCGAAATTATATTCGTGAGCATTCTTCAGTTTTTCCTCGCTGAGCGAATGATAAAACGAATCCTGCAATCAAATTTTTTACAACCACTATTCTTCAATTTGTTCATTTAAAAACGAATTTGTTAGTGAATTACTTGGTTCACAAGCACGACGCGTTGATCGTGCAACTGAGACATAATCATATTGCAGACCGTCGTCTTCCCTGAGGCCGTTCCGCCGGCGACACCTGAATCGGCAGATCGTACGGATCAGCGAAATCAATTTCGAAAATCAAATTGAGAGAGAGAGAGAGACGTACCGATCACGAAAGGCTGTTTAAGAGGAGCCGGAGCTGAAGGGTATATATTGTCACTGATCGAGCACTGATCTCTAACGCCATTAGACGATTTCTCCATCTTCTTCTTCAATCTTATACTCAAAAGCTCTGAAAAATTATATTACACTGCGCCTATTTCTCTCTTCATATATATATATATATATATATATATATATATATGTATTTGCTTAGGTTTGCACCTGATGTGTATAGGCGCGTCTAGAGATATAAGCGGGAACAAAAACACGTCATCCTGAAACAAAAGCGACGCCGTATTGTAAGCCTTTGAGGTCGCTTGTATCACCCAGTGCACGAGCACAGAAAATTTGGTAAACCAGGCGGTACGATTTGGGTTCGGTTTGCAAAAACTAACGTTGAATTAATAGTTTAAGGAAAGTTCTTTTCATAGGATTCAAAACAAGGAAATGTCTGACTCCATTGAAATTCTACGATGGATGAGTAACATGATTCGAATGATCCTCAAACATTGGTAAAAAACACAAGACTGGTGTCTCACGCACACTAAGATACGCCGCTTGGTGGAGATTCTCGAGAATTAAGTAGAGACTTGATCATCATTCATTCCTCCATATCTTCACCCACTTCTGTAATCTGAACTCGCTCCATCAATGGGGTGATTTTGGTGAGAAGGACCTCTGTTTCCAAATTAACCAAGAAAATGAAGTGAGAATAAGTCGACCATAAGAAAACTGAGGATTGAAAACTGATCTCAGTCGGATGTTAAAGGTAGAGAGACTTAGCATGTTGTGTTTGATCAAGAGAGAGAGAGAGAGAGAGAGAGAGAGAGAGAGAGAGAGTGGCTTACCGGTTTTCTTGGTGAATGAATAGCCTTTGCTGCTGACATAGGTTCTTGGGTTTGGTTCCATGTAATTCCTCAGATATTCCTTGCCCTCCTGTTTGCCAATCACATTTCATTACCAAGTTTCAAAGCAACGAGAAAAGACAGAGATAATGTCTATGATGAGTTAGTTTTCTAGATTAATTAAGGGAGGACAAACCTTTGTGATCACGCAGATGTCGACGTTGCTACCACTTCCCAGGTCATTGAATATACCCGAGCATATGGCTTCAGCGACCAGCTTCACTCCTTCTTCCCTCTAGAGGATTTTGTAACAAGGAATCAATCAGATAAGAGGGAAAAAAATGAATCTGGAAGTTGAAAAGATGAATGTTTTTGTTTACTTACAGTTAGACCTTCTTTATACTTTGCCTCAAACACGGACATAGCAGCAAGAGAACCAGAACCCATTGTAGCGAATGGTAGTGTGTCGGTTGAACCGTGTGGGTATATCTGTGTATAAGACAAATAGTCAAATATGACATGACTAAACAACAAACAAACAAGAAAAACATGTGGGGAATTTTAAACTTACAGTATGCAGATGAGGCCCGGTGATATCAACTCCACCAAGCACAAGAGCAGCTGAGACATGACCTTGATAGCTGAACGAAACTTGTGAAGTTAGGTAATCTGTGTTTCTTTATGAAGTGTTTATGGAGGAGATAGAAGAAGTAAAGTACCTGAAAAGATGCTTCTTGAGAAGGGTCAAAGCAGTGATAACCCGAGAGTCTCGGCCAGTCTGGTAACGGTGCAACCGCAGTTGCGAGCTGACCATATCTGGACAGTGACAAGGAAAACCAAGATAACTAAGCATCAAGTTCTGTTGGATTAGATTCTGAATTCTTTTAACAGAGAAAACAAAATCTGACACACTCAAGTTGGAAAAGAAATACCAGTTACTGCTTCAGTGTCAGCAGCGGTTCCTGCACCACAGCAATATATGTTGGGTGCCATGTAGTGGATCTTCTCACAGTTCTTATCAGCAACAATGGGTCCCTCCGTTGCACGTGTATCGGCCCCTAGTATCACACCGTCCTATTCAAACCGGAATATTGAAATCAGCATTATATATTGCACAATCATTTACTAAAAAGCAATAAAAAAAAATATATAGTGAGAGCACAAGAGCACAAAAATCTTCATACAGTATGTTTAATTGTTGTGCTCTAACATACACTGTACACAAAGACGTAATAAAAAGCACCACCACATTGGCACTAGGCAAGACGTACTTGTTGATGAAACTTCTAAAATGCTATCATAAAGGAAAATGCTAGCGAACAAATGGTTAAACCAAAAATGTTTTTGCAGGAGACAACTAAACAATCACATTAATCTAATCGCTGTGTCTACAGTACTGAAAGGGCGCATTCTTAGGCCTCAACTTAACGACTAATCTAATTCTACATACATCTTGTTTTAACTTCCACAATACATAATACATATATCAATGCATCTCAAACACAGTATCGGTAAGTCTCGGCTCATTTCCCCTAAGACTAAGAACAAACAGTTTCCATGACTAGTAAAAGAGAACATCTCATATCCCACTATTACACTATGCAATCTATAAGTCGTGCCAAAATATAAAAGCTATCAGTACCTTGAAAATCAAACCGACGATGGTTGTTCCAGTCTTCAAGAAAGAGGGAGCTTTAAGACCCTTTTGTATAAGCATATCATTTCTCTTGCACAGATCGAAGCTGAACCCACCCTTTGGCGGCACATCTATGGCCGACTGAGACATTTTTCAAATTGACCAGTCTACAATAACAGCGAAAAGTAATAAAGCATCAAAACATTACTCAGAAAAGTTGACACACTAACTCTTTTTCGAAATCGTCAGAAGCAATTTGGGGTTTTAGGGATGGATTATGGGTCATCCAAAATCAGAGAGACCATAAAAGGAAAACTAAGATTCACATAGTAAATACCAACTCGATTTACGAAAACCCAACAAAAGCGAATCCAAAACCTTCGGATCGAGCGGTGAAATCGAGTTAGAATCACCGAAATCGAGAAGAGAGATTTCAAGACTAGAAGTGGCTAGAGTGAAGCAGAAAAAGAGTAAGTTCAACTTGAATGAGTAATTTACCTCGACGATTTGCTGGAATCGGAAAACAGAAGACGAGAAGAAAGAAAGAGCTGAAGCAAGAACAAAAAAGACGGAGAGTTTTCTTCTTCCCCAATTAACCTTTAGAGATTACAGAGACCAACTTAACAGATAGGGACATTTTAGTCTTTCAATTGTTAAAAACTCAACTTTGGGTTTCAATGGGCCTATAAAGTGACCCCTTTCTTCTCTGTTGAGCCCATCTATCCATACTTGAATCCTCTTCAAATTGAGTCCATTCCATGTGATGTTCTCATGGATGTTAAAATCCTGGTTTCGGTTTGACAAATACACAAGTTGCAAACAGGGGAAAATCCTATGGCTTTTTCAGTTTGATTCGGATTGAAACATCCATAACGTAAAGTTTATATCGTTTTTAGCAAATGTTATGATCTCCTGTTTAAGGTATGATGTAATCAAATGGACCAACTACACCCGACTGAGTCTTCAACGTTGAAAATCCGAGAACAAAACGATGATACAGATTTGTAGACCAAAATGTTGCAGAACGGCAAGTTTCAATCTTTTGATAGATCAAAGTCTTGCTAAATCAGAACCGGTTTAAACAACAATGACAAGTGACAAGGCCAAGCCAAAATGATCAAAGAACAAAAAGAAAAAAAAAAAGAAAAAACTGGGAAATGTATCGAACCGGCTAATATAAAAGACTAGTTCTGCTTGGTCCGGACTAGACAGAATGGTCCAGCCGATCACATCATCCCAACATGTGTTAGAAAAACTATATATACAGTCTAAGCTTAGCTAGAGATCGAGCTTGCGGGCACTGTTGACTGCTCCTACGTAGTAATGCAGCCTCCATAGCATTACGTTGTCCTGCTGATGAAACAAACAGAGTTAGTTCGAAATGCTTCTGTTAATTTGTTCCACTTTAACTTAACTGGACCAGAGAATCTATTAATAACAATGAGATTGTGTCTTACCGAAATTTCGAGGTTGACTGTAACCTTATCAGAGAAATCTTTGGCAGATGTTATGCAATGGTCTCTTACTATTTCCAAGATGCGATCGTGATCTCCCTTGGGTAACTCCTTGATTGATTTCATGAGAACCCGCTTTTCACCGCGAGTCATAGGTCTGTTTTACAAGAGTTAACGAAGACAATTCAATTAGTAACCAACGTAAAATTAGTACACACACACACAAAAAGAGAGCTATTTGACCACACTATACCTGCAAGTGGTCACTACATCATCAAGGAGTCCCTCGAGTTGCTGCTGCATATGCTCCAGCTTTCAAAAGCAAACGAAAAAAACATAAGCACATCTCTTAAGGCAGGCTCTGGATATAGCTAATATTAGAGATCTTGAATCTTTCTGCAAGCTAGAGATGGATAATGTGGAACAGAATAAAGAGGAAGTTCCGTTACTTCGGAAAGCAGAATGTTTGAATGAAGGGACGTTTTTCTCTTGACAAGATCAGGATCAGACTTGAGAAGCAATTGTATCTCATCTTCCTAGAGATTCAAACCTGTGTGAGACACTTGTATGTTTCAAGCAAAAAAAAAAAACACAAAGTAAAAGAGACATACGCTCTCTCCTCCTGATTCTTCAGGACGAACCGGTGAGGAAGACGGACAATTGTTCCCCAACTGTGAAATTAGGTATAGGTACATGGAGCATACACGTCGCTGCATCTGCAAATTGAGTTGCTTCCTATTAAATGCTTTTTCATCATTCCTAATATAAAACGATCTCAGGAGTGTAACTTTTTTTTTAAGTACCTCATCAACTTCTGGAGTTAGATTCTTCACACACTGCCTTAACAAGACATTCAGTTTATCGCTCTTGACGTTTGACATACCTGCTCCTATACCGCTGTTAGAATGCCTCGTAGTGACTCCATGATTTGAGGTCCTCTCTCTTTGAGACAAGAGCTTAGCTACTTGAGATCTGTAACTACTAAAAGAGTCTGGTCTGACTCTATGAGTTTCAGATGACAGAGGCGCTTCTGCTGCTCTTTTAGGCATCGCTTTCGATAGACACTACACTATACACACAGAGCTCAAAATCAATGGAAGCATACAATATGAGGGAGAAAAAAAAAAATACAAATCTTGACAAAACATCATACATGGAGACTGGAAAAATACTTAATCTATATGATTCCATCTATTATCAAACCATAAACACACAAGAACTTGAATTCAATATGTTTATGAGCAATGTTAAGTGAAATAGACAAGGGGAAGAAAAAAAAAAAAAGCATAATTCCAAGTCTAGAGGATGTTAAGTTGTTAACTCTTGAAAGCTCTTTTGCAGAATTATATTGAACAGAAAAATATATACTAATTTACCTCCAAGTCAAAGCATCTAATGAAAATTCATATTTACATGTTGAGATAACAGAACATGTTACTCAAAATCGTATCCACGAAACGAAGCCCTGAATTTTCAATCAAGAATTTAACAAGAAAGCTAAAAGTTGCCGGATTCATGGAATTTTCCTCTGTAAAATCGGAAGGAATAAATGCACATGAAAAAAAGAAGGAGAAAGTAAGGAACCATTCGAGTTCCAACTTCCAACGATATATGATATAATCGAAACGACACACGACGAAAATAAAAGACTCCGTTTATATGCCGGGAATAGAAAAAAGAGAAAAAAAACTAAGGGAGAAGAGAGAAAGAAAACTCACCAGGAAATTACGGCGGCGTGGAGATAATTGGGTCGCTGAAACAGCCGGCGTTTAGTTTTAGACGATGGGGGGAAGCCGAAAAAGGTTAAAAACTCTCCTATCACTTCACCAGGAAAAAGACCGATCAAGCTCGGATGCACATCGGACAGAGGAATTTGCTTGAATCGAACACGTGTGTTGTGGGCCCATCAGACCACAAAGCTTACTGGGCCTTCCAATTGAAGTTACTACACGGGCCTCTCTTTTTCTTAGGCCCATTTAATTGAAACACTGAGATGCTTGCTGCGAAACCGTCTCAGAAGCTGCATAGTGGTGGTTCGAGCTCATGCAAAGGTCGCAGAAATGAACGAACAATTGTTGTGTGAGAAAGCCCGAGCGCTTAAATTCTGTTTGCTTAGCTTTAAAACTAGAATTGTGTACATTATTAGATACAATGGCCATACTTTTTCACTGTTAGTGAAAATCTGTAGTTGATGTAAATAGTAAAGGCTAATCCAATCATTACCAGTTTGTTTTTTTATCTAATTTATTATTATTGATATGAAATAGAGAGAGAAAATAAAAAGACAATTCAGAATGATTTTTTTTTTTATATATACTCAAGATATTTTTTGGATTTATATCCATACTTAGATGTAGAAAACGAAATAATCCTGACTTTTTAAGCTTACTTTTAGTATTATCTTTGGACGAAATTGTAACAACATCATCAATTCATGATTTGAATAAGAAGTACAATAGTCACGTGGTCTCTTGAGAGTTGAAGTTTCCATCACCACATGTTCTCTCTTTTACTAACAAAAGATAAAACCAATAAATTTTTAAGACAAGTTCCGATGGACCCGGTCAATCAAAACTTCGGTCAAATCTCTAGAGTTCCTATAAACTTACGATTACTTTCCTCGTTAATCTCTCAAAAATCACTATTTTCTTCTCCTTCAATTTTTCACCGTAACCATAAAGGGAAAACCAAAAAAAACAAAAAAAACAAAACGTAACTAATTAAGAAATTACCACAAAACATCACTCGGTAACTCAAAAATGACAATGGCCCTTAAGCTCCTATCTCTAGCCGTCGCGGCCTTGGCCGTAACCGTCGTTTTTGCCGCCGATCCTCCAACACCAGCCAACGCACCCAAATCAAGCTCAGCCACTCCTTCACCCGCCGCATCAGCATCCCCAAAATCATCGGCCTCCGCCCCAACCGCACCGCCTACGGCTTCTCCTCCGACCACTGTCAAGAAAAACTCCACCACCACTCCAAGCGCTTCCCCATCTTCAGGTGGCAGCGCCCCCGCAAAGTCTCCGAAATCGTCATCGGCCAAAACTCCTGCTTCAAGCCCCGACTCAAGCTCGGGCGATAACTCCGAAGGTCCCACCAGCTCGTCCGACTCACCCTCCGCCTCATCTCCGCCAGCTCCGACTCCAGACATGTCTCCGACGTCATCCGATGACGCAGGAGCCAGCGACGGCCCTGAAGCTTCAGCTCCGACGGGAAGAGCCTCATCGCTCGAGATCTCTGTCTCCGGATCTGTTATCGCCGCAGTTGCATGGTTCTTCTTTATATGATCGAAGATTACTATAATGGATTATCATATTAACATTTCAGATTACATTATACGTTTGATACTTAATTTTTGTTTGTTCATTTAAAAAGGTTCGTACACTCCGATTCAATTTTTAACACGTTAATTTCGTGCATAGTACGGAGGTTAGGTTTTCATGTTGTAATAAATGTTTAGTTTGTGTTACTTATGATTAATTAATTACGTAACCTTAGTTGTTATATCAATACAACCATTAAATTATTATGGTTCATACTTCATATAGGGTCTTTTTTAATTGGGACCCCTTTTTAATTTACATCCATTATATTTTCTAATATTCCTTGGCTAGTAGTGTGACATATATTAACGGACAACAGTGCGGAAGATCCATAATAAAACAAATTACAAAAAAAAACATTGAGAATTCCAATCACTTCTTTGTAAGAACTATATAAATACGCTACCTTAACAACAAAAAAAAAGGAACCATTGAATAGAATACAACACATGAAAAAGGTAAAATATAAACTAAAAACAACTAATTAGCTACTGGTGAATATATTTTTATAAAATAACTATAGAACGACGTTAAAAATACACTAACAATATTCAAAAAATAGTTGAAACCATATTGTATATATAGAGAGAAAGTAACAGCTCATGCATGTACTCAATCAAGGGTAAAAAGAAAAGAAAAAAATATAACTGTCAATAGCTAGAAACTAACCTAATAACTGAACACTTAACCAACATACGACGTCCATCTCCTTTACAGTCCATCTCCTTTACAAATTGCAATTTCAAATTCCCGATCTCCATTTCCCCTATCACTTTAATTCCCTTGGAAGATTTAATCGATTTGCTCTCTGAAACTCACAAAGAATCATCGTGCATACACATATAACACGATTTTGAAAGTTACACTCAATAAAAGAGCCTGTAGGGATCATTATCAACTATGGCGAGTCGCTTTTTCCTCGTCTTCCTTCTCGTAATTTTAACAATCGCTGATGCAACTTTAGCAGCTGATGATACTGACAAATCTCAACCCGCCGACAACAAATCAACAGTAGAAAACTCTGCAAATGGTTTGATAGAAAGTCTTGGTCCGTCTCAAGATTATCCCGATTACGAAATCCCTAAAGAACTTGCCCCGGACAGTGTCGAGGTGGTGGAAGATTACGTGCCCATTATCCCCACCGGGGTACAAGAGAATTCTAATCCGCTTGACGCGGACATGAATGTCAAAACCTCGCCATCTAGCTCCGCCTCTATATCTTCCTCAACCGTTTTGGCTGTTATTTGTTGCAGCTGGAGGCGCCAACTTATTTTTCCTTTGAAATGAAGATAAATGATGTCGTTTGGATTAACGATATAGTGAATGTGCAGTATGAGATTCTGTATTTCTGTAATGTAAAATTTGATTGTGAGTTGTTTTTCGTTTTTTTCTCTTTTTCATGTCATTAATTCGATTGTGGACTGTTTAGATTTTTGATAACTTTACATCTGCCACCAATTTTGAAATAACAAATTCTATAAAAAAAATTTGTTACCAATCAAACTTTCAAAATTTTAAACACTACAAGAAAACACTGCATTTTCTGATGGCCGTAACTGTTGGAAATTCCTCAGAAATGCTCATATCTGAGAGATTTCCGACGGATGTGAGCTGTCCGTTCTATCTCGTCGGAAACATATATCTGTCAGAAATTTGTCACAAAAGTTCTAAGGGATTTCCGAGGACCATCATTTCCGACAGATTTCCGAGAATGTGTACACTGTAGAAAACCTATCAGTACACTGTCGGTTTAAAACTGACGGGAGTGTGACAGTTATCCAACGGAATTTTCTGACTCGTTACTATGAGACATTTTAACGGCATTATGACAGGTAAAATCTGACAGAATCTTGACGGATCTTCCAACAGACATTTCCGACGACTTAGTGAGTAAAAGAATCAGACACATTTCCGATGACATTCTCCGACGAGTTACTGTTGTATTTTTTTCAGACGGATTTCCGAGAGAGAGTTATTAATTGTTATTAATTGTTATTACTAGTGTATTTAATTGTTATTAATTGAAATAATATATGATATTAATATTTTATAAAACATTAATGGATTCAAAATAAACATAAACATTAATATTGTGACTTAAACATAAAGGTATAATACAAAAACTAAACTTAAACCTATAATAGAAATTAAAATTGATTTTAAGTTTCCGGTGGTGTGGGAGGGGAGCGGCCAACCGGAAATTCAGCACCGAACTTCTCCTTCATGAACCCTACGAGGTCTTGGAGTATCACTTGGGTCTGAACTTGGGTCTTGGCCGGTCATAGTGCTGATTGCACCCCCGTTGTGCACCGACATTCCCAAACCATCTCGAGTGCTATTCCGGTTTTGTGAGTGGGTGAGCGAATCATCTTCAGTCGCCGGCAACAGCCAATGTTTTGGCATTTCTTGCCAAACAAAGGCGTTCAAGCCCTTAGGCGTCGTTTTGCTCCCTTTTTTCCACTTTGTCTTCCACTCGTTCATGTTGGAGGTGAACGGCCGAGCTGCTGTCTGGTGGAAGCATGTACGAACAAGACCCGTGTAAACAGAGTCCCATTTATACTCTTGCTGCAAAAAAAAAAAAAAAAAAAAATCTTTTGAGTTAGAAATTTCAAAGAATCATCATTTAAAACTTAAATAAACAAATACTTACTGCAAATGTCCGGAACCACATCTCTTGGTCATCAGCTGACATACTCGAATATTTTGGATGTGGGTGCTTGAGGAGCGAATGCAACATCCTCAATATGCACTTGGTGATGCCATTATCAGATATTCCAAACCTACGAACAAAATAAGTAACATAAAATGTCAAACTAATATTAAAATGAAACTATATAATATGAAAGATACTTGTGATGTACAAGTACCAAGTTCCTCCATCTTATAGGTGGGGGTGGAGCTGTGTTAACAGAGCACGACCCTCTTGAAGTAGTAGCTCATCCACCGTAAGGACGTGCACCCGAGGAGTTGCAGGAGCTGAACTTTGCGACTCGGGAATTCGAAACGACGGTGACTGGCTCAGAGGTGGCTGAGTACTACTCTGTCCTCCTTGCGTGGAACGGGAAGATCCTAAGTCGGTCCTTCAAAAAAAAAAAAAAACGATGCATCAGACACAAAATTTTTCTTTCTAACTCCTGACTCTTAACATCAGAGTTTATGTCACTAAAAAAAAAGATAAAGTCAAAACAGAGAACCAAACGGCAAATATTCTACATTCAAATAACGAAATCAAAGCTAAAAGGAGAAAACTTTGAACCTCCTAATACAATTTCGCTTGAGAGAAGTAAAAAAAATCACAATAATTCCCAAATCATCATCGCAAAAACTTAGCAAATTGAATAGTCAAACACAAATAGAAATTAGCATCATTTCCAAATCCAAATTCCACATCGAAACCCCCAGATTTCCGAATCACTAACAAACAAACTGCGTGAGGGAAACACTGGGTGGAGTTGACATTAATCTCTAAAACTAACGCAAAGAACAAAAATAGAGGGAGAAGAAAACGAACATATTTGGCAAGGGATGAAGAGCGATTTGAGATTTGGGAAACTGGTTAGGGAATTTCAGGCAGGGATAATTAGAGCTTTGAGATTAGGGGAGAAAAAGCGGATTAGGGTTTATCATTGGCAGGCGAGGAAGAGAAGTTGAGCAAATAAGTTGGGTAAGAGAAAGTGGAAGAAGGAAATAAGAGATATATGCAATTTTTGGAATCTAAATTAATTTTTCGCCTAAAATTTTCATTTGGCGGTCTCGAATTAAGATTTTCGCGGTTTTATTTTGTTCCGCCTGAAATATAAAATATTTCGTTCCCTCAATACCCTGTAGGAAATTACAGAGAGATTTCTGACAGACTAAGATATTTTTATAAGGTCGTCGGTAATCTCTCAGAATTAGTAACAGATTTCTGACGGATTCAGGGTATACAGGTTGGTTATCCCCAAATTTTGTTCATTATATACATTACAACCTTAGCAAAATATCAAACAATGTATTAACATATCAATACATGATGAATTTGTGTTCCGAGGCAAATCACTTAGCTACAAGCTTAACTCAAAGTAACAAATATTATAGGCTACACTTACACTTATGCATAATTGTAAGAATTATATTAGGTCTTCTATGATACATGTATTTTGTAAAATTGTAATTTCTTCTACGTTGAAAATGTAACAAATTACAATATTGATGTGGAATAACTAAAATTGGTCACAGTTTAAGGGTTTATACCATAAATCTGTCAGAAATCGGTCAGAAATTCAAAAGCCGTCGAAATTCTATCAGAAAGTTCTGAAGGATTTCTGAGGGATAAAATTTTAAATGTTTAAAATTGTCAGAAATCGCTCAGAAATCTAACTGTCGTCGGAATTCCATCAGAAATTTTGGAATCTTAATTTTTTGTTTGTTACAAATATAAGATTTATTAGTACTATATTATATCAGTGAATAAAAATTAAAAACTCTTAAACAACACAAAAATCAATTTATCCAAAATTACTAGAAGAAATAAATTTTTGAAAAGTACAAAATAAGTTTCATAATTCAAATACATATATATTAAGCATAGCTTATTCTCAATCTGCTGAATAATCTGAAGACGCCGAATTGTCGTTCTCGTCAAACTCACCAACTTCTTCCTCTGAATCCTCAAATAGCTCGTACCCATCTTTCGTGGTGAAGTCAACCACAAGGTCTACTTCAAGTGAATGCTCAATTGGTCCTACATAACCAAGTGTGTTTTGTTGCATAGAATCATGATCAACATCCCCAAATACTTTTCCTCTTGGGTTTATCGAAGTTACTGTCATCCATGGGTCTTGCTTCCTCTTAACTCGCGGGTATGAGATGTAGCATACTATTACATCTTTGTAGCAAGAATGAATGGATCATATTTTTGAAGTCTCTTTCGGCAATGTACGGATGTAACACCAAACTCGGCATGACGAATACCATGAACTGGATCATACCAATCACAGTTGAACACAATACACCTTAAATTGAGCAAAACTTGACTTCTAATATCTCGCATAGAACACCATAGTATATAATATCTCCAGACCGAGATGAGATACCAAAATCAGAAGTTGATCTCGTGCTTCTTTCACGAAATATCTGAAAATCTGTCGAAAATCTGTCAGAAATCTCCAACGGTTCCATTCCGTCGGAATTTGGCCTTAGTTCTTCGTCGGAAGTTGTCAGAGAAAGCCAACGTATATTTTTCGCCAGAGTCTATCAGAATTGATTCATAATGTCTGCACTGTCAGAAATCTGTCAGAAATCTTTAACGGTCCCATTCCGTCGGAATCTGTCAGAATTTTTCTTAAGTTCTTCGTCGGAAGTTGTCGGAATAAACTAACCGTTAGAGTCTGTCATAAATTTATGACGGAGTTCTTACGATGTTCATTTCGTCAGAATTTTTCCGACGGATTCCTTAGAAGTGCGTTTTCGTTATAACCCCATCAAAATTCAGTCATAAATTTCTAACGGTTCAAAATCCGTCAGAAATGCCATCAGTAAATGTAGTGTTTTCTTGTAGTGAAAGTATTATAAACAACATAATTTACAGCTACAATTTCTACACATGCAACATAATTAAGTCACAGTGTGCTCTCTAGGCCAGCGACTTTTGACCGAAACCGTAAACCGAACCCGTACCCGACCCGGAAAAACCGACCCGAATCGGGTTCGGGTTTGTCTAAATAACCGATCGGTTTTCATATAGATTTGAGATCGGGTTCGGTTCGGTTCGGTTTATACCCGATAACCGAACTAATTAACCGAAAACCGATCTTTAAAAAAAACCTAAAAAATCTTTAACTCTTCAACCCGAAAACACCGCCGTTTTTCAATAGATCTTCAACTCTTCAACAAAAACCTAAAAGATCTGTGTGAACTGGTGGAGGAGAGGCCGGAACAGATCGACTTTAATGGCTGGTGGGGGAGAAATCTCAATGGAAGAAGGTTTGACGGAGAAGATTGATTGAGGTTCGGAGATTGAGACTGTTCGTAGAGGAGACGAAGGAGACGAAGAAACAGAACAAGCTTCTCAAAACTCACCCATCTTCATTATATATTATATAGAGGACCTTTTTAAATTCAAACAAATAAACAAAGATTAATATATTATGATTTTTGTTTCAGATCTAGTTTTAGATCTGGCGAACGGACCCAGGAAAAACAAAATCAAAGTGGATATATTTAATCGGTCAAACCCGTACCCGACCCGTACCCGAACCTTCCAACCCGTATCCGACCCGAACCCGACCCAATAACCGAACGGTTACCAAAATCCCAAACCCGAATACCCGAAACCCGATTTAACCGACCCGAACCCGATCGGTTAACCGAATTCCCAGGCCTAGTGCTCTCCAAGAAAATTGGACGTAAACAACGTTCGCTTTCACGTGTTGCCGGCAACTTTATTTGTTGGTGCATTTTTTATGTCACTCAAAAGATCAACAGAAATTCCCCTCTACGAGAAAAAAAAAAAAGTTACCATTATCTAAAACAGATTCATGCTATATTTTTGGATTTTATTCCGTAATTAATCAATTAAAAAAATAGTTCCAGTTTTCTGTTCATCATACTTGTTAAAAATCAGCCAACAAATTTATGCCAGAAAATAAAATTTAAATGGTTTTCTAGCTTAAAATTATATTGATATAACATTTGAAATTCATCTCTGGCAAATGTCTAGAGACATCGCAGACGCATACACTTACAACATTAATACATTAAAAACTTCGGAAAAAAAAACTCTTACCATTCGTTAAACAATAAGCACCATTGTATAAACAATGATCTATTAATTGTTTTGTCTCTTTTAACGATTTCATTGTAATCTCATATTGATTCAGTTAACAGCGACGACCTCGCCGACAACTAAGAGTGCCTGCTGTCGTCGTGATGGAACCCACAAGAGACGATGGCCTCGCACTCAAACTTGAAGCTCTTGCATAAGTCGACGGAGAACCTCCACCAGATTGCCGGAAATAAGCTCCGTTCAACAGCATGTCCCCTTCCGATCTCCAATTCCAATCTCTCCATTTGCTTTCGGGTGCATCCTCATGTTTTGTAACCTATTGTTGAAACATGTAAATAAACAAAAGTTAAAAAAAAAGAAAAAAAGAAAGAAAAGAAAAACACATGTATAAATATATATACATTAATGGCACATCTTTTTGTTGTCTATATGAGCCGTGCATGCACACTATTTTGAGAAAAGAAAAACACATGTATAAATATATATACATTAATGGCACATCTTTTTGTTGTCTATATGAGCCGTGCATGCACACTATCAAAATTGAATTCGAGTTAGAACACAACGATCGATAAGTGAGACTATATATTACGTTGAAAATGGTCACGTTTTAAATTTCTTAAATTAATAATAACTTAATAAGATCAAATATTTATGGAAAAAGTCACAACAACGACGTATATATGTACCTCTTTATTAAATCGGGTGTTAGGAGCGAGAAATCTATTTCCTTGGCTGTATATCGTTGGAGAAGCACTTCCACCGATTGCATACATTTCCCAGTGAGTGTAATCATTGTTCACCACATGGAAATATCCATGCCTGCACCTGTTTATTATAACCAAAACCCCTAAATATTAACATTTTAAACCAGACGTTAACAAACATTTTCATTCCTATAAGTGTATGATTAAACCAAAAAAGTATCCCTCATATTTATTTTAATTCATCCATGCATCTCCCCAGATCAAATATACGAATCTACGAAATATTTATCAAATAATTTACCTACTCAATTCGTCATGGAAATAATCTTTCTCTAACCGACTAGATTAAAATCGATATTGCATATAATGAATGACCGACACTTGCTTTTTTTTTTTGTATAGTTTAGTACTTTGTTCCATATCACATTTAATGAAATAAATCTTCTAGATAGCGAGCTGATCGATCGTGACAGTAGTGGTGTAAAAAGTCCCATTCTCCTTTTGTTGACTTTTTGAATACTTTCTAATGTCAAGCTTTCACATGTAAAACTCTTTATACGCGTGCTTCGCAATCCGCATGCAAGCTTCTGTGTATGTGACTATATGTGTGTGTGTGTGTGCGCGAGGAGGTGTGAAAAGGTAAATATCTTACCGTGGCATCCTTTGAACGAGCCCTTCTCCGAAATGGTTAAACGCAATGGTGACTTGCATATTCTTGTCCTGCGTATAACTATCGCTATGCCCTAAAAGCATGACCTTGTCATGGTGCGTCATGTGGTTGTTCGATATGGTTATAGCCGTCGAACCATGTATGGCGTCTATGAGCCCATCATCGCAGTTCGACAACGAGCAATGGTCAATCCACACGTGTGACCCTCCAAATATCGCCACCGCGTCTCCATCCGATGGGATCCACCACCCGGTATGACGTGGACCATCTCTAATCATGCCACCTATATATTTAAATATTTTATGTTTTCTAATCTCTATATAAACAACGTTTTTGCTCTATTATATCAAACGTCGCTTTAGTAAAACAGATTCATCTTACCTGATCCTGGTTTGCAGTCATGGATGTTAATGCCGTGTATGATGATGTTAGTTGCATAGTGGATCTTAATGCAAGGTCCATCGGTTATGTGAACACTTGCGCCTCTGCCATCAATGGTCTTGAAAGATGTGATGATAAGTTCTTTATTGAGCCTAATGACCATATCTCTCTTAAAAATGATCCATAATGGTTCTTCTTGTGTGACCGCATGTCTGAGTGTTCCGGGTCTAGGGTTTACTGGATCATCATTGGATGGATCTGTGACCACGTAAATTCGGCCATCGCGGCCTCCGATAGCGTTTTTGCCAAACCCGATAGCACAATCGGCTAGCCGTTGGCGGTTTGTCTCCCAATTTGGATCGCACCGCCAACAGTCATCAATCGGATTTCCGGTTCTGCAAGATAGGTAGGCCAGGCTCCTCCTTGACGCATTGAATACACTTCTACAAGCAGATATTAAAAAACCAGACATATTAATTTTAAAATCGATATATTATGGTTGTTTGGAAAATAATGCTGGGGCACAATTGGCAAGCTATATAACACTATGCACCACTACCTAGCTAGGAAAACCCACTTAAAAACTAAAAATAAAATAAACTAGCTAGCTAGATAGTGTCAAATATGAACGACTTACTTTCTCCGAAAGGGTTTTCTTTTGATTTTTGATGAATCAAATGAAAATAAAAATACAGAGTGAGTAGTTAATTTACAGAATATTTCTTTGATGGGAAACTATAATGTGAACCAAGTTAAGTTAGTTTTTCTTTTAAGGGCTTCCTAGATTTTAAAGCTTAGTTTACAAATATCCTTTTTTATTGGGAATTGTAAATCTGTAAATGTGAGAGAGCAGCCATAGTAAATCATAATCATAAATGAACGAAAAACATACTGAATGAAACAGTCTATGGAATTAGCTGCTACATTTTATCTCTAAACGATCGTATCACAATAACATTTTATACTTACAAAGCAACATAGTTATTACAAATTTGAATCTATAAAATTCACATGATCGATTTAACATACCTATTGACCTCGTCAACTACTAGATTCGGATCTTGAGCATACGGCGACGAACCTGAAGAAATTGCAATCGTGGTAGCAATTGATAGGAGAAATATAAAAGTGCAAACAAAAGGATTATGAGAATACGAAATCATAGTTCAAACCAGAAATGCGAGCAAAATTATCAGAAAAGAGAGAAGTTTTTGATTGGTGATGTGTTGAAGCTTGTTATTGTTGGAAAGTATATAAAGAGGTAGAGGAAGAGAGTTCCGGGAGTGAAGGCGTGATTTATTTTAAATGATTTTTGTGAGACATATAATATACTTTTTGTTAAAAATTCTATGGGACCTACGTTATCGTAATTTCAGGTGAGGAAAACAAACGGTTAATGTTGTGAAACCGTTAATTGTCAAAAGCATTTGCAAAAAAATCAACCATTTTGACATTGCAAACGATGCCGGTTTTGTAGTATTTTTGGTTTCCCTCACATTGCATTGCATCGTTTGTGTTTTAATTTTTAAACGGATTGTCTTTGTAAAAGTTAAACCTAAAAACCGGTAATTGAGCGTGGTAGTCAAAAAGTAACTGCCTAATGTCAACCTTTTTGACATTTAGTACGACGCCGTTTCTTGTTTTTTTTGTCCCCCTTACATATAAACAATTTGTTTATGACATCATAGCTGGTGTTGTGATGATGATTGTTAACAATTTATATACAATCAACCTTTTTGATATGTGATGATGACATCATAGCTGGTGTTATACTGATCTTTCATCTATAATTTCTTCAGACTCAAAATCAATACAACAACGTTCTTTTGTGTGTGTGTGTGTGTGTGTGTTTAGATCCTTATCAATGTTTTTGACGTGAGACAAAATGTTAGTGTTTTGGACAAAGTATATGTTTGTATTTGAGCTGCTTGAGAATACATAGTTAGAGTATTCATTAATTAATATGTAGTGTAGGAGATATACATTCTTATAGCAAAGAGAAGTAGTTCATAAGAGTCTTGAACTTGTCGAGTTTCGATACCAGCCGACAGGCAAGAGGTAGTAACATATCCATTTCGGAAAGATTAGATATGGGTTTAGATTTGAAATTGCTTGAACAAATAAAAGAGTTAAAAATGCACCTATTGTGCATGCACTGATGCACATATAAAGGACGGTCTAATATAGTAATAGTGGTATTCAACTATTCATGTATATTCCCTATAAAGTTGAAAATGTTTTACGTAATTACGTCTCGATGTAAATTTATACGGTGGTTACGAATTTGGAAAAATAAAAAATATTGCTCCAATCTTTCTGGTTTTTGGTTCGATTAAGTGTTGAATTGTCAACTGCATAATGCAATTTGCATTAGATGTTGAAATCAAGATGGGCCATAATTTAAAGCCTTCATAACAGGGTGCGTATTAGGAAGCTTCGCCCTCTAGAGCTCTGTTCCAATACAATTGTAAGCCCAAAAAGAAGACAGATCTGCTAGTTAAATATGTAAAAAGATAGGTTCATTTTTAATAAAAGAAAGTTTCGATCATGTTCATGTGGAAGTTACAACTTTTTGTTAGTTTGTTTGCAATTATTTTCTATCACCAATTTAAAAGTTTAAACCGTGACATGGTGGATGACAAAAGAAGAGATCTCACAGCGGGATTTTGCTGGACAATCCAAAGAGACAGCTATATGTAATACAAATTTCTGCCATCCGTAAATCAAAGATAATCTGCCTTATGTATTATTAATTTATTAGCATTATAAAACTACAATTCATTCCCTTGTTTCAAAATATAGTTTTAAAATGACAAAAAGAAGAATCTTTGAAAAACGAATCATTTTGTTGTCCCAAAAAAGGAATCAACAAGTGTGCAATCATTTAGCTGCCATTTAGTTTAAAAGTTACTATACTAAAACAGAGCCAGCTCTTGTGCTTAAAACATATCTGTTATATAATCACCAAAGATTAAAGGAAGATATTTGTACTGGATAACAGATTAACAGCAAAGGTATAGAAATATTATTTTTAATCTAAATTTCCTTTTTATTCATAAAAAAGAGATTATTATTTCCATTTTAATGATATTCTAACGATTTATTTATGTTTTATATTATTTGATTATTTTCTTTCAATTTTTAGTTAGCATTTAAAGTTTGTTTTACGTAACTATATTTAATATTAAATTATTATAGGTCAAAAGGAAATAAAGAATTATTTTTTTTCGATAAAGTAATAAAGAAAGAAAAAAAAATGTAGAGCTAGTTTATATAAATTTTAGTTTCCACACATTCACCCAAAACATTTTATAAAGCGGAACGAAAAGAGTATTTATTAGAAAATTTACAAGAAATCAACACAAACGTTTAAAAAAATATAATCTGCCTTTTCTTTGTTTTGTTCCCAATTTAGAATGGCGTCGTAACTCATGCATAGTGCCATTATTTGATACTCCCTCTATTCCTTAATATTTGATGTTTTAGGTATTCAGATACATCCAAATAATTGCAGATACATTTTCCTAAAACATCAATTGCAGATACATTTTCCTAAAACATCAAATGATAAGAAACAGAGGGAGTAAAAGCAATAACGAAAGTTAAAAAGATCTTCAACGGAAAAGTCTTGAGACTTATTCGAAGTAGTACTTGTTTGTTAATCAAAATATTTTGACTATTCTTGTATTTGTCAAAACTAATTTGACTGTAAGAAAACATTTAATTAGCGGACTTAAACTTAAGTAGTTATTCATTTCAGAAACCAATTAATCAATTATACTAGTAGTACTTTGAAACCAAGAGCTTTTTCTCGTCAACAAAAAGAGTTTTTCCCTGTCAACGAATCAAGACTTTAAGACGTACTAATATTAAATCACTCGGAATACTTTTCTAAGAAATTTAGTTATATGAAAAAAAATTCACATCCCAGAACAAAAAGGTAGCCGCCACCACAGTCTTCTTTTCTTCCTTTTATTGTTGTCCGACCAATTTAATGAGATAATTATCTATCTGATCATATTAATAAAGAGAGATATTTAATAAAAATATAAAATGACTTGTTTAACTGCAAATTTCGGCATTTTTATGGCGTCTCGTTTCATCTTATTTCCTTTGACCTCTATCTGTAAGTTTGGATCTTCGTTAAGCTCAAGCATCCGCCAAAAACACCCCTCTTTGCTTCTTCTCCTTCTTCTTCTTCCTAAGACTTTTCAGAGAAAGAGGTCAGTTCTTGGTTCTCTTCTTCTCGTGCTTCGATTTTAAAATTTTAATTTATCTAATTTCGGGTGTCTATCGAAAAGAGAATCAGTTTCTTAACCGCAAATCCCTGCACTTAAATCTGTGAAACCCACGTGAGACTTTTAAAGCTGCATCAGAATAGAGATTTCATTTCTTCTTTTCGTTTAAAACCAATTTAAAAGTTTTTTTTGCTGCAGAGAGCTTCAGATCAAAGGTTTCCTAAATTAGAAAAACTCCAACTCTTGTTTACTTCTTTTCGAGTTAAATAAAGTCTTTTTCTCTGCTTCCAGGACTCCAAATCAATACTAAAAATTGCTAGTTTTCTTGTAAATCTCAGGAAGAAGGTGTTGACTGATTCTCGAGATGGGTTTGTAGCTAAAAGATTCAATTCAAAATGGAGCCTCCAGAGGGATTTCTAGCTTCTTTGTTGCAGTTCTTACTATTCCTTCCTTATTTCATTGGGTTGCTGTTTCTTGGTGTCATCAAAGGTATAAAATTTTGGATTGAATCTCTACTTCAATTTTAACATTGCTTCTATATGTTTCGCACTTTTATCTTTTTTTATTCCTTTTTGGATGCACACTAAAAGGTCTGAACTTTACGCCCAAGAACAATCAATTTCTTCCGACGGATTCCATTATGGTTTCTTCTGGTAAAGAACATAACTCACCAGAGGATTTTGACTTGACTTTAGTTGGTTGACTTGATTGTTCTTTATACTGGAAACTGTAGAGCAAATTGAGTTTCTGCACTTTTGTTTTAAAGTCAAGCATTTTAATTTTGTTTAAGCCCAAAAAGGCAATTTCTGTTTTCCACAGTTTGTGAAAATGCATGACCGAATGAGTTCTGTTTTCATCTGTTAGCAATAGCAAATACTAACTAAGGGTTGGTTGTTCTTCTTATTTTCAATCAAATTCAACAACTAATGCATAAAGTTTTTCTTTTTCTTTCTTGTTCAGGTATCGTTTTGTGCCCACTCGTATGCCTCGTTGTGACTATAGGCAACTCCGCAGTGATACTAAGTTTTCTTCCCATCCACATCGTTTGGACGTTTTATTCAATAGTGAGGTAACAAACTAACTCCTCTCCTGAAACTCTTCCATGTCCTTTTTCAAGTCCCTTTGTTATATTAAAAGACTCTTTATTATTTGATTCTTCTCAGTTGCAAACAAATAGGACCAATCTTGAAGCTCTTTATATGCTTATGTCTACCTGCCGCCATCATTCTCTGGCTAATTCTTGGGATTTTAGGGAGTGTTCTTGGAGGAGCTTTATATGGTTTTTTCTCCCCAATATTCGCCACCTTTGATGCCGTTGGAGAAGGCAAGTCTTACCCTTTTTTCCATTGCTTTTATGATGGAACTTGGAGCACCGTCCAACGCAGTTTCACCGTTGTCCGCGATTTCAAAGATGTTTGCTTTCACTCCTACTTCTCACTCATGGATGAGCTTAAAATATGTTGCCCCGATCGCAAATACTATGAAATAAGGTATGTTCATTCATGAAGTAGCCCTCCTGCCAAAACCAAATCTTTCTATATATAGCACCACCTTACAGTGTCTCTATCTATCTATCTATCCTCAGGCTACTTCAACTTCCAGGGGCTTTGGTAGCTTCGGCTCTCGGGATTCTTGTTGATTTCCCGGTGATCTCACTCGTTGCCATATTCAAAAGCCCTTACATGCTGTTCAAAGGATGGCGCCGTCTGTTTCACGATTTGATTGGACGTGAAGGTCCGTTCTTGGAGACTATGTGTGTTCCCATCGCAGGCCTTGTGATCTTGCTCTGGCCTTTGGCTGTCGCGGGCGCGGTTATTGGCTCAGTGGTCTCTGGTGTCTTCCTCGGTGCTTATGCAGGAGTAGTCTCGTATCAAGAATCATCGTTTTACTACGGAGTCTGCTTTGTGGTTGCCTCTGTGTCCATTTACGACGAGTATAGCACCGATATACTTGACATGGATGAAGGATCTTGCTTGCCAAGGCCAAAATATCGAAGAAACGAAGAGGGATCAACGGCCTTTTCAGGTCCTATACCAAGATTAGGCTCTCTCAAGAACACTGGTTTAACAAAACTAGAATCAGTCAGAGTCCCTATGATTGATATTAAGCCTCTTGATGTAAGCACAAAGCTTATATATATATATATATATATATCCACTGAAACCAACTGGTAAAAAGCGAAACTTTTTAACTTTGATGTCTCTGTTGAAATAATCTTGCAGCTTTTGGTAGGTCTGTTTGAGGAATGTAGGAGGTATGGAGAAGTTTTGGCGGCAAAGGGGCTGATAAATTCGACAGATATCGAAGAGGCGAGATCTAGTAAAGGCAGCCAAGTGATCAGCGTTGGCTTACCTGCTTATGCACTTCTTTACGAGATTCTACGCTCTGTCAAAGCAAACTCTGTTGGCTTGTTGCTCGGTAAAGTTTCATTCTTTTTTGTTTACTTTCACTTTTGACTATAAAGTTTATCATCTTGAACCAGCAAGAAAACCAACAAAATCGATTAAAGGACACATTTTTATCTGTAGGTGATGGTGTAACTGAATTAACTACCAAGAACCGACCGAAAGATGCCTTTTTTGACTGGTTTCTGAATCCGTTTTTGATACTAAAGGAGCAACTGAAAGCTACAAATTTGTCTGAGGAAGAAGAAGAGTATCTCGGAAGATTGGTTTTGCTGTATGGAGATTCAGAGAGGCTAAAGGACTCGTATGTTGAGTTCGTCTCTCCTCCTCTCACTGAGCGTAAAAGAGCTGAACTTGATGCCTTCGCTCGCAGGTAAAAAAAAGAAAACAGCAAAAATTTGTGTTTTCCAAATTTGGTGTTTTTCAACTTTCTTTATGTTCTTGTGTTTGTTAGGATTCAAGGGCTAACGAAAACGGTATCAAGGTATCCAACGTACCGTCGACATTTTGTAGAGTTAGTGAAGAAACTATCGGAGGATATGGTCGAGAAACACGGAGGTTCGATTAAGGACGAAAAATCTATAACAGAACCGCCTGCTCCGGTTAAGATCTTTACTCGGATATTCAGTCAGAGATCGTTCAGAAGAAAAGGGAGTGTCAATGGAGCCGATCAAGAATCGCGAAAGGGTGTCTCACTCCCAAGGAATGTAGATATCGTTTAAACACTGGAATTGTGGATATTTTGGAACTTAGAAAGCCCTGTGTTGTATTGTTAACGCACGTGATTTTAATTTGATATTGTTATCAATCTAGTTTCAGGAGATCAAGAATTTAAAAGAATAACTCTCTTTTAATAGATTAAGAAAATAACTCAAAACTTAATCTCACACAATCTCTCAATCTCTAAAAACTCTCACCTCTAAACCCACGAGTTATACCACACCTTGGTATCTCCTTATATAATAAATAATAGCTCCTAATCCTATAAGAAATATATTTAGATAACTCCTAAACATAATCAAATCCTAAACACTTTAGGAATCCATAACTTGGTAGGATTAGGGTAGTTTCCAGCTCAAGCATCTTTCAAGCTTAATCCAACATTTTCCCCCTTAAGCTTGAAATCATTTCCTGTAACATCTCGCACTCCAATGAAATTTCTCATCTCTTTGAACTTGATCCTTCCAAGTGGCTTTGTCAAAAATATCTGCCTTTTGCTTATCTCCAAGAACATGCTCAAACTCAACTTGTCCATTCTCAATACATTCTTTAAAAACTCAATGACTTTACCAAGTAGGTCTTGAAGCCAAATTGCTTGTCTTGCTGCCTCCGTTCCAGTTGTGCTTCTTAAACATTGTTTCATAGCAGCACCATGGGACTCAAACATATTTTGCATGCACCAACTTAGCACTCCTATGCTGTATGACAAATCTGGTCTTGTATGAAGAAGGTAGCAAAAACAACCCACATTCTTTCTGAAGCTTGTAGCATCAAAGTCTTCTTCATCTTTAGATTTATACAACTTTAGTCCAGACTCCATTAGTGTGTGAACAGGATTACAATTCTCCATCCCAGCTTCTTCCAAGATCTTAAGAGCATAACGATTCTGACTCGACGTTATCCCGCCTATGTGTTGACATAGTTCGATCCTAAGGTAGTAAGTCAACCTTCCGAGATCACTCATCTCAAATTCAGACGCCATCTCATTCTTGAACTTGTCTACGATGGCTTTATTTAGTTTGTAAACATTTTCCTCACATCCTTTCTCTTCAAAACCTTCCGGCTGCGTGACATAGACGGTCTCTTTTAACTCCCCATGTAGAAACGCCGTCTTGACATCGAGGTGATGTATCTCCCATTCATTCGATGCAGCAAGGAGTCGTATTGTTTCGATCCGAGCTACTGAAGCAAAGACTTCTTCAAAAACGACTTCATGTCGTTGCACATATCCTTTTGCGACCAAACGAGCCTTGTGCTTATATATACTACCATCGGAATTCAGTTTAAGCTTGAATACCCATTTTAAACCAATTGGTTTAGCTCCATCTGGTAAGTCGACAAGATCCCAAGTATGATTTCTCTTGATGGAGTGTATCTCATCTTCACACGTGGATAGCCAATCTCTTGAATCTTTTGCTTCGTGGAAATTCCTTGACTCGTCGTTTAGGCATAGTAGTAACATCTCTCCTTCCTTTTTTGCGAGTAGAATGTAGTCTTTGAGGTAAGTCGGCTATGTTCTCTGTCTTTGTGTTCTTCTCAGAACTTGTGTAGACTGATCTCTTTCTCCAAGCTCTTCTTCACGTTCATCTTCGTTTTCTTGTGAGTCACCATGAGAGTTTGTTTTATCGATGTTTCTGGAGTGCTCTGTCTCGTCTTCCTCTGTGTCGAGAATCTCTTCTCCTTCTAGCTCTTTCCTTTCTTGGATACCACGGTTTCCAAATTCTCCTAGAGTAACTCCAAAACTCAAATCTTTTTCTTGCTCCGACTCTTTATTGTTCCAATTCCAACCTCTTGTTTCACTAGCTGTTCTAAAACCAATACGTGGTACTCCTTGAACGAGCTCTCCTTGGACTATAGACTTTATTGTCTTGAGGTTTATGTGTCCCAATCTAGCGTGCCACCTACTTGACTTGCTTATCTCTGTTAGATGCAGGCAAGCGGTGTATCTTAGCTTCATATGTACCTTGTACAATCGGTTTCCTGACCTTTCGGCTTTAAGGAGTAGCTTCCCGTCATAGTCATGCATCGTGAGATGTCTTCCTCTCATCCTTATGTCACAACCAGATTCTGTAGCTTGCCCCAAGCTGATGATGTTACTCTTTAAGTCTGGGATGAAGTAGACATCATTCATCGTTCTCGATTCTCCATTCATATCAAAAGTGATTGAGCCCTTTCCTTTTATGTCGATGCGTGAGTCATCACCGAATCTCACTTTTCCAATGACAGATTCATCAAGATTGCAGAACCACATTCGATTTCCGGTCATGTGGTTGCTAGCTCCATTATCAAGGTACCATACCTTATCTGAACACGTCTCAAACATCTCTGGCTGGATATTCCTCTCATTCAGATACACAACTTTATGTACCATAAGTGCTTATGCTTCTTTTGAATCATCTTTACTTGTCTCGTTTGTTGCTGTAGCTGCAAGTTTAAGAAGGCGGTCTGGGCAATCAGATGCGTAATGTCCAAGTTTGTCACACCGATAACAAGTTATCTTGGACACATCCCTCTGCTGATAGCCAAATCGTCCTCTTCCTCTGCCTCGTCCTTGTCCTCTGCCGGCACTGTTCTGAAAAGAGTCAGCGTAGAGGAGCTTCGTCTGCGAATCGCCTCTGTCTCTTGCCCTATTGAATCGTTCTTCATAGGTCTTCAATCGTCCAATTATATCTGCAAAGCTGGTAGTTTCAAGGTCCAAAACTTGCTCGAGGGAAGCGATTATCGGAATAAACTTCTCTTGTGGCACACTATCGAGGAGCTTAGCTACAAGTTTCGATTCCTCTATTTTATGACCAAGAGAAGCTGTTTTAGAAGCGATCTCTGATAATTTCCCGGAGAAGAGTTGTATTGTGTCAGAATCCAACATCGTCATTCTTTCAAATTCAGCAAGAAGGGTCCGTAAACGTGCGGCTCGAACTCGTTCTGCTCCAATGTTCTGTGTTTGAAGAGTGTCCCAGATTGCTTTAGAGGTAAGATGATCACCAACTTGTAGAATGAGATGTTCCGGTAACGCCTGAAAGATCACGCCAATAGCTGTCTGGTTTTTGTCTTCGTCGGTGATGCCCGGATCAATCGTATCCCAAACTCTATAGAGTTTCAGCAAATTGCGCATTCTCATGGCCCATACGATATAATTGGTCTCAGATAACATCGGACAATGAAACGGTGGTGCAGAAAATTCCTTAGCTTTCGGCGGAGGTGTTGGTATGATAGCTGTGTCGTCGTCTGCCATAGTTGATCCACAAGGTCTTTGGATTGTATGATCTTCGTTGTTTGTTGTTAGCGTAAGGCTCTGCTATCAAATCTAGTTTCAGGAGATCAAGAATTTAAAAGAATAACTCTCTTTTAATAGATTAAGAAAATAACTCAAAACTTAATCTCACACAATCTCTCAATCTCTAAAAACTCTCACCTCTAAACCCACGAGTTATACCACACCTTGGTATCTCCTTATATAATAAATAATAGCTCCTAATCCTATAAGAAATATATTTAGATAACTCCTAAACATAATCAAATCCTAAACACTTTAGGAATCCATAACTTGGTAGGATTAGGGTAGTTTCCAGCTCAAGCATCTTTCAAGCTTAATCCAACAATCAATACAAATAGTTGAATATCGATATAATTAACAGAAAAATGCATTCAAGTTTATACCAAAAAATATTAAAGATATGAACATTTCTAAGTTTGTTATGGTATGTTTACATGTGATGTGGACTGAAAATATCACTCCACAAACAAACTCTTTTAGAATTTGATTGACTATTGGTATTTGATTTGTTATAACTTATAACCACACAAAAAGGTCAATCATATATGCTAAGTGGATTTTAAAAACTTTAGGAAAGTATTCTTACTCTATGTCTAACTATATATGAATCACAAAGATCGACATCGCGGTCAGCTATGTTGTAATAGAAGACGGTTCCAGAAAAAGAAAACCCAATTTCATAACACCTTTGTCGAAGTTATTGTAGAACGTAAAACCTAATTTCATTGAATTCTAAAACGTAACTTTCTAGGTTAGTCGGTTTTGTTGATATTAGGAATCAAATTATATATGCTAAGTAGACTATAAATTTTTAGTAAATCATTCTTACTATATGGCTCTAACTATAATTGCATAACAATTTTTTTTTTTTTCAAATAAAGGTGGTCCATTAGAATATACCATGCTTTTCTATTATTTGTATTCAACACAAAGCGGTAAATGTACCTTAACTAAACAAAATATATAAACAAAAAAATACTGCTTTGTTTTTAATACAATTATTAGAAAAGCATGACATATTCTTATTGACCACCTTTATTTTTTAAAAATATGTTTTGTTATCCAATTATAGTTAGATCTATATAGTAAAATTGATTTGCTAAAACTTTATAGTTTGCTTAGCACATAGTATATAATTTAATTCCTAATTGCAACAAATCCCGATTAACCTATAAATTTTTATTTTTTAGTCTTTAGAATTTAATGCCAGCAGTCAACTATATTCCAAAAGAATTTTGTTAGTAGGGAGTGAAATTTACGTAAGAATGTATAATAAAACCTAAACATGTTCATATCTTTGATTTTTGTTTTAGAAGGAATTACTAAAAACTATCATAAAATCACATGTTTTTATTGTTTTCGATAATGAAATAGTTTATACAAGCATATGAGGGTCATTTTTGAAAAAGTTTATTTGGGATAATGACACTACAAGAAACACGTGATTTGGCATTACCTTTAATCATGGTTCAAGTCATTTTAAGAATGACTCTAATAACTTAAAGTCATTTGCAAAAGTAACACAACACTCAATGATGCTAAGTTTGTTAGCATCACTTAAATAAAACACACCAAATTTAATATCATTTAAGTAACATCATTTTAACAAAACACACAAATATTAATATCACTTAAAAAAAACACACAAACTTTAACATCACTTAAACACACAAACTTTAACATCACTTTTAAAGTTTTATACCAAAGTAACGTGAGATCCAAAACTTTATATACAACAAATAGTTCTCATAAACTGAAAGAAACTTTATATATCAACAAATAGTTGTCATAAACATACAATATCTTCTTTGTTTATAATGAAAATATAATTTTGGTATAAGTATTCACCAATTCGAAGCAAAAAAAAATACAATTTTTCTGAACATAAAGATATGATGATTCGGCAACCACATTGTCTTATATTCTTCTCATATCTAACGAACACAATTTGAAGATAAAGACATGAAACAAGCAACCAAATTGACCTGAAGTCAGAACATAACAAGCTATATCCGAAAACTGAACATAACCTAACTGTTTTGCTTGTGAACAAAACTGCAAAGCAACCAAACCAAACAATGATAATTGATTTCATGAAATAATGAAATCCTTGTATTCATTATCTAAATGAACCTTTTCAAAAAGTGACCATCATATGTGTGTATAATAAAGCTTACCGAATGGATAATGACATGTTCAATATACTAACTATATGCTGACATTGAATCCACAACTGAAAATAAATAAAATTTAAATGACAATTTCCCTAGATTGAGTCTACAAGTCGCACCAACTTGGATATTTTTGATCTAGTTATGAAATTGGGACAATATAGGGCAGAATTAGATAAGTTAGGAAGATTTATGAGTTAAAAATATGTTGGTTTTGATGGAGAAGAGATAGGATCAATTATAGAGAAAGAGAGAGAGTTTTCTCTATGGCTATACGGGGTAACCTAGGTTAATTTGATTAAATGTTCTTATTTTAATGAGAAAAATAAAAAAGTGTCCCTAATCAAAAAATAGGGGACATTAATGTGATGATGATATACCTTATGTCGTTTCTAGTGATAATATCCTCAACAACAACTTATTCCACATTCCTAATGGTCTTTAGGGCTAGAACGCTAGCTGCATCGCGACGGAGAATGACTGGACCATATTTCTAACATTCTCTCGTGGGTTTCCAGTGTCAGATGCGGAAGTGAATAAACTCTTATGAAGGAATATGAAGAAAAATGTGTTGAATGTTTTTTATATGCAGGAGAAGAATGGTAACCTCCCCCAATAGTGATTGTTGGAGTTTCCATTGTCCTCCAACATATAAATGTTTTTAACACAGTTTTCTCCAAATTATTCCTTGAAGAAACAATTCACCTATGCTTTAGACACTAAATACCCACACTAGATCTACTCCAGCCTGTGGAAACCGAGAATTAATGTTGAAAGGCCGACGGAGTTTGGTGAATTAGGGAAGGTGATGAGGAAGATGTAAAAGCTTTTTGAAGGATGCTTAAACAAAAAAAAAAATCATGTATAAGTTAATTGTTTTCAAAAGTAATACACAAATATCAGAAGTGATTTCATTTTACATTTAGAACGTATATATATATAGTAAAAAATGTAGAAAATAAATTAATAGGAAATGCATAAGAGAAGATATATACGAAATGTGATATAAAGAAACCACATCATATATAGTAAAAAATATGTACTCTATAATTATAAGTTTAATATATACAAATGTAAGAACATTGAATTGTATTGCATACAAGGAATTAAAAAACGTGACAAATTTTCATTGACCACCTTTATTAGAAAAAAATCTTTGTAGTCCAGTTATAGTACTTAGACGTATAGAGTAAGAATGATTTCCTAAAGTTTTAGAATCCACATAGCATATATAATTTAATTCCTAATTGCAGTAAAACATATCAACCCATAAACTAATTTTTATTTTACCTTTTTGTGTAGTTATAACAAATCAAATACCAATAGTCAATCAAATTCTAAAAGAGTTTGTCTGTGGGGTGAAATTTACATGCAATATCCACATCACATATAAACATACCATAACAAACTTAAAAAAATGTTTATATCTTTGATTTTTTATCTTTGATTTTTTTTTTATGTAATGGTTAATTAAAACAGTCATAAAACATCTAGTTAAAAAAGATATTGGAATCGTTTATTTTCTTATCTTAAATAATATTTTAGAATAAGATGATTTTTTTTATAAATGATTTTCATTGAAATAAGAAGACAAGGAGTTTACAAAACAGCTAGAAACGAACAACAGAACAAAGAAGAGAAAATGGGGTGGAAATGCATCAACAGCCAACTAATATAAAACTTCCCAAAGGAAAAAACTAAACACTGAGTCAAGAGGAAGACCAACAAAGCATCAAAGGTTCACCAAAATTTGATCATTTTGACGCTTCCTTTTACAATAATTATTTCGCCTACAATTTCAAAAATTATAAATATGTTCGAAATAAACTAACAATAAATGAATAAATCATCTTGAAATTATAAAAGAAATATAATAATTGTATTACTATACGGTTATCCGATGAAACAAAACACCAAATATATCATTAATTGTTTGTTGTACTTTATCAATTATTAATGTTTTTTAAAAAAATTCCTTCTGTTTATAATAAATATAGAGAATATTGTTTTTTTGGTTCTGGGTGAATCGGTATTTTTTATATATTTACCATCTTTCTGGCTAATATGCTTTTTTCTTCTACAATTTTTTTTTTCATTTTTCAGATTTTTTTTCATTTTTTTCCTATCGCAAATATAACATTTCTTTTTGCAATTTTTTCAGTTTTTATGTCATTCCTTTTTTTTTAACAATTCCATTATTAATTTTTAAGAATAATGTAATCATCCAATGTGACACATGTCACGATCTAAATATGATGAGTTCCTATGTGTCGTGACCATATTGTGCGCATTAAACTATGTGTTATTATAAAGCTTTAACATTTAAAATTTTCAGTTTATTTAATTCTTTGAAAAATAAATCCCTAGCATCTACTGTTAAAATTTTACTTTTTTTACTTTAATTTTAAATTCAACCAATTTCTATTTATTTTTATATTTGATACTTTTATTAATTATTTTGGTTTCTTATACATTTTTATTTTTTTGTGAATAATATATCTTTTAATGATATTATGAAAGTGTAAGTTTTAATTGAATCATTAATTTTGATTTTATTGGTTTTCTTTCTTGCTCATGTAGACACTCTAAAAAGAGAGAAAACTCTCTAATTATAGTATAAAAAGATTTTGATTTGCATCACCGGACAACCGATCCCAATTCATAATCATCATCACAATATGACTCATAACTCTCGTAAAAGACATTGGACACGTCTAAACAGAGACACACTCAAATGCAACTTTGACGCAAGCTTTAATATTGGTTCAAGCATAACAAATGCAAGTTGGGTAATTCCAAACTATGAAAGTCGACCACTCATTTAGGGTTCAATCACTCTCGGTCTAACAGCTTTTCCTCTTGAGACGGGAGCCAAAAATCTCTTATTAGCAATGCAACAGTCTGATTAGAGGTTTTACACTACTAGAAAACAGGCTTCTTGCGACGGAACCTTGCGACGGAAATAATTCCGTCGCAAATTTGCGATGACTTTGCTACGGATTTGCGACGGAATTTGAAACCATCGCAAATCCATCGCACGTTTGCGATGGAATTATTTCCGTCGCAAGTTTGCGACATACTTGCGACGGTTTTGCGAGGGGTTTGCGACTTAGATGAAAAGTTATAGCAAATCCGTCGCAAATTTGCGAGGGAAAATATTCCGTCGCAAATTTGCGATAGCTTTGCGACGGACTTGCGAGTGAACAAAAATCATCGCAATTCCGTCGCAAGTTTGCGATGAATTTGCGACGGAATTGCGAGGAAAAGTTGGTGGCCGACATCCGGAGCGGTTCGGTACGCACGTGGTAAATGAGTTTCACCTAACCAATTGCGATGGACTGTTTCCGTCGCAAAGCTGTCGCAAGGTAGTCGCAATTCCGTCGCAAATGAAGGATATGTCGCAAATCCGTAGCAAACGGCTAAACAAATCCCTCGCAAATCCCTAGCAAATCCCTCGCAAATCCGTAGCAAAAAATTTTCAGCTCTATAAATAACCATCGTGAATTCATAACATTCACACAAACTAAAAAGAAATTTTAGAGAGAAGAGGAAAAAAAGAGAAGAAGAGAAAAAAAAAAAAGAAAAAAAGAGAGCGAGGGAAAAAAAAAACAAAAAAAAATGAGTTACGGAATATATGAGTTACGAAGCTGGATGTACAATCAAAGAGATCCAGGGACCGGCGAAGTGAGGGGAGAGTTTATTGAAGGATTACATGGATTCTTTAACCAAGCATCAAACCAACCCCAGGCAATGCAAACTGGTAAAATATTTTGTCCCTGTAAGAAATGTGGGAACAAAAAATATGTTGCTATTGATACTGCGAAAACACATGTATTTAATAGAGGATTTCTAGCAAACTATTATGTGTGGTATTTTCATGGGGAAAATCATTATAATACTACTCATTATGATGCGGGAAATAGTGGTTCAAGTCAAGGGGTTGAAGAACATAATTATAACGCTAGTTATGATTATGGTCATCCTGATATATTAGTGGGAAATGATATTGGGTATCAGCAAGGAAATAGGTTTCATGATATGGTTACGGATGCATTTCATGAAACTACACCTGTTCTTGCTGATAATCCTATGGAAGAAATTTTGGAAGAACCCAACATTGAAGCACAAAAGTTTTATGATATGTTAGATGCTGCAAATCAACCACTTTATGATGGGTGTAGAGATGGACTTTCTAGATTGTCACTAGCAGCTAGGATGATGACAATTAAAAGTGAAGATAACAGCAGCGAAAGTAACATGGATAAGTGGGCTGGACTATTTCAAGAGTATTTACCGGAAGATAATCTTTCTGCTGGTAATTACTATGAAATACAAAAGTTGGTTGCGGGTCTTGGGTTACCATATGAAATGATTGATGTATGCATTGACAATTGCATGATTTTCTGGAAAGATGATGATAAGCTGCAGGAATGTCGATTTTGTGGGAAGCCGAGATACAAACCCACTACTGGAAGGAGGCGGGTCCCTTACCAACGTATGTGGTACTTGCCAATCACTGAAAGATTGAAACGGTTATACCAATCGGAAATGACGTCAGCGTCAATGAGATGGCATGCAGAACATTCCACACAACATGGAGAGATAACACATCCCTCAGATGCAAAGGCGTGGAAACACTTTCAGACGGTACATTCAAACTTTGCTAATGAGTCCAGAAATGTTTATCTTGGATTATGCACAGACGGATTTAGTCCATTTGGTATGTCCGGGAGGCAATATTCGCTATGGCCCGTCATACTGACGCCATATAATCTTCCGCCGACAATGTGCATGCAGCGAGAATTTTTGTTCTTAACCATTTTAGTGCCAGGTCCAAAGCATCCGAAGCGATCCCTAGATGTATTCCTCCAACCTTTGATTGATGAGTTGAAACAGTTGTGGTATTCGGGTGTCTGCACCTTTGATTATTCACAGCAACAAAACTTCAACATGCGCGCAGTATTATTGTGGACGATTAGTGATTTTCCAGCATATGGAATGTTGTCGGGGTGGACTACGCACGGAAGACTAGCGTGTCCACACTGTTTGAATAGGTCAGAAGCATTTCAGCTGAGGAATGGAAGAAAACCATGTTGGTTTGATTGTCACCGTCGTTTTCTTCCTATCAATCATAAGTACCGAAAAAGCAAGGACTTATTTACGAAGAACAAGGTTGTCCGTGGTCCTCCTCCGGATTATCTTTCGGGACAGGATTTGCTTGATCAGATCGATTATTATGGTGGTGAGGAAACATGCAAACGTGGGGGCAATTGGCATTGTACTGCAAACATGCCCGACAGATATTCTCAAGAACACAATTGGCACAAAATGAGTATATTTTGGGAACTCCCGTATTGGAAAGACCACCTTTTGCGACATAATCTTGACGTTATGCATATCGAGAAGAATTTTTTCGATAACATCATGCATACCATTTTGAATGTCCAAGGAAAAAGTAAAGACAATATGAAATCGAGGCTGGATTTAGAAGAAATATGCAAAAGAAGCGAGTTGCATATTACTAGAGATGGAAAACAGCCAATTCCAAACTTCCGATTGTCTCCCGACGCGAAGAGAGCTTTGTTTGACTGGGTTGCCTCAGATGTCAAATTTCCTGATGGCTATGTTTCCAAATTCTCACGATGTATAGAGCAAGGACAAAAATTTTATGGTATGAAGAGCCACGATTGCCATGTTTTCATGCAGCGATTACTACCATTTGCATTACAAGAACTATTGCCGTCTCATGTCCACGGAGCAATTGCAGGTAAACAAGTATTTACAATATTTCAATTCGTTTACTTGAGTTTATGTACATATATAATTAATTAATTAAATATGTTTTATTAATATGTTTAATTATTGTGTTTAATTATATATTAAAGGTATTGGGGCATTTTTCCGAGATCTTTGCACGCGAACATTGACAGAAGACGGAGTAGAGAAGTTACAAAAAAACATTTCTATCTTGCTATGTAACTTGGAGAAAATCTTCCCTCCTTCATTCTTTGACGTAATGGAGCACCTACCGGTGCATTTACCTTATGAGGCGGCTCTTGGGGGCCCTGTGCAATTCAGGTGGATGTACCCATTCGAGCGTTTTATGGGACACTTGAAGGGAAAGGCCAAAAACCTTGCAAAAGTTGAGGGATCTATTGTACAAGGAAGTTTGACTGAGGAAACATCTAACTTCGCGTCTTACTATTTTAGCCCAAATGTGAGAACAAGAAGAACCGCTACAAAACGATACGATGATGGAGGCGTTGCACCTGCATATAGGCATGTTGTCCCCAACATCTTCAAAGAAATAGGCAGACTTGGTGGAAAGTTGAAGGAAGATACGTGGGATCATAAACATTGGAGTGCGGCTCACAATTACATATTACGTAATCTGGAGGAAGTGCACCAATTTGAGAGGTAACTTGTTATAATACTCTTTCCTAATTATGTATTCAAACGTTTTTAATTATCTATATATATATATATATATATATATATATATATATATATATATATATTTTATAAATATATATATGACTTGCAGATTTTTGTGCAGAATATTTGATAATCAGATCCGACAGACATTTCCTGATTTACAAGAACATGAGTATGAGTTGAACAGAGAACGTGATTTTGCTGGATGGTTAAAATACTATGTAAGCGCTCTTCAAATTAAATATATACAAACTAAGTAATATATATTTAAACTTAACACTAAATTTGATTATATAGTGTAATATAATGATCGATTGCACCATTAATTTCTTTATATATAGGTGACAAATGGATATCATCCGGAACAAATACCGTTATGGTTGCATGAGATTGTTCACGAACCAACAGGAAAGATCACAACGGCACCAATGTACTGCACTCGCGGATACGTATTCCATACGTACAAGCATGGCATGAGGAAGTCGACAGCAAATTACGGTATTCATGTCTCGGGCGAAACAGAATTCTATGGAGTTTTGCAAGAGATCATCGAGGTCACCTACCCAGGAATTATCAATTTGAAATGTATTATGTTCAAATGTGATTGGTATGATCCGACACTTGGTCGAGGGGTTCGCAGAAACGAGACGTTAGGTGTCACCGACGTTAATGCAAACCGGAAATTTTCCAAATTCGAACCATTCATCCTTGCATCGCAAGCAGAGCAAGTGTGTTTTATTCCTTATCCTCGAATTAGGCAAAAACGGGAGACTTGGTTATCGGTTATCAAGGTCAATCCACGAGGTTGTGTACTCGGTTTAGACGATGATGTGGCTATGCAACATGAAATAGTTGCAGAAGTATCAAACCCAATTGAATCCACAGAACATATCATCCACGTGGATCCCGATAACAGAGAAGTAGAAGACGTCGTTGACGATACAAGCGATGATGGATAGTCCGATGAATTTGAGGAGCCTCCTACTGATGACGACGAACAGGAGCATAGTGAAAACTCATATGTATCTGAAAATGATGTTGAAAATGAGTTTGATTGATTGTTCAATTTGGTTTTGACTATGTGTTTGAAAATAATTATTTGTTTTTTTTTAATTACATTAAGGCTTTTTGCGACGGAATTGCGACGGATTTGCGATAGAAACAGTCCCGTCCAACGCAAATCCGTCGCAAACTTGCGATGGAATTGCGACGGAACCAATCCTATCCATCGCAATTCCGTCGCAAGTTTGCGATGGAATTGCGAGGAAAAACTACATTTCCATCGCAATTCCATCGCAAGTTTGCGATGAAATTGCGATGGATTTCATAGATTTAGGGTTTAGGGTATCTATTTTTCTTATATGAATGGTTTAGGGTAATATGATCTTAGTTTACACTCTATCCCTATACCCTAAAAGCTTTTTACTAACTAACAAATGTTTCTATTCCACTTTTTACATATAAAACTCATTCAAGCGTAAGACGTATTAAACATTACAACATATTTCATCGACCGAGAACGATCATATATATTCATATGTACCAATTGATTACTAGCTATATTCATATTCCTATTCACATACTAATAACAATATATATTCAATATTGTTACCATAACTAGTCCGGAGTCATAACCGTAAACCCTAAACTCTAACCGTAATTGTTTCCTCGCAAATCCATCGCAAGTTTGCGATGGAATTGCGAGGAAAAACTACATTTCCATCGCAATTCCATCGCAAGTTTGCGATGGATTTGCGAGAAAAACGAAGAAATCCCGCACTTTTTTCACGCAAAAAAATTGAATTGCGCGGATTAGGGTTTTCTTCACATTTCCTCGCAATTCCATCGCAAACTTGCGATGGAATTGCGATGGGAATGTAGTTTTTCTTCGCAATTCCATCGCAATTCCATCGCAAACTTGCGATGGAATTGCGATGGCCGTTAATCCTATTTATACGCGGTTTCGGGTTTGAGCAGCGCTCAAACCGACCGCCCCAAACCATAAACTCGCCTCTCCTCTCCGGCCGCCCTACTCGCAATCCAGAAGCTCCTCTCCGGCCGCCTGCCGCCGGCTTCTTCTCGCGACGCCGGACTCTTCCTCTCCCCTCCGGCCGCCTGCTCCTCTTCTTCCTCCCGCGCGGCCGCCTCTTCTTCTCCACCTTCGGCCGCCTGCTTTTCTTCTTCCTCCCGCGCGGCCGCCTCTTCCTCTCCCCTCCGGCCGCCTCTTCATCTCCCCTCCGGCCGCCTCTTCCTCTCCCCTCCGGCCGCGTGCTCTTCTCCGGCCGTTCTTCTTCTCTCCGTCGCAGAACGGGATTCCTTCCCGGTCGAGCTTCCCTTCTCGGGCCGCCACTCTTCTCTCCCGGTCTCATCTCACCGAGGCGGATTCCCGCGCCTCCGTTCTCTCGCTCAGCCGCCGCCGTCGTCTCACGTCGCCGCCGCCGCCACCGCCGTCGCCGCCGCCGCCGCCGCCGTTATCGCGCGTCACCACCGGTAATGTGTCGGAATTGAGATTAGTTGTAATGGAATGGTTTAGATTAGTTGTAGATTCGGAATGGTTTAGAATGGTTTAGATTAGTTGTAGATTCGGAATGGTTTAGATTAGTTGTAGATTCGGAATTGAGATTAGTTGTAGATTCGGAATTGTTTATCTTATCAAAATTTTTGATTGGAATTGAGATTACAACAAAATTCGGAATTGTAGATTTTTTAGGTATAAAACACAATTTTTTAGTGGAATTGAGATTACAACAAAATTCGGAATTGTAGATTTTTTAGGTATAAAACACAATTTTTTAGTGGAATTGTTATTAGTTGTAGATTCGGAATTGTTTAGCTTATCAAAATTTTTGTTTGGAATTGAGATTACCGCAAAATTCGGAATTGTAGATTTTTTTAGGTTTAAAACCAAAAGTTTCTATTGGGTATCAATTTCATATACCGTTCGGACTGAACCCGAACGGTTCCTAACCGAACCCGACCCCGTCACATGCCTAGTATTGTTACCCTATTAAACATTCCCGACCACTAAATTCCATGTTAGTTGTAGACACTTTTTTTTTTTTTTTTACTTTCTATATGCATATTTTGAATATTATTTTTTTTCTTTGGCAGATGGGTGATAGTTACATGGACTATTTGAGTCAGGGAGGAGGCGGTTCACGTGGTTCTTCTGGACGTGGCGGTTCTTCTCGCCGTGGCGGTTCTTCTGGCCGTGGCCATGGTGGTTCGGCATCGCGTTCCGTTCCCCAGACTTCTGGCCATGGTGGTTCGGCATCGCGTTCCGTTCCTCCGACTTCTGGCCATGGGCTCACTTATAGCTCCCACGCTTCTACGGAGCAGCGTGCACGGTCTCCATCTCCGCCCGCTCAAACGTCGCCCCCACATATTCCGGACGCAGATCCGACCATGATTCAGTCCACTAGAGAGGCATTTTATGCATCTATTAGGAACATTTTATATGAGCCTGGTCATCATCTTCTCCCTCATCTTCATCCACACCGTCCGCCGAACACCTTATGGTATATGTATATTTTTTAAAAAAATTTTAGTTTTAGTTTTTGTTTTATTTTATATTTCACATTTTATCAATCTTAATTCTAATGTTTTTTCTCTTCAGGTTTAACGACGATCCATCCGTCGCTTCCGCAGTTACGGAAATCTTTGAAAAAGATTTCAAAGAACCTCATGCCCGGTGGAAAGATGTACCAGAGTATGTCATCGACCGTTGGTTCGGTACCTTCGCTGTAAGTCTTATTAACATGAGTTTAATTTACTTTTTCAAAATTCGATTCATTGTTTTTAATCTAATATTATATGATTAATTTTTATATTTTGTTTAAGCGTAAGTATCACTGGGATGCTGGCTTTACCGGGATGGTTCACGAGGAGTTCAGAGCCAAAGTCAGGCAGCGATTGCCTGATATGGTATCATGTTGGAAGCAGAGTTGGATCAAAAAGGGAGATAAGGCCATGCCTTACTGGTTCGACGTGAATGTTTGGAAGGGCTTAGTTGCATTTTGGCAGGATCCTGATCACCAGACCAGAAGCGGGAACAGCAAGTCGGCTCGAATGAAGAGTAAAAACTCTACACATCGTTCGGGCCGAACTTCATTCAGAGCCCGAGGCCGAATGCTCGTAAGTTTTCTTTATTTCCTAATTGTTTTTTATATTACTTATTTTTATCATTCTTATCATATCTAAAATTATTTTGAAGGCCGAGGAAAAGGGAGAGTCAGAGACTGATTTGCTAGCGGTTCTCGCGTACACAAAGCGAAACCCGGATGGCACTTTCTTGGACGAAGACTCGGAGGAGCTTTACAACGACGTTAACTCCAAGCTAAAAGAAATGACTCAGAATGATGATCCCGAGAGTATAGCTTCTGGTCCTGTTGAGCTATCTACGTCTGTGAGGAACAAAGTTTTTGTTGAGGTAATTGTTTTTGTTTTTTTTTTCATATTATTTCAATTCATATTTATATTATATTATCAATTTGTTTATTTAACTTTTTTTTTTTTCAGACCGCTCCCCGTAGAAAGGGACAAATTAGAGGGATTGGTTCTCTCCAATCCCAAATCGATACTGGGAGTGGTTCTCTTCGTTGTTCCGCTTCAAGTCCGTTCCAGGATCCCCGGGAGGTTGCTGAGATAAAGGAGGAGCTAACTGCAACAAAGACGAAGTTAGCATGCTATGAAGAGCTATTCGGCTATTTGGGCGCTAACGATCCGAAGCTCCTCGAGATTATGAGGCGCCACTATCCAGACAACCAGCAATTCCAGAGCGGAAGCAGCGGAGGGGATGCAGCAGAAGGTGGAGGTGGATCAGCGGGCCGTGGACAGTCTCCTGAATTTTAGTTTATATTTGAACCGTTTTTAAATGTTACGTTTGAACTATTTTCCCGTATTTTGTACTATATTTGAATTTAAGTTTTAATTAAATTTTAATTTTTTCATATTATTTTTTTTATTTACGTTTTAATAAATTTAAAATTAAATTTATTTATTAAAATAATATTTTTAATAAAAAAATCATAAATTTTGCGATGGAATGAAATCCCTCGCAACCTTGCGAGGGAATTGCGACGGACTTCTTTCCATCGCAAAATTGCGACGGACTAAACTCCATCGCAAATTTGCGACGGAATTGCGACGGATTTTATGCCATCGCAAAGTTGCGACGAAAATATTTCCCTCGCAATTTTGCGACGGAAACATTCCATCGCAAACTAGCGACGGAAATTTCCGTCGCAAAACCGTCGCAAAATTGCGATGGATCAATTTCTCTCGCAAACTTGCGACGGAAATGTCATTGCGACGAAAGAATTGCGTTGGAATTTACTTTCTCGCAATTCCGTCGCAAACGTCAAATTGCGACGGAATTGCGACGATATTTTCCGTCGCAATTAGGGTATATTTCTTGTAGTGAATTACTACTTTATGTTTTAAAGGGGATTGCAAAATACTTGTAGATTCTTTAGCAATGAGATTAGTTGACATACATACGTATTGAGAATTTATGTCACGATATATTTGCATGGAAGAATAGATTCAGGTTCTGTAACTTCCTTCATACAAACCATACAAACAATGTTGTTGCTCACTCCATCGCAAAGAAGAGACATCCGATTGGAATATTTTACTCTTCAATGATGTACCCTCTTCTTTGGTTTGATAATAATATGTTGTATTCTGATTAGGTAAACTCTATTTTATAAATAAAAATTTCAATTTGACGAAGAAAAGAAAAAGATTTTGATTTGCATCTTATGATAACCCAAAATAAAACATCACAAAGTGTTCCTCTTCTCTTTACAAACGGGACGCAGTTTCTTCTTTCACATTAGGCGAAGACATCCAATGACATAAAGCCACGTGTTAGATAGTTCGATAAACATCTCGAGACGAGCACGCGCCTCTGAAAATATTCAGTGGTGTGTTCGCCACGATTGACCTAAGTCGGTATCCATAGTGAACGGTCAAAATGATTGGAAACGTTACTTGTTCAAAAGATCTACGGCTCTTCGACGTAGATGAAACTGAGCCTCACATTTACAAATATGTACACGTAGGTAATCTTGTGTGTGTATATACTATATATTATTCCCCTCCCATAATCGTCATTTTTGGCTAATTTCGGGTTATTAAAAATTATTATCTCGTCGGAAAAATTATTATTTCGACACCGTCTCTCACTGTGTTTTCCCCGTGAAAATGGCCTCCGGTTTGATCGGAAGATTGGTTGGAACGAAGCCGTCGAAATTAACCGCGGCGGCGAGATTGATCCCGGCGCGATTTACGTCTACGGGAGCGGAGGCGGAACCAAAAGCTTCGTCTGGTGGCGGCGCAGGATCGAAATTGAAGACTTTTCAGATCTACCGATGGAATCCGGATAACCCTGGGAAGCCTCAGCTTAAGGATTACCAGATCGATCTCAAGGATTGTGGTCCGATGGTTTTGGATGCTTTGATTAAGATCAAAAACGAGATGGATCCGTCGCTTACCTTCCGTCGATCGTGCCGGGAAGGGATCTGTGGCTCGTGCGCTATGAACATTGACGGATGCAACGGGCTCGCGTGCTTGACGAAGATTCAAGACGCAGCGTCTGAGACGACAATCACGCCGTTGCCTCATATGTTCGTGATTAAGGATCTGGTGGTGGATATGACCAATTTTTACAACCAGTACAAGAGTATTGAGCCGTGGTTGAAGAGGAAGAATCCGCCGTCTGAGCCTGGGAAGGAGATTCTACAGAGCAAGAAGGATAGGGCTAAGCTTGATGGGATGTACGAGTGTATTCTGTGTGCTTGCTGTAGCACATCCTGTCCCAGTTACTGGTGGAATCCTGAGTCTTACCTTGGCCCTGCGGCTTTGCTCCATGCCAACAGGTAAAGTTACAAAAATGATAGTGTTGTTGCTGATTGTTTTGAGAATTGCTTGTTGCAAAGGGAATTGGTTGCAAATTGTAGGACTAAGAACCTTGGAATTTGCTTTAGGGAATTGGTTGCAAATTGTAGGACTAGGAACCTTGGAACCTTGGAGAATTGCTTGTTGCAAAGTGGATTTAGAAGTTAGCATTCTCAATCTTGGAATTTGCTTTGGGAACCTTAATAAGCATGTTGGGAAGACTTGTATATGTTGTTGTTAGCTGCACTGAATCCACTTTTGTGGTCATTCAAATCTGTTCTGCTGCCTGAATTGGTGATTCCAATCTCTGTCTTTGTTGAAATAGCATTTTTCAGTGTTTTGGTTTTGGGGAATCTGATACTAACCGAGTCAGTAGATAAAGTTTCGATCTTTCAATGGGTTTGTAACTGAGAGACTTGTTCACGTGTGCAGGTGGATAAGTGACAGTCGCGATGAGTACACTAAGGAAAGACTCGAGGCCGTTGACGACGAGTTCAAGCTTTACCGATGCCATACAATCTTGAACTGTGCTCGTGCCTGTCCAAAGGGTTTGAATCCAGGCAAACAGATCGCACACATCAAGCAACTACAGCGTTAAAACTCATCACCCCAAGCTAATAATCTTCAAAAAAACCTCTGGATTTTTAATTCATTCTTGTCTTTGTTGTTGCCAAATATTAGTGCCAAATATTTTGCAAGTCCTCCCAAGTAGATGAGCTCTGTGGTTGTATCTTGCTGAAAAAAACTCTCTTTTAAGAAATAAAACTTTAAGGAAACTTAAACCTCATCTACTTATCATCTACTCTTTTGTGTACCATCTGCATTGTCTTTTATAAAAACATTTCATGTACTTTTGTCTACACATGAACACAACGTGAGAGCTTAAACATGGCTTTAGCCATAGAAGATATCACATAACTAATTTGGTGGTTCATAAGTATGACTGCAAGTACTGATAGACACAAACAAGAAAGATGTCACCGACAACAGTTGTAGCTCTGTTCTTGGTCTTCTTCGTCATTACTGGCGCATCAAGTGATGTTGCTCCACCAGGCAAAGAGTCTCATTTCTTTTTGAGTTCTCAAGAACATGAGCAGTCTCAGTTTTTTACTGTGGAAGGTACTATTGCTTTGAATACAGTTTCTAGAAACAAAAATAAGTCGAGGGAACTTTCGAGGATGCTCATGTACTTGTAGATTTGCATGCTTTTTGTTGTTTCTTTGTATGCAGGCTGCAACAACGAATGCGAAACAGCTTGCTGTAACTGCGACATAGAGCAACAGCCTCCAGTCTGTGTTCAGTGTTGCCGGATTTAAGCCATGAACTCCTCAATTGTGTCTCTTGTAAATGTGACAAAGAGAATGTAAAAGATCAAAACGCAAAGTCAGAATGTAAATATTTGCTTTTATTGGTGAAACAGAAGAAGCTAATGTACTTTTATTAGACATCAAAAACAGAGATCAGAAAAGAAAAGACAAAAGGAGAGAAAGATCTCAATCCATGGATTATATATAGACTCAGGTCCCAACACTCTGAAACCACCAAGTTTTGCAGCCTGTTCATCGAATAAGAGATTGAACAGATGCAAATATATAAAAGTTGAATTGATTTTAGAATCTTAGCTCATCTACACCAAACACACTGTTTATCATCTTGAGAAACATCAGACAAATTAGCAAACAACAATGTAAGAGGAAACAAACACCTTTGTGTCACTCAGAGTCTTTGGATCATTAGATATAACCTCTGGAGCCAGTAATTGTCAGGTTACCTGAGGCTGCAAATGATGTTGCCTTCTCAATCCGTTCCGTAGTATTAACATCTCTTACTTTGTTCCAAGTCATCAAGTGAGTAGCAAATTTTTGTTTCAATTTCTAATGTTATTTTATAATATCTAGTGAACTTTAATTTTTACAGTATGGACCTCAGAGAAACTCCAAGATGCTACAACTACTGTAATCTCTGGTGTGGAGATTTACATTCTTGGCTTTGACTTGAAGTAATCAAGTTTCTTTCTCCGCACTGAAATTGTCGTTTTAGTGATCACTTTTTATTTGATTTGTTACAGCTCGATTCAGGTCTTAATGACTTGTGTCAAGTATATACTCTAATGTCAAAAAACCTGAAATTATTAATTCATCACTCTGTCATTGCCTTATCACTTGTATGATCTGTTTTTTCCCCCACAATTGCAAGATAAAATAAAGAGATTGTCAAATTATTTAGCATTTGCACGTTATCAACAACAACTCATTGACTTGACACACAAACTACTCTTCTGGATGTTACGTTTTGAGTTTTGAGTTTTGAGTTATTTCTTCCTTCATTAAAGGTTCTTGGCTTATATATCCTTGAAGCTACCCTCCAATTCACAATCCTTCTCTTTCTTTCTTTCTTTTTTTTTCTTGTGTTGAGATGAGACGAGAACGTCGGCAAAATGCTATAGTCAGGACTTACCGGATTCTTCCACCGCCTCTTAACCCAAGGCTGGTCAACTCTTCGACTTCACCTTCAACCCCCGAGTTGTTTACCAACTCGCCATCGAAACCGACCAGCCATTCTAAAGCTAATCGGAAAATGTGGTCTGGTCAGGTGCATTTGCTGAGATCAAACGACATCGCTTCATCAAGCTACAAACTGCTGACGTGGCGGGTATCAACCGAACCCGGACCCGTTTTGAATCTCCCCGGTTTATCGGATGTTAATGGTAATGGCGACGATGGTGAAGGCAAAGGAGATGAAGCTGAAGCTGAAGTTGAAACGATGAAGAGAGAGAATGGACACAATGACGATAAAGAAGGTGGTGGGTCTCATGATGATGATGAAAGTATGAGCTTTTACGATGTGGGGATGATGATGAAGATGATGGAACATGTGTCAACTGACGATGAAGAAGACGGTTGGTGTTTGGTCTGAAAAGGAAAGAAAAATGATGATTTCCGTCTCTCTCACGTGGCTTAGCTTTTGCCTTTGCTTTTGCAAAAAATTTTAAGTGAATGTATATTATCTTTTACGTAACAGCTTTATCAACAAGAAGCAATTCGAAATCAAGATTCAGATTCAGATCAAGTAAAGTAACTGGAGTTGTTCTTCTTCATTACATAGTAGACAGAAAACAAAGATTTTAACAAAAAGAAGCTATTTCCAGAGTTTTCTTCTTCTTCTTCCTATTGCACTCAGACTCTTGTTATAAACTGGTGAAAAAAGAGTATTAATCGGTGCCATCTACGTAACGAAAGAAATTGCTGTGTTTCTTATATCACTAAAAGCTTGAGCAAAGGATCTGAGTTTACGACACGAAACCGATCTTTTTATTCTCCCCATTTGCCATTTGCAGACTTGTGTAAACACGTTTCCTAATTTCCACAGAGTTTCTTCAAAGCTGTTTATTATTCTTTAAGCCTTATCTGGCTCTCTTATGATTCTCTTACAGTCTTTGGCTTCAAACAGAAACACATAGACTGTTTCTTTTTCAACGTCTTTCTCTGCACAACACACACACACAAACCGATAAATGATTAAAAAAAAAAAAAAAAAAAATCTTCAATTGCAAAAACTAAAAATCTTACCTTTTTCCTGAGCTGATTCTGATCTTGAGTTTTAGCATTACCCCTGAAACAGCTGTTAGAATAACAAAAGAAAGACCATAATCAAAACCAGAGTAAGACCAAAATAGTACAATGCAAGAAAGAGATAGAAAAACAGAGAGAGAGAGAGAGAGAGAGAGAGAGAGAGAGAGAGAGAGTCTGACTTACCTCAAGAAACTAAATCTCTGGCCGTGAACCGGTTTCTCTTCATTGTGAATTATCGGTCTTTCGCTGCATTGAAGTTATTTCAAAAACAATCAGAAAAGAGTAATATTTTGTTAAACATAGAGAAATCACAAACCTTGTCTTGTCAGGCAAAGCAATCTCCTCTACAGGTTTTGGAGGGATTGTTTTCTCAAGAGACAATCTAAACACCGGTTTGTTCTTGGTTATCGATCTCCTCTTTTTCTCCTCCTTTTCACCAACAGGCAATTCCTCCTTCAACTTCACCAACTCCTCCTCCTTGTCATCATCATCACCAATCAAACCATCTTCCTTCTGTAAATCCTCTTTTACTTCCAATGAATCATCCACAAGAACCGGTTTGTTATCCGAATCAACAACCACATCATCAATCCGAATACTTTTCCTTTCGGTATCTTCGTCTTGAATAATATTCAGAGGAGGCTGAGTTTCCAGAGCGTGAAGCAAGACTTCAGCAGGCGTTACGGTTGGTTGTTCTTGCGTTGCGGCTTTCTTGGCTTCGGCTATTCTCTTGTAATGAGCTTCGAAGAAAGCTTTCTTCTGCGCAACAGATCCAGGACGAGAGTACTTCTCTGCTTCTTCAACATACTTCTTGTGTGAAAAGCTTGACCATTTCCCCCATTCCAGATTCTCTGTCATGAACTTCCCAAATGATATTGATTGGCTAAGCGCATGGATCGTCTTATCCTGCAAATTTTCCAACAACACAACAATAACTTCTTATCAAAACCACAACTTTATGCTCAAACTCCAATTTCTTAACTTTCCGATGAATCTAAATTTTTCTTAGAGATTTCAACAAATCCAGAAGCGTTCATGAATCGCAATTACAAGGAACAAACTTAAGAAAATCGTAAGAATTTTTTTATTCATAGTATAGCTTGGAACCTAATTTGTTCTCTGTCTGTGTTTAATCAAAAACACAACTTTATCTTCAATTTTCCGGGAAAATCAAGGCGACCAGAGAAATTTTTTCCTAAAACGAGTTATCATTAAAGGTCAAAATTTTCTTCTTTGGGATTCATCAAAATCTTAAAAAAATTCTCGTTACAATCACGAAATAAGAGAGATGTGAAAATCAGAGGAATCAACAAATCGAAGAAAACTTAAAATTTACCTCATGAGAATCGTTACGGGTAATAGGAGCTGCGAAAGAATACGAATGAACCAAAACAGCAGATTCACCCATTTTTAGCTTCAGATCAAATTCTAAAGCTAGAACCAAAAAAAAAAAAAAACGAGAAAATGGAAAATAAAAGAACAGAAATTTAGAAGATTTTGAATTTCAGCTTCAGAAATGTTTTCTCTGGATAGTGTTTTCTCGTCAACCAAACGTCTCTCCAATTCAAAATTTGAAAGAAAAATATTTCTCTGTCGTTGAAAGGAACTCAGATTTTCTCTCAAGCTGCTAAACACATGGTGTGGTGGTGGGGAAGATCTGAGGAATATATTTTAGATCTGGGTCCCACGAGCAAGGAGAAGATAGAATCAAACATAAAATAATGAAAATTAATTCAGGAAAGTTATTTTTATTTTTTATTTTTTGAGGATAGGAATGAAAATGGGATTACAAATTATAAAACTTTGAAGAAATGATTTCTGATGTGGTCAAGTGGTTGAGAATTGAAGCGAAAGGGAAAAAAAAAAGTTTTCGGGTGAACGAAATTCTGATTTTTTTTTTTCTTGTGGGAGAGGAAAAAACTGAGAAAATCCGGAAACTCGGTCTTCGCAACCGATTTTCGAGTTCTTTGATATTTTAAATATTTTTATTTATTACGAAACGTTTTTTGAAACTATTTTTAGAATGTTTTTATTTAATTAAGGGATCAGAAAGAAGAATTAAAGGGATCACTACATGTTTTTATACAGATGAACGTTACTTATGTTTGTAACGAGGTAGTATTAGAATGTCTTTAAGACAATATATACATTTTTCTGTCATCCCGCCATTTTTAAAAATATTTTCACATAGTGTTATAAATTTAGGTTATTCGATGATCTTAAAAAATTATACTATTTGATTTTTTAAAAATTCAGGATATCCTTTTAAGTATTTATATATGTTGGAAGTGAATTTTATTCATCAGATCTCTGTAAATAGATTTGTGAAATGTGGATGATAAATTCAAATGGAGTCATACGAAATGTCTTTATGTGGTGTCATCTGAAAACAAGCTGTTTATTTATGGACATATAACGAAATGTCTTTCTGTGATCTAGATAATTTACTGATTTGAACATTGAAATGTTATCTGAATGTCCTACTCGTTTTTGACTATTTGTCATTACATGCATAATAACTTACTGTTTAGAAATCGATTCTCCCTCAAGATCTCTCGAAGATCCCGAGTTATCCAACTCGGTAAAACAATAATACATATAAAAACTTTAGTTGAATTAACAATAACGTAATGGAAATGGACAGATTTCAGGACATTTCTCAACAAATCTTAAAGCATCGTTTTTGTTTTGTTACTAGTATATATCTTCCAAAACGTCAAGATCATTGTACCAAATTGTTTGAAAAATAAGAGCTTATCAAATGCTTTACCTACCTGCATTAACAATTTCACCAAATTTTTTACCACTTATGTATTACAAGTTTTTAGTAATCTGGTAAAATTTTGCATCCATACAAGCAATATTGATATATGTATCATGCATGATTCTCTAATTTTATTGATATCCGGTATTAAAATGCTTTGGACAAAGCGAGTTGAAGTGGTGGTTTCCAAGAACAATTCTTTTTCAACACTTTTGTATCTCGTCGAGATAAATAGATTAAGACTTCACAAAAGTAATTTCACATTGTTCGAAAATGTAAAAAAGATCGCTAACTAAACAAAAATTTAAGATGCCTTAGTATTGATATGATAATGAACAATTTTGTTCTAAAGTTGTTGTGCATGCTTCGCCTAAAACATACTATAAAATTGTAATCATTGTATATATATTTTTTGTTCGTTGGATCGCTGGTGGTAATAACTAAAAAGTAGATGAAGTAAGAGGTATCAACGTTGGTGTGTATAACCATTTTAGAATATTTCGTAACACCAAAAAAACAGCTTTAGATTGCAAGTAATCCTCTCTTGGTAGTTAGTACAATACATTAGACTTCAACCATCACAGAAAGCAACACTATTCTTCCCTAGTTTCCACATAAAAAGGTTGAAGAATATATTGATAGGCTTATTTGTTTTGCAGTCGCTCGTCGGCTATAACATCCAATGACCATTCAACGACTAAATCTTATACATTTACAGTTGTTAGTCTAGCGATACGTTTAAATGATAATGACAAATTTAGGAACAAATCTATAAATTATTCATGAATAATTGTAGACAAAGAGAACTTTAGAATTATTTCTTCGGATACACGATAGTAATTGCGCTGACAAAAAAATGTAAACTATGCAAGCAATATTTAGTTTTTAAAGTTTACATGTAGAAAATGTCAGATAGCTCCAAATATTAAACTAATTTGACATAAGAAAACGATTTGACAATGAAATTTTTGATATCGACCGCAAAAAAATATATATTACATAGCGTTTGATGTACACTATTAACATAAAAAATTACTTAGATATTTGTTTTAATTAAAAAGAAATACACGTTAGGGGACTTCAAGATTTAAAAAAAAAAAAAAAGATTATTCTTGTTTTTCCATATATTTTTAGTGTATTTGACGTTTTGCAGAATATTCGTGGTTTAATAATCACGTCACGCGACTCACGCCTAATACGGTCCGAATGTCTCGCACGTGCAAACACCTGTAAACATGCCTGTGTTTTTCCGGTCCAATGTGATGCGAAAAGAAAACGCCATTCGCTCTACATGTTTAATGTTTTCATGTACCAATTAATTTGTCCACTGTTTTTTCCCGCTAGTTTTAGTTAATTTATTTAACTAAACATGCCATCTATAAATACTTCACAATCACATATGCTAGGTCTGATAAGTAACCTTTTTTCATTTCTTTATAACAATTTTTTTTTTTTTTTTTTTTTTTGTAAAAACACAAATTACAAGTGTTCACTAGAAATCATTGTACAAATTATTTTGATGATACAAGTTGGGATAAATTTTCTTTACAAAAATATTAGTTTGGAAAGCAACTTGAACAAAGGCAACCAACAACAACAACTCTGAAACAAGACAACGAGATTCCATGTTTCTGCAGAAGAAGAATTAACTCAAAGACTTTGACAAGTTAAACAGAATCATCTCCTTCTCGGAGGAGGAGGTTCACGGCTGAGATGATGCTTATGAAGAGTCTTGATATAGTTTCTCATGAGACCAAACTTATTGCTCCCAAGCTCGTAGAAATAGTCCCATGGATATATCCCTGTTCTATGCAAGTCATCAAACACTAACCTGAATCCTCAAAATAAAAAAACATTCAGCTCCCACAACATTGAGTTAAAAGAGACAAAAATCTTTATGATGGCTAACTTCTAATGATTTGTAAGTACCTTACCCCGTAGTTTCCAACCGGTTCTGCAGACATGATTCCTACATACCGCCTTCCAGATATCACCTGATTGAGCCAAAGATAAAAACATCAACACTCAATGCCATGTATTGTTAAGAGTAAAGCTTAAAGAATGCAAGTTTTTGTCCAAACCCCTCTAGAATCTAAGTTTGATTAGTCGCACAATTAAATGGACTAGTAACCATACGACAAAAGAACAGTAGCAAGACTCATTGCTAAGATACTTAGAAATTGCATTTCAAATAAGAAAACATGTACAGAGGTTAGTCAATAAGAAGTTAAACATCAACTGAAATCAATATGACTTTAACAGTTAGTACTTAAAGACTGCAGCTTTGTCAAAACCCGCCAAGGATCTACTAATGATCAGCCACTAGAGCAGCAAACTAGTAGTCATACGGTAGAGAGAGACAATAGCACGACGTATTGGTTAACCGTATCCTCATGTACATAAAGTTAAATCTCGGTCTTAAGTTCTAGTATATGTTGGTTACAAGAACAAGGGACTAGATGCCATTATCTTCACTGGATTAACGCAAAAGCAAAAGAGACACACCAACTACACTTGATTTAAACCAGAATCCATCTAGAACCAATGTATAAGTTGGAGTAAGAACAAGAAGCTAATGGCTAATTTAGCTGGTCCAAACACAATAAGCCAAATAAACAAAAACAAAGCAGCATCCAATGCTAATGTAGCCCTCATAGGCAGCTATCGCATTATTGCAATGATCTTTTCTAAGAGATAGTTTAAGACGAGATATCAAAAGTCTATCATCCTCACACTAAAGATTTGTGAAGTATCTAATTCATGTGGCTTAGAAACCATCTTTGATGCATGAAGAACTGACCAATTACCTTTTCACCACCGATTGATCTGACTTTTCCATCAGCAGCTGGACTATGGACTCTCAGAAACTCAGATGAGAAATTGAATTTGGTGCCATCTGCATACTCTACCTCAACCTTCAAAACGATATTCGACCAAGTCAGATCCTAAAGAGTATCTAAAACGAAAGATCGAATCCATGGTGGTCTCAGAAAAAAGAATCCAATCTTCAACAGGTTAACCAAAACTATTTTCCTTAAAGAGAATCTGAGAAATTTATTCGGATGTCAAACTCAGACTGTAATCGCCCAACTTCAAAATGGAAACATAACACTGAAAAGAGAGAAAAACACAGCGAAGCTTACGGTTTTGGGAGATACAATAGAGAATCCTGAGAGTTTTGGAACAGTTACATCACGTGTGCCATGGATTCGCCGGCTTATGACTCTCGTAGTTGTCAACATTTCTTGTTCCGGCGATCGCCGGACACGATAATTCCCGCTCCAATAATCTTAAAAGCCCTTAACGTAGTTTTTTGGGCCTTTGGGCCCAATCATCTAGTCGATCTTTTCTCGTTGTTGTGTCTATATTTGTTTTTTTTTTGTTTTTTAAAACAGCAAAGCACACACATTTTTGTGGACAAACCCAAACAAAGCGTTGAAATTCTCAGTGAGAGTATGAGAGATATCTATTTTTTCAAGTCAAGACTGGCTTATTAAGAGAGGTATATCTATTTTAGAATCATCAACGCACTAGGAAATAGTGACTGATAGAACTGCATGAGGAGATAGCGATCAACAAAATTGCTCAATGACAGTTCCACACGCCAACGCTAGGTACTCAACAATCCAGCCATATCCAACATTGCACCTATATCATTTGGGCCAATCATTGACCTATGCAGAGCCGGCCCGGCCCTGACATTCTATGGGCCATAAGTAAGTTTTAATTTTAGGCACTTGAATTATCCACTTTTTACTCCCACGTTTATGTGCATAACCAAGTTAGCTAAAGTATTTTTTTTTTTTGACTAAAATGTGTTTAGAATTTTATATATTGTATACATGGCTGCAAGCAACTACTTGCTTTGCTTGGTCTCAGCTCATGCGACTTTGTACCTAGGCACCATATTCATTAGTTCTTTGATGAACAAATTATGCATAATATCCAACGAGGCAATCAAATTTCAAGATGATCTCGAATTATCAGGTAAAGGAGATTGACCAGACTATCTGGGTTTTAAGCAATCTCCGATAATATTTCATGTGAACTCAGAGCTTTGTTTCACATGCTTTTTAAGTTTGCTTTTCATAATCTATCATTATTTAGTTATGTTATTTATGTTCAGTTCTATTTCGGTCAAATCACATATATTTGTGGGATAACCCATATTTCTTCTAGTTTGATCCAATATTGCACGGATCAAAGGTAAGAGAATTTTAATGTATATAGACTACAAAGAAAAAACAATTAGTTTGTTATAATCTCTCTTTCGTTCTCAACTTGAGAATATCCACAACAAAGCATCAACACCGCCGAATTTATATGTTTTTACCTAAAACCATCAACCACACATAGTTCAAGATCTGAAACGTCCTAAATATTTAATATTGGGCCAAACTAAAAGCTCTTCGTTGAATTGTATCGGTTTTTGAAGAAAACTAGAAAGTAGGTTTCATTGGTTCGTACCCTCATAAATACTGGTCAACTTTAGTCAACAAATTTTAATTTAATATTGGGTTGATTTTAATCATTTTTAATTTTTAAAAAACTTTAGTCAACAATAAGATAATACTAAAAAAATTATTAAGCAAAGAAAAATAATAGTAAGATTTTCTGAAACTCAAAAGTGAAGTAAAAGAATTTTGTTTTCTTAAAAAAGCAATTATATTGATCGTTAAAGACAGAATTAGGACAACAGACGTAAAAATATGAAAAATTAGCTAATTACATTTTTTTTTCTTTGAATTGGATTTGCAAATTGAGACTATTTTATTTTGATGAAATACATTTTATTAGCCGAGGATAATTTTGAAAATGTATACTCTCAAAAGTGTATTTTTGAAAATTTTCCTTTATATTTTCACTACAACAAAACAGGCAATTTCCATCGACATGTTGCGTCGACCCAAAAATGAGTCGTTAAAAACCTCTAATTTGCAACTAATTTACGACGAAAATTAATTTCGTCTTATAATCGTCGTAAACTGCGACGAAAAAGAGTCGTCGTAAAATCGTCGTAAACTGCGAGGAGTTTACGACGAGTTGACCACTGTCGTCGTATAATCATCGTAATGTAGGGACGAAAATAACTCGTTGTAAAATCGTCGTCTATTTACAACGGCTTTACGACGAATTAAACACTTAGACTTTAATCGACGTTAAATCGTGGTCAAGTTACGACGATTTCACAACGACTACAATATGTAGGTAATGAACAACGCATTTACAACGATTTAAAGTGTAAATATATTTTCGAAGGAAAATCGTTGCAAACTTGCGACGTTTTTACATCAACTGAATTAGGTGAGCACATGGTTTAAAACGATTCTTACCGGCTTTTTAACATCAGTTAAAGTCGATGGTAAGTGGTTGTAAAAGAAATTCCGTCGTTGGAAATTGGTTGGAAATTGGTTGGAAATGTCGTTGCAAATTCGTTGTTAATGTCCAAAAATTTTCTATATACATCATTTCACTCTCAACTACTTAAACTTCTCTCTCTCTAAAAAAACAGAAAAAAACAATTACTTCAAAAAATATGTCAATTTATCAGATACGAGAATGGATGTACAATCGTCAAGATTCCGACGGGTTGCTGAGGAAAGAGTTCAGAGATGGGCTTGAGAGATTCATGTACCAGGCCATGACATTGCAAATTACGATCGAAAGCGGTAATAAGTACATGTATTGTCCTTGTCCAAAATGCAAGAATAGAAAATTTGTGCTTATCTCAAAAGTGTGGTCGCATCTGTTGAATAGAGGATTTATGCAGAATTATTATATTTGGTATTGTCATGGGGAAGGTCATGGGGGAAATGCAGCTAGTAGTAGCAGTAGTAATTATATTAATGAAGGAATGCGTTTTGAAGAAAATGTGGATCCCGTACTTGAACATCGGCCTGTTAATTACGGTAGAAGTAAAGTTCATAGAATGCATGAAATGGTAACAGATGCATTTCCGGAAACCGCAAGTACATATGGAGATCCTCATAATGTAGCGTATGAGGAACCCAATCCAGATGCAAGAAAGTTTTTTGATATTTTAGCAGCAGCAGATCAGCCTTTGTACGATGGATGTACAAAAGGGCACACAAAATTGTCAGTTGCAGCAAGGATGATGACTCTTAAAACTGATGGTAATATAAGTCAGTTTATCATGGATGGTTGGGCTGATCTAATTAAGGATATCTTACCAGATGACAATGCAGCTGCTGATTCGTATTACGAGATACAAAAGTTGGTGTTTAGCCTTGGGTTGCCTTCTCAGATGATAGATGTTTGTGTTGATAATTGCATGATATACTGGAAAGATGATGATAAGTTGCAGGAGTGTCGATTTTGTCAGAAGCCACTATACAAGCCACAAGGTAGTGGTCGAAACAAGGTACCGTACCAACGGATGTGGTACCTACCAATAAAAGATAGATTGCAAAGACTGTATCAGTCTGAGAGGACGGCAAGATTGATGAGATGGCATGCCGATCATTTGCAAACAGAAGGAGAGATTAGGCATCCATCTGACGCTAAAGCGTGGAAACACTTTCAGGCGGTTCATCCAGATTTCGCTAGTGAGAAAAGAAATGTCTACTTGGGTCTTTGCACGGACGGATTTAGTCCTTTCGGCATGTCTGGTAGGCAATACTCTCTATGGCCGATAATACTAACGCCGTACAATCTTCCTCCTAATATGTGCATGCAGAGAGAATTTCTATTTATGAGTATCTTGATCCCTGGCCCGAAGCATCCCCGGCGTTCCCTTGACGTTTTTTTGCAGCCTTTGATAGAGGAATTGAAAGAGTTGTGGTATACCGGAGCTCGGACGTATGATATTTCGTGCAAGAGGAACTTTACGATGCGGGCAGTGCTTATGTGGACAATAAGCGACTTTCCTGCATACGGAATGCTTTCTGGGTGGAGTACGCATTGGCGGTTATCTTGTCCGTACTGCCTCGATCGAACAGATGCATTTCAGCTTAAACACGGGAGAAAGACAAGCTGGTTTGACTGTCACCGCCGATTCTTACCGTTGAATCATAGATACCGGAGAAACAAGAAACTGTTTAGGAAGAACAAAGCTGTTCGTGCTCCTCCACCGGTGATTTTATCTGGAGAGTCTATAGAAGCGCAAATTGATCATTATGGCGCAGAGAGTACAGTTAAACGTGGTGGGAACTGGCACACCCCGGGGAATATGCCTGACGGATACGGGGAACAGCACAATTGGCATAAGAAGAGTATTTTTTGGGACCTTCCATACTGGAGCTCTCATCTTCTCAGACACAACCTCGATGTTATGCACATTGAAAAGAATTTCTTCGATAATATCATGCATACGGTGTTGAACGTAAAAGGCAGAACGAAGGACAGTGTAAAGTCAAGATTGGACTTGCCTGAAATTTGTTCACGGAGTGAATTGCATATTTCTAACCAGGGGGAAGTACCAGTTGCTATATTTCAGGTAGGGGCTGCGGAAAAGTTGTCCTTGTTCAAATGGGCAACGTCCGACGTGAAGTTCCCCGACGGGTATGTTTCTAATCTATCTAAATGTGTTGAAGGACGAAAGTTTTCTGGGATGAAAAGCCACGACTGTCATGTGTTTATGGAACGGTTATTTCCGTTTGTATTTGCGGAACTTCTACACCCAGAAGTACATGCGGCAATTGCAGGTATATTTTAGAAACAATATTTTATATATATGCATGCATTTATTAAATAATCTATATGGAGTTTACAAAATCTCTTATGTTATATACAGCGATTGGAGCGTTCTTCTGAGATATTTGTACCCGTACTCTTACCGTAGATGTTATTGGTAAACTCCAGCAAAATATTCCTATGAATTTGTGTAATTTGGAGCAGATATTTCCACCAGCCTTTTTTGATGTTATGGAACATCTAGCTGTACATCTTCCTTACGAAGCAGAGCTTGGTGGGCCAGTTCATTATCGGTGGATGTACCCGTTTGAGCGATTTATGGGGTACTTAAAAGGAAAAGCCAAAAATCTTGCAAGGGTTGAAGGATCGATCGTTTTTGGAAGTTTGTCTCAAGAAACTTCTCATTTCACTGACTTCTATTTTCCATCAAAAGTGTGCACACGTAAAAGGGCTACAAAACGATATGACGATGGTGGTGTTGGTCGGTCATATCCAGTGGAAGGTGTACCAGATATATTCACGTCAGTCGGCCGATTAGGTGGATGTATGAAAGAAGTATGGTGGGCAAACGAGAACGATCGTCATAGTGCACATACGTATGTCTTACTCAATTGCGAGGAAGTTACTACGTTTGAGACGTAAGTCATTTATGTTATATATATATATATATATATATATATATATATATATATATATGATTATGCAGGTTGAATTTGATTAATTAAGTAACAAATATATTCTATACATTAATTCCTTGAATTTTGCCGAGAATTTTGTAGACAGGTCCGGGAGTGTATCGACGGGGTTACAGATACGGAACTCAACAAACGGAAAGATCAGCACTTTGCGGAGTGGATTAAATCATCGGTTAGTTTGAATTACTTACCTCAATTACGACCCTATTACATATAGTAATTAATTGAGTTTGTCAATGATTTGTTTATTAATATATAGGTTAATCCTGGTGACGAAGCATATCCGCAGTGGTTTCACGAGTTAATCAAAGGGCCAATAAGGAGGATCACTTCTGCTCCTATGTATTGTACACGCGGATACGTGTTCCATACGTTCAACTATGGACACGAAAGGGCTACTGCGAATTACGGTGTTTGCGTTAGGGGTGAGGTTGATTTCTATGGCGTGTTGCAAGATATTATTGAAGTGCAATACCCCGGATTGCTTGGTTTAAGATGTGTTCTCTTCAAATGTGATTGGTTTGACCCAACACTCGGCAGAGGCGTTCGAGAGAACACATATGGAGTTGACGTAAACCAATCTCGGCGTTACAACAAATTCGAGCCGTTTATCTTGGCGTCGCAAGCTGAACAAGTAACATTCGTACCATATCCGCGTGTTCGAACATCAGGAATTACTTGGTTATCTGTTGTTAAAGTATCTCCTAGGGGCACAATCGTTGGAGATCAGGATGAAATTCCGCCAATGCAGCAAGATCATTGTTCGGTTATACCAGATCCGGCGGAGAACACAACAGGGTCTATCTTCTTAATAGATCCTCAAAACCCACAAAGTGTAAATGTGGCTGACGATACCAGTGATGATGATGAAGAGGAGAGTGTTCCCGATGAATTCTCCGAAAGCGATGAACCGGATGATGATGAGTTCAGCGACCGAAATGACTCGGACGAGTATTGACAGAAGATATATTGTATTCTGAGATTTTGTACCATATTAATTGTATCATATTTGATATTTCTGTTAATTTGCACCTTATGTTATGAACTTCCCGTTTCGTTACTAATGATGAATAATTAAGTACTAAATATCATCTCCCGTTTTAGACATATATAACTCTATTACATATATAATTAAGTACTAAGTATTAATTCTGTTCCAAATTACGACCCTATTACTATTTCCGTATGAAACAGACTTAGAAAATCAAATTTCCGTAACTTTTTCTTAGCACCATCGACGTAAAATCGATGGAAATGGCGTCGACATTACGACGATTCGATGTTAAACAGATGCATTGTGCATCGATATACCTTCGAGAATAAAAATTCTGTTCCAAATTCGTGGTAATTTCGTTCCAATTGTCAAAAAAAAATAAAACAAAAATTATTCATCACTTGTCGAGATCAGATGATCCCATATAACAATGTTTAGGAAAGCCTAAACATTTTGCATGAGATACTCTGACCTCAACAAGAGATGAGGAAGATTTATGATGTGTGTGAAAGAATAGAGGGTGAAGGTCATTTTATAGGAAAATATGGTCATTTTCCAACATACCTGGAAAGTAGCAATCTTGTTGCACATAACGACGATCAAGAGACGGGTCGTCCTAAATTGGATGTAAGTTACGACGATTTTCCAACTATGCCAACAAAAATAGTCGTAAATTCGACGTAATTTGCAACGATTTCCCGACTAATCACAAATACATACCAAATTCGATGGTAAAACGTTTGTAATTTTGTTATAAAAAATTTTCCAACATCTAGGCCAGAGATCGCCCTTCCGGAAAATGTTCCCGACAAGGATTTCCATTTTCCGACAAGGATTTCCATTTTCCGAAGCACGATCTCCGGATCTAGATGAAAGAAAAAGTCTTTTTTTTTTCAAATGTTGAGTGTGGTTGTGAACCAGGGGGTGTTGGTCCTTATATAGAAATAATTTTACAATTAACGACGATTTTCCAACGCATAATATACTTTAGATGGAAAATCGTCGTAAATACCGACGATTTTCAATCGACTACTGTACGTGCGATAGAAAATCGTGTACGTGCGATAGAAAATCGTCGTAAATTGCGACGATTTTAGGACGACTAAACCCTAAAATGAAAACCTAAACCCTAAAATGATTTCAAAGACACATCATATCGATTAGAAGGCTAACCAAGCAACAAAAATTGACTACATGACATTGAAACTAAGTTTGTAGATGAAAAATCATTGAAAATATGTTTTCATAAAACATTTTACATAGTATAAGGTTTACTTACATGTATTATGACAAGATATTGTCAAAATGAGGTTTTGAAAATTTTTTAGTTGTTTTCATTTCAATTTATAACTTCTTATTCACAGTTTTTAAGCTTTTCATACTTCCATTCAAGCAAATAAGAGTTTGGGGCGAGTTTGGGGTTTAGGGTAAAACTTAGCGACGATTTTGCGACGATTCGTTGGCAAGTCGTTGTTAAACGGAAATTAAAAAAATTATTTCATCGTACCAAATCGAAAAGTGATAGTAGGCGCCGTAATCTTGGATTCTAGTTTACCATCGAATTTACGACGATTATCGTGGGACCGACGTAAATGCGATTGTATATTTTATTTTTTTCGAATTAATTTTTTATAAAACAAATTGAAAACGCGTACCGTCGAGTTTACGACGAATCACGCGGAGTCGACGTAAAATCGATGGAACTTTGCAACGATGTAGCGACGACCACGAAATATTTCCGCTTCCCGCGTGCGGGAATATAAAACGAATTGAAAATATGTACCATCGATTTTACGTCGACTCTTGTGGGACCGACGTAAAATCGATGGTAAGTTGCGACGATTTAGCAACGACCCCACTTTCTCCGTTTCCCGTGCGGATTCATTAATGTTATGGAAAATGTAAATTTCTCTTTGGTTGGAAAATCGTCGTAATTAGCGACGATTTACCAACGACACTATCCATGTCGTTGGGAAATCGTCGTAAATTGCGACGATGTAGCGACGACAACAAACTCTATATATATCAGCCTCGCCTCAGAATTGCATCGCTACAACTTCTTTCTCTATCTAGAAAAAAACATTTTCTCACAAAAAAAAAATCCTTTCGGCTTTCCGTTATCATTCCAAACAACGGTTAGTTTTTTATTTATTTGATTTTTCATTTATATTTGTTTAATTTACAGTATTTTTCATTACAAACGGTTTAGAAATAGGTATTTAGAAACGGTTTAGAAATAGGTATTTAGAAACGGTTTAGAAATGGGTATTTAGAAACGGTTTCGAAATGGTTGTTTTTCATTAGAAACGGTTTAGATTTGTTAGATTTGTTATATATGTTTTTTTATTAATTTGCAGATGATTCCTCCATCCGGCCAAAACCAGTATCATCACTTCATGGGTGCTTCAGGTGGTTCTAATTCTACCTCGGGGGATACGAGGGTTCCGCCGACTCAGTCGCAGACGTCGCAGTCTCAGGGATTTTATCCCCCCCCCGCCACCACCGCACCACGATCAACCCCCACCGCAATTCCATCAACCCCCACCACAACACCAACAACCGCCACCGCCGCCGCCCCCGCAGCAACATGTGCAACTGCCTCGGCCCTATGCACATATGACTATTGAAGAGTTGTTAGCATTACCCGGACGGGTAAATCTAACTAGAATCCATCCAGAGAAGGAAGATGGAGCATTGTGGTAAGTTAAAACGTTTAAAATTTTTAAAATTTAATGTAATAATTTAATATCTATATAATCTCTTAAAAATATTAATTAACAATTAACATTTTTATAGGTTTGGTGTCGAAAATTCGGTCTCGCGCACCATCAGCGACATCATCAAGTCCTATTTTTCCGAGGCTCATCCAAATTGGTCGGCAGTCAGTCAAGAGATCAGAGATACTTGGTTTAAGATGTTTGCGGTAATAATTTTTGAACTTTTTTAATTTCTAATATTTTATATTTACTTAATTACTTATATTTGATATATATAAATAATTTAATTATAAATTCGTTTTTTTCAGCAACGGTACACCTGGGATCAAGCTCATAATGAGGAGGTGAAGGCACAATGGAAGGAGAAAGCCAAGTTGCGTACAAACAACACCGTCGCCGACTGGAAAAAGAAATGGCGGACAAAGGGCAACGACGCAAAGCCGATATGCGTCAGCCAAACGGTGTGGGACGGATTGGTTCAATTCTAGATGAAGCCAGATTCCATAGAGACCTCTATGAAGTGCTCTGCTTCCCGTTTATCGGTTGGTCCTGACGGCCAACCGAAGGTCGTCCCTCACTGCTCCGGTCAGACGTCTTTCGCCGGAAGACGTTTAGAGATGGTAATGTCGCACTTTCATTTTCTTTTTAATTATTTATATATACAAATAATATAAATTATAACATAATAAAATTAGTATAAATTAATTAAATTCATTTTTAGGCTGCGGAGAGAGGAGGTGCGCTCCCTCCATTGACGGATGTTTGGGAGAAGACCCACAAGAAGAAAGACGGAACTTTTGTATCTCCGAGAGCAGAGGAGATATGGAACGACGTGAACGCAAGGGTCGTTGAGGAACAAACGCAACGCTCCCAGCAGCTATCTCCCGGGGGATCCACTCAGGTGCAGTTGAGCACCCCCGAGATTGATCGCATCTTCGTACAGGTAAATATTAATTTATTGTTAATTAATTAAATTTTTTTATATATATTACTCTATTATTTAATATCAATTAATTCAATGTTTAAAATGGCAGGTCGTCCCTCAGAATAGGGGTAAAACTATTGGGATGAGATCAATTGCCAAGGTTCCTGTTGCTTCGGCACTTGCTCCGCCCCGCCGACGATCCGACGATGAAGAGCAGACCCAACTGCGGGCCAAGATTGCACGTCTTGAGCGGGAAATCCAAGATGAGCGTTCAGATAACGACGCCATTTTCGAGCTCATGGCTAGGGAGAACCCGCAGATTGCCGCAATCTTGCAAGAAAAAAGGCGTAAACGAGAAGCGCTAGCTGCAGCAAGAGCGCAAGAGGCCGACGAGCAACGGGCAACGACGAGCGGGACGGCTGGTGTTATGTCCCCGTCGGATATTGAATTTGTTTAAATATTTTTTTTTAAATTTTGTAAAATATATTTTATTTTATTTTATTTTATTTCGTTTTATAATTTTTATTTTATTTCTTTTTATATTTTTTTATTATTTTTATATTAAATCGTCGTAAATACGACGTAGACGTTCGAATATTAATAAATAAAAAATTCGATGTTTCGTCGTCACATCGTTGCAAGTGGCGACACTTTAACAACGTTATCGTTGTTAAATCGTCGTAAACTTGCATCGGTTTTACAACGTATTTTTGCCTCGCTTTAACGACGACAACCGTAACATCTGGTTAACAACGTTGTCGTTGTAAACGCGTCGTAGAATGGCATCGGTTTAACAACGTTTTTATGCCTCGAATTAACGACGATTTCAATAACATCGACTTGACAACGGTTTTTCTTCATTTTGGTTTTCCGATTTTGTAATTGACCTGGTATATTTAACCGGTGTTTTACGACGACTTTGTTTCGTCGTTAAGAGAAATGGCAAATACGTCGTTAATCGATCGTAAAGTTTACATCGATCTAACGACCAAATTAGTATTTCGTTGTAATTCAGTTGTTAATGTTACATCGAATTTACGTCGATTATAAACAACGAGTAAACGACGAATATTGTTTCGTCACAATTTACGACGATTTTACGACGATTTCGATTTTACGTCGATCGATTACCGTCGATTTGGAAATCGATGGAAATTCGATGTAATGGCTGATTCCCGTCGATTTTACAACGATTCATGCCGATGGAAAAGGCCTGTTTTGTTGTAGTGTTTTGAGTGATAGTAATACTAATTCAACTAAATAAAAACCGGTTTACAATGACTGCACCTATGTTTGAAAATATATAGATAAGAATGAGTAAAAAACTTGTGGCTTCATCTTGATGCAAACCAAGTTTCTATTGTGCTCTTCTGGTTTGTATCCTCATTGCCCGGAATTGAAGATACCTAACAGATTTACTTGTAGATTATTTATCAATGTTCAAGATGAGATACATTTTTGAAAGTTTATGTTCAAAAAAAAGATGAGATACAATTATTGATTTACATATTCGTTGTTCGTTTTGTTTGGTTTTTTTAAATATTTAAAATAAATTAAGTGGAACGATGATGTATATGTGAGTTTTTTTTTAAAGTTCTATATACGTAAACATAAAACCCATATATATTGTAGATCGCAAAATAAAAAGGATGATTATTAGTATAATTATGTTATTATATTATTAGATAATTTGATTTTCTAATAAAAAAATAATTAAAAAATTCAGCTCGTCAACGGACGCGCGGTTTGTTCATAGTCTACTCTAATAAAAGAGGCTATTTGGGACTCCTCTCAGTGTCCACGGCTATTTGGGACTCCTTTCAGTGTCCACCTCAGTATTTCTGAGACTTCTACCACGGCGCCACGTGTCTTCTGTTAAAACTAACGAAGATGGATTGCTTGGGTTTAAATAACGTTAAGAGGCCCAATTAAAACATGTGTTCAATGGTCTGTAGTGGGTGTTTATGTCTGACTCAAGAAAAGTATAGCCCAACAAAATGGAAGCACAAACGATTACTCTTCCTCTTCTCTTCGCTAATTAACGTTTTCCTCTCCTTCTTCCATTGTTCATCACTTCCGCCACCCTTGAGCTGAGGAGAATAAGAGAAGTATTTAACCACTATCCTATTAGACATTTTTACAAATTGGTGCCCCTAAATTAATAATATTATTTGGCGCCTAAAGCAGAATGCTTTACCTGCTTTAGCCACGGGCCGGCCCTGCCGCCACCTAAGATCAAATTTGCTTAACACCCGGCGAAACGCATTGAGCTGGAGCCGTTACCTTTGCAGTTCGCAGGCTACGATGAAAATAAGGCGATTTGATTCAGCCATAGCTACGAGAATTGGCTCGGATATTCAAGCGGTGGTTGAGGCAACTAACTGAGAACAAAGTGAAGGCTTCAGTTCAAAGAAACTTAAGGCCGACAGATTGGAGTTTAATCGCGCGGTAAGCTATGGCTTTCCTTCTTATACTTCTGTCAGTTGATGGATTACTGAGATCTCCGTTTTTTTTCCCCTCCCTTGTAAACGCATCAGCCCAATTTGAGAAGCATCGAGTCATAGGATGACGAATATGATGACCTTGACGTTGACCCAATCGGAAGCGGAGCTGCACGTTGATTCTAGACCGATCTTGATTTGTAGAGGAGTGAAGAAGAAGCCATTCCTCATCGAACAAGTGGACCGCATCATCATCCATCAGCAGCCATCGAAACTCTAAACAAATTCAGGGTATCAAAGTCTTCATGCAGTGCTTTTACTTTGTTTCCAAGTATTATTTGGATCTGATCTATCACGTGTAGCTGTGCCGGAAGAATCCAAATTGTGATCAGAGGAGAGAGAGAGAAAGAGATGGGAGGTTGCGTGTCAACGCCTAAGAGCTGCGTTGGAGGCAAATTAAGGTCAATCAAGAGGAGAAAGAATCGGACAAGACGAAAGATTCAGAAAAAGAGAGTTGTCTCTTCTTCTCGCTTATCCGACGGATCTTTCGATAATCACGATCGGCCCTCCTCCAATCCAACTTTCAGAGGTCTCTAATCTCTCTCTTTTGGGTTTACTCAGCTCTCTGTTTTTTGGCTCTGCATTCTATTGATCTTGGTCTTGATTATACGTTTTCTGATCGATTTGGCTTCATGGGTTATTAGAGTAGATTATCAGATCTGAAAATTGTATGTTTCATGCATCAGAGGACAGAAATGGATCGGGTCTGCTTTGGGAGATCTGGAATACATGGGTGGGGTCTTTTTGCGAGAATTATTATTCAAGAAGGAGATATGGTACATACACCGACCCATTTATGAATTTGGGTTTGGTATCTTTGGGACGTGAGTGAATACAGAGGGGAACAAGTGAGAGGTATCATTGCAGGCTTGAGATAAGCACGGTATAGCAGAGAAGGGAAGGATTGCTATGTGCGTTAAAAAAATTGTATTCCCTTTCATACCCACAATTTTTACTCTCTCTCTCCGTTCCTCTTAACCAACGGAAGGATTTTGTGTTGCTTGCAGCTGTTCAAGATCCTTGAGGAAGTAGTGGTTGATGCTACAGAGAAAGGGAATATAGCTCGACTCATTAATCGTTCGGTAAGTAGATGTTTAAGATATTCACGTATTGTATAGAATTTAGAGACTATGAAAGCCTAAATCAAAATATGTGATGCAGTGTACGCCAAATTTCTATGCAAGGATTATGAGCGTAGGAGACGAGGAAAGGAGGATTGTCCTCATCGCCAAGGCCAATGTTGCTGTCGGAGAGGAGTTAACGTACAGCACATACTTCTTTATGGTATTCTTCGATCGAAAGCTTATGACCAGAGTTTAAGAAATGTTATGTGTGTTGTTTTGCAGGTATGATTACTTATTTGAGCCAGACGAGGCTGATGAATTCAAGGTTCCATGCTTATGCAAATCCGCCAGCTGCCGGAAATTCATGAATTAAAATTAGGAAATCTTACGCTTGGTGCTTCTTTACTTCACAAGCTACAATCCCAAGAAAAAGAAGAAGAAGCTTAACAAGAGTGTCTCTTTCTTTATATATGACCGGTGATTTGCGGAACTGAAGGTATAATGTTCGCATTTGAAGACTATTTACGCCAATAGCAGGATTAACTGTCTTTTCCCATTATCTTCAAGGGATTTGTTTGAAAGATAATTCTATGTCACCTGCAGGTGGAATTGGACAGCCATTGACCATTGTAGCTGAGAGTAAGGACTCTCACAAAGGAAAACACTGGTTGAAAGAGAAAAGTGTGCTCACATATACAGTATGCTCTCTGTTCAGGTAACGTTTGCTGCCTTCTCTTGCCATTTTTGTCAGTTTCTTATCAACATGTCCAAGAGGAATTCCAGTAGTTTATAAATTCATGATTTGAAATGAATTTTTGTTCTTAATTCCTGTAACAGGTTGGCAGAAACAACCAGCTAGGCCTTCCTCCTACGCTAAGTATGCTCTAAATCTATATAGGTAGTGAAACAGGTTATTCATATGATTTACTTGCTATCTTCTTACCTTTACTGCAACAGATCACAATCACTGTCATATAACCATGTCGGAGATTTGTTTGTATTCAAAGGATCACAAATTCTCTCCTCTGTTTCCCTATGACTTCTCCGTTACATTCATCTTGCCTTTAAGTTGCTGGTTCCGATCTCTTAGTTTTTTACCATGTGCTATAGTAGGCGTTTTAGAAACTCCATCGCCCCTCTATGTAAAGATAGTATAATACAGGATCATAGTTTTAAAACAAAATGATTGCTTGCATCTGTGTGTTACTGCTTTCGATCTCATGAATCTCCCATATATTAAGGGTTTCAGAGTCTTGCTACTCCTTCTATGCAGAGATTCAAAAGCATAGTATAAATCTAGATTTTAGAGTTATTAGACTTATCGCTTGCAGGCCAATTATAGCGTTCAATAGCAGGTTTTCTGTTTTTTTTCTTTCTTAAATAATAATTACCTCCTCATTTCTTTAACTAAGTGTTAGTTGTTTGTGCGAAATTTTGTGTTTGGATTGTTAGGCGACGATATGAATTCAATCTGTTAAGTTTTCTTTTGCGGCATTGGAGGGGCTTCTTTTAAGAGCAATAGACCATAAAGGGGGATATGGGCGCTCACACGAACAATTAGCTTTATAAGGGTTTCTATGCGTACAAGGCAACAACGACGAGGAAGCTGGGAATATGGGTGGAAAACAATTCTCTGTGGATGTCGTACCTTGAGAGTTTTAGTTCCATATTGTACGTTAAAGAGATTCACTGAAATGTTGATGGAAATTATGACTTGAAATATGTTGACATCTGAATGCAGGTAACAAATATTTTCCATTCTTTATTTTCTGATTTATCTATATCATATCATTCGCTTCATTTTCTAACTTAAGGTTCCTATTTCTAATGTAGTTTGATGACACTTCTTTGGTTTAACTAACTTTAGGTATGGTTCTTTACAACGTACACAGATGGTACTATGGATTTATGTTGGTTAGACCACTGGAAGAGTCGCTCTTGGACTTCCCGCCTAAAAAATCTTGAGTAAATATTCATTATAATTAAGGTGTGTAAAGTTCCTCACCCAGAAGCAGGATTAGCTCCATCGATATCAACTTTTAGGTCTTTTGCTAAGATCGGATGCCGACTCAACTGCATCCTTCGAAGCAGTGGTATGTGTTAAATCATGAGACATTACTTATTTTATAGAAAATACAAGTCTTCTATCTTACCTTTGAATTAGATGACAGACTCTGTTGGGGAGGCCCGCCTAAGAAGGAAACATAGAACAAGTGATAGACTAAACTAAAGAATCTATGTACTATAACCAAATGCCTGCAATTTCGACAAGCATGTGTAAGATAATGCTTCTTCATTAAAGAAAATCCAGCAAAGCCGGAAGAAACTATCTCAGTTGATATACTTGCAGCAAAACACAAATCAAACTGTACAGAAGCAGCAGTAATTCACACACGGAAATAGAGAAATACTAAATTCTCAATGATTACTTGCATCGATAGAGACTAGAAGGCAATTACAATTCAGGACCATCGTTGGATACCAAAAGCATTGCCAAGTAAAAAACCCAATTGCAGTATACGTTCATTTGGCTTCTGCCAAAGGTACTCATACTTGCTGATAATTAATTATTATTCAATTGTTTCTGATCTTTAGCTTTTATAAATAAAAATCAAAAGCTCAAGATTTATTGACTATTCTCAACGAAAGCTATATCGAAGGTGTAAAACTTATGTACCATAAATTTTCTTCTCTTTTCTTAGCCTGATTTTCACTTCTTCTTTTGGTTCCAACAACATCAAATCTTATGAAATTCAAATTAAATACTACAAATTAGGATATACAAAACCGCGCTACGCGCGGTACGTCCCCTCTAGTATACGTAAAAAGAAGAAAGAAAATCAAATGTATGGTCAACAGGCCCAAGGCCCAATTAAAAAGATTAGCTGTTGCAGGGAAATCAAGATTTAAAAAAAGAAAAGAAAATCCGACCGTTGAGACTGATATTATCTTCCTCTTCCCGGAGCGTTCTCAGGACTGAAACTGAGATCTAGAACCCTAAATCCAGAACAATGGTGAATGAGACACCATCCAAAGTTACTACCGATCGCTCCGGAAATGGATCGAAGGAAGCATCGATCACGAGGCAGAAGAACAGTGAGAACGCTGAGATTTTCATCAGCCCGAGATTCAAATCGGCGGCGGCTATGGCGGGTTGGGATGAGGAGGATCTGATAATGGCTAGCTTCGTCGTAGATGATACCCCTGAAAGAATCTCTTCAAAGCGAAGGCGACGTTCCAATTTGTTGTTCAAAATAACCCCACCTTCTTCGGGATCAAGAAGGTAACCCAAAATTCGATTTTCTCTTTAGCGTTCTGCAGATTCTGAGAAACTGTGAAATTTTGGGTATTTCGATGCTATTTTGGGAATTTGGTTTATTGAAATTTGTACAATTTTCTATCTTTTTGGATTCAAGGAAGCAGCGGATGAAGCAGAGTGGTATACCATTATTACCTGTTGTTGATCTTGAGAAAGTAATCAGACAAGAAGGTAGCTTTTATTATTGATCATCCCCTGTCAAAATTACATCTCTTCATCTGGAAATTAGACGTAAAGTCAGTTTCGTTGAAGTTTTCTGATCTGTTGTGATTGTAGAAGAGAAATCTGCAGAGAAGAAGAAGAAGAAGAAGAGAGAGATAAAAACAGAAACACAAGAAGAGGAGAAGAAAAAAGGAAAGGAAGAGAAGATAATGTCAGAGCAGAAGAGCTCAACTCCTGTTGTCCTTCCCTGCATAGATAAGCTTCGAGACGAACTATCTTGCGCAGTATGGTTCTGAAACCTGGAGACTGTTTTTTTTCTTTTTCTTGGTAACTCCTTGATTAGGGTTCTTAAACTTGAAACTTTGGTTTGTGATTCTGCAGATTTGTCTTGAGATTTGCTTTGAACCAAGTACTACAACTTGTGGGCACAGGTAGATACTACAACACACACACAAAAATGTCTTTGTATGGTGAATTTGGTACTGAAATGTTCAATTTTTGGGTCTGTGTAGCTTCTGCAAAAAGTGTTTGAGGTCTGCGGCGGATAAGTGTGGAAGGAAATGCCCTAAATGCAGGCAATTAATAGGGTAAATCTGAATCAAATTTAATGATGAGTTTCGGATCGAAAGCTTGGAAATTTTGATCTAACAATGCTGATTGTCTATGCAGAAATGGAAGATATTGTACGGTTAATACGGTTCTTTGGAACACAATCCAGCTTTTGTTCCCTAAAGAAGTCGAAGCACAGAGAGCTGCTGCTTCTGCTAACTTGAAAGGCAAGGAAACGCCGAGTCCTAGAAACCCTAGTCAAAGGCTAAGGGGAAGAAACAGAGAAACGGCGTTTCAACAAGAGAGGTTGCAAAGAGAGGATCTTTCGAGATTACTTGTATCTGAAGAGAGAAGTGAGAGAAGGAATAGAGCGGCGGGTATGAGTTTGGATCAAGATAGGGATGCTGCATTAGCATTGCGGTTACAGCGGCAAGAATTCGCGTCTGCGTTTGGCGTAACCGCAGCAGGGAGTTCTTCTTCATCGGCTTCTTCTAATCTGTCGCTGGCAAGAGCTAACCTGCGAGCTATGGCGTCAAGAGCTGTTCGAAGGCAATGATGATATATAATCATTCATCATAATCTTTTCTGTGAAACTAATGGATTGACCTAAACCTGACTCGGATCTAGGCAAATCCTATCACAACAAAATTGTTCGTGTGTAACACATTGTATCCCGAAATTAATATAAATCTCTTTAGAAGTCCATAGTCCGTTTTGACATTTTTTAAAATGACTTTAAACATGGGAAAGTCTTTGGGAAACACTATATCAGTTGTCTGAGATCGAATTTCCCAAACCTAGAAAGCTGATCTTGGAGATTGGAATCGATCGTTTCCGTGGGACATTTTGTGTTGATAATGATGGATAGGAAAATGAGAACGAGGATGTGGTGGGTGTTTGAAAATCAGAAAAGGTGCATTATCGTTAACGAGGATCTTGGACGTTGACAAGTATCACTTAGTGTCAAAAACAGGGATATCTGAGACCAAGAGGTCTACTTGTGTTGTGTTCTTGTAATAACGTGGGTGAAATAGTAACCAAGTCGGTAGTTATCAATGTTTAGGGAATCACTGTCTCTTTTCATGAACTCAACATTTTCTAATTTTTAATAACATTTAAATATAGAGTATAGAAAAGATAGGAAAATTTAGTTGACTCTAAGTTTTGTGATCGCTCCCAGTTGATTGCTTTGTGCATGTTGAGAACTCCGAATGATTATTTTGAACTGATGATTTGTTTGTCTGGGGGTTCTCTTAATGGATTAGAGATTTACCGTTTACGTCAACTCATTTGTTGTCGATTTGATGTAAAACCTAAACCAGATCATACAAAATTTATCATAGTATACAGGTTCGAGAGCAAGCGAGCCCTTTGTAACACAAACAAAGAAAATACAAAACAACAACACAAGACAAACAATGAAACCAAAATTCTATTTAATGTTCTTCTTGGAGAAGTTTGAAACCGCAACAAAACTCTTCTCCTAATTTCATTTCTGAAATCCCTGATTGACTGACCGGGTCAGGTAAGGATTTTCTGCTTAAGGAGCAATCAAGACCCGCGAGCTGAATGTTCAATCATTCGAATAGATTCTCGATTGCAAAAGCTCAGTTTCTGTGTATTCTGCTTTTGGTACGGAAACGAAGGTCGTTCTTGTTCACCAGTGAGATCTTAAGAGTCAAAGAGATGTAGCCTAAAGCAGCTATGGCGTAGAACACTTTGTATGGAGCCAAGTCTAGTCCGGATATGACGCAGTGGAAGCCGGCGAAGAGATAGATGTGCTGGGGACGGAGTTGGTGTCCCGCGAGAGACGGGAAAGAGCGTAAGATGCTTGACTCGGGTCTCGAGTTCAGTATCCCGTGGAAGATTACGCCAACGCACAGAGCTGAGTCAGAAAACCAAGGGAAGCTTTGTCCCGTTCCAATCCGCTATGAGAATGAGACCATTAAAACATCAGCCTTGGTTTTGAATCTAAGAATCCTCTATTGCGAACATGAAAAGAGTACCTGGAACCAAGCGGCAAGAGAGGGTACGAACATCAAAGCTGCAAGGAGATGCAATATTAGTAGGCCGTGCCTGTGGTTGAAGATGTCTGCTTGCGTCTCAACAAATGACTTTTCAGACAAGTCTACTGATAAGGAGGGTTCCTGTCTGTTTGAAGGATGTCTAGTTTTACGGTGGGCTTCATTTTTCTGATCGACTGATTCCTTCCTCCTCGATGCCGTCATGATACTTCCATGAAACAAACAAAAATGAGAAATGAGCATTAGCTACAATTCCCTCTTACTGATTTCTGATTCATGATTTTCTTTATATATGTATCTGAGTTTGATTTTTTTTTTCCTTTACAATATTGAAAAAGACAGAAAGCTTGCTTACCAGCACATGGAATTATGGCAACAGAGGGCATGAGAGGCGAGGAGTACAAAAAGACCCAAAGCCGGATGAACAAAGGACACTAAGGTAACTGCAACTAGCGTCATAACAATTGTTGGGTTGAGCTTCAGAATTCGGATTGCCTGCTTCAAGAAACACAAGCTCACTCTGATGATACAACTTAGCCAATAGAAGATGCTAAACTAAGAGCATCTGTTTTATATGTTAAGCAAGGAGTCGGAGAGAGATGGAGCTTTTGAATTCTATGCATGCAGTTTATATTAGATGGGCTTTACGTAAATTACAGAAGAGAAAAAGCAAACCTTTAAACAGACGAAACTGGAAGCAAGTATGGAAAACCAACGAAGAAAAGCAAGTGAATAGTTTCTTTCCAAAGCTTGGCACCTGCGTCCCATTGACATTTGTTCAGTTATTTCTGCACAGAGTTAAGAGTAGTTTTACATTACGCAAATAAAAAGTGATGAAAGCAAAGCACATACCTTGATTTAACAGTGGTGTGGACGAGGGCGGAGGCTTGAAAGACAAATTTGGAGAAAATAACTAAAACACAGATGAAAGCATTGGCCAACAAATAACAGATCAACGAGACCACTGTGAAGCTTGTGAGGGGAGGAACTGATTGACCCACTAGGAAGGGGTAGAACAAGGAACCTAGAAGAGGGACTACAGCTAGAAGCAGAAATGGAGATGGTATTTCTAAGTTGTAGTCAACAGCGGACAGCAATGGTGGCACAGATAGTTTGTGGTCCCATTGATTAGCTTGCCGCATAAGAGCATACAATATAACTGTAAATGCGAAGCCAACTATCTGCAATATCAGATGTCACATGAAGAAAGGTTCAGTCACTCGTACATCAGAGTGATACCTTGTATCCGAGAATAGAAAAGGTTATCCGGTTTAGAGAAGAACTCTTTCACCAAGATAAGCGCATGTGTACACATTATATGCACGGTGATAGTTTTATGCAGCACGCTACTATAAGGTGCATAATTGGCATACTGTGAATGCATATCTGATGCTCAAGAGATAGGAGATAAAGCCTACCTGAGGACCGTATATAAGTACATATCTAGTGGACATGGCAGGAGCAGAGACATGAACGCTTGCGGTGTATGAACAATGAGGGTCAACCTGCAGAAGGGTCAGGAAAGAGAAAAAAACATTTGAGTTTTCTGTTTCAGTGAGGATAACAGAACTAGCTTTTGGTAAGAAACTTCTGACCAGTAGCATAACAGTCGTTTTCTCAGAACTCTGAGAACTCCGAAGAGCTGGCGAAGAATCAATAACTATCGTCTCACTGTAGAGATTTGGAAACACGTGAAGTCCAGAAGCAGAATCCCAGGCAAGGGCAACAGGTGGGAAACAACGCAATTTGCAAAGCTCTGAAAATTCAACAACGTATGGTAATAATAAAAAAAGTAAGAAGATCAGATTTGTAATAAGATAGGGGAATGACAATATTTAAAACTGAAAACTAATGCATTAATCCAACAGAACTGGAAATCTTGGTAGATGATGACCAGAACATTAACAACTAAAAGAAAGATCTCTGGGATTCAAGAGAGAGTTTTGAAAACTTACTATCCTTGTCCAAGTCTCCTGTCTCGCCATCTGGTAGACCAAAAGTGTTAATTCCACATCCAGCAGTTTTCAGGGACAGTGTTATGGGCAGTAGACCTAAGCTGATAGCAAACGATAGATTGTAAGCTAGAGGATGGTCCTCCTTCAAAAATATCTCCTGCACAAAAGTAATCCACAAATGAAATCAGTTAACTACTTAACCAACGGTTTCACTAGTTTTATTTCAAAACACTGGAGATTCAAAGGAAGAGCATGGCCACTTTGAAGAATGATAACCTTTGCCCAGTAAGTGGATAAGAGCATCGACTGAGATGAGACCTCCATGGCGCCTTCTTTGGGATTAAAGAACTGCCCTACTGCCATAGAAACCGCTACAGGAGGTTTACCGGAAACTGCCTGCGCAAGGGAAGGTCTCGCTTTAGTTATACACTTTAGTCATCTGAATACTGCTGAAATTCGAAAGAAATCAAAGGTATCTAGGTGAGAAAATACTTCGCGAGGCGCAACTGAGATAGTCAAGAATCTGAATCCATGCATGTCTTCAGGGCCTAGCATCAGCACTGCAGATGGGGGAGCTTGCTCGGTCTGACTCCCTGGTTCCGACTAATAAACATATACACAAAGGAAAAACTAGTTAATGAAAATGCTTATCTGATCCTCCTTCCTCTGAAAATATGAAGTCAATATGCGCACAGGTAATAAACATAGAGTGTGTTACAGGAAATAAATCCAGCGTTATTGTCATTGGTCCCATAAAATTACATCGGCATATGAAAATCCAGTATATATCACCTGTTTTGGTGCGGGGCCTGCCGGAATGAGAACCATCTTTGACGTAACTTCCACAACCCTTTCACAAACCGGTAAATTTGAATTTGACTTCTCCTTCTCAGGCCATAGATGGAGTCTTACTCCAGAACAAAGCGCAAGATTTGTAACAAAGATAAAGTGGTTCTTTCCATTTGACCCCTATAGTACAGAAAAAGTGTCATGGGAGATTGATACAAGTCTAAAATAGCATCCCTAAGCGATACCTATCAGCACAGACCAATAATTCTGTGTCCAACCAGCGCCTTCTCCCATCCATTGCCAAAATTGTAACAGTACTTGTTTGTATGTACAGGTCCCTATCGAGAGCATCATCCCTCCAATCCAGGGCACATGTAGAAGAAATTTGTGATTCAGAGCCTGGAAAGATAGACGGCACAATGTTAAGGTCGTGCAAGAGAATAACATAGCCCTGCAAGATATACTGACACCTAATGAAATTGTTCTAATATTTACTAATTTGACTAAAAAATTGTTTCATGAATAAGATACCTCTAGCTTTGTATATTTGTATCACTTGACAACGTATTCTGATAGAGGCTTATAATCCCCAAGATCAGACAAGCTTATAACTTTAATACAAAGAAAATTTATCCACTTCTTTGAAAACTTCTATTCTGAGAGAACAAGATATACATATATATGTTTAGCGCAGAGATGGTATTAATACCCTTTGAGGCCAATATGGGCAACTCATGAGAGACTTTCATGGGTGTCATTCCATTGAAACTTTGTGCTAATGCACTTTGAAGCATTCTGGTCAAAATCCAAAGTCTCGTTTGACTATCAGAAAATGGCTGACCACTTTTTAAGTCCACCAAACTAAGAAGCGTATGTGAAACCTGCATGAGATGCAAATCTTCAAATTCGTTGAACATGGCATTTTCCAGCTTATAAATAAGGGAATTTTTACCTACTTGAACAACCAATTGGTTACACCACAGAATAGCTTGATGTTCCATTGACAACCACACATTTTTCATGCTTGTACTACTTATCATAAAGCCATGACTTGAAGGGACAATGCCATCAAGCGACTCTAACTTCGATCTAACCTGAGGCCAAAGGGAAAATCTTAAGTCTCAAGAAGACATTCAAGCCTCATCCCAGTGGAACTAAAATTCAATCAAAGAAAGCACCAGAGCATAAAGAATGGAGCAAGCATCAGAATGTTTTAGACCTGATAGTCATTGTAGCCACCGGCAATGGATACAACAACAACTCCAGATAGTAATGGGTCAGACACATAACTTCCCCCAGGGGATGTCTGAACTTCATACCCTTTTTTCCATTCTCGATTCACTTGAGCAAAGTAATGGCCCAAGGATGGCTGCAATGCCAGAGGAGGTGATCTGGATGAAATTAGATACATAAAAACCTAACCATATTGTTTGGCGAGTAAAATTTGTTAAGCATGGAGAGAACTTACTGGTGCGGACTTGATAGTGTTAGAATGGTTTGCACAGCTGATTTCCGCAAACAAGGATGGACTGCAGCAGCTCTGGCGACAAAACCACCCATAGAATGGCCAACCAATATCACACTATGTGGTAAGTTACTGGAGGCAGCGGCACCTTCCCTTTCTCTGGTATCATGAGACTCCTTATACTGATCTAGAATCTGCAGAAAACATGTGGATTAAAATAAGAAATAAAATGGAGAGAAAAGCACTAGGAAACAAGATTTAAAGCAGTATGTTCTGTTATCCCAGAGAATATTTCTTGATGAAATATGTGGACAAAAAAATACCCTATGAATGGCATATACGACATAGTCAGTGTGCTCCTCAAGTATGCGACCATCCATTGCAGAATGTTCACCTTCAAGATCCACCGCAAACCAATCTAGTCTGTTACTGTACCGACTAGGGAATTCATAGTTTACAGAATCCGTATCTGCACCTCCCCCAGGGAATAGAGAAGCTTCCTGGTAAAATGTGCGCTCAAATGGGCCCTCCTGAAATGCTTTATCAGATTCTGCTGCCACAGACCTGACCTGTATGAACAACATAAGAAACAGTGTAGATAAGGACCCTACTATATGAACCTGGAGATAAGTTCCCAACAGAAGCAATATACTTTATATTACTCAGGATTTCCAGAAAAAGATGGCTCCATAACCACATGAAAAAACTGCTAGTTAAAGAATTCCCAACCTCTGCCTAACATTTTAATTTAATATCGAATTATTTCATAATGGACCACTTAAGTCATGATAAAGTTACTACAAATGGGTTATTTCTGGTCATCGGACATTCAATCAAGAAACGGAGGATCATTACCTGCTTGTAGCTACCGGCATTGCCTGGAATGAAAAGAACTGGAACTCCACTAAGTTTATTGAGGTGTTCCTTAAAATCAATCTTCCTCCAGCCTTCGTGATAAAGATAGAGTCCATATCTTCCAGAAGTTGCATCGTCCGTCACAGAGATAGGAATGTAAGTAGGATACATGTAAGTCATAGTACAACCATTCTTTATAGGTTTTAGCAGACCAAACAAAGCCGAAATCCCAATCCATGCCGTTAAAATCACAACGCCAACTATCCTCAGCCTTGGTCGAACGCCTTGACTGTTCATAGGAAATCTTACCTCCCACATTTCAACCTTATATATCTACTTAACAGCATGCCAAAACCCTGCACTTCCAAAAACCACCACCATATTAAGATTAAAAAAAAAAAATTAACAGACCAACTAATACAAAATCACTCATGATAAAAACCGAGAACCAAACAAAGCATATAGCTACTAAAACGGGTATGCATAACTTTTTTAGTATCCAGTTTATTCACACAAATGAAGAACCATAAACAGTAAAGTTGAGTCCATCTGTGAGAATATCCCAAAATAGTTAACAACCAAAAAATGAACACTAAAACAAATTAGTAGCTTAGATCTCAAATCAGTACAGTTTTCTATGTGAAGTAAAATGAAGCAAATTACAGAAGAAAATCTGAAACAATACAAATCAGGAAACAAAAGAGAAATCAACTCAAAATTAGCGCAGATAAATTGGGAATCGAATGAAACTAGTCAATGACAAAAAAAAAAAAAAGGAGCTTAAAATAGTAACAGTAGTATAGCAGGAGTGAAGAAGAGCAGTAGTAATAAATAACAAATGAAGCCATCAGACGAGATAGGGCGCAAAATGGGAACATTTATAGTTGGATCTCGCCATTAAATGCGAAGCTATGAGCTTAATTTGGTAATATCGATGAGTTATATAAAGCTTTTTGTTGCTCAGAATCCGTGAGGTGTGATTTAGAGACGCAGAGTCATTGATGACTGAGAACTAACCAGTGAAGAAGATGGCGAGGGATATCACGGGATGTCCGGGAAAAAAATTGAACCGCCGGTTAAGATGGGATCTAAGCACGGTGCGACGGAGCTCAGGTTCTTCCCTCAAATCGAGGAGGGCGATTAAAACGGAGTTCCTGCGCTAACCGGGTCCGGGTACGGATGCTTAATTATTGGTCGGGTTAAACTGTAACTAGTGGGCCGTATGTGTACTTTGGGCCCAATTTTATCAAATGCAGGAACACTTTGATAATATTTATAAGAAAAAAATTATTGTGTAATTTGTGTTAGATGTATGACTTGTTGAAATCTCATGGTATGGTTGAAAAATGAACTCGGTTACTGTGTTTTAGGGGAGTGATTTATATTAAAATGAAAAATCCTTGTTATTCATTCATAAATTTTAAAAGATTTATTAAAATCTGATGTTATTAAACTTCTGATTTTATTTTAAATATTACTGTTATTGGAAATATTTTATATTGTGAATTCTAAAAGATTTTTGGTGATGTTAAGGTGTTTTAGTGAAGTTTCTTAGTTAAAGATATAAAAATAAAAATCTCTGATTTTAGATGGGATTCTAGAGTGTTTTAATTAAAATCATGACAATTCCCTAATTCACCCTAAATTATCTAACAACTCATTGAAAATGAAATACTTCCAAATAATCTCAAACTCAAATCCTTGATTGAAGTTAAACATTAAAATGAATTCGGTTATTATAAATTGTTATGATCTATGTTTGGTTCGGCTGGGTTGACCAAAAATCTGGACGTCCTTGATTATCAAGGCTTGATACGATGATATACAAAAGCAGGAACCTTAAGAGAAGAACGTATAAATATATAGTTTAATAACATACGGGAAATACCCCGGAGACAACAATGGCTTTGAGAGTCGTACTCGACCCATCATCTCACACAAAACACCTCTCTAAAGTCTAAACTAACTCTACTCACAGAGAAAAACAACCCCTCGCATCGCTTTGCCTTCCAAGCTAAAAACTGTGTGAGACAACAAAACCGGGCTAACTTTCTGTCCACCATTTTTTTTTCCTTCCTGGAGTTTACAGTGAACTCTAGTACGAGAACTCGTGGCCACGGAGAGAGATGTATTTCTTGACCCAGATGGCTATATCTTCTGCACAAGCCTGAGCTTGTGGAGTCCTAAGAAGCATGTCGAGCGTTGCAAACTCGTGAACCGCGTCTTTGTACTCTAGCACAGGAGCGTCTACGTTGACCTTCCTCAGCTCTTCTGAGTAAGCGATGGCTCGGTCTCTCATCCAGTCATGCTCTGCGACAATGGTCAGTGTCGGTGGCATGAACTTGAGCGGTGGGCCTCGGCCTGGAACGAGCGGGTTCGCTGCCGGGTGGTCCAAGCTGAATTCTTCTTCTGGTAAGAAAAGCTTCCAGGCGAGAATGCACATGGGTTTGTCGTAGAAGTAGGAGTTTGCTTGTTTGATCTCGGATTGTGTGGGAACGCTACCGATGAAGAACGGGTACATTAGGACTTGAGCCACAACCTTTACAGGCGCTAGATTTTGTCCAGCTTCAATGGCTTTGCGAGATACATAGTCTGCTATGTTGGCACCACAGCTCACGCCAAGAAGCACACATCTGAAGTTTTAAATTTTGAGAACTCAGTAAGATTGTTTTTCACCTGAATCACACGAAAGCAACGATCTACAGAATCTTATAAATGCATAAACATAAACTATTGCTCTGCATACGATGCTGGGATCTTATTTCTTTGTCCTTGGAAGTTATTAAAAAAACAAAAGGAATACACATATGGAAAGAAAAAGTCATTGGATCACATGAAAGCATCGATCATTAAAATTTGATAAAAACGTTTTGGTGTTTAACAAGAAAGTTCCTGGAATCTAAAGGATCGAATTTACATATCTACCATGTACTAGGCTGAAGCAATAACTGAAGATCAACACAGAACCATATTTAATCATGCCATGATTAAGGGGAGAAGCAGCAATAGAAATCCCGGAAGAAAGCAAGTGTCTTTGACAAATTTCAAGGAATAATAAAGATCTATAAAGACTATACAGGTGAAGAATGAAGCTAACCTTACCACCAATACCAAGAAACAACACTATATTTAATCAGATCCTTCCACAAGTAAATCATCAAAGATCAGAAAGGACATTGCATAGCATAAGAATTTGACACTAAAGGTTAGACTTTCAGCGGGAGGAACCTATGTAGGCAGGCAGGCAGACAACAATTTCAATTTTTTTTATCTTTCTAACAAATTCTTAACTCTCTCAATCTCTCTCACTAGTTTGTTTCTCGGAGCTAAGAATACTATCTGAACAAGAGTCGAATTTCCCTTAATTTCATAAGCAATGCAAATGGAAAGACATTGTTTACCTCGAGGGATCAGCATGAGTTGCGAGCCAAGGCTCCACCATGGATGCACCAAAAGCATCAACTATATGCTTATTCACTTCTGATTTCTTCACCTCTCCTCCAGGCCGCCGTGAATTTCCCATCGACTTATTACATTCAGCCAAATTCGCCTGCTTCCCCAGCCATTGCAACACTTTGAATCCGTCCTCACACGCCGCCGGATACCGGTTCTCAGGCGCAAGCCGGTATCCGACGGCCAAGACAATGACGTCGCAGTGCTTCGCCATCCTTCTGCAGAAGATATCATTGGCCACTGAGTCATTGCTTCCACTTACCCATCCACCACCGTGGAACTGCAACATCACGGGGAGTTTTCTGGAGTGTCCAGCCGAAGACGACGCCGGTGCGTACCCTCTGTACAAATCGGAGGATCCCGCGCCGATATTCTCCGGGGAGGAGGATCCGCTGGTGTAACCGTAACTGTACCTTCTGGATTCTGCCTTGTGAGACAACAACGAATTAGACGAGCCATGGCTGTTTCTTCTAATAAGAAGATCCGATCCGGCAAGGTGGTTGAGATTTCGAGCCTTACCGGAATGGTTACCGGCGGCGCTCGGTTCGAGCGGCGTGAGAGCGGATTCGGGAAGGAAAATCCGTACGGATAAAGAAGTTAACGGATCGATGTGGATATCTTTCGTGGCGACGCCGTCGGTGAATAACGGATTCGGAGAAGCGACTGATTCCTCGGGTCGGGTTGTGACGCCGAACGGATCCGAGGAAGAGTCGTCACCGGCGGACTGAATCCGGTTCTGCAAACGGTGCTTCAAAAGGAACTTGAAGAAAACACTGTAGAGCTTCACACCCACGCTCGGCATTATCCTTTTCCGGTTCCGGAAACTCGAATTTGGAAAGCCCCTTTTCTTTCACTTTACAGAGATTGAGGATCCATGGAATGGATAGAAGATGATGAAGAGAGATTAAGGTGGAAATTGCATCGAATTAGGGTTTCTGAAGACTGAAGATTGCTTCAATCTGGAGCTTCGATTGAGGTGAAAGATGAGCGTAATAGAGACAAGAAGATTAGACAAACAAAATAAAAGCAAAGAAGCTTAGGTGGAAGAAAGAGTGAGATTAATCAATTTTAACTTAAGCCGATAATTTATTGATTTTTGGAGTTTTTATTTATTTTTTCATTTCTATGTCGCGCTACTCATTAATTTCAGGTTGTAAGAAATTTAATTAGGTGGGCTTATTGATAAGAGAGTATATCACATCTTGGACCATCGCATATACTATAGCCGTGACTTTGTGACTGACGTGACCACTAAGAAACAACATAATGTTTTAGAGCTTGTATTTGAAATGAATTGAAATATAATCACTAAGAAATAATATATTCTTTCTATTTTTTATGTTTTAGTTTTTTTATTTGTTCCTGATGTTTTAAACTATTAAATACACTTTTTTTATTAATAACCCAAAAATATAAATTTTAAGATAATTCTATAATTTTGATTGGTTAATAATTATTTAAATTAAAAAATAATACATAATTAGTTAAACATTAATTATTTCTTCATTCATGTGAAAACTCTAAAACATCAGATATTAAAAAACAGATGAAGTATATTATTTAGTTGGGAAGTGATTTTTGAAATCGGAGTTCTTTCATTCATTTTCAAGTCTTATTAATGAAATCCACGACCAAAAAAAGTCTTATTAATGAAATTGTTGTGAGAAAGAGAGAATGAAGTATCTTATTCCATTAGTGATAGCTCCTATATATAGGAGTATAACATAGGGTTTCAAGGTAGAAGAAACAAATGGAGAAGTGGACTCAATGGGCTAATGGGCATCCACATATTTACCCATAACACTCCCTCTTGGATGTCCATTATCTAAAATATCTTCTAAATGCGTAAGATGCGGCCTCGTTAAAACTTTTACAAGGAAAACCCAATGGGAAAAACATTTTGTTAAAGAAAAAGAGTGCAGCGCGTAATTACTCCCCCTCATGAGAACATCCGACTAGATCTTTGATATGATATGATCCAATAAGATAAACTAACTCCTTGAAAGTAGTAGATGAAAACTCCTTTAAAATCTTCACTTGAACAATCTTTAGAACATTGACATCGCCATTCTTCTTGGGTTTGGTAATGAATCTACTTTATCATTCTCTTCACTCCACTTGATCTCATAAGTGAATGACAAGGACTTTGGAAAGGAGATAGACCTTCGTGTTTCTCATTTGTGTGTTCTTTGTTGCCTCATTAAAACCTTTCATGGAAAAACCCAATGGGATAAAAACCATGATAAGGAAAAAGAGTACAACCACACATATCGTCATATATCTCCTCCTTGGAAGCATCTTCTTCAGGAGGTGCATTCCAATCATATATACCATATGTTGGTAATCATTATAAGTATAATATTAATGAATAAAGTCATGTGATTATCTTATAATCTCTTATTGGACTTCTTGTCCATAACAACTTTTCACAAAAACAATCATTTCTTGATCTTTTGAACTTCGGGTCCAAACTTTATGTGAAAAGATCAATACATTGCTCAATTAACATTTTAAGTATGATACCTCGAGACCAAATATATATGAGCATTCTTTATGTATATACTGCAATGATCTTTTAAGATAACATATCTTTTGCTAAATTATCTATTTGAGATAACCGAAGACAACTTTATCTTCCAAGATCTTTTACCTCATATTCTTTGCATCCACTACAAGAATACAGCGTATTTGCGACGGAACTTTGCGACGGAATTAATTCCGTCGCAAAGTTGCGATGGATTTGCGACGGTGTTGCGACGGAATAAGCAATCGTCGCAAGTCCATCGCAAAATTGCGACGGAATTGCGACTTAAGAAGACTTGATCGCAATTCCATCGCAAATTTGCGACGGAATTGCGAAAAAGATACCTTCGCAAGTTTGCGACGACTTTGCGGTTACATTTTTTTCGTCGCAAAGTGTTCCGTCGCAAATCCGTCGCAAATTTGCGACGGATTTGCGACGAAAAGTAGTTGGCCGACATGCGACCGGTTAGGTAAGCACGTGGTAAACGAAGTTTACCTAACTTTTGCGACGGAATATTTCCGTCGCAAAGCCGTCGGGAGTTCGTCGCAAGGTAGTCGCAATTCCGTCGCAAAATCAAATCCATCGCAAATCCATCGGAAATCCGTCGCAAATCCGTCGCAATTAAAAACCCTTCTTCTATAAATAGCCAACGTCGTGAGTTTTACAATCCACAGAAAAAAAAAAAAAACCAAACGAGAGAAGGAAGAGAAAAAAAAAAGAAAGAAGAAAGAAAAAAAAAAAACCTCTAAAAAAATGAGTATATATGAGTTACGAAGCTGGATGAATAATCAAAGAGATCCGGGGAGCGGCGAAGTGACGGGGGAGTTTGTTGAAGGATTACATGGATTCTTTAACCAAGCAAAAAATCAACCACAGGCATTGCAAACTGGTAAAATATTTTGTCCCTGTCCCAGATGTAAGAACAAGAAATATGTCGCTGTTGATACTGCTAAAACACATGTATTTAGTAGAGGATTTGTACCAAACTATTATGTATGGTATTTTCATGGGGAAAATCAGTATAATACTACTCATCATGATGCGGGAACTAGTGGTTCGAGTCGTGGGGTTGAGGAACAAAATTATAACTACGGTAGTTATGATTATTATGGTCATGATCCTGATATAGTGGAAAATGATATTGGGTATCAGCAAGGGAATAGGTTTCATGATATGGTTACAGATGCATTTCATGAAACTACACATGCTCCTGCTGATTATCCTGTGGAAACAATGTCGGAAGAACCCAACATGGAAGCACATAAGTTTTATGATATGTTAGATGCTGCAAATCAACCACTTTACGATGGGTGTAGAGAGGGACTTTCTAGATTGTCACTAGCAGCTAGGATGATGACAATTAAAAGTGAAGATAACAGCAGCGAAAGTAACATGGATAAGTGGGCTGAACTATTTCAAGAGTATTTACCGGAAGATAATCTTTCTGCTGGTAATTACTATGAAATACAGAAGTTGGTTGCGGGTCTTGGGTTACCCTATGAAATGATTGACGTATGCATTGACAATTGCATGATTTTCTGGAAAGATGATGATAAGCTGCAGGAATGTCGATTTTGTCGGAAGCCGAGATACAAACCCACTACAGGAAGGAGGCGGGTCCATTACCAACGTATGTGGTATTTGCCAATCACTGAAAGATTGAAACGGTTATACCAATCGGAAACGACGTCAGCGTCAATGAGATGGCATGCAGAACATTCCACACATCATGGAGAGATAACACATCCCTCAGATGCAAAGGCGTGGAAACACTTTCAGACGGTACATTCAGACTTTGCTAATGAGTCCAGGAATGTTTACCTAGGATTGTGCACAGACGGATTTGCTCCATTTGGTATGTCAGGGAGACAATATTCGCTATGGCCCGTCATACTGACGCCATACAATCTTCCGCCGACAATGTGCATGCGCCGAGAATTTTTGTTCTTAACTATTTTAGTGCCATGTCCTAAGCATCCGAAGCGATCCTTAGATGTATTTCTGCAACCTTTGATTGACGAGTTGAAACAACTGTGGTATTCTGGAGTCTGCACATTTGATTACTCGCAGCAACAAAACTTCATCATGCGCGCAGTTTTATTGTGGACGATTAGCGACTTTCCAGCGTATGGAATGTTGTCAGGGTGGACTACGCACGGAAGACTATCGTGTCCACACTGTTTGGGTAGGACAGAAGCATTTCAGCTGAGGCATGGAAGAAAACCTTGTTGGTTTGATTGTCACCGTCGTTTTCTTCCTCCCAATCACAGGTACCGAAAGAACAGGGTTTTATTTACAAAGAATAAATTTGTTGGTTTGATTGTCACCGTCGTTTTCTTCCTATCAATCACAGGTACCGAAAGAACAGAGTTTTATTTACGAAGAATAAAAGCAAACGCGATCCCCCTCCGGATTATCTTTCAGGACAGGAGTTGCTTGATCAGATAGATCATTATGGTGGTGAAGAGACATGCAAACGTGGGGGCAATTGGCATTGTACTGCAAACATGCCTGACGGATATGGACAAGCACACAATTGGCACAAAAAGAGTATATTCTGGGAACTCCCATATTGGAAGGATCACCTGTTGCGACATAATCTTGACGTTATGCATATCGAAAAGAATTTTTTTGATAACATCATGCATACCATTTTGAATGTCCAAGGGAGAAGTAAAGACAATAGGAAATCAAGGCTGGACTTAGCAGACATATGCGAAAGAGAGGAGTTAGAGATTACTGATGACGGCCAACAGCCAGTGCCAAGTTTTCGATTGTCTGCAGATGCGAAGAGAGCTCTATTTGATTGGGTGGCCTCATATGTCAAATTTCCGGATGGATATGTTTCCAAATTCTCGCGATGTATAGAGCAAGGACAAAAATTTTCTGGTATGAAGAGCCACGATTGCCATGTTTTCATGCAGCGACTACTACCGTTTGCATTGGAAGAACTATTGCCGTCTCATGTCCACGAAGCAATTGCTGGTACGGTAAACAAGTATTTACATTTCTTTTAGTTAAGTTTATATATGTACATATATATATATATAATTAAATATGTTTTTACTAATTTGTGCATGGTGTATATTATATTATAGGTATTGGGGCATTTTTCCGAGATCTTTGCACGCGAACACTGACAGAAGACGGGGTAGAGAAGTTAAAAGCAAACATTGCTGTCTTGTTATGTAACATGGAGAAAATCTTCCCTCCCTCATTCTTCGACGTTATGGAACACTTACCGGTACATTTGCCATATGAGGCGGATCTCGGGGGGCCTGTGCAATTCAGATGGATGTATCCGTTCGAGCGTTTTATGGGACACTTGAAGGGAAAGGCTAAAAACCTAGCAAAAGTTGAGGGATCCATCGTCCAAGGAAGTTTGACAGAGGAGACATCTAACTTCGCGTCTTACTATTTTAGTCCAAAAGTGAGAACGAGAAGAACAGCTACGAAACGATACGATGATGGAGGCGTTGCACCTGTTTATAGGCATGATGTCCCCAGCATCTTCAAAGAAATAGGCCGACTTTCTGGAAAGTTGAAGGAAAAATCGTGGAGGCGTGAAGATTTGAATGCGGCTCACAATTACATATTGCGTAATCTGGATGAACTGCGCCAATTTGAGAGGTAAATTAGTTAATTGATCATTCGTTTATATATATATATATATATACACATATATATAACCCGAGATTTTTGTGCAGGATATTTGATAATCTTTCCCGCCAAACATACCCTGATTTACAAGAGCATGAGTATGAGATTTATAAAGAATGTCACTTTGTTGGATGGTTAAAATTCTATGTAAGTGCTCTTAATTCATTCAAATTAGTCATATATAAACTAAAACCTAACACTATATATAATTAATTAATGTTTGTGATTGTACCATTTTTTTTATATAGGTGAGAGAGGGCTATCATCCCGAACCAATACCGCTGTGGGTGCGTGAGATTGTGAACTCTCCAATAGGAAAGATCACTATAGCACCAATGTACTGTACTCGCGGGTACATTTTCCATACGTACAGGCATGGCATGAGGAAGTCGACAGCAAATTATGGTATTCATGTCCCGGGCGAAACAGAATTCTATGGAGTTTTGCAAGAGATCATCGAGGTCACATACCCAGGAGTTATCAACTTGAAATGTATTATGTTCAAATGTGATTGGTATGATCCGACACCAAATCGAGGGGTTCGCAGAAACGAGACGGTAGGTGTCACCGATGTAAATGCAACCCGGAAATATTCCAAGTTCGAACCCTTCATCCTTGCATCGCAGGCAGAGCAAGTGTGTTTTATTCCTTATCCTCGGGTTAGGCAAAGACGGGAGACTTGGTTATCGGTCATAAAGGTCAATCCAAGAGGTTATGTATATGGTTTAGACGATGAAGTGGCAATGCAGCATGACAGAGTTGCAGAAGTTTCAAACCCGATCGAATCCACTGAAAATATCATACACGTCGACCCCGAGAACAGAGAAGTTGAAGACGTCGTTGACGATTCAACTGAAGATGGAGAAGCCGATGAATTCGAAGAGTCTGCGACTGATGAAGACGAACGGGAGCACAGTGAAAACTCTTACGTATCTGCTGAAAATGATGAAAATGACGATGAAAATGACTTTGATGAGTAATTTTGATGTTTTTCCTTGTATTTTTAGTTGTTTTGTATTTTAAGTTGTTTTGATTTTGTCTACCTAAATTGCAAATTCCTCCCCTTTTTCTTCGGCACGCCTCTTAAATTCATCAGCTTCATCTATAAATCACAAACCTGAGCTTCCGCTGCTTCAACCACTTTAGCCCTTTCTTCAAGTGCAAAGCTTTTTCTTTCCAACTCAGCCTCCTTCGACTCTAACTCCCTGAACCTCTTCTCCACTTCTCATTCCGCTGATTTCAGATGATCCTTATAAACCAAAGAGTTATAAGGGAAGTATACAGAATGATCATATTTCTGTATGCTGAGAGCGAGGAAGAAAATGGTGGATAAAAAATGCTGCAAATCAAATGGCGAGAAGATGAAAGGAATTTGATTTGCAGCATTTTTTATCCACCATTTTCTTCCTCGCTCTCAGCATACAGAAATATGATCCCTCTGTATACTTGCCTTATAACTCTTTGGTTTACAGGATCATCTGAAATCAGCGGAATGAGAAGTGGAGAAGAGGTTCAGGGAATTAGAGTCGAAGGAGTCTGAGTTGGAAAGAAAAAGCTTTGCACTTGAAGAAAGGGCTAAAGTGGTTGAAGCAGCGGAAGCTAAGGTTTGTGATTTATAGATGAAGCTGATGAATTTAAGAGGCGTGCCGAAGAAAAAGGGGAGGAATTTGCGACGGATTTGCGACGGAAACAAAAAATTTTAGAATCCGTCGCAATTCCGTCGCAAATTTGCGATGGCATTGCGACGGATTCTAAATTTTTTGGTTTCCATCGCAAATCCGTCGCAAATTTGCGACGGAATTGCGACGGATTCTAAAATTTTGCGAGGGAGTTGCGATGGAAACAAAAAATTTTTATAGTCCATCGCAATTCCGTCGCAAATTTGCGACGGATTTGCGATGGATTGTATAAGTTTTAAGGTTTAGGGTTTCCTATTTTTCATATAACAAGGGTTTTGGGTAATATAATCTTATTGTGCACTATATTATTCAACCCGAAAAGTATTTTATTAAATAAAATAGGTTTCCCTTGAACTCCGTACATATCAAGCTCAGTGACTCTTACGACGTATATAACATTACAAACGGTTTTGTTGCAACATCGAGCATATATAGTTTATATATATGTATGAATGTTCAATTTCTATATTCATATTCAAATTCATCTACGAATAAGCATATATATTGAATATGTAAAACCCTTATTACACCGTAGTCAAATCTCTAAACCCTAAACCGTAACTTACTGTCCATCGCAATTCCGTCGCAATATTGCGACGGAATTGCGATGGAAGTGCCCCGTTCCTCGCAACTCCGTCGCAAAGTTAGGGTTTCCATTTCTTATTCTGTCGCAATTCCGTCGCAATATTGCGACGGAATTGCGATGGAAGTGCCCCGTTCCTCGCAATTCCGTCGCAAAGTTAGGGTTTCCATTTCTCATTCTGTCGCAATTCCGCCGCAATATTGCGATGGAATTGCGATGGAAGTGCCCTTTTCCTCGCAATTCCGTCGCAAAGTTAGGGTTTTCGTTTGTTATTCCGTCGCAATTCCGTCGCAATGTTGCGACGGAATTGCGACGGAATTTAATTTTTATATATAACAGACCGCTCGGGTTTGAGTGAAGCTCAAACCAACTTTCGCCCAAACCACCCTTCTCTCTCTTGTCTCCGCGAAGCCGACTTCTCTCTCTCGCCTCCGCGAAGCCGCGCCGCCGTGCCGCCGTCTCTCTCTCGCCTCCGCGACGGTTCCCGCCCATCCGCCGCCAGCCTCCTCTCCTCTCTCCTCTCTCTTTCTCTCATTCCGCCGTCCCTCCTCTCGCCTCCGCGAAGCCGCGCCGCCGTGCCGCCAGCCTCCTCTCTCGCCTCCGCGACGGTTCCCCGCCCATCCGCCGCCAGCCTCCTCTCCTCGCTCCTGTCTCTTTCTCTCGCCTCCGCCGTCCCTCCTCTCGCGCCTAAACCGCCTTCTTCTTCGCCCTCCGTCCAGCCTCCGCCCTCCGTCCAGCCTCCGCCGCCAGCCTCCGCCGCCAGCCTCCGCCGCCAGCGAATTTCTAGGTTAGATTTTATAGTTTTTTTAATTAAATCTAAAACTAAAGTTTTAGAATTGTTAGATGTGTGGAATATATTTAAGAATTGTTAGATTATTGGAATATATTTAGTAGAATTGTTAGATTATTGGAATATATTTACTAGAATTATTAGATTATTGGAATTGTTAGATTATTGGAATATATTTAAGAATCATATTAAGAATAATGTAAAGTTTAGAATAATTTTTGGAATTTATGAATAATTTTAGGGTTTTAGAATAATTTTTGGAATATATTTTTTTTAAAAAAGTTTCATTATATAAAATGTATAGAATAATTTTAGAATTGTTAGATAATTAAATCGAAATTTTTAAAATTGTTAGAATTGTTAGATAATTAAACCGAATTTTTTTAGAATTGTTAGATAAATAAACCGATTTTTTTAGAATTGTTAGATTATTAAATCACAATTTTTAGAATTGTTAGATTATTAAATCACAATTTTTAGAATTGTTATATAATTAAATCACAATTCCGTGTTTTGCAGATGGAGGGACGAAACTCTTTGCAGGACTACCAGCATAGTCAGGGAGCGACCGGGGCCCACGGCGGCTCCGGGGGTTCCCGTGCTCGGTCCCATGGAGGTGGGTCCCAAGGAGGTCGTTCCGGAGGTCGTGCTAGTAGTTCCTATTGTTCTACGGCACGAGAGCTGGAGCAGCAGCAGGAGCGAGACCGGTCTCGCTCTCCGTCTCCACAGAGACCGTCGGCCCAATATCGGGCTGCCCATCAGGCCGCTCTAGCCCCTTTCTATGCGGAGATTAGGGGCGTTTTAGAGGAGTCTGGTCATGATCGCCTCCGTGATCATCTTCATCCAGACCGCCCGCCGAGAACTAAATGGTAATTTTTTTTTAAATTTTTATTACTTTTGTTGTATTTGATATTGTACATTTTTTAAAGTTAAAGGGTATTGTTTTCTTTTTCAGGTTCACGGATTCCTCCGTCGCTTCTGCGGTGACGGATGTCTTTGAAAAGGATTACCAAGATCCTTATACCAAGTGGAGGGAAGTAAAGGAACCCTCTCTCAAACGCTGGTTCGGTACTTTTGCGGTAAGTTTTAATTTGATTCTTATTTATTTTAAAAAAAAAAATTTTCCTTTTTTCGGATCACTAACATGCATTATATTATTGTTTTTTGTTTTTTTTTTCAAGCACAAGTACCACTGGGAATCGGGCTTTACCCCTCGGGTTTACGAGGAGTTCTGCGCCAAAGTCCATGATCGGTTGCCCGATATGGCATATCGGAAGAAGCAGCAGTGGTTGGCGAAGGGAGATGATGCCAAGCCACCTCACTGGGAGCAGGATGTGTGGGATCGGATGGTTGCGGCATGGTTGACTCCTGATCACCAGAAAAGGAGTGACAGCGGTAAGTCCGCTCGTGGGAAGAGCAAAAATTCTACTCATCGATCCGGCCGAACTGGATATGCAGCCCGCGCCCGAATGCTTGTAAGTTTTTTTTTCTAATTAATTTTTTTTAAATATTATAGTTAGTTCATTAATTTCTCATCATCTTTATCAAATCAAAAATTTTTTTTTTAGGCCGAGGAACGAGGGGATTCAGAGACGGATTTAGTGGAGGTTCTCGTTTATGCAAAGCGGAGGCCGGATGGGACATTTATGGACGAGGATTCTGAGGAGCTCTACAACACCGTTCACTCACAACTACAAGAGTTGTCTCAGAATGATGATCCCGAAAGCTCCGCTTCTGCTTCTTCTGTGGCCGTGAAGAACAAGCTTTTTATTGAGGTAAATTTGTATCATATTTTTTAGTTTAAATTATTTTAATTCTTATGTATATTGTTGATTTCTTAATTTCAATGTTTCTTTTTTTTGTTTTCAGTCCGCTCCCCGTAGAAAGGGGAAGATTCGGGGGGTTGGTTCTCTTCAGTCCCAAATTGATATTGGGAGCGGATATGTTTGCAGTTCCACTTCGAGTCAGCTACCGGATCCCTACGAGGTTGCTCAATTGAAAGAGAAATTGGCTGCAAATGAGCGTAAGGTTGCTGCGTTCGATAAGATGTTCGACCACTTGGGCAACACGGATCCGGTGCTCAAGGCGATGTTGGACAGTATCCGTCAAGAAGAGGAGCAAGGCGAACCCAGCGGACCGAATGATGGCGGAGTCGGTGGATCGGGACCATCGGATGAATTTTAGTTTATGTTTTATTGTTTTTTTTTATGAATATTTTTATGTTTTTAAAAGATAATATTTGAATTAAATTTTTATTTAATTTAATTATTGCTTTTATAATTTTATTTTTTATCATTAAAAATAAAAATTAAAATTAATTTTATAATTAAAAAATTAAAAAAAAATATAAAAAAAAAATAACTTGCGACGGAATATTTTCCGTCGCAAATTTGCGACGGCATCAGTTCCATCGCAAATTTGCGACGGAAAATATCCATCGCAACTTTGCGACGGAATACGTTCCGTCGCAAGTTTGCGCCGGAATTTGCGAGGGCTTTATCCATCGCAAGTTTGCGACGGCACCATATCCGTCGCAAATCGCCCGCAAGATATTCGGTCGCAAATCCGTCGCAAGTTGGCGACGGAATATATATAGTCGCAAACGCGTCGCAATTTGGCGATGGAACCGATTCCAACGCAAAGCCGTCGCAAACTTGCGACGGATTTAGTTCCATCGCAACCTTGCGACGGAGATAATTCCGTCGCAAGTTTGCGACGGCTTTGCGACGGAAAGGTCATTGCGACGTGAGATTTGCGACGGAATTGTTTGCCTCGCAATTCCGTCGCAAATCACGATTTGCGACGGAATTGCGACAGTAATTTCCGTCGCAAATAACATATGTTTCTTGTAGTGATCATACTATTTTCGATAACTCTTCAGGAGTTTGATATTCATATTAAAGATCTCTTTTGATCCATAATACTTTGATAAATATACATGGGTATTAGTTAGCCTTATATATTCACTTTCGTGATTATACCCATGAAACATATTTATTTTCATTTGATTGAATAGCTAGTGTTCTTCAGGAACATAACGATTAAATTATTAATTCCTCAATGATTATATCATTCAGGGACTTTTATGTCAAGTTCTTCTTTTATTGCCAAACTTAAGTAACTTGAAAGTTGCATCCACCACATGAGATTATATATATCTCTTCATATCATTTTTCTTAGGAACAAAAGCCTATTTATAACCCACTCGTTTTACACTTTTTAGGTGTAAGGACTTCTGATCCAAATACTTTTCTCTTTCTAAGAGATTTTAGTTCTGAGTCTATTGCTTCTTTTCGATTTGGCCAAATCATTACTTTGTGTACACAATGCAATAGACTTTGTTTCATGATCCTCTTTCTCATTCATAATATCAACTGCTACATTGCATGCAAATATTTTATTTACGACGTCGTTTTGCTTTTATGGTTCCATTTTATTCCATACATGACATAATCAATTCTCGAGATCTCTTCTTTGTCTCAGGTACCTGAATTTCTTTCTTGTCATGTTTATGTCTCTTCTGGAGATCATATAAAATTCTTTGTTTCCTCGGTTTGACCATTATCAATTTATGCTCTTTTTACTTTTCCGAGAATTCTATTATTTGGAACCAACAAGTCTATCACGCTTCATGCGTTCTTTAGACTTACTAGCAGCTTGATATAATCCTTCTGGGATATCAATTCTTATTAGAGCATTTACAGCTGGTAAGTGACTCAATCACTATATTTGGATCAGTAAATGTATCTGGCAATTGATACAGTAAGTTTTGTGAATGAATTATCTTTAGGACTTCTATTTCACATTCTATAGTCCGAGGATCAATGATAATTCATTCCAACTTTAATCTTTTTCCAACTGTTTATTTTCTCCCCCTCATGCTGGAAAGATTGGCTTATTAAGATGACAATATGCATATCAAGCCATATTTAAATCCTTCTGGATAACTATAGATATTATCAAAGGAGATTCATATCCAACATATATCTACCACCTCTTTCGAGGATCCATCTTATATTGCTGTGGTGGAGCAAAATTGATGTATATTGTACATCCAAATACTTAAAGATGGAATTTATTAGGTTTCTGCCCAAAACCAATTTTGATGGGGAGAACTTTTAGTTACTCATTGGCTTTATGCGAATTAATGCTTTTGCATTTTGTGTATGAACATTTGCTACTGGATGTTCAGCGTTAATGTTTATAAACATGTTTTTCTCATCAAAGACTTAAGATGTGAATTCACTAGCATTACCAAGTAATCTCACAAACTTCAGGTTGCAGATCTATAACATTGATACATACAATTATCTTGTTGCAAATGTGTTATTAAACCACAAATATTTCTTGTATACTTTCTAGAATAATGAATAGATTCCAAATCTATTTTGGCTAGCGATAATTGTTGCATTATCATAATCTCTTATCATAAAATATCATATTAGAAATCATTAAGAAGAATCTTCTAGTTCTTCAATAAATGTCTACATGTTGTATTTTACTTCGCATAATTCTTAAACCGGAATGGTCTAACCAGTTCATGCCAAAGTATGTTATATTCGGTAAACTTCTGGTTTACTATATAACATCTATTTAACTTTTCTTCATATATTGTCTTAACTTGATTAACTTTGAAATCCCTTGGAGTTACTTTATATATGATTCATCAAGATCATTTATCTTTGAATATAATCTTCTGGACTATGATATAGGGATTGTTAGAAGTTACATTATATATGATTCATCAAGATCATTTATCTTTGAATATAATCTTCTGGACTATGATATAGGGATTGTTAGATTTTTCTTGATCAATGATCAAGTTTATCTTGAGTGTGAACATAATCTTCTAGATGTTTCACTTATTATATATTGATTGTGGGATTCATCCATTCTCCCCCTCGAGATGATGATACTTCTGGTTCATCTATCTCGAATTGAATCATAGTATAAAATCAATAACATATCCATCTTGAATTATGTCTTATATCTTTGATTCTTTAAACTTTTGATATTTGTATTATATCTTTAATTATTTCACTTCTGGGACTTTAGAGATATAATGCATCAATGATTGTATATTCTTCCAGATATATATATATTTTATTTGCTACTATCTTTATTTTCTCACTTCTTATGAGAATTTGAGTTTTTGAAATAAAACTCTTTGATCTTGACTTTGACATTAACCATCATATGTCTATATGATCACATATTTAATTATTTATTCGCATACTACATTCACTTCAGGGAATGAATCGTAACCAATTAGACAAGATTCAAGATTCTCATCAGTAACTCATTATTTTATCAAAATAATTTCTTAAATTTTCTTTAGTAATCTTTTGTCTATTGGACAATATTATTTATCTAAGATTAGAATATGTATTTTATACATCATTGATACACATTATCTTCTGGATAATTAAAAATTATTTACAGACTTCAGGTCATGTAATCTTAGATGCAAATATAAGATATTCAAATTGATGATGGAAAAATACATAAATAAATAAATATTATCAAACTACATATATGTATAAAAACAAACATAATTAAAACAATTAATATTAATAACAATTACCTTTTTATTATCACTTCTGGTGACAATTTGAGTTTGTTATATTTTGTCTACAAGACAATAATATTTAAAATTAATTTTCAAATATTATAATATTTTTTTTGTGTCTACAAGACAACAACAAAAAAAAATACTTCTCAAATATATTAATGTTATTGTGTCTGCAAGACAACAATATTTACATGATGTATTTTAACATCTTTGCATTAGTGGTATTATCTTCACTTACAGACTTCAGGTCATATGTTCTTAGATGATATCATCTATAATTTAAATCATGTCACATTCTGGTGATCATGCATTTTCTTTAGATCAATATATTAATCTTAATAACATCAAAGATGTGATGATAGATAAAATATATAATTTACAAAAAATAATAATATCAGAAGATAACTCAATCAACCATATCATTTACTAGTAATATCATCTCATTAATCAATTAATTCATCAATCAATATAATATCAAAATACAATAACCATGCTCAATTAAAGCCAATTTGAAATTGCGGTATTTATCATTGAAAATAAACAGCATTTATCAATTTTCTGTTTTTTTTTTTTTTAATTTTCGAGATATGCAATAATATAATATTAAATGATTGGCAAATATGATATGCAAAGTGCAAATATCAATCAACAATTTCAAAATTCGTTTTTTTTTTTTTTTTTTTATAAATAACCAAGTAAAATGCACATCAAACGATTTTAAAATCAGCTGGTAACAACCATTAACTTTGAAATATTAAAGACAAATATTTCCAGAGTGATTCTAGCTTACACATTAATTATAATCAAATTGTGATCAAATGGTCAAATTAAGAATTTAATATGGTCACAATAATGCAAGAATATTTCAAATTAATGGTCTAATTATTCAATTTAGCAATCAGTTTAATATATTACGAAAATCAATTAAAATAACAAATATCATATGAAAAGTGAATAAGAAAAAAAAATATATATATATATATATGCAAATGAAATAATAGATAATATAAAATTCTTCTAGGATAAATAAAATATAAATCCTTCAGGGATCTATATAAATTTTGTAATGTTAATCCTTCTGAGATATAAATCCTTCCAGTATATCAATAAAATATATATATATTCTTCTGGAATATATAAATAAATTATAAATCCATCGTGATTTAAACAAACAGCAAACAAAAATAAATAAATTCAGTCAAACCAAATTAATTATGATGGTCAAACCAAATTAATTACTCTAAATTAGAGTCAAAATTCATAATATTAATTCAGTCAATAGTAATTTAAGACGAAAAATTTAAAGCATGATCTTAATTATTAAAATATACAGAAATAAAATCAACTAAAATCATATATAAACAATATTCAATTCAAATTAATATATTATGAACCATGAGTCAAATTAACATAGGAATATATAAAATCTGGTGGGATAGTGAATATATAAATCCTGCTGGGATATTAATTTGAAATATATAAAACCTTCTATGATATTCATAAAATATAAATCATTTCGGGATATTCATAAAATATAAATCCTTCAGGGATATTCATGAAATATAAATTCTGCTGGGATATAAATTTGAAATATATAAAACTTTCTAGGATATTCATAAAATATAAATCATTTTGGGATATTCATAAAATATAAATCCTTCAGGGATATTCATGAAATATAAATCCTTCAGGGATATTCATAAAATATAAATCCTTCAGGGATATTCATAAATTAAAAAAAGTTTCAGAGATATATATATATGATTTTGTAATGTTAATCCTTGTGTGATATAATTTAATTAGATAATAAAATAAATAAATGCATAAACAATATAATATCCTTCTGGGATATATATAAATAAATAAAATATAAATGGGAAAATTGCATTTTAAACCATGAAGTTGGCACATGATAGCACTTTAAACCTCAGAGGTCTATCACTAGCACTTTCAACCTTCAAACTATTTTCTATAACACTTTTAACCACGAAAGTGGCAGATTTAGTCGCGCCGCCAAAAAAATGACCGGCACTGTTCACAAAACGATGACGTGTCAGTTTTTTTTTTTTTTTTTTTTTTTTCAATCAATTGTTATTTTTTTCAATCAATTGTTATTTTCCGTCCAAAACGCGTTTTCACCAATTTTCCCGCCCAAAATGGGTTTTCACAATTTTTTTGTTCAAAATCGCGTTTTCACAAGTTTCCCGCCCAAAACGCGTTTTCACAAATTTTCCGCCCAAAATCGCGGATTTGACAAATTTTCCCGCCTAAAATGCGTTTTCGTAAATTTTCCCGCCCAAAACGCGATTTTAAACGAAATATTTGTGAAAACGCGTTTTAGACGGGAAAATTTACGAAAACGCATTTTAGGCGGGAAAATTTGTCAAATCCGCGATTTTGGGCGGAAAATTTGTGGAAACGCGTTTTGGGCGAGAAACTTGTGAAAACGCGATTTTGAACAAAAAATTTGTGAAAACCCATTTTGGGCGGGAAAATTGGTGAAAACGCGATTTTTAACGAAAAATTTGTGAAAACGCGTTTTGGGCGGGAAAATTTGTAAAAACGCGATTTTGAACGGAAAAATTGGTGAAAACGCGTTTTGGGCGGGAAAAAATGTGAAAACGCGATTTGGACGAAAAAATTTGCGAAAACATATGTTGGGCGGGAGAATTTGTCAAATCCGCGATTTTGGGCGGAAGAGATGAGATAGGTCGGAAGATATGAGATTTTCCTTTTCTGTTTATTTTTTTATTTTTTTTTGTATTTTTAGTTATTAAATATATAAATAACAATTGAAAGAAAAAAAAAAAAAACTGACACGTCATCGTTTTGTGAATAGTGCCGGTTATTTTTTTGGCGGCGCGATCAAATCTGCCACTTTCGTGGTTAAAAGTGCTATAGAAAATAGTTTGAAGGTTTAAAGTGCTAGTGCTAGACCTCTGAGGTTTAAAGTGCTATCATATGCCAACTTCATGGTTTAAAATGCAATTTTCCCAAATATAAATCCTTCAGGGATATATATAAATAAATAAGATAAAAATCCTTCAGGGATATATAAATAGAAATGAATAAATTATAAATCCTAAATAAATAAAATATAAATCCTTCAGGGATATATAAATAGAAATGAATAAATTATAAATCCTTCAGGGAAATATAAATAAAATATAAATCCTTCAGGGATATATATAAATAAAAATGAATAAATTATAAATCCTTCTGGGAAATATAATTAAAAATAAATAAATATATATATATATATGAACCATATTGCTTGATGAATCCAAAGTATTATCAATAAGTAATATTGATTAAATATTGATAAAATGGATTTATATGAAAAACACATATCAACAAAGTAGTATGAATTACTCATTGAATCTTGTGAATTCAAACTAAAAGAACTATTAGAACTTTTGATTACCTAGAAAAGCTAATAGGTAGAGACTCGTGCTGATAACGTGTTGTGAGAAAGAGAGAATGAAGTATCTTATTCCATGAGTGATAGCTCCTATATATAGGAGTATAACATAGGGTTTCAAGGTAGAAGAAACAAATGGAGAAGTGGACTCAATGGGCTAATGGGCATCCACATATTTACCCATAACAGAAATCTCCTTTTTACACTTTTGTCATTAGACAAAAATTATAAAATTGTTCATATTTTTTCGTATGTATATTTGTAGCATAATCCCTCAAAGAAAAAAAACATTTTTTGTTTGAATCACATTAATATGTAAGTAATTTATTTCAAGTTATATATTAAGTTATTTTTGTTATTGTTAACATTGTTTTATTGATTTTGTTATATTTGGACGAATAAGTTTCTCTTATCAAAATTGATGAAAACGGATGTTTATAGTTTAAACAATCAAGTAAAAAAAATTATAATTTCATATGATAATCTTATTTTAAGAAGTACGAATGTGAAAGGACAAACATATATAATCATGAACCAAGTCATCCAAAGTGATATGATCTATAGAATCAATTAAATGCCTATGAGTTTTCTTGGCGCATCTTTGCTTCTTCTTCGGGTGTAAAATCATTCTCGATGTTTAAAAATGTGTCAATCTTTTCTGGAGTTTTACATGAGATCATATCAGCGACTATCTGAAAAGTAAGATTAATAAGAGTTTTGATGTTTAGAAAATTGGCAGCCATAATAAGATAAAAGAGCGTCGATTGATCGATATCATTCATAAATTTAGCGTCCCACTCCTTGAGCTCTTCTTTAGTCGAACTGTCATGACCGTGGCCCAACAGAATTGGGAGAGGCCCATGAAGGCCCATCTGTGTCTTCTTCTTCTTTTCACGGTGAGGAGTGTGTGAAGAGGAGAGAAGAGAGAGAGTGTCGTGAGGAAGAGAAAGGAGAAGAGGTGAGAGAGAAAGCTGGGGTGAGAGAGATCAAGGGAAGAAGAGATCGTGAGAGAGAGAGAAGGGAAGAAGAGAAGTCGTGTGTGGAGATAGAGGAAGGAGATCGTGAGAGAGAGAGAGCTTCGCCCGTGAGAAGGAGCCGACGGGAACCGGTTCCGTCACGCCGTCTTCTTGACTCCATCGCCACTGTCCGTCACCGATCCGCTTCTCCGAGCCTCCACCGCCGCGGATCTGTTGTTCCGAGTCACCCTCGTCGTTAATCAAATCATTCCGGTAAGCTTCGGACCTATTTCTCCATCGTTCCTCTTCACGTTGGTCTCCGAGAAATCACCATTGATGCATTGTTTATTTTCTTCAAGTCTCCAGCCTTCTCCTTCCAATTGGCGTTACCTGTTGGCCAGTGTTGTTGCAAAGTGGTTGTTTTAGGTGAGTCAAAGCTGGCTTGATCTCTCCTCCGTTTCCGTTTGCCTACCTCTGCCGAGAGATGTGTTAATCGCCTTGTTGTGCGTCCTTGTAGCTTCAACCTCAAGTCTCTTTCTCTCCGTTATTGATCTGTTGCTGGAGTCACTCATCGTTTGGGTAAGTGAGGTCTCATGATTCGGCCACCGTCTTGCTTCACGTATCTCTAATCCGAGAGTTAACAAATTGGTTGGTCCACCATTGTTGTTGTTGCAGTTGCTTAAGTCTCAAGTTTTCAATCCCCGTTTGGTGTTGTCGTCAAGTGGATTACGTCAACGTAAGGTGGGCTTCACATGATCATCTTCATGTCTCTTCTTCCCGTGAGTTTTGGTCACTTGGATTGTTGACTTCTGGTTGCTGAGGCTAAGTATTGTTGACTCTCTGTTGTTCTAGTTGAAGTGTTGCTGCTGGTGTCGCTTCCTATATTCGTAATTAACCCCGTTTCAACCTGTGAATCAAAGGTGAGGACTGGCGTGGTATTCTCCTCTTATGCTTATAACCGTTCCAGACTGAGTAGTCTATTGCTAATGCGTGTATACCTGCGTGTATCTATCTGAATACACGTATTTGGTTGTTGGGTAAATTTGGTATTAATTATATAACATGAAGCGATTATTTATTTGCCTTATTGTGTGTTGCTTGATGAACCTAGTGACTTAGGTTTTTAAATGGAATATGGTTGAATGATTGTATGAAAGTGCTTGTGGGTGTTTGCATTGTGTGAGGGATATCACTTGTGCAGGTTTGGGTTAAGCTTAGATTTATGAGGCGGTTTCGCCTATGTGTTGTCTTAGTATTGTGATTGTGTGCTGGATATGGGATAGTTTGAGGATTCACTTACCATAGTCCATCGTCAGTGGCTTGACGAGCCAGGTGTCTTGAAAGAGAGGCAGGCGTCTTGAAATAGAGACGGACAGCGTGTGTGCCGCTATATGCCACGGGGTGTGCGCCGGTTTTGGGCGTGGATGCACCAATTAGGGTCATGAGTCTTACTTGTTCTTTGAGTGTCTTCGGACTTGTTGTTATTGCGTGTATTAGCTTTAGATTTTCATATGTGATGGTTATGTTCATTTGAGCTGTTTACCGTAGGTCCCGTTGGACCTGCACTCACTGAGTAATCTCAGTTACTCACCCCTCTTTCTTGCAGGTGAGCGCAGGGGCATACAAGAGTAGTCACTTGGCTCGGTATGGTTTTGGGAAGAAAAATGTTTTTGTTATATATCGGTATTTATACACTAAGTTAAGTCGGCTATTGTAATCAGATTCGATCCTTAGGTTTTCAAGGAAAAAGGGTTTTTGTAAGACAATTTGAAAACGATCATGGGGATTAAAAATGTATTTAGCTAGCAAAAAGTTTTCTTGGAGTGAAAGTTTTATCTTGGACATGCCGTCTTGGTTACGTAAGAGGCGGGTGTCACACGAACCAGCATCACCATTGGAGACAACGACAACGTGTTTCTTGCAGTACTTAATCACCTTGGATGGATAGGATATTGCCGGTGACGCAAGAGGGATTCCGTTTTCGACGCAGTTATCTTCCATCATGTGAGCTTTTAAAAATAATATTTTTGTCGACATCGCTAGTTTCGTTTGTGGAGATTAGTGAAAAAGTTAGGAAAAGAAGATGCTTAATGGTGAATGATATAAAGTCATGAACCTATTGCTTCTCTTTTTATAATCTCCTTGGGAGGCGGTGATTTTATTCAAAGGTCAACAATGATTATTATTAATATGGAAGTATATTTATTTTCCCAAACAAAACAAGGAAATATAATGTAAATTCTATTTCCAAACCGTTCTAGGACCGGAAATATATTTATTTGTGTTTTTGTCAAAACAAAAAAGGAAAGAAATGTATTTCTTTTTTCTAATATATATATATGTATGTTTTCTATTTTAAAAATGAAGCTTTTTCATTCATTCATAAACTTGAAAAGTCTAAATTACCGTTAAAAAAATATATTTTCATACTTTTACCATTGGATAAAAATTATTAAATTGTTCATTGTTCGTAGATTTAGTAGCATAATCCCTTTCGAATATAAACATTAAATTTTATAATCAGTGCTAATCACATCTAAAACCTTAATATATTTGATCATATATGTAATTCTTGTGTATAATTATACTAGTAGCCCACCCGCGTAGTAGTGCAGGGTTATGTTTTTATCTTTTCAATTTAGTTTTGTTTTGATACCCGACCCGATCAATTAACAGATTTGATTTCTGATTTGACTACGCAGCGTTACGTTTTTGTCTTTTCAGTTTAATTTTGTTTTGGTACCCAACCTAATCAATTAACTGATTCGATTTTTGATTTGACTAAACCATATGCCTGTTTGTTTTAAGTCATTGTGAAGATCCGCGTCCAATACCCAAGCAATCTGGGTCGGGTTTTTTTGTTTGTCATTTCTTATCCTTGTATTCAAACAGTTTATCTATATTATTTTTGTATCCAACCAGTTTCAATATATCTTTTCAATTTAGTTTTATTTCTGGTTTGACTAAACCATATTTCGGTTTGTTTTAAGGTGTTATTATTATATTCAAACAGTTTTTATCTCTTATTTTTAGTATCCAAACAGTTTTTCTCTTATTATTGTATCTAAACATTATAATGTATTTTTTAATTAATTAAAAAGATATATGTAAACAAGATCATATCAACTTTGTATAAATTATGCATGAGAAAATTACATTTAGGATGACTTTTTCAGTTTGCTATTACACAAAGAGAGACTTTGTGAAACTGGTGGACCTTCTCCATGTGAATTGACCCGGATACCCTCTTCTTTTCCTTCCTTACTTTTTACTTCCACGATAATCTTTTACTTTTCTCTATCTCTCCATTCTTTTCCTTCCTTACTTTTTACTTCCACGATAATCTTTTACTTTTCTCTATCTCTCCACATTCACTTTCTGCATCACTCACAAACTCAGAAATTGAATTCCAGTTCTCGGTTTTCATATATGATACATCAATTTCAATTAAAATTCAATTACTCAATTCACAAAATATGTCTATGTATTTTTTCATGAAAAACCCCAAACTTCATTTTTCAGCAGAGATGACCATTTCCTTGTAGACTGAGACAAACAATGATTCTGAAAATTTTGGGATGAGTGTTGAAGTAAGCTTGAGCAATTAGCTAACCTAATTCTAGTGTGTTGAGGAATCCTAATGAGTTTAGGATTAGAGAAAGTGTTTCTCTTATAGGATTAGGATATGTGTGTGGCTATATAAGGAGATACCAAGTTGTGGTATAACTTATGAATTGAAAGAGAGAGTTTGAGAGCTTAAGTTTTTGAGTCAGTTTTCTTAAGTTAATAAAGAAAGGGTTTCTTTAATCTTTGAGTTTCAATTCTATAATTGGTATCAGAGCTTGATTTGTGAAGATCATAAAAGGAGACATGGCTGGAGATGATCTCACAATCGCCGAGACAAAACCAAGAGGAGGAGGAGGTCTTTCGATCCAATGCCCCATGCTTACATCCACAAACTACACGGTATGGGCTATGAGGATGAAAGTAACGCTTGCAGTTCATGAAGTCTGGGAAGTGATCGAAGACGAAACAGAGTCAAGCGATAGAAAAAAGAATAACATGGCGCTAGCTTTACTCTTCCAGTCAATACCAGAAGCACTTGTCTTACAAGTCGGTGAGCTAAACACAGCTAAGAAGGTATGGGACGCTATTAAGGCAAGACACATGGGAGCAGAAAGAGTTAAGGAAGCAAGGCTACAAACGTTGATGTCAGAATTTGAGCGCCTTAGGATGACAGAGACTGATACAATCGACGCCTTCGGAGGAAGATTAGCTGAGATCGCATCGAAAGCAGCTGCCCTAGGAGAAAGCATTAAAGAGCCGAAGCTAGTCAAGAAATTTCTGAATAGCCTTCCTAGACAGAAATTCATACATATTGTGGCTTCTCTTGAACAGCTGCTGGATCTAAACAAAACAAGCTTTCAAGATATCATGGGACGCTTGAAAGCGTTTGAGGAACGAATTCGCGACGAAGACGAGGCTCGAGACGATCAAAGCAAGTTGATGTATGCTAATATGGAGGGTCAAAGAAATCAGTCAGCTCAAAACTACAACTACAGCGAAAGCTATAGGGGCAGAGGTCGTAAAGGACGATTTAACAGAGGAAGAGGTCGTGGTGGTCGCTTCAACGGAGATAGAGAAAGAGATGCAACAAACGTTACATGTTTTAGGTGCGACAAACTCGGACACTTTGCGATGAGTTGTCCAGATAGATTGCTAAAACTACAAGAAACCGAAGAAGATACCGATGACACAAAAGAGGCTGATAAACTCATGATGCATGAAGTGGTATACTTGAATGAGAAGAATTGTATACCAAGCAAGTTTGAGATCAACACCGGAGAGGAGAATATATGGTATCTTGACAATGGAGCTAGCAACCACATGACTGGAGATCGGAGATACTTTTCAAGCATGGATAATTCAGTTACCGGGAAGGTAAGATTTGGAGATGATTCAAGAATAGACATCAAGGGAAAGGGCACAATCTCATTCATCGATATGAATGGAGAACCAAGGACGATGACAGATGTCTATTTCATTCCTGACTTGAAAAGTAACATCATTAGCCTCGGTCAAGCTACAGAATCAGGGTGTGAGATAAGGATGCAAGGAGAATGTTTGACGATGCATGATCGTGATGGACAACTACTCGCAAAAGCAAACAGATCGAAGAACCGGCTATATAAAGTCCACATGAGAATAAGAGAGACAGCACAGTTGTATCTAACAGAGATAAGTGAGTCAAGTAGATGGCATGCGAGGTTGGGTCATCTAAACTACGAGAATCTGAAGGCGATGATACAGAAAGGAGTTGTAAGAGGAATCCCAAGTGTCCACATTGAAAAGAAGATATGTGGAGCATGTCTTCTTGGGAAACAGACAAGACAAGTGTTCCCACAGGCAACCTCGTTTAGAGCAAGCAAGAAGCTCGAGCTTGTTCATGGAGACCTTTGTGGACCAATAACTCCAAGTACAGCTGCCGGAAACAAATACATATTTGTTCTCATTGATGACTACTCAAGGTACATGTGGACAGTTTTATTGAAAGAAAAGGGTGAAGCTTTTGCGAAATTCAAGAGATTCAAGAGTCTAGTAGAGAAAGAAGCAGGAATGAGTATACAAACATTCAGGACAGACAGAGGAGGAGAGTTTTTGTCACGTGAATTCATCTCATTCTGTGAGCTTGCAGGAATAAAGAGACATCTTACTGCTCCTTACACACCACAACAAAACGGAGTTGTCGAGAGGAGGAACAGAACCTTGTTAGAGATGACAAGGAGTATCATGAAGCACATGCATGTGCCGAATTATCTCTGGGGAGAAGCAATAAGGCACTCGACATATCTCTTGAATCGGATCGCCACAAGAACGCTTAAGGATGTAACTCCTTACGAAGTCTTTAAAGACAAGAAGCCAAGTATCGATCACCTTCGAACTTTTGGTTGCGTTGGGTATGCAAAGGTTGAGAAGCCTCAACTCAAGAAGCTGGATGACAGATCGCGTATCCTAGTTCATCTGGGAACAGAACCGGGATCGAAAGCTTATCGACTACTTGAGCCACAAGGAAGAAAGATCGTAGTAAGTCGAGATGTTGTGTTTGATGAAACAAAAGGCTGGAACTGGAGTCACAACAACTCGACACACGAAAACAACGAAGACTTTGAAGTAAGTTTTGGAGAATTTGGAAATCGTGGGATACAAGAGATATGGGAGAATAATAACACAAAGAGAATAGAGGACTCTAATAAGAAGGAATCTGATGAGGATCATGGCTTTAATGATCCTGAGACGATGGATGAGCAGGAAACAGAGGACACAGAGACTCAAGAGCACCCCGAAGTGGAGCTAAGGAGATCACAGAGAGAAAGATTTCCGCCCAAGTATCTTGAGGACTACGTGCTGCTCGCAATAGAAGAAGGAGAGAGGTTACTCTTGTGCTTGAACAATGAACCAAGTAATTTCTATGAGGCCAAGGAATCAGGTGAATGGATGCTCGCGTGTGAAGATGAGCTACGATCCATAGAGAAGAACAACACTTGGACTCTCGTAGAATTACCACTTGGAGTTAAACCAATTGGCCTAAAGTGGGTGTTTAAACTCAAGAGAAATTCAGATGGGAGCATTAACAAACACAAGGCGCGACTTGTTGCTAAAGGATATGTTCAACGACATGGAATAGATTTTGAAGAAGTGTTTGCCCCAGTAGCCAGGCTCGAGACAATACGGCTTCTGATCGGACTTGCAGCATCAAGAGGATGGGAGATACATCACCTTGATGTCAAGACAGCCTTCCTTCATGGTGAACTAAAAGAAATCGTGTATGTCACGCAGCCAGAAGGGTTCGAGGTAAAGGGATGTGAGAACAAGGTCTATAAGCTTCATAAAGCGTTGTATGGCTTGAGACAAGCACCAAGGGCATGGAACAACAAGTTAAACCAGATTCTTATGGAGCTCAAGTTTGTTAAATGCTCAAAGGAACCATCGGTTTATCACAAGACAACCGACGAGAGCCTTCTCCTCATTGCTGTTTATGTTGATGACTTGTTTGTTACAGGAACAAACAGAGGAATCATTGAAGAATTCAAGAAGGAGATGGCCACGAAATTTGATATGAGTGATCTTGGAAAACTAACATACTACCTCGGTATGGAAGTAGAGCAACATGAAGGAGGTATAATGCTGAATCAAAGGCGCTATGCGTCAAAGATCCTGGAGGAAGCCGGGATGGAGAAGTGTAATGCGGTTCACACACCAATGGAGCTAGGACTGAAGTTGTCCAAAGCGAAAGATGAGAGAGATATTAATGCTACCCTATTCAGAAAGAACGTTGGTTGCCTTAGATATCTACTTCACACAAGACCAGATCTATGTTACAGTGTAGGAGTGTTGAGTAGGTACATGCAAAGCCCAAAGGAGTCTCACGGAGCTGCTATGAAACAATGCCTAAGATATTTGCAAGGTACAACTACTCTCGGCCTGACCTTTGAAAGATCCACTTCTAGAGTGCCAAGGTTAATAGGCTACAGTGATAGTAGCCACAATGTGGATCCAGACGACGGGAAGAGTACATCAGGACACATATTCTATCTTGGAGATAGTCCCATCACGTGGTGTTCACAGAAGCAAGAGACGGTTGCGCTTTCATCATGTGAGGCAGAATTCATGGCAGGGACGGAAGCTGCAAGGCAAGCAATCTGGCTTCAAGATTTACTTGGTGAGATAACGGGATCAACTCGTGAGAGAGTGGTTATTCGAATCGATAATCAGTCGGCGATAGCTCTCACGAAGAACCCGGTGTTTCACGGCCGGAGCAAACACATACACACTCGCTATCACTTTATAAGAGAGTGTGTAGAGAATGAACAGATTGAAGTTGAGCATGTCCCTGGAGAAAGGCAGAAAGCAGACATTCTGACAAAAGCGTTAGGTAGAATTAAGTTCAAGGAGATGAGAGATCTCATTGGCGTTCAAGACTTGGAGAGAATGGAGTTCAAGCTTAAGGGGGAAAATGTTGAAGTAAGCTTGAGCAATTAGCTAACCTAATTCTAGTGTGTTGAGGAATCCTAATGAGTTTAGGATTAGAGAAAGTGTTTCTCTTATAGGATTAGGATATGTGTGTGGCTATATAAGGAGATACCAAGTTGTGGTATAACTTATGAATTGAAAGAGAGAGTTTGAGAGCTTAAGTTTTTGAGTCAGTTTTCTTAAGTTAATAAAGAAAGGGTTTCTTTAATCTTTGAGTTTCAATTCTATAATGAGAGTAGAGATGAGTAAGAGGTAGGTGAAGAACATGATGTTCACGCTGCCTTCAATTGGCAAGTTTCTCTATTTCTCCATTTGGTAATCTAATCACAAAAACCCATGATTTTGGAGTTCCTTTAAAGAAAAATAAAAATGCATGCTAAGAGTTTGATTATTTGTCTGTGAGAGCATCTATCGATATTTTGTATTGGTTCCAGAGAACAAATGTTTCACAAGTGAATGATGATTGCAACTAATTGTCTGGATATCATTTTGTAGACATTACGACGTCATCCAATTGCTAAAAATAAAATAAAAACAATCCAAGCTGCATACACATAAAACAAAGTGTACAATCTGGTAAATCATCCACATCGAATTTCGTCCAAAGGTTTTGCCAAAAGGCAAAACTCCTCAGATTTATTTTATCTCCTGCCTAACAAAAATTTTATCTCCAAAGGAACATACACAAACAATACGGTAATCAGAATCAAAGAGAAATAGAGTTTTCCGTTGCTCGGTCATAAAATACCGACATCGTCCGTAGTTCCGTACAATCGTCAACAAATTTTTAACCAACACTCTCATTAAGGTTAAAATAGAACTTCTACACCAACTACAATCCAAAAAAAAGTGCACCACTTTCATAATGTCCCTCTTTGGGGGTGTTATTGGATGTTGTATTTGAAATGAACTGAAACTGAATTACAATTCAGTGTTATTCAATCAAGATTTCAAATCCGATTTTAAAATCCAGTGTTGTTATTCAATATCTGATTTGTAATCTATCATTAATAGATTCTCAAATTCAGTGTTATTCAATCAAGATTTCAAATCTGGTTTTAAAATCCAGTGTTATTCAAAAGGTAAATGATTTTTAAAATCTTTGTTTATTGAGTCATTTGAAATGAATTCCAATGGAGTTTCATGAGTAAATTATTTAAAACAGAATCCAAGCTACATTGCAGAGATTTTAGAATCAACTCCTATGGATTCTTTAAAATAAAATCAAAACTTTAAATCTGAAGGATCGATTATAAAACCTATAGAATTGATTTTAAATACATAATTGAATAACACCCCCTTTGTGTATGTAAATCACTCATTATCCATGGTTAAACCTAACAAAACCTGAAAAGAAAATCAAGGATTGTGATGATCAGTACGAACATGGACACGAAGAAATTTATGAAGAAGAATCAGAAGACGACGAGGGAGAAGATCAGATGAAGAGGAGAAAGACGAATAATCAGAAGATGACAAGCGAGATAAACTTATGGCGATGGTCTTTGTTTTTACGATAATAATGTTCTCAGTTCTCAATGTTTATCAGTTCTATAGGTTTTATAATACTTTAGATTTAAAGTTTTGATCTTATTTTAAAGAATCATAGGAGTTGATTTTAAAATCTATGCAATATAGCTTGGATTCTGTTTTAAATAATTTAAAACTCCATTGGAATTCATTTCAAATAACTCAATAAACAAAAAATTTAAAAGTCATTTTCCTTTTGAATAACACTGGATTTTAAAACAGGATTTTAAATCTTGATTGAATAACATTATATTTGAAAATCTATTAATGATGGATTACAAATAAGATATCCAATAACATTAGATTTAAAAACATAATTTAGAATCATTAATTGAATAACACTAGATTGTGATTATATTTCAGTTCATTTCAAATAGCACATCCAATAACATCCCCTAAATCTAAATCGAACGAGATTTGGGTTAATATGTAAATAAAAACACCTAGGGGTTCAAATTAAATTATCTTAAAAGAATGCTCTGATATCGTAAATATGGTAAACAATACTTTATGCGTCTTCAGAGCGATCGGTATATAGACGGTGATTTGCAGCGACGAAGTAAAGAATAATAACTCGAAGCAGTCTGATGTTTGTAGATGACCCAACGCTACTGACCTTGAAGCGTAGACGACTCTCGATCACCAATTCAATGGAAACTTCTTCAGCTCAGGTGTGACTTGCTTTTTCTCCCTCATCGGTATCATCTGATTTCTCCGCTCCATTTTGATTTTGCTCGATCTGGAATCTTTCTGTTGGTTCAAGCTTATCGGTTTTTGTCTACTCCCTTTGGAGTTGACGGAAATTTCGCAAGGGATTTTTGCCTTTTCTTGTGTCGAATTCGATGTTTATTTGATTGATTTCGTAAAAGCAGGCTAAATTTGCGGATGTGCGAGAAAAATTTGGGCGAGAGATTCGTGTTTTCGAGACTTCGAGTAATTCACAGAAGCCAAGTCAAGCTCCTGCTGCTGGTAAGTTGGCGGAGAAGGAAGTGAAGTGATTTCTGAGTCTGGCTGATATTGCATTTGTCTTTCTCTTGATTCGAAGAAGTCTTGTTTATGTGATTGTTGTTTATGAAATTCGACAGAAGAGGAGTCTGATGATTTCTACGAGCTCACAGCCGCTGATTATTTCCGCCTTGCGGCAACTAAGAAAGAAGGTAAGATGTTTTGTGGAATCTGTATGTTTCCGTATACAATCTTGCATTTTTCCATGGGAATTTGCATATTGTTTTGGGAATTTGCTGATCAAATCTTACTGTTTTTGTTATCTCCTGAATGGATTTCTTGGTTGTTTACTTCTTCTAACATGTAAATGTAATTTACTTGCGAAAGATAAATCCTTGAAGACAAGAAAACTACGGGAAGCAGAAGAAGCTGCACGTCGAGCTAAGCTGACTAAGGTTCTTACTACTTTCTAAAACAATTTTTTGTTATTGTTCATGCTTGAAACTAGTTTTATTTTATCTCACTGACCAATTATCAATTGATAATATCTAGGCTGTAATGCGGGTTCGTTTTCCTGATAATCACACATTTGAGGCAACATTTCATCCCTCAGAAAAGATCCAATGCTTGATTGATCTTCTCAAAAGTGTCCTTGCCCATCCAGATATTCCTTTCTACTTGTGTATGTTTCCATTACTCGACTTCAAAATTTTCATTTGTCAAGGCAAAAGAAACCTGACAAAGTACTATTTTTTGCAGACACAACACCTCCTAAGAAGCACATAAAAGATTTCTCACAAGACTTCTACTCCGCTGGGTTTATTCCTGGAGCAATTGTTTACTTTGCACAAGATCAACCAGAAGGTTAGTTTGTGCCATTACCTTCACACGATACTATAGACTTCCTCTTTCTCTGGGAAACTTGGATTGTATTGCAATATATATTGGATTATAGAATTAGTGAGCGAGATCTTGTTTTAGGGACCGAAAGCTTCCTCTGTGGAATTTTGTTGCACACTTAGGAAAGGAATAGGTCGATAAGAAGTTTAGGATCATCTGATTACATACGGAACAATAATCTTGTTAAGTTGGGTGTGTCAGAAAGATTCTATGTTGAACTATAATCTTTGATTTCCTCAAAAACGAGTTTTATATACTACTCAAAAAGAGTTTCCTGGGAAAAGAAATGAGTTCTTAACCTATATGTATATACTCTAATGGTCTTTGCAGATGATGGTGGTAGTTCAACTACTTATCTCAATGAAGAGATCTTGTCACTGAAAGATGTAGAGGTCACGACCAAAGCAGAAGAACCGGTTGAGCCATCTTCAGAGCCTTCCACGACCGACGCTGACCCTGCACCGGTTGAACAAGAGCCTAAACCCGCGGAGAAGAAGAACGCAAAGCCTAAGTGGTTTAAAATGTGATTGAAAATCGTTAGACCCACAGGAGAAGAAACATGTTGCCTTTGAAATGTGACAGTTCCAGTGTGTTAGTGTCACAGTAGCAAATCTTATTGTGTCGGTATTGGTTTAAAAACGCTAGGCTCGTTTGGATTTTATAGGCCTAAACGTGATGTCAATCCATAATTGATAGCATTTCTTCTTTCTTCTTTTTCCCGTCTCGTGCTAAACAGCTAAAGTAGAAAATTAGAAAGTAAAAGAATGCGTTATGGCTACGTCATATGATTTATAGTTATAGATGGTGCGCTCTAATGATATCGACTATGTGCTAATCAAAAACACTAGATAGCTGAGGTTGTGATGGATTTCACAACTTCAAAAACATGATACAGAGTCTATCTCAGGCCTTGTTCCATGTCAGAGAATAGCCCAATCTTCTCTTGTTATGTAAGATGTGATGGGTCTTAGATGAAAAAATCTTGAGAGAAACATAAAAGTCAAATCTTATCTTGTTGACTATTCATTTCCACAAGATATCTCAGCATATTCGTCATCTACTCGTGATGAGAGCGTGATAGATCATGGGATGCTTAAGCTCAGCCACTACCACTCTCGATTCTCAAATAATTATTACCCTTTCCATTAAATTAATTTATCTTTATTCCTTTAGTGGTTTTACGTAATTATTATTCTTTCTTTTGCCGACGATTCTTCTACTTTTTGTCCATTATAATATAGTTACAGATTACAGTCCCATTTTGTGTTGATAAATTTGTCAGTTTTTCTAAATATCTACAGCGTACGACCTCATACTGTGCCTCGAGCATTACACAAACAAAAATATCTCCAAACTACAGAATTATTTCTCAGCTAACGTCTTCCGTCGCAGGTTGAGATCGCTTCTCGTTTTCCTCGTCGTGCCCATCTCATTTGTTGTTATTGATCGTTCGGATTGTAAATTGAGCCAAAAGCTTGTTCCGTGATCCGTTTGATTCTGTGTTCAGTTTGATTAAATTCCGAAATCCATTTATTCGTTTTGATTTTCGGGGCTGTGTTAGTTAAAAATCATTTCGAATTGTGGATAATATCTTTTTTGGTTTCATGATCAGTCGTAATTTTATAGTAGGGAACAGCGATTCCAACTCAAGTTACAAAAATCTGAAATCGTCTCGACTTCATATCCTCGTTCAAATTTTGCAGGTTTAAACTAGTGGGAAGATGGATGCTGGGAAATGGCACGTTGAGAAGAGGTCTACTTTGAGGAACGATTCGTTTCTGAAAGAGTACGGTCTAGAATCTGAAACTGGGAGCCTCTCCATCATAGTTCTCGGTGCCTCTGGTGATCTTGCCAAGAAGAAGACTTTTCCTGCTCTTTTCAATTTGTATCACCAGGTTTTAACTAAAAAATCTCTCACTATGTTTATTACTTCATCGCCAACTGTTTTTGATGTTTTCTGTTTGTTTACATGAGCGCAGGGTTTTCTTAATGCAGATCAAGTTCACATCTTTGGATATGCAAGATCTAAGATTTCTGATAAGGACCTGACAGATAAGATCCGTGGGTTAGATGATCCACCTTTTGGTTTTTTCTTGCAATGACTTCTTGATCTATTCTCTGAGTCAACAGAAACTTATCTGATTCTATATTATCATGTAGATATCTTGTTGATGAGAAGAATGCATCTGAGAAAGCAGAAGCTTTGTCCAAGTTTCTACAGCTGGTTAGTCCTAACATTTTAGAGCATATTGATGCCCTTCCTTTTCTTGCTATTGAACAAATAATTGTTGGCTCCAAATTTTATAGATTAAGTATGTGAGTGGCCCTTATGATTCTGAGGACGGATTCAAAAGATTAGACAAGGCAATTTCAGAGCACGAAATCTCCAAAAAGAGCTCTGAGGGATCTTCAAGGAGATTGTTTTATCTTGCACTCCCACCCTCTGTATACCCTCCTGTATGCAAGATGATCAAGGCATGGTGTACTAACAAATGTGAGTCACTGTGTTAAATTGGCCAACATAATTAGTTATGAATAAAAGATTAACCTGTGTAACTCTCTCATTGAAATGGATATCTTTGCAGCTGATCTTGGTGGATGGACTCGAATCGTTGTTGAGAAGCCATTTGGAAAGGACCTGGAATCTGCAGAGCAACTGAGTTCTCAGATTGGAGAGCTGTTTGATGAGTCACAGATTTATCGTATTGATCACTATCTGGGAAAGGAATTAGTCCAAAACATGGTAACACATTAATTTGCTTATAGTCAATAGTTTCTTTATTTAGACAGAAAGACAAAGATCATCTTACCTACGGATTATTTACAGTTGGTTCTTCGGTTTGCCAATCGGTTGTTTTTGCCACTATGGAACCGCGACAATATAGCAAACGTGCAGGTTAGAGTTTGATCCCTTAGTGCAGAAATTTCCAAACCTTTTTAAAGACCTGAATCCACATAAATCATAAATCTCAAGTCTCATTTCTGCAGATCGTTTTCAGGGAAGATTTTGGAACCGAAGGCCGTGGGGGATATTTTGATGAATACGGGTACTCTTTTCTCAGTCTTTTATATGAATTATGATGTACGTGAAAGCAACCATATCTTTGCATTCTGATGACTATCATCATTTTCCGTCTCAGAATCATTCGTGATATTATTCAAAACCACTTGCTCCAGGCAAGTGTTCATATTTGAATTATTTGTTTATTCTTTTCATCAATATCTTGGGGTTTCCCTTGAAAGCCACCTTCGTTTGACTGTTTTTCTTGGAGTATCTCTGTAACTCAAGATGCTTTCATTTCTCAACTAAGTTTAGTGTACTGCAGGTTCTTTGCCTTGTCGCCATGGAGAAACCAATCTCTCTTAAACCCGAGCACATCCGGGATGAGAAAGTGAAGGTGATTACAGCTCTCTTGACTCATATCGCTTTTAACTTTTTTATTCGATCAAGTCACATTTTCATTTCCAAGCCTTTGTAGGAGGTTACTTTTCATCTTAATGGATAAAGTGATATGCTATTTTCATTCGGTTTTCACCCTATTATTACCAAGTGACTGGTTTTTATAAGTGATTTTTCAGGTTCTTCAATCAGTGGTTCCTATAAGAGATGAAGAGGTGGTTCTTGGACAATACGAAGGGTATAGAGATGATCCAACTGTTCCAAATGACTCAAACACTCCAACATTTGCCACAACAGTTCTTCGCATAAACAACGAAAGATGGGAAGGTACCGGGGAGTGTCCCCTTTCACTCTTCATCTTTTCATCTTCTAGGTCGAGTTTGGAAGAGAATAATGATTAGCAGTGGTTAGTGAACTGTGTGGACTGATTTATCTTTCAGGTGTTCCATTTATTCTGAAGGCCGGAAAGGCAATGAGTTCAAAGAAGGCAGATATTCGCATTCAGTTTAAGGATGTTCCTGGTGACATATTCAAATGTATGTATCAAAAGACCAAATCAAACCTTTCTCAGATATCAAATGTATGTACTGATACCAAAAAATATATCTGTTGGTCTAAACTCTCATGCAATTTGCAACAGGTCAAAAGCAAGGGAGGAACGAGTTTGTTATACGCTTGCAACCTTCAGAGGCCATGTACATGAAGCTAACTGTAAGTGCATAATGAACCAACCACAAATTATTATACTATATTGTTCATAACTTGCATACATGATGTAACTAAATGAAAATATCTTGGTGTGACTGGAAAAGAAAACAATTCTCAGATTGTCATACGTGTGGTACCCCAAAACAGAATTGTGCCATTCAATCAATCTCAACTTCTTTGGCTTTGCTGCGCAGGTGAAGCAACCGGGTCTGGAGATGCAAACCGTGCAGAGTGAACTAGACCTATCGTACAAGCAACGTTACCAAGGTGTTGCGATTCCAGAGGCTTACGAGCGCCTAATTCTTGACACGTATGAATTTTAATTATATATTAGTAACAATGGTTCTGTGTAGCAAAACCTTTATTCATCCCATTAATTGACCATATTATCTGCAGAATCAAAGGCGACCAACAACACTTTGTTCGCAGAGACGAATTGAAGGTAATTTACCTTTCTCCTGAATAGTAACTTGACATCATTTGAAGAACAAAACTTAACTTGGTTTCCAACTTCCACAATATGATTATGCCCAATTATCTTGATTTTTTTTTTTCCCATATATATGTTTGTGATCAATCACAAAACAGGCAGCTTGGGAAATCTTCACTCCTCTGCTTCATAGGATCAGCAATGGAGAACTGAAATCGATCCCATACAAACCAGGAAGCCGAGGCCCAACCGAAGCGGATCAGCTACTAACGAAAGCTGGTTATTTGCAGACCCATGGCTACATTTGGATCCCTCCTACTTTGTAAATGCTATAAATTAACATGGAGATGATGATGATGATGATGATGAGTACACACAAAATAAGAGCTTCTCTTTTTTTATTATTTCCTTGCTAAATAAAAACCTCATCATCTGTTTTGTAAGCGAATCTTATGTATTCATAGTGATCTTCACTAGGACATTGTTCTTCTCTTGTGTTTTTTGGTTGTAGTCTTTGTTTTCTACCCATATTGCAAAGTGGCTTTGCAGAAAAACTATATAAATTTTTGTTTTACATGTAGTTATGAACTTATGATTAAAGGGTTATACACCTTGATGAACTTTGGCCGTATATAGTATATACAGTATCTAGAATAATTAAGTCTGCTTTCGAATCTTGTGTTGATAAAAATAATGGTTATGCATAATCTATAATGGGTTAATAAATCTTTTGATTACTCAGTTAGTGTTATTGATAAAAGAGTAAACTGATGCCAAATTGAATAGAATTGTTATTACTACCTTTTGATCTGTTAGAAGTCCAAATAAATAGGATTGTAATTGGTAGTACCTTCTTTTATATTTTGAAAAATTCATTTACAAGTTTTGAAAACTATACTAATTTTGAAATGAATTACAAAAATTACTAAAAAAGTAAAAGAGATTTAGAGAGTTTAATTTTTACAGAAATTTGTAACTCACTTATTTGTTTGACAAAGAAATTGGTAACTCACTATCTCAGTTGAATGCAAACTAAAAGGTAAGAAAAAAAAAACATTACTCATAGAAAGACTGTTATTAAAGAATCTAGATCATATATGGAAAATAATAAATTATTATTGACTAGTTAGATTAATTAGTGTATCGCCTATTTAAGAAAATGGCCTTGGTGCAATCAATAGATTTAATGAAATATCTAAGAGACGTAAATCATTTATTAGAGGGGAAAAAAAAAAGTCATTTATTTATTTAGAAGTTATAGTTAGACACGCGCCAAAATCGCACCCTCCACAATAGAGAAAAGCCCTAAGTCCCCTTCATTGGAAACCATTCTTCTGATTTCCCGATTTAAACAACTTTCTCTCTCTCTCGCTCCGAACAATCTGATTCGATCTTCTTCTTCTTCCGCTCAATCCTTTCTCTCTCTCCTATTTTTCTTTTCCGCTGATTTTGCGATCCCGTTCGTTGGATTATTCATCACGGTTCGTTATCATTCATTCCCTCGCCGTTTTTTTTTTTTTGTTGGATCTATTTAGATTTTTGTCAGATTGATTGCTCTTTTACTTTTTTTTTCATTTCGTTCTCTCGAGAGATTCTTAGTTCTCTAAATCTCCATCCCAGTTATTTTAGCTTAATCCTTTTGGTTCGTTTGATTTGGATCAGATGCGTCATTGAGCTCTATAGAAATTCCACTGGAGAGAAGTAGAAGTTTACTGTTTTGTGAACAAGGAATAGGAAGATGGAGATTAATTGCGACGAGCTTCTTGGAGGTTCTTATTCTGATTGGGGTATGAAAAAAGCTGGCGATTACAAAGAAGTAGAATTGGGTGGATTTGGGGAAGACGATTTCCTCAACAGAATGTCGTTCTCTGGTTATCAGATTATTTACGAGACCGTGAATTGGGTCGCTAGTGGTGATGGCGCTTCGATATGGCCACAACAAAAGGGTAACACTCTGTTCAATGATTTTGTGGGTTTTGGTGAAATCAGTGGAAATAGTGTGTTGAATAGTTTGCCTGAGGATCCATTTTGTATGAACATTAGATCGACTTTGAACACAATCTCAGATTGGTTTCACGAGAATCAGATGGATTTAGTATCAGAATCTCGTGATGAGCCAATCGGTGTTGATCAGACCCTCTTCAAGAGCCTGGATTGCTTTAGTAACGGTACTACAACTACAATGTTGCAAGAGCAAATCAGCAGCCTCAAGATGAATGGTGTTGAGGGATTGGGGAATGTCACTTTGCCTGAGGACCCATTTTGTATGAAAGTTAGATCGACTTTGAATACAATATCGGATTGGTTTCATGAGAATCAGAGGGGTTTCGTATCGAAATCTCATGATGAACCAATTGGTGTCGTCGAACAGCAAATGGGTAGCAGTGATCTTGATGATGCTGGTGAACCTCATGTGGCGTTTGAGTTAGTCCTTCCATATCTAGAGATGAGAGATGTTATTGCGGTTGAAGGGGTTTGCAGATCATTGCGTGACTCTGTTAGAAAAGAGCCATTTTTCTGGAGCACCATTGACCTCAATGATTCCCCTCTTAAGTATAGAGTTACTGATGATTCTCTTCTGAAGTTAACACACCGTGCTCAAGGTCATCTTCAATGTTTGAATCTGGGAGGCTGTGTAGGTATCACTGATAATGGCTTGATGCAAGTGCTTGCAAGCAATCCGCGTCTCACAAAGGTTAGTTTTCTAACGAGATAAGTAGATTCTCATGTCAGATATGTGGTTTCTGGATAAATTTTGCTCTTGAGGATTATCATGTCATGATATGTGGTTGCTGGATTAAAAATTTTGAATGCCCCTTAGGGACTTTGTTTATACATATGCTTTTACTAACTTCGACAATTGACAAAGCCTACAACAATGGAACCAATCGTGTTATGTGATTCTGATTGTCTGTGCAAGTGTTCTGTTTTCAAAGTGTGTTAAGTAGTCTCTGCATACTGAATCTATCTTTATTGTTCTTGGGTTTTCGATTCTTAAAGTTTATTTTTGTCTTTGACGCTTGTTAAAGTCGGTGTCCCTAACACGATAGATCTTTGAAATGTGTGTTTTGCAGCTGAGTGTATCGGGTTGTCATAGACTAAGCACAGCAGGAATGTTGTCCATTTTAAGGGACTTGAAGTCCTCAAACCTTCTTGGAATCAAATACTTAATCACTGGTGGGGCATTATACTTCACAAAGGAGCAATTTGAAGAGCTGAACTCATTACTTGGTGCAGATGCTAATGCCGTCCCGAAATCCAGGAAGCAGAGATTCTATACATCTTGTAGATCAGAATTATCTTTAGAGGATGATAGAGTTACTGATCTTGAGATATGCCCTTGGTGTGAGAAACCAAGTCTGGTATTTGATTGTGCAGCAGAAACCTGTCCATTGAAGGATAATCCATGCTCGAAATCATCGTGCAGAGCTTGCGTAGTCTGCATAGAACGTTGCCACGACTGTGGGAGTTGCTTAAATGACTGTGAATACAAGCCGTTCTGTTTTGCATTCAGCTGTGTGGTCTGTTATAAGAAGACGTGTAACCAGTTACAAGAGTTGCTTTGAAGTAAAAACCCAAGAAGAAACACATGAATTTGCAGAAGAAGAAGAAGAAGAAGAAGGATTGAGAGTCTCGAAGTATAACTAAAGTCAAAGAGAAGAGCTGCAATAAAAACATAACAAGACTAAGAACTCAGAAGGGGTATTTATCTTCTTCGTCTGCACCATGAAAGATCTGAGCCAAACTAGATTCTGCAACGCTGTGAAGGAGGAGGCTCGTAGAGAGAAGAAGAAAAGACAAGAGCTTTACTTGAAAGCGAAAGCAACATGATTCAAATGGGGAACATGAAGAATTTAGAGGAGGATAAGAGTGGTGATGATGTATTTGAGTGTGGAATTAAATTATAGCGAATGTATGTACCAATTACTCAGAGTTAAATAAAAATTATATACGAGAAATTAAATAGAAACGTAAAACTGAGTTTAGAACAACTTATTTATCGTTGACAAAACAAAAAAACAAAAAAACTTCTTATTTATCAGGTGTATGAACAACAACTAATAATAATACTTTCATGTCAACATATCTGTACAAAATGGTTTCGTGGTGTAGTTGGTTATCACGTCAGTCTAACACACTGAAGGTCTCCGGTTCGAACCCGGGCGAAGCCAAATGATTTTCTTTTTGGGGGGGAGATTGATGCTACTGGACCTGGTACCCCTTCTGCAATTGTTTTTACTCAAAGACTTTTTCCAAATCTCTGTTTTGCTTACGTATATCAAATGTATCCACTTTATAATACAACTATATGACTTTTAACCCCCAAAAGTCGTGCCTTATGTTTTACCAATTCATGAAGACACAACTTTGAAGAAATGTAACTCCTCAAGAACACAACTTTTACCAATACATTTCTTCCTCTTTCTTTCATTTTATTACACATGACTTGAGACGTTGGAATTAGTTGTCTTTTAAACTACAAGAGTTGCATAAACCGTTGACTATACATTTTTAGAATAACATGTGCCATGAATGATGTAATTATTGAGTTTTCACCGCAGAAGCAGTTGCTGCGAAACACGAGTCACAAAAAACCATCCAAGAGAGAAAGAAAAAAAAGTAGTAAATAATAGTCAAAACAGAATTAACCTAAAAAAGGCTCAATAGCAACTATCATTTCTCTTTTCACATTGTTATGAGAATCAAAAGACCATCACATAATCATATCCTCCCATCGTTTTTTTCTTTGCCACTTACTCCTCTCTCTCACCTGCAAATACAACAAGGCCAAATAAGTGCTCAGACAAATACCTGGAATCAACCTAGAAGTTCAAATTGGACATTGGTTCAACCTAACCGAATACACTGAAACCCATAACACGTTTTTATTTTAAAATGCTGAATGCAGTTCATCAGACTCTATACTCCGTAGGGGTTCCAATTTCTTTAAATATTCAGAGGAGTAAACAGTTGAAAGAGGAGCATACCAATGCTAGCTTAACGACCAGCGTTCAAAGAAAAGAGCATGCTTTGTCCACCAGGCAAGTAAGACACGTTTGGAGACCTAGCCAGTGTAGCTGCAATCTCCCTTGAAGCCTCGATCCTCCTGAGCTCGATGAGTCCCATTCCCGCTTTAGCTGTCGCGTCTGATATCAACTGAGCAGCTTCACTCTCACCTTCCGCTCTGATAACCGCGGCTCTCCTCTCTTGATCAGCCTTCATCACCACAAACTTCGACCTTTCCGCTTCCTGCTGAGCAACTTGCTTTGCCTCCACTGCCTTCGAGAACTCCATACCGTACGATAAATGCGTGATTGCAACGTCGTCAAGCTCGATGTTGAAGTCCTTGGCACGCTTGATCAGAGAGTCACGGACAAGCGCTGACACTTGAGGACGCTCGGTGAGGAGCTGATCAGCATTGAATTGAGCAACCACGGCCTTCAAGACCTCGTTTCCAATTGAAGGAAGAACCTTCTCATCGTATTCTAGACCCAATGTTTGGAAAATGATCGGGAGACGCGAAACCTTCACAGACGAATTACAAATGAATGTAGCGGTCATCGATGATATACATCGTTATATTGACTAAAAAGCTTTTCACCAATTGACATTTCAGAACGATTCTCACACCAACAAGCTTCTATACAAGAGTAACATTCGTAGAAGAAAGCAAAATTACGCATAAGAACCCTAAAAAAAGAGAGCAGATTTTCAGAAATCCAGCTGAGATCTTCGAGGGTGAGAGCTAAATTCTCAACGAAATCAACATAATCTCGGGGATCTGGGTGCTAAATCGAAAACAGAGGACAAGGGAAGAGCATACCTCGGGGCGAGAGAGAACACGAAGGGTGAGATTAACCATCTGGAGATCCTTGGTACCGGAAACGGAGGAGAAAGTGTGAGGCTTGGTGCGGATGTCGAAGATGTGAGGCTTCTGGAGCAACGGGATCAGCAAATGAGTCCCTTCGCCGACCGTCTGATCCAACACTCCCCTGAACCGATCGAACAGCACAGCTCTCTCGCCACCATCGACTGTGTAGAGGGACGAGCTCAGTACCGTCGCCGCCGTTCCGAGACCGAACGCTGCCTTCGCCAAATTCGTCAGGAACGAAACCGCTGCTTGTTGGCTTCCCATCTTTTTACTCCCAATAAACCTTAGAACGAGAAGAAGATTGGATTGAGAAAGAAGAAGAAGGGGTTTGTTAGGGTTTATGAGACGATTTTGGACGTGGAGGTGGGTTTTAGGGCCAGAATATACGACCGTCATTTATAAGATTTAGGCTTGGCTAAGCCCATCATTTATTAGGCCCAATATAATCCTAAAAGATATTTGGGACGAAATAAAATATAAAAATATAGAAAACAATAATCGAACGATTAAATTAACGACTGTATTGTATTGTGATGATTTATTCTACATAGTCGTTATTGTTTCTTATACCATCTCTATACTATTAATTGAGAAGTACATCTTTGTTTTTGGACAAAAAAACCATCCCTCCTTATGAACAAATGTTTGGACGCGGACATAGATTCCACTTAAATCAAACCAGTTTGGTTTTCTTAAACCAACAAACAATTGAACCATAAACAATCGATTTTTTTCATGTAGATAATAACACAATCACATATTTCCGTTTTTGTAGCCCTTTAGAATACATCCATAAAAGAAATTTTACACTTTTGCAAGGATAAATCAATCGATTTTTCCCTTACATATAACACAATCACATATTTCCGTTTTGCAGCCCTTTAGAATACATCCATAAAAGAAATTTTACACTTTTGCTAGCGAGATTTCCAATTTTAAGAAAAACCCTACTACTATATAATACGTGACCCATCATCAATGAGCCATAAGTCGAATCAAGTTTACAAGAGCATAGCAGTGCAGTGCGGGTGGAAGCAATTATGAACAAGTTTACAAGAGCATAGCTGTTTTTCCAGAAAACAGCATGGTCCCAAGTTTTAGCCTTTGCTCTGATAAAAGAACTTAAATGAGAAACTGAAAAAAAAAAAAGGAGAAGCAGAGAGAGTTCATTAAAAAGAACCAAAGAGAAGATTCAAGAGTCATAGGCAATAAAGGTTATGAATTGAAGGGATCTTAAGAATTTCCGGAGTGTTTTGGCTCAAAAGGAAGATCATCAATAGCACAACTATTGGCTGAATTTTCTGTCGGTGGTGGAAACATAATCTCATGAAGAAGCATGAGCTGATGAAGACTAAATTTACAAAAGGACATAATCAAGACTATCTATCTTCATTTAATCTTCGAGAGACAGAAATCAGAGATATATCATTAAATTTGCAATTTATATGATCGTCGAAGAAGAAGAAAGAGGCGAGTAAGGGGGGAGCTTACAGTGCTGCCAAACGTTGTCGGCAAGATCCCCGACCTTCTTGGTGGCGTCCGCTGCCATCTTCTGTCATTTCCCAAGCGTATCCTTCACAGAGTTCATCGTAATCGTTTGCCGATTGATGAAGCTTCTGATTTTCAGTAGATCTAATTTGGAGAGATTGTTTTGAATCAGGTGGAGGAAGAAGGGAAAGTAGAGTGAAAGGGATAAAGAGTAAAGTAGAGTAGAGTAAAGAGTAGAGTTCATTACAAAGAACATGTATTTCGAATCAAGTAGAGTAAAAAGACGATGGAGAATAAATGGATTGAGCGGTGGAAGCAATTATGAACATGTTCATCTTCAAAGTTGCAGGGGAAAGGAAGAAAGGTAAAGTTATTCAGTTTTATGTAAAATAAGAATAAAAATTTGGTAAAGTAATATAAAATCAAACAAAGCACATAATATTAAAAGTAATACCAAAGTTGACATATATTAACAAATAATGTAACCAAATCGTGTCGATAAACGAGCATAACACGCAACCTTGCAGAAACCACATAAATTGAAATGGATAAAGCGGTGAAAAGTAAGGCAGTGGAAAAAATGTGAACATGTCTTCATTTTTATTTTATTTTTAATTTCTAAAATGGGTATTTCCAAGATTTAAAAATAGAATGTTGTATAAAACGAAAACTAATGTACAATATTACAAAATCAAACAGAAACTAATACAAAATTAAAAAATCATGTAAAAAAATCGTTTCGAAAATGGGAACCAACGTATAACCCCGCACAATGCGCGGATCCATTACTTCAAGGTTGAGAAGCAGATGGAGTCACGGCCATGGAAGCCACGGCGACAGAGAAATTACCAGAGGTGGAGCTTTCGTCAGAACAAGAAAAATGAATTTCTCCACCAACAGAAAAGAAGCTTCTCGAGTTAGCTTCGCTTATGTGAAAAGCAAATCAAGCTTTAAAAAGGATAAAGAGCGACAGGTCGGAGCTCGGAGGCGTTGTCAAATTTTAACATACTTGACAATTTTAACAACAACACAACAAAAAACACACAACTCTTGAACTAACACTAAAATTAACACATGTTATAAAAAAAAGAAAAAACACAAAAAAACAAAACGTAATCCCGCACTGCACTGCTGTGCGGGTCCGCAACTAGTTTTTCTAACAAAATACAATTTTCAACCGATTCATGTCAACAAAACAAAAAATAATAATAAGGGATTGATGAATGTCTATGTATGAAAATGCTAAAAAGAATTTAACAATTTATATACATATAAAATTGGAGATGTCACACGGTGACCCAAGCACGTTACGGAAATGTCAAATGAATAAGTTTGAAAATGACTAGACAACAAATCAAATTTTAACATTTGTTTGTTTTGTTTTGGATTGAACAAAATTTTAATTTAGAAATCATCAAGCCCCTTAATTTAAGGTTTGGTATCGTTCTTTCAACACTTTGACTTGAGCCAGAAGTGTACTTGTCAGTATCATCCAAGTAAGTACGGCAAGGAGGCAAAATACCAAATTTGATTACACACATTTTTTTGTCTTTTGTAGGGGAAAAACATAACTTAATATTTCATGTTTTTTTTCATATAAGTAAGTAAAATAATAGGTATAATTTTATTAATAGAATACAGACCCAATTGTTGACTTGGGGTTTGTTCAATTTTATTAATATCGTATTAACTAGAGCTTTTGTTCAATTTAATACAGTAACAAACAAAATTCAGAAGAAAAAAATAAAATTTCCTTTTTGGTTTACAAAGTCAGAAAAAAAAAAAATTATGCGTCACAAACGTATGGATGTGGGTATCTAAAATTTATTTCTTCACACTTTCTTAAAAAACAAAGATCAAATACATTTAGCCTAAGAAATGTGTTGATAAAAATAAAATGAAGTAAGCGACTATAGACATATAATAAATTATACCATCAGTCTTTCACATGATGGATGCTTGATATAAATGTGCATTGTGGATAATTGATAATCTATCTGGTTAATTACGTGAATCGGATATATCAAACTAAATTTTGAACTAGTTATGGAGTCTACACACAACACAAGTGAGCATCGTTACGACATTCTTAAGAAAATGTTTTATTAATTAAGCAAATGTTAAACTTCTTTACCGTCTATGTTTTAATGTGTTTATCACTAGTAAACATTGTTTCATCTACAACATTTTTTCTCAACTTAAATAAACAATACGTACACATAAAACCGGATATTTAGCTCTGGATTGGCGTTAACAAATTTCTGAAATTTTAACACCATACTGAAAACTTTTGAACATTATCAAGTTGTACATGTATATCATATCTATGCATGTATGATCGTTTATAAATTTAATGAAATGTTAATTTGAATCATACGTCTCATTCGCACTTCTGATTGTTGACAGGTCAATTTCTCAAAATTCTTCGTTCGTCCGTGCCATTTGTATACTTCTATGAAATTTCCCACCCCAAAAGCACTAATTGTTTTTTACTTAAACTTGTCAAGGGATCATGAGAACAAAAACAATGGATACTGATATACGATTTTAGAAATGATTTTTGTTAATTGAATATCGTCTCTTCTTGGATATATGATTTTGTCATTTGTATATCTAAATATTGATATCTGAAACAATTATATTTGAATCGATGGATACTGATCCAGAAAGATACGACCGGCCAAATCCATTAACATTCTAGTTATCTTTATTAATATAGTAGCACTGTAAAAATGACAAAGTTTGGATCCAAGATTTCCAAAAAGTAATTAACTAAAAGGAAAGAGAGTTTGGATCCAAGATTCCCAAAAAGTAATCAATTAAAAGGAAATTTCTTGTAGGTAACAGAGAAAATTTGCATCGAATAAGGATTGTGAGTGTTTAGGTAGAATCACTTTCCGGTCCGTCAACTCTTCACATGGTTTTGGAAAACGCATTTGTTCCCGTGTTAGTGTTGAATAGAGCTAATCACGTTATCGTCTCTATCTATGATATTTGTTAATTTGATTACAATTTTGTAAATCTTTTGAGTCTATGGTGTTTCATTTTTTCTATGTAGTTTGTGTGTAACGACAGCTATATAAGACAGTTCATATGTAATCGTGGTGTGAACAAACACATTCTAATAATTTACAAAACCTTTTTTTTTTCTTTCTTCTCAAAGGTGGATGCATGTACAAGCAAAGTGTATAATTTTCACGAGAGTTATTTTTTTCTCGGAAATTGCTACACTAAAATTTGTTAAACTAATTTAAAGATAATTAATTTATTGAGAGATACTACATATGGAGAAAAGATTTATGAGTTGGCTTCTGTTTAATACTCCAGAGTCCATATGTAGTTTTTGAAGTCAGACACATATATCTCTCTCATCCTATTCACTCATATTCATCTATATATATGTGTATATAATTAAGGTTGAAACTTATCAAGACCTTTATATTTTGTCTCTCTCTCTCTCTGCCTCTTGCTCATTCTCTGCCTACCATGGGTACTCAAGCTCCTGACGAAGATTCATACAATAAAGATGTTAGTTTCTCTCTTCTTGTCTCTATTTATATATTAATATGAGAGTTCTATCAAATTTAGGTCTTGAAATATTAAAACCAAAACTATTTCTTGAAAATTTTCAAAACAAAATAAAGAACGAGTTATATTCCTAGGGCAAAACTAAAGTAAATGTTGTTTTGCTTTCCTTTTTCTTCAGATTATATATCATCTGAGATTTGAGTTTCTAGCTCCTTTATTTTTTGCAATTCTGAGCTTTGTTTTAGTTATATATTTTTCGGAAAAAAAAAAAGAGCTAAACATATCTACAAAATTGGTGTAATATAAGAGAGAGCGACAAATTAATAGAAATTCTTATATAAAAAAACGTTCAATTCTAAGTATTTATTTGCAAGACAATTAAGACTGCATTTACTTTACTACAAGTTAAAACAAAAGCTTCGACTTGTTTTATACTTATCCAAAGCTTGGGCTGCCGTTTCATGACCCTCCAAACTAAACAGTTTCCGTCACTTCCCACCTGTTCTTTTTTACTCTGTCTATTAACTCCCAATGTTACCTGTCGGTTTCTCCAAATTGAACCAAAAGTCTTAATTGGCGTGCAATTCACTTAAATCGCGATTTGAGAAAGGATCATCATCACCAATTCAAGAAGAAACATAGAGACTATACAAAGATCAAAAGGAGAAAACTCACATCTCCAACTCATCTTTTTTTTTTGTAAAAATCTCCAACACATCTGTTAATATCTATAATCTCAGCTTTTCCAAAAGAGAATTGCAATGATTTTGATTATAGATATTAACAGAAAAACACAAACAAAATCAAAATCCCTAAATTCCCAAATTGATTTTGATTTCTATTTTGTTTGTGTTTTTCATATCGGATTTCTGGTTTAAGAGAGGAGAAGTTAGGGTCATGTTACATTTTGAAACGTGTTGCAATCGGGTTTTAATTCGGGCAATCACTGTTCTCAAATCGCAATTTAAGTGAATTGCATGGCAATTAAGCCTTTTGATTCAATTTGAGGAAACCGACAAAAATCAGTAATATTGAGGAGTAATAAACAGAGTCGAAAAGAACAAGTGGAAAGCGATAGAAATCGTTTAGTTTTGAGGGCCATGGACCAATGACTTATCCCCAATGACTTATCCAACAAAGAAGCTTTGGGAACTTCGACGACCCTTAATAAACTTTTACTAGTACTAGTTTCTGTCTTGCCCCCAAATGCAATTAATATCGGTCAACATATATAACTAGAAAGAGTCAAGAAAGAAAATAAAGTTTTATATAAAATACTAGTTGTGTTGATTTGATCAAATTAATAACAGATGGATGAGGAAAGAGCGAGACAAAAACAAATCGACGACTGGCTTCCCATTACGTCATCGAGAAATGCAAAGTGGTGGTACTCTGCGTTTCACAATGTCACTGCCATGGTTGGAGCTGGTGTTCTTAGCCTTCCATACGCCATGGCTCAGCTCGGCTGGTACGACTTTTTTTTTTTTTTTTTTCGATTTCAACCCCAAACAAATTTTCTCTTTTATAACTAACCCCTGATGCATTGGATCGAAGGCTAAGCTCACAACAGAATGAACCTGGATGAAATGCAATATACATTGTAACCGAACCGATTGAGCTGAATTAAACTTGAACCGAACCAAACTAAACCGAAACCAGCAACCCCAGCTTTGATATTATCCAAAAATAATGGTGAATCTATACTATGTGTGTTCATGTGATAGATTATTCATTTATAATGTTCTACATCAAATGTAAGTTAAAACCATGATAAATCTCCAAATATCTCTAGTTTCATATTCTAAGATGTACCGTGAATCAAATGTAAAATATTAAACGTATTAAAACCAAAATCTGCACAAATTCCTAATTTTCTTGCTACTAATCGATCATAATTAAACTCTGGATGGTAAGCTAATTAAATTTATCGGTTTACAGGGGACCGGGTGTAGTAATTCTGATTTTGTCATGGATCATAACACTATACACACTATGGCAAATGGTGGAGATGCACGAGATGGTCCCAGGGAAGCGTTTCGATCGCTACCACGAGCTTGGACAACACGCGTTTGGAGAGAAGCTTGGACTCTACATAGTCGTGCCGCAACAGCTGGTCGTGGAAGTCGGCGTTTGCATCGTTTATATGGTCACAGGAGGCAAATCTCTCAAGAAATTTCATGAACTCGTCTGCGAGGATTGCAAATCGATCAAACTCACTTACTTCATAATGATCTTCGCATCCGTACACTTCGTCCTATCTCATCTCCCTAACTTCAACTCCATCTCCGGCGTCTCTCTCGCTGCCGCCGTTATGTCTCTCAGGTTAATTAGCACCGGTTTTCTCACACCGATATCATCAACAAACTAACCGAATACAAAAAATAATAATAATAAAAAAAAAACCGAATATTAATTACTTTTTTTTTTTTTCCATCTTGGTCTATTTAAGCTACTCCACAATCGCGTGGTCAGCCTCACTCGCTAAAGGCGTTCAAGAAAACGTGGAATACGGTTACAAAGCGAAATCTACGGCAGGAACAGTATTCAACTTCTTAAGCGCGTTAGGTGAAGTAGCGTTTGCTTACGCTGGCCATAACGTTGTCCTAGAGATCCAAGCCACGATCCCTTCGACGCCTGAAAAGCCCTCCAAAGGACCGATGTGGAAAGGAGTCGTCGTTGCTTACATTGTCGTCGCACTATGTTACTTTCCGGTCGCACTTATCGGTTATTGGATGTTCGGAAACTCCGTTGACGACAACATTCTTGAAACACTCAAGAAACCGGCTTGGTTAATCGCGACCGCAAACATTTTTGTTGTGATCCATGTCATTGGTAGCTACCAGGTAAATTGATTTTGCATGAACCGGTTTTTTATTTTAATTTTTGGTACAGATAAAAACTAGAGTTACTAAACCGAAATTAACTCATTTTCAGATATATGCGATGCCGGTTTTCGATATGATGGAGACGTTATTGGTTAAGAAGATGAATTTCAAACCGAGTTGGATCCTCCGGTTTGTTGTCCGCAATTTCTACGTTGGTAAGTATTAATTAAGTGCATGTATATAACTTCTTGATACATGAGTGACAAAGTAATGAGATTTGACTACGATTCTGCAGCCGCAACCATGTTCGTCGGTATGACGTTTCCGTTTTTCGGCGGCTTGTTGGCTTTTTTTGGTGGGTTTGCGTTTGCTCCGACGACATACTTCGTAAGCCTGCGATTACTTTAAAACGCTTCTCTTGTTTTTCGCAATCTGAATTACAAGAAATTAGACTAGTTACTAACGAAGAGTTTTTTTTCTTCTTTTTGCAAAAGCTTCCTTGCGTAATGTGGCTTGCCATATACAAACCCAGAAGATACAGCTTGTCTTGGTGGTGCAACTGGGTAAGTACTAGAAACACAACACTGCGTTTTCTTGCATTTTGCATTTGAGATCGTGTTTAGCCTTTTGCAGCTAGCGGTTGCGTTTCTAAGTATATAATTGTTCTCTCTTGAGTTTTATTGGCGTTTTTCCTTTCAGATATGCATTGTATTTGGCGTTTGCTTGATGGTGCTATCGCCGATCGGGGGGCTGAGAACGATCATTGTTCAAGCCAAAGAGTACAAGTTTTACTCGTAAATCACAACACAGAAGATTTGTATGATTTCGTAGTGGATATAAACGCAGTGATATGGTCTCTTAAACATATGTATATTAAGCCTTTAAAGCCTAAAGTTTGTTTGTTTACGGTATTTTTTTTTTTTTTGACATAAAGCTTAAAGTTTGTTACAAGTCAAAACTACATACATATATATATATATATATATAGTTTTTCTTACGATGTCTGAATTTTGAGATTTTGGATCGTTTCCTGCAATTACACGAAGAGCGTTATATATATGGGTCTTTCAGAAATCGGGTGTCTAGACCGGTTAGCCTTGTATTCAATTAGAGTACAAATTCTATAAATTAATACTTGATAAATTAATAAACACGATAAATTAATAAAATCTTTCGGTTCCGAGTTGGGCCGGTGTAAAATATAACATAATTCGATAAGATAATAAGATAATAATATTTTGAAACTCCTATGTAAAATATGGTCCCAATAATATTATAAATTAATAATCATCATATAAAAACTTATAAATATATATATATATATAATTAAAAGTTTAAAACATACTAAAATATAAATTAATATTGTTTGTTCTTTCTTAAAGTTGAAATCTTTGAAGCTCCTTTCTAGTTTATCTTATTTGTAACATCCGCGAACCAGAAAGTTATGTTTAGAGTTGGTATCAGACGACATTAGGGGTTCGGGAGTCGATTACATATGCTCTTTGAGGTACGAATCGAGGATTGACTGTGCATGTTCTTGTTTGATTGTTGTACAGTTGGTTTAAGGTTCATTTATCTCGAAGAAAATGTGTGAAAAGCTTCTGGATGCTTAGTGTCGATCGACACCAAAGGGTGTGTCGATCGACACCGGTTTGAGAAATCAATTCCGGTTTAAGTCGATTGCGCGTTCGATTGTGGTTTGAGTTGGTTTGGTCGAGGGGTGTCGACCGACACCAAGGAAGGGTGTCGATCGACACCGGTTATTGAGAAATCGACCGGTTCGATTCAAGTCGGCTGGTTTTGTTCGGTTTGGGGCAAGGAAAGCCCTAGGTCACGATTTAAAAGTCTGTAGCCGCGAGAGAGGCTCAGTTTTCGAGGCAGAAGTGGTTTTGAGAGAAAGAGGTGATTTCCAGAGAGATTTTGGAGTTTGGAGGCTCGTTTTGTTGCTGTTCTTCGTTGTTCTATCTCTTCTCCTTCTTTCCAATCCGTTTCTAAGGTGAGTGCGTGACTGTAGGTCCGTTAATCGTTAGAGATTGTGTGATTTCGAGTTTGTATTGTGTTCTTGAGTTGTTCTTATTGGAAATCGTGTTTTGGATTGTGTTGGGGCGTTGAAAACCCTTGATTATGTGTTAATCGCGATTGTTATGCGATTTTCGTTGCTGTTGGTGTCTGGGCGTCGAGCTGGTGTCGACCGACACTCGATGAGTGTCGATCGACACTCAGAAGGCTGGCGTCGATCGACACCATAGAGGTGTCGGTCGACACCGACCTGGGTGTCAGGAAACGTGGGTGTTTCCTGACAGGGAGGCTTTATACTGTTGTTTAATGTTGAGCATTGTTATTGTTGTTGATTATTGTGATGTATTGTCTAGTGTTTGACGTAATTGGCCTGTAGGCAGGATGATCCACTCACTAAGTATTTATGATAATACTTACGCATCTCTATTCCAATGTGATGCAGGTAACAGCAATGTTCTTCCGCGGAAAGAGACCGAGAGAAGAGGATGATGAGATTAGGTGTAACATCCGTGAACCAGAAAGTTGTTTTGGAAGTGGTGTTGGACGATGCTAGGGGTTCGGGAGTAGTTGGCACATGCTCTTAGAGGTGTGAATTGAGGATTGGCTGTGCATGTTCTTGTTTGATTGTTGTGCAGTCGGTCTAAGGTTCAAGCATCGCGAAGAAAGTGTGTTAAATTCTTCTGAACGACTAGTATCGATCGACACCCGAAGGGTGTCGATCGACACCGGTTATCGGGTTTGATTTCCGGTTTAAGTCGATCGATTTGCAATTGGAGTTGGTTTGGTCGATGGGTGTCGACCGACACCAAGGGAGGGTGTCGATCGACACCGGTTATGGTGAAATCGACCGGTTTGATTCAAGTCGGCTGGTTTTGGGCTGGTTTGGGCGAGAAAAGCCCTAGACTCGCGTTTTTAAGCCTTGTGGCCGCGAGAAAAGCACAAGTTTCGAGTTTCAGAGCTAAGGAGGTGATTCTAAGGTGATTTGGAGAGTTTGGAGGAGTTTTGTGGAGTTTCTGAGCTAGATCTGTTGTTGTTTATCTTCTTCTCCTTCCTTTCAATCCGTTTTCAAGGTGAGTGCGTGACTGTAGGTCCGTTATTCATTAGAGATTGTTTGATTTTGAGTTTATGTTGTTGTTTATGAGTTGTTCTTCGTTTTTGTGTGGTTTGATGCGTTTATGGGGGTTGAATCCCATTGATTGGTGTTAGATTTTACTATTTTCGCACTGTTTCTTCGCGTTTGGTTTCTGGGCGTCGAGCCGGTGTCGAGCGACACTCGATGAGTGTCGATCGACACTCGGGAGGCTGGCGTCGATCGACACCATTCAGGTGTCGGTCGACACCAACCTGGGTGTCAGGAAACGTGGGTGTTTCCTGACAGGGATGGTTTATACCGTTGTTTTGTGTGGAGCATGGTTACTGATATTGATTATTGTGATGTATTGTCTATTGTTTGACGTAATTGGCCTGTAGGCAGGATGATCCACTCACTAAGTATTTATGATAATACTTACGCATCTCTATTCCAATGTGATGCAGGTAACAGCAATGTTCTTCCGCGGAAAGAGACCGAGAGAAGAGGATGATAAGATTAGGAATTTGATTCTGGCTTTGTTGTTATGGTTGACCAGAAATTCATGAGTTTAGGGTGTTAGTCTTTATTTCAATAATGTGGCAAACCTGGTGTTTAGGTTGCTAGAGTTTATTCTTTATTGGTTTTATTCTTTATTGGTTATTGTTGAATAATTATTTATGATTTAATAATATTGGTTTTCTTCCGCATTGTGTTGTTGAATTAGCTGTTGAGGATTAATATTTATGGGAATATTAATCTGGGCTAATTAATTAAAAAAAAAAAAGGTTTGGTTGTTTCATTTTGGTATCAGAGCGTAGTCGGTTTTAGGACTGTTAGAATTGGATGAATTGGACTATGTGGTTAATTGATTATGTGAGTTAGTCAGTTAGTGGTCTAGTCTCATCCTCTCGGTCTTCCAGTTTTCCGCGGGTAAGTGAGTTGGGTATTTGGTGTGTTTTGGTTTTGTGTCTGTGTTTTGACCTTTGCTCTTTTTCTGTACTTGGTGGTAGTGCAGAGAGATGGACGCAGGTCGTGGTCGTGGCCGTGGTCGTGGTCGCGGTGCAGCCCGTGGGGGCAGAGGAGCTGGTCGCGGTGGGCGAGCAGCGGGTCGTGGAGGTCGGGGTGCTGGTCGTGGTTTGCCAGAGGCTGAGGCCTCAGTGGAGAGTGCGGCGCCTAGTGTGGCGGCAGCGTCGGTGACACAGTCTGTTTCGTTAGCCGGTGGGGCTAGTTTGGGCGTCGGGGGTGGCGCGGGGGCAGGAGCAGTTCCCGGTGGGGGCGCGGCTCTTGCTCAGGGTGATTTGATTGTGGGGCTACTGACGCAGCTTTTGGCACGTCTTCCAGAGGCAGTTCCACAGCAGGCTCCGGTTGCACCCCCAGCGGCCGGGGCACAGGTTGGTGCCGGGGCACATGTTGGTGCCGGTTTTGTTGAGCAGCAGGAGGCTGTGGTGCAGCAGGGTGTTGCAGCAGGGTGTTGCAGTTGGAGTTTCTCCTTATCGTTAGATGATGAGGGAGATGCAGAGGATTGGTACGCCTACGTTTGAGGGCGGGGTTACTCCAGAGCAGGCTGATGAGTGGCGTCAGAGGTTGGAGCGGAACTTCGATTCTGTTCGTTGTCCGGCACAGTTTCAGGTTGAGTTGGCAGTGCACTACCTTGGAGGTGATGCTCATTTGTGGTGGAGGTCTGTTAGGACCAGGAGGGAGGTTTGGACTTGGGTTGACTTCGTCGAGGAGTTCAACCACAAGTTTTTCCCTCAGGAGGCTCGTGACAGGCTGCAGTTGAGGTTTTTGGACTTGACTCAGGGTGAGAGGTCTGTTCGAGAGTATGATGCAGAGTTCTGCAGATTGGTGGTCTTTTCTGGTGGTGAGCTGATCAGTGAGCGGGCATTGACGTCGCGGTTTCTCCAGGGGCTTCGGAGGAACATCAGGACTCAGTGCAGAGGTGGTATGTACCACACCAGAGCGGGTTTAGTGGAGTTGGCAGCTTCCATTGAGGAGGACTTGCGTGAGCCGGTGAGTACGGCGGTTGTTCCAGTTGCAGTTGCTCCTGCTACCCATCCTCGGGGCCAGCAGCAGCATCAGCAGCGCAGAGGTTACAGTTCTGGTTACGGCAGGGGCAGTAGGCCTGCGCAGGGCCAGAAGAGGAGAGCAGACGAGATATCTGCTAGTAGCCCGAGTACGGGTGGGTGTTTTGGTTGTGGGGGTCTGGATCACAGAGTTGCGACTTGCCCCAAGAGGGCGGGATCCAGAGAGTCGACAGTGTGCTACTACTGCAGGGAGCCGGGGCATATCAAAACTATGTGTCCCAAGTTGCAGCAGAGAGCAGTGGCAGCGGCGATTCAGCCGTTGGCTATTCAGTCAGCAGCGCAGGTTGCGGCGTTGCAGTCGGGTGGTGCGCCGAGAGTGTATACTTCGGCAGAGGTGGGCCAGACCAGTCAGTCAGGCCAGATCACAGGTAAAATCTTGACTCAGACTTTTAAATTCTTAAGGTAGAATTGTTGGTGTTGTCTGTTTCTGTTATTTACTGTGATAGAGTTAGAGGTTCTCAACACTTGTGGAATTGTGTAGGGACCTTGTTAGTTGGAGGTTTTGAGTCTCACGTATTGTTTGACTCGGGAGCATCTAATTGCTTCATTACTCCGGAGAGAGCTGAGGGTAGTGGCATTCGGAGTAGCGATGGCGAGGCTTCAGGCTTTGTCAAGGTGGCTGGTGGTGGTTATTTGGCTACGTCGGGCAGAGCTAGAGCAGTTGATGTGCGTATTGCGGGGCAGTCTATGCCAGCAGATTTGGTCATCAGTCCAGTGGAGCTGTATGACGTGATTTTGGGGATGGACTGGTTATCTCTATACCGAGTTCATCTGGATTGCTACAGAGGTAGAGTGGTGTTTGAGCAGGATGCAGGGAAGTTGGTTTATCAGGGAGTGAGGCCGACTTCGGGGAGTATAGTGATTTCAGCTATTCAGGCAGAGCAGTTGTTAGAGCGAGGCTGCGAAGCTTATTTGGCGACGATCACTATGACAGAGTCCAGTGGTGAGGTGAGTCTGCAGGATATTCAGGTTGTCCAGGATTTCGAGGATGTATTTCGGTCGCTGAAGGGATTGCCACCATCTCGGTCAGATCCTTTCACGATTGATTTAGAGCCCGGGACAGCTCCGATATCGAAGACACCTTACAGGATGGCTCCAGCAGAGATGGCAGAGCTGAAGAAGCAGCTAGAGGACCTTTTGAGTAAAGGGTTCATCAGACCTAGTGTTTCGCCGTGGGGAGCGCCAGTGTTGTTCGTTAAGAAGAAGGATGGCAGTTTTCGGTTGTGTATCGATTACCGGGGACTTAACCGAGTCACAGTGAAGAACAGGTACCCACTTCCGAGGATCGATGAGTTGTTGGATCAGTTGAGAGGGGCTACTTGGTTCTCCAAGATTGACTTGGCATCGGGTTATCATCAGATTCCGATAGATGAGGCAGATGTCCGGAAGACAGCTTTTCGGACGAGGTATGGACATTTCGAGTTTGTGGTCATGCCTTTCGGTTTGACTAATGCGCCGGCAGCGTTTATGAGATTGATGAACGACGTGTTCAGGGAGTTTCTGGATGTGTTTGTCATTATTTTCATTGATGACATTTTGGTGTATTCGAGGAGTCCAGAGGAGCATGCGACTCATTTAAGGCTTGTTTTGGAGAAGCTTCGAGAGCAGAAGCTGTTTGCTAAGTTGAGCAAGTGCAGCTTTTGGCAGAGGGAGATGGGTTTTCTTGGCCACATTGTTTCTGCAGAGGGAGTTTCTGTGGATCCGGCTAAGATTGAGGCTATCAGGGATTGGCCTAGACCGAGTAGTGCTACCGAGATCAGGAGTTTTCTGGGTTTAGCAGGCTACTACAGGAGGTTCGTCAAGGGGTTTGCGAGTATGTCTCAGCCGATGACGAGGTTGACTGGCAAGGATGTGCCATTTGTGTGGTCGCCGGAGTGCGAGGAGAGCTTTGGGAAGCTCAAGGAGATGTTGACTAGTACACCAGTGTTGGCATTACCCGACCCGGGGAAGCCATATGTAGTGTACACAGATGCTTCAGGTGTTGGACTTGGTTGTGTTTTGATGCAGGAGGGCAGAGTGATTGCCTATGCTTCGAGGCAGTTGCAGGGCAGTGAGCGCAACCGTCCTACACATGATCTTGAGTTGGGAGCAGTGGTTTTTGCACTCAAGATTTGGAGGTCGTATCTTTATGGTGGTAGAGTGCAGATCTTTACAGATCACAAGAGTCTACAGCATATTTTCACTCAGCCTTTGCTGAATGCGAGACAGACGCGTTGGGTGGAGTTTCTGGCAGACTATGACTTGGATATTGTTTATCATCCAGGCAAGGCCAATTTGGTGGCAGATGCTTTGAGTCGACGGAGGGTTGATTCAGATAGAGAGCGTGGTGTTGAGTCTTTGGTCAGCGAGATTAGTACATTGCGTCTTTGTGCTATTTCAGAGGAGCCTTTGGGCTTGGAGGCAGCTGATCAGGCAGATTTACTCAGTAGGATCAGAGTGGCGCAGCAGAGTGATCAGGGTTTGATCGATGCTTCGCAGGCAGTTGGTTCTGAGTATCAGGTCTCTTCGAATGGGACTATCTTGGTTCGTGGGCGAGTTTGTGTGCCTAAGGATGAGGAGTTGAGACAGGAGGTTTTGAGAGAGGCTCATTCGAGCAAGTTTTCGATTCATCCGGGTGCGACCAAGATGTACCGTGACCTCAAACGGTATTATCATTGGGTTGGGATGAAGAGGGATGTGGCAGATTGGGTTGCGAGGTGCAACACTTGTTCTTTGGTCAAGGCAGAGCATCAGGTGCCTAGTGGTCTTTTGCAGAGTTTACCCATTCCGGAGTGGAAGTGGGATATGATCACTATGGATTTTGTCGTGGGATTGCCGATCTCACGGACTTTCGATGCTATTTGGGTCATTGTGGATCGCTTGACCAAGTCAGCACATTTCTTGGCTATCAAGAAGACAGATGGAGCGGCTGTCCTAGCTAGGAAGTTTGTGCGAGAGATTGTGAGGCTGCATGGAGTGCCAGCCAGTATTGTGTCGGATAGAGATCCGAGGTTTGCTTCAGAGTTTTGGAAGGCATTTCAGACGGAGATGGGCACTAAGGTGCATATGAGTACAGCGTATCATCCGCAGACAGATGGGCAGTCAGAGAGGACTATTCAGACTTTGGAGGATCTGCTTAGGATGTGTGTACTGGATTGGGGTGGTCATTGGGCTGATCATCTGTGTTTGGCAGAGTTTGCCTATAACAACAGTTTTCAGTCTAGTATTGGTATGGCTCCTTATGAGGCTTTGTATGGGAGGCCATGCAGGACACCCTTATGCTGGACCCAAGTGGGGGAGCGCAGCATGTTTGGAGCTAGTTTTGTTCAGGAGACGACGGAGAAGATTCGTGTCTTGAGGCTGAACATGAAGGAGGCTCAGGATAGACAGAGGAGTTATGCAGATAGGCGGCGACGTGAGCTTGAGTTTCAGGTGGGAGATAGAGTTTATCTCAAGATGGCTATGTTGAGGGGCCCTAACAGGTCCATAGCAGAGAACAAGCTCAGTCCGCGATTTATGGGTCCGTTTCCAGTGGTGGAGCGAGTTGGGCCAGTGGCTTATCGGTTGGAGTTGCCACCGATTATGAGCGCCTTTCATAAGGTGTTTCATGTGTCTATGTTGAGGAGGTGTTTGCGTCCTTCAGAGGAGGTTGTGGTTGAGATTCCAGAGGATCTTCAGCCAGATATGACAGTTCCGGCAATTCCTGTGAGGATTCTTGAGAGGAGAGTCAAGGTTCTGCGGAATAAGAGGGTGCCATTGTTGAGAGTCTTGTGGGACTGTAGTGGCACAGAGGAGCAGACTTGGGAGCCAGAGGCAAAGATGAAGCTGAAGTTCGGAAAGTGGTTCGACAAGCAGGCTGTGGAGTGATTCATCTTTGTGGTTCTAGTCTTGTTTTTGGTTTTGTTGTTGTTGGTTTGGACTTATGTATTTTCGTTTTGTTGTACGATATACATTTTTGGAGTTATATGAGATAGAGTTTTGCCTCATATTTGTGGTTATGGTTTGGATGTTACAAGTTTCTTTGGCCGGTGGGGTCATTGAGAGTTTTTAGTCACATGTTGGTACGCGTTTCAGATTTTATTACTCGTTTTGTCTAGAGGCGGTGGGCCTTGTAGACGGTGGTTCTATTTGTGTTGGGACGTTAGGTGCCCAACGGACTTATATTGGGGGTCGCTACCTCGATATGGGTTGTTTTAGTGACAGTGGGTCACGTTTTGGTTGTGACAGGGATCACATTTTGGTTGTGACTTCGGGTCACGTTTGGTTTTGTGACATTGGTCACATTTTGGTACTGGACCGTGAGTTGCAGTACGGATGTCATGACTGCGGTTATGGCATTGAGAGTAATAATATCTTGGAAACATGCGTATAACATAGGACTAAAATTTGAGTTTTGAGGTCTTAGAGAGACGTTTGTGTTGGGATTCGAGGACGAATCCATTTTAGTGGGGGAGAATTGTAACATCCGTGAACCAGAAAGTTGTTTTGGAAGTGGTGTTGGACGATGCTAGGGGTTCGGGAGTAGTTGGCACATGCTCTTAGAGGTGTGAATTGAGGATTGGCTGTGCATGTTCTTGTTTGATTGTTGTGCAGTCGGTCTAAGGTTCAAGCATCGCGAAGAAAGTGTGTTAAATTCTTCTGAACGACTAGTATCGATCGACACCCGAAGGGTGTCGATCGACACCGGTTATCGGGTTTGATTTCCGGTTTAAGTCGATCGATTTGCAATTGGAGTTGGTTTGGTCGATGGGTGTCGACCGACACCAAGGGAGGGTGTCGATCGACACCGGTTATGGTGAAATCGACCGGTTTGATTCAAGTCGGCTGGTTTTGGGCTGGTTTGGGCGAGAAAAGCCCTAGACTCGCGTTTTTAAGCCTTGTGGCCGCGAGAAAAGCACAAGTTTCGAGTTTCAGAGCTAAGGAGGTGATTCTAAGGTGATTTGGAGAGTTTGGAGGAGTTTTGTGGAGTTTCTGAGCTAGATCTGTTGTTGTTTATCTTCTTCTCCTTCCTTTCAATCCGTTTTCAAGGTGAGTGCGTGACTGTAGGTCCGTTATTCATTAGAGATTGTTTGATTTTGAGTTTATGTTGTTGTTTATGAGTTGTTCTTCGTTTTTGTGTGGTTTGATGCGTTTATGGGGGTTGAATCCCATTGATTGGTGTTAGATTTTACTATTTTCGCACTGTTTCTTCGCGTTTGGTTTCTGGGCGTCGAGCCGGTGTCGAGCGACACTCGATGAGTGTCGATCGACACTCGGGAGGCTGGCGTCGATCGACACCATTCAGGTGTCGGTCGACACCAACCTGGGTGTCAGGAAACGTGGGTGTTTCCTGACAGGGATGGTTTATATTGTTGTTTTGTGTGGAGCATGGTTACTGATATTGATTATTGTGATGTATTGTCTATTGTTTGACGTAATTGGCCTGTAGGCAGGATGATCCACTCACTAAGTATTTATGATAATACTTACGCATCTCTATTCCAATGTGATGCAGGTAACAGCAATGTTCTTCCGCGGAAAGAGACCGAGAGAAGAGGATGATGAGATTAGGAATTTGATTCTGGCTTTGTTGTTATGGTTGACCAGAAATTCATGAGTTTAGGGTGTTAGTCTTTATTTCAATAATGTGGCAAACCTGGTGTTTAGGTTGCTAGAGTTTATTCTTTATTGGTTTTATTCTTTATTGGTTATTGTTGAATAATTATTTATGATTTAATAATATTGGTTTTCTTCCGCATTGTGTTGTTGAATTAGCTGTTGAGGATTAATATTTATGGGAATATTAATCTGGGCTAATTAATTAAAAAAAAAAAAGGTTTGGTTGTTTCATTAGGAATTTGATTCTGACTCTTTTGTTGTGGTTGACCAGGAATTCGTGATGTTAGGGTGTTAGACTTTATTTAATTAATGTAGCAAACCTGGTGTTTAGGTTGCTTATTGGTTTTATTGGTTTTATTCTTTATTGGTTATTTGTTGAACGGCTTTTTATGATTTAATATTATTGATTTCTTTATGAGAATTTCCGCATTGATAATTATTATAATCATTTATAAAAAAAAAAAAATCTTGGTTGTTTCATTTTGGTATCAGAGCAAATACGGTTTTAGGACTGTTAGCATTGAGTGAATTGGACTATGTGGTTAATTGATTATGTGAGTTAGTCAGTTAGTGGTCTAGTCTCATCCTCTCGGTCTTCCAGTTTTCCGCGGGTAAGTGAGTTGGATATTTGGTGTGTCGTGTTTTGGTTTGTGTGTTGACTTTGCTCTTTTTCTGTACTTGGTGGTAGTGCAGAGAGATGGACGCAGGTCGTGGTCGTGGCCGTGGTCGTGGTCGCGGTGCAGCCCGTGGGGGCAGAGGAGCTGGTCGCGGTGGGCGAGCAGCGGGTCGTGGAGGTCGGGGTGCTGGTCGTGGAGTGCCAGAGGCTGAGGTTTCCGTAGAGAGTGCAGCGCCTAGTGTGGCGGCAGCGTCGGTGACACAGTCTGTTTCGTTGGCCGGTGGGGCTAACTCAGGTGCCAGTGGTGGCGCAGGAGCTGGAGCGGTTCCCGGTGGGGGCGCTGCTTTAGCTCAGGGAGAGTTGATTGTGGGGCTACTGACGCAGTTCTTGGCACGTCTTCCTCAGTCAGTTCCACAGCAGGCTCCGGTTGCACCTCCAGCGGCCGGGGCACAGGTTGGTGCCGGGGCACATGTTGGTGCCGGTTTTGTTGAGCAGCAGGAGGCTGCGGTGCAGCAGGGTGTTGCAGTTGGGTTTTCGCCTTATCGTGAGATGATGAGGGAGATGCAGAGGATTGGCACGCCTACGTTTGAGGGCGGTGTTACTCCAGAGCAGGCTGACGAATGGCGTCAGAGGTTGGAGCGGAACTTCGATTTTGTTCGTTGTCTAGAGCAGTTTCAGGTCGAGTTGGCAGTGCACTACCTTGGAGGTGATGCACATTTGTGGTGGAGGTCTGTTAGGACCAGGAGAGAGGTTTGGACTTGGGTTGACTTCGTCGAGGAGTTCAACCACAAGTTTTTCCCTCAGGAGGCTCGTGACAGGCTGCAGTTGAGGTTTTTAGACTTGACGCAGGGTGAGAGGTCTGTACGGGAGTATGATGCAGAGTTTTGCAGGTTGTTGGTTCATTCTGGTGGTGAGCTGATCAGTGAGCGGGCATTGACGTCGCGGTTTCTTCAGGGACTTCGGAGGAACATCAGGACTCAGTGCAGAGGTGGTATGTACCACACTAGAGCGGGTTTAGTGGAGTTGGCAGCTTCCATTGAGGAGGACCTGCGTGAGCCGGTGAGTACGGCAGTTGTTCCAGTTGCAGTTGCTCCTGCTACCCATCCTCGGGGCTAGCAGCAGCATCAGCAGCGCAGAGGTTACAGTTCTGGTTACGGCAGGGGCAGTAGGCCTGCGTAGGGCCAGAAGAGGAGAGCAGAGGAGATATCTGTTAGTAGACCGAGTACGGGTGGTTGTTTTGGGTGTGGGAGTCTGGATCACAGAGTTGCGACTTGCCCCAAGAGGGCGGGATCCAGAGAGACTACAGTGTGCTTCTACTGCAGGGAGCCGGGGCATATCAAGACAATTTGTCCCAAGTTGCAGCAGAGAGCAGTGGCAGCGGCGATTCAGCCGTTGGCTATTCAGTCAGCAGCGCAGGTTGCGGCGTTGCAGTCGGGTGGAGCGCCGAGAGTTTATACTTCGGCAGAGGTGGGCCAGACTAGTCAGTCAGGCCAGATCACAGGTAAAATCTTGACTCAGACTTTTAAATTCTTAAGGTAGAATTGTTGGTGTTGTCTGTTTCTGTTATTTTACTGTGTTAGAGTTAGAGGTTCTCAACACTTGTGGAATTGTGTAGGGACCTTGTTAGTTGGCGGTTTTGAGTCTCATGTGTTGTTTGACTCGGGAGCATCTAATTGCTTCATTACTCCGGAGAGAGCTGAGGGTAGTGGTATTCGGAGTAGCGATGGCGAGGCTTCAAGCTTTGTCAAGGTGGCCGGTGGTGGTTATTTGGCTACTTCGGGCAGAGCTAGAACAGTTGATGTGCAGATTGCGGGGCAGTCTATGCCAGCAGACTTGGTCATCAGTCCAGTGGAGCTGTATGACGTGATTTTGGGGATGGACTGGTTATCTCTATACCGAGTTCATTTGGATTGCACAGAGGTAGAGTTGTGTTTGAGTGGGATGTAGGGAAGTTGGTTTATCAGGGAGTGAGACCGACTTCAGGGAGTATAGTGATTTCAGCTATTCAGGCAGAGCAGTTGTTAGAACGGGGCTGCGAAGCCTATTTGGCGACGATCACTATGACAGTGTCCAGTGGTGAGGTGGTTCTACAGGATATTCAGGTTGTCCAGGATTTTGAGGATGTATTTCGGTCGCTGAAGGGATTGCCACCATCTCGGTCAGATCCTTTCACGATTGATTTAGAGCCCGGGACAGCTCCGATATCGAAGATACCTTACAGTATGGCTCCAGCAGAGATGGCAGAGCTGAAGAAGCAGCTAGAGGACCTTTTGAGTAAAGGGTTCATCAGACCTAGTGTTTCGCCGTGGGGAGCGCCAGTGTTGTTTGTTAAGAAGAAGGATGGCAGTTTTCGGTTGTGCATTGATTACCGGGGACTTAACCGAGTCACAGTAAAGAACAGGTACCCACTTCCGAGGATCGATGAGTTGTTGGATCAGTTGAGAGGTGCTACTTGGTTCTCCAAGATTGACTTGGCATCGGGTTATCATCATATTCCGATAGATGAGGCAGATGTCCGGAAGACAGCTTTTCGGACGAGGTATGGGCATTTCGAGTTTGTGGTCATGCCTTTTGGTTTGACTAATGCGCCGGCAGCTTTCATGAGATTGATGTACGACGTGTTCAGGGAGTTTCTGGACGTGTTTGTCATCATTTTCATAGATGATATTTTGGTGTATTCGAGGAGTCCAGACGAGCATGCGGCTCATTTGAGGCTTGTTTTGGAGAAGCTTCGAGAGCAGAAGTTGTATGCTAAGTTGAGCAAGTGCAGTTTTTGGCAGCGAGAGATGGGTTTTCTTGGCCATATTGTTTCTGCAGAGGGAGTTTCTGTGGATCCGGCTAAGATAGAGGCTATCAGGGATTGGCTAGACCGAGTAGTGCTATCGAGATCAGGAGTTTTCTGGGTTTAGCAGGCTACTACAGGAGATTCTTCAAGGGGTTTGCGAGTATGTCTCAGCCGACGACGAGGTTGACTGGCAAGGATGTGCCGTTTGTGTGGTCGCCTGAGTGCGAGGAGAGCTTTGGAAAGCTCAATGAGATGTTGACTAGTACACCAGTGTTGGCATTACCCGACCCGGGGAAGCCATATGTTGTGTACACAGATGCTTCAGGTGTTGGACTTGGTTGTGTTTTGATGCAGGAGGGCAGAGTGATTGCCTATGCTTCGAGGCAGTTGTAGGGCAGTGAGCGCAACCGTCCTACGCATGATCTTGAGTTGGGAGCAGTGGTTTTTGCACTCAAGATTTGGAAGTCTTATCTTTATGGTGGCAGAGTGCAGATCTTCACAGATCACAAAGCATATTTTCACTCATCCTTTGCTGAATGCGAGGCAGACGCGTTGGGTGGAGTTTCTGGCAGACTATGACCTGGATATTGTTTACCATCCGGGCAAGGCCAATTTGGTGGCAGATGCTTTGAGTCGACGGAGGGTTGATTCAGATAGAGAGCGTGGTGTTGAGGCTTTGGTCAGCGAGAATAGTACATTGCATCTTTGTGCTATTTCAGAGGAGCCTTTGGGTTTAGAGGCAGCTGATCAGGCAGATTTACTCAGTAGGATCAGAGTGGCGCAGCAGAGTGATCAGGGTTTGATTGATGCTTCGCAGGCGGTCGGTTCTGAGTATCAGGTCTCTTCGAATGGGACTATCTTGGTTCGTGGGCGAGTTTGTGTGCCCAAGGATGAGGAGTTGAGGCATGAGGTTTTGAGAGAGGCTCATTCGAGCAAGTTTTTGATTCATCCGGGTGCGACCAAGAAGTACCGTGACCTCAAACGGTATTATCATTGGGTTGGGACGAAGAGAGATGTGGCAGATTGGGTTGCGAGGTGCAACACTTGTTCTTTGGTCAAGGCAGAGCATCAGGTGCCTAGTGGTCTTCTGCAGAGTTTACCCATTCCAGAGTGGAAGTGGGATATGATCACTATGGATTTTGTTGTGGGATTGCCTATCTCACAGACTTTCGATGCTATTTGGGTCATTGTGGATCGCTTGACCAAGTCAGCACATTTCTTGGCCATCAAGAAGACAGATGGAGCGGCTGTCTTGGCTAGGAAGTTTGTGCGAGAGATTGTGAGGCTGCATGGAGTGCCAGCTAGTATTGTGTCGGATAGAGATCCGAGGTTTGCTTCAGAGTTTTGGAGGGCATTTCAGACTGAGATGGGCACTAAGGTGCACATGAGTACAGCGTATCATCCGCAGACAGATGGGCAGTCAGAGAGGACTATTCAGACTTTGGAGGATTTTCTTAGGATGTGTGTATTGGATTGGGGTGGTCATTGGGCTGATCATCTGTGTTTGGCAGAGTTTGCGTATAACAACAGTTTTCAGTCTAGTATTGGCATGGCTCCTTATGAGGCTTTGTATGGGAGGCCATGCAGGACACCGTTATGCTGGACCCAAGTGGGGGAGCGCAGCATTTTTGGAGCTACTTTTGTTCAGGAGACGACGGAGAAGATCCGTGTCTTGAGGCTGAACATGAAGGAGGCTCAGGATAGACAGAGGAGTTATGCAGATAGGCGGCGACGTGAGCTTGAGTTTCAGGTGGGAGATATCGTTTATCTCAAGATGGCTATGTTGAGGGGCCCTAACAGGTCCATAGCAGAGAACAAGCTCAGTCCGCGTTTTATGGGTCCGTTTCCAGTGGTGGAGCGAGTTGGGCCAGTGGCTTTTCGGTTGGAGTTGCCACCGATTATGAGCGCCTTTCACAAGGTGTTTCATGTTTCTATGTTGAGGAGGTGTTTGCGTCCTTCAGAGGAGATAGTGGTTGAGATTCCAAAGGATCTTCAGCCAGATATGACAGTTCCGGCGGTTCCTGTGAGGATTCTTGAGAGGAGAGTCAAGGTTCTGCGGAACAAGAGGGTGCCATTGTTGAGATTCTTGTGGGACTGTAGCGGCACAGAGGAGCAGACTTGGGAGCCAGAGGCAAAGATGAAGCTGAAGTTCGGAAAGTGGTTCGACAAGCAGGCTGTGGAGTGAGCTTCTTCATCTTTGTGGTTCTAGTATTGTTTTGGTTTTGTTGTTGTTGTTGGTTTTGGATTTATGTATTTTCGTTTCGTTGTACGATATACATTTTTGGAGTTATATGAGATGGAGTTTTGCCTCATATTTTGGTTTCGCGTTTTGGATGTTACAAGTTTCTTTGGCCGGTGGGGTCATTGAAAGTTTTTGGTCATATGTTGGTACGCGTTTTAGATTTTATTACTCGTTTTGTCTAAAGGTGGTGGGCCTTTAGAGTAGACGGTGGGTCTACTTTTGTTGGGACGGTGGGTGCCCGACAGACTTATATTGGGGGTCGCTACCTCGATATGGGTTGTTTTCGTGACGGTGGGTCGCGGTTTGGATACTGTGGCGGTGGGCCGCAGTATGGATATTGTGGCGATGGGCCGCAATATGGATATCGTGACGGTGGGTGACGGTATTGAGAGTAATAATATCTTGGAGACATGCGTATATCATAGGACTGAAAAATATGAGTTTTTGAGGTCTTTGAGAGACGTTTGTGTTGGGATTCGAGGACGAATCCAGTTTAGTGGGGGAGAATTGTAACATCCGCGAACCAGAAAGTTATGTTTAGAGTTGGTATCGGACGACATTAGGGGTTCGGGAGTCAATTACATATGCTCTTTGAGGTGTGAATCGAGGATTGACTGTGCATGTTCTTGTTTGATTGTTGTACAGTTGGTTTAAGGTTCATTTATCTCGAAGAAAATGTGTGAAAAGCTTCTGGATGCTTAGTGTCGATCGACACCAAAGGGTGTGTCGATCGACACCAAAGGGTATGTCGATCGACACCGGTTTGAGAAATCAATTCCGGTTTAAGTCGATTGCGCGTTCGATTGTGGTTTGAGTTGGTTTGGTCGAGGGGTGTCGACCGACACCAAGGAAGGGTGTCGATCGACACCGGTTATTGAGAAATCGACCTGTTCGATTCAAGTCGGCTGGTTTTGTTCGGTTTGGGGCAAGGAAAGCCCTAGGTCGCGATTTAAAAGTCTGTAGCCGCGAGAGAGGCTCAGTTTTCGAGGCAAAAGTGGTTTTGAGAGAAAGAGGTGATTTCCAGAGAGATTTTGGAGTTTGGAGGCTCGTTTTGTTGCTGTTCTTCGTTGTTCTATCTCTTCTCCTTCTTTCCAATCCGTTTCTAAGGTGAGTGCGTGACTATAGGTCCGTTAATCGTTAGAGATTGTGTGATTTCGAGTTTGTATTGTGTTCTTGAGTTGTTCTTATTGGAAATCGTGTTTTGGATTGTGTTGGGGCGTTGAAAACCCTTGATTATGTGTTTTTGCGATTGTTATGCGATTTTCGTTGCTGTTGGTGTCTGGGCGTCAAGCTGGTGTCGACCGACACTCGATGAGTGTCGATCGACACTCAGAAGGCTGGCGTCGATCGACACCATAGAGCTGTCGGTCGACACCATAGATGTGTCGGTCGACACCGACCTGGGTGTCAGGAAACGTGGGTGTTTCCTGACAGGGAGGCTTTATACTGTTGTTTAATGTTGAGCATTGTTATTGTTGTTGATTATTGTGATGTATTGTCTAGTGTTTGACGTAATTGGCGTGTAGGCAGGATGATCCACTCACTAAGTATTTATGATAATACTTACGCATCTCTATTCCAATGTGATGCAGGTAACAGCAATGTTCTTCCGCGGAAAGAGACCGAGAGAAGAGGATGATGAGATTAGGAATTTGATTCTGGCTCTTTTGTTGTGGTTGACCAGGAATTCGTGATGTTAGGGTGTTAGACTATATTTAAATAATGTAGCAAACCTGGTGTTTAGGTTGCTTATTGGTTTTATTGGTTTTATTCTTTATTGGTTATTTGTTGAACGGCTTTTTATGATTTAATATTATTGATTTCTTTCTGAGAATTTCCGCATTGATAATTATTATAATCATTTATAAAAAAAAAAAAATCTTGGTTGTTTCATTATTGCATCAAAAAGTTTTTTTTTAGATGCAAGAAATTTAGGAAATGATTTTGATGAAAATAAAAGCAATAATTTTGTATATCAACGAACGTATAATAAGTGAAAGGTTGTGAGTTTCGTAAATCTTACACCCCTAATACAATATGGAAATTAAAAGAAAAAATGAACAACTATATGACAAATATGAAAAAAATAAAGAATAAAGTAAATACAGACATAGTGAAGAAAAAAGTTGATAAATTTTTTTTTTCTTAAAGAAAAAACAAAAAAATTAAGAAAATATAGTAAAACTTCTTATTTAATATAAATAAAGTTTAGAAGATTATTATAATTAAAAAAATCAATTAATTAATAACTCTATAAATTAATAAAATATCAAAGTCCTAACATTATTAATTTATAGAGTTTATACCGCAGTTGGGCATGTGGATAACTCATTAATTTGACGAATAACGATAACAATCGTGTGTCTAGTCCGATTAACCAGATAGTTGGGCATGTAGCTCCTTAGTTTGTTGCATATGCTGATAACACAAAGACAACGTTTTGTGTTGCATTTTTTTCAACATGTGATTAATAAATAAAATAGTATCTGTTAGTACCGGAATTAGCACAATTCCTTGAGCCCGTCATAATTAATAACAATGCAAAAGCCCGGCCCATATTCACCTTAACCTCCTCAGAAAAATGGCAAGTCTTGAGGAGAAAGGTAAATCTTGGGAAAAATGTCAATATAGAGATGCATCTCCTTGAAGAATGGAAAGAGATAATTACAAAGGGAATATTTTCTTTATGGAGAAAGAAGGAAGATATTCACGCAAGCCGACCTCCTCTCCTTATAAATAGAAGACCCCTCATTACTTGAAGAGGATCCGGAGATTGATACACAACAGCTGAGAGCAGAGAGGCAAAAACCCTAGCATAAATTCGTCCTTATTCTTTGTTTACTCTTTTCCTTCGATTTCGTCTCGGCAAGCTTGTCGCCGAGACGCTTTTCCTTTGTAATCTCTTTTCATCTTCCAAGTTTAATAAGACTATTTTCCCAGTTTCCAATAACTCATCTGAAATATCCCGTCGCATAAACGTGTGCTATTTCCAGAATCAACAATTGGCGCCGTCTGTGGGGACTGGGAATAGTCTTCTTGCAATCTTAAGCTTGAAGATGACTAGCGAAAGCAAAGACGAACAGAACGAGCTAACGCTCGACGAGTTCGGAAATCATGTCGTCGACACTTGCGATAAGACTCTGCAACTGCAAGCAGATATGTCTGTCGACGACATCGAACAGTTCCAGCATTAACTTGGCGAATTTGTCAATCTCGTCGCCAGCACGCGCGACGAGACGCCTCCGCTGTCTGCTGATTGTTCTGTCGCAACGCGAGTGCTAATCTCGCAAGCAGATATGTCTGTCGACGACATCGAACAGTTCCAGCAGGAACTTGACGAATTTGGCAATCTCGTCGCCAGCACGCGTGACGAGACGCCTCCGCTGTCTGCTGATTGTTCTGTCGCAACGCGAGTGCTAATCTCGCAAGCAGATCTGTCTGTCGACGACATCGAACAGTTCCAGCAGGAACTTGACGAATTTGGCAATCTCGTTGCCAGCACGCGCGACGAGACGCCTCCACTGTCTGCTGATTGTTCTGTCGCAACGCGAGTGCTAATCTCGCAAGCAGATCTGTCTATCGATGACATCGAGCAAGTCCAGAAGGAACTAGACGAATCTGGCAATCTCGTCCGCCGCAATCTGGCGATCTCGAAAACCGCAACACGACTGTTGATCTTGAAAGCAGATCTGTCTGTCGACGACGAGCAGCGGGAGTTCAACGAAATTGGCGATCTCGTCACGAGCACACGCGACGAGACGCCACTGCCGACCGCTGATTGTCGTGCCACACCACTAGCACGCGACGAGATCCTACCACCAGCACGCGACGAGATCCTGCCGCCAGCACCTGATGAGACGCCACAGCCGGCTGCTGATCATCCTGGCACATTACCAGTAGTAATCTCGCAAGCACATCTGTCCGTCGACGTCGAACAACACCAGCAGGAGTTCGACGAATCTGGCGATCTCGTCACGAGCACGCGAGACGAGACGCCGCTGCTGACTGCCGATTGTCATCCCGCACTACCAACTCAGGACGAGATGCCACCGGATTCTGACCATCGTGACACTTCATCAGCATGTGACGAGACTCCGCGATCAGCTCGCGTCGAGAATCCGCAGCCGACCGCTGATCGTCGTACCGAACCATCAGCTCACGACGGGGCTTCGCCACCGGCTCGTGTCGAGATTCCGCGACCAGCTTGCGACGAGACTCCGCGAACGGCTCTCGCCGAGACTATGTCACCAGCTCATGACAATACTATGTCGTTCTGCAACGAGACTCTACCGCTAGCATGCGACGAGACTCCACCGCTATCCGCTGATCGTTTTGCTGCACGACCAATGATGATCTCGCAAGCAGATCTCTCGGTGACAATCCGCACCGCCATGCAACCGCTCTCAAACAATCTTGATGCAACGCAAGCTCAGCAAAAGAAAACGCAAGAGCAGCTCGACGAGCTAACTCCTGTAGGTCGTCATCCTTTCGACGAGTTGCCAGCAATTAAAACCACGGGATTAAAAGTCGCAACGGCAGGTGTTAACACCAAACAAGGCAACTCGGCGAATTGGACCGCACGACCTACCAGGAGAGCCGATCTCGAAATTGGAAGAATCCATCGGTGTCTCGACGAGACCAACTCGAATATGCACCTCGTCACAAGTTCGGCACTAGAACTGACGGAAATCCTTGCCGAGACCCGAAAGAGTCCAATCACGACCAGGAGTATGCGAGACCTGTTCACCTTGACGCAATCAATGGGTGAACCCCTACGGAGTTTCATCCACAGACTCAAAAGCACATTATCTGACCTCAACGAAACTCCGGACAGCATGTCCCTCGAAGCACTTCGACACGGCCTTTGGTATAAGTCGAAATTCAAAGAAGCATTAATCCTCCAAACATGCTCGACGTTGGATGACGCACTTCATCTAGCTCAGCAATACATCCTCCTTGAGGAGGATGACAACTGCAATGCCAAGCATCTCGGCAAGGTCAAGTCGGCAATCGCTACGCCAGAAGAAGAAGATCCGGAGTCTTTACCACAAACGAAAGCTGATAAGAGATCACTCTCCTGCAGCGTGGAGAAGTATGTTGCTAAAAAACCCCGGAACCATTGGCGGCGACTTAACCAATCGCATTCGCAACAGCAACTTTCATCTCGTCAAGATGGTGTAGATGTTGTTACCAGTGACGTCGAGACACATGCAAAAGGAAATTCCCTCAACTCTCCGTCGTGGCCAGCTTTCAACCTGGCAAAAGGCTCTGAAAGCATCGCAGCTCAGTTGACCAACATCGAATATCATGGCGAGATTGATTCGAAGGCAACATACTTCAATGCCGCGACGAACGGTAGTGATGTTGCGAGTCAAACTCTACAAAATACTGTAAGAGAAATCGACCCTGGAGTAACGAAGTTACGCCGAGAGCTTAGTCTGATCAGTTCCAGAGCGAATCGCATCGCCAGCTCGGCACGCGGGATAGCTGAAATCCTTGCCGAGACGAGAAAGAGTCCTCTGACTGCTCCTCTCGGCGCGATTCCTCTGAAAGACCAGATCACTCTGCGCTTAGAGCTCTTTAATGGCCGCGACGACCCCAAAAGCTGGCTCACAACCTTCGAAATTGCTGTGAAGAAACAAAAATATGCATCACCCGAAGAGCGAGATGCAAATTTTTGACAGATTTTTGCCGAGCATCTGGATAAAGAAGCATCAATCTGGTTCTCAAACCTCCCAGCCGAATCTATCGACAGCTTCGACGACCTCGCTACGATCTTCTTGAAGCAATACTCCACGTTCAAGTCGAAAAGTTGCACAAATATTTTCGCATTGACTCAAGAGAGGCATGAACCTTTGCGTAAGTTCATAGATAGATTTCGGGTTGCAGCAACAGAGCATCACAACCTTTCTGATGAGATGGCCATCAAGGTACTAGAATGCGGTCTTTGGTTCGAATCGGAATTCAAAGCAAGTCTGATGCTTGACGAGCCAAAAAGCCTCGCAGACGCACTCTACAGATCTTCGAGATACATCTATCTCGAAGAGGCTTACGCCTGCAACTCGGCGAAATATTACTCCTAGCTCGGCAGTAATATTACTCATAGCCCGAGTCCAAAAATCGAGCAGTGATTGTAATGAACTACGAATGGCTTGATCCTAGCTTGGGTACGTGGGCAGCCTTGCAAAAGGTCCAGCTATAACTCTAATAAAATTTTATAATCCATCCGACGAGATCGGCGTTATAAATTTTATTAAAAACCTATTCTAAATAGCACTTAGAATAGCATCACTTTTTAGCAGAAGCATCAAAGTTCATCTCAGCATGAGACGAAGATGCCAGATCGGGGATAGGAGAATAAACTCGGAAAAAGACAATCAAGGTTCAAAGATGAGATCTCTGAACAATGATTTCGGCGCCGGAACAGGCGGACTGCAAACTCAACCTGAACTGGGCGCAGATGGAAACCCCATCATTCGTCCCGTCGGAAGCAATGCGAACGACGGTCACCTCAATCCTCCGCCGCAACCGGTCCCAGACGCAAAGCTCCAATCACCAACGCTGCGTTTACAGCGACCATGCAAGAAGCATCGGGCAACAGGCTCTAGCGCCGCGATGAACGGCGATACCAGCTCGGCACCCGAGATTGCGAAAGTCTTTGCCGAGACGAAAAAATCATCTCCAGCTCGTCGACAGCAGAAACATCACCTCCAGCCCGCCGTCGCCTTCAAACTCATAAACACCTTAAGTTCGAGATAACTTCTCCTTGATGAGCCGCTGTCAAGTTCGAGATAACTTCTCCTTTACGAGACGCTGTCAAGTCCGAGATAACCTCTCCTTGACGAGACGCTGTCAAGTCCGAGATAATTTCTCATTGACCAGCCGCTGTCAAGTTTGAGATAAGTTCTCCTTGACGAGCCGCTGTCAAGTTCGAGATAATTTCACCTTGGCCGCTTTCTCAAACTTGGCCTTCTTCAGGGCAGAAGCAGCCCTGAAAGCACGACGAAGCATTCAAATCGTCAGCAATAAGCAATAAACTGCACAGTTAAATCAAAGTAAAAAAAGAGTTATTTCTTCCTCTACGCGATGGAAGATTTTGTAGTCTTCGGAGGATCACTCGACTCGGCAGTTGAGTCGGTTCTCCTCCTTTCGGGGGGGAGTAGGGTACTTGGATGGCCTCGGCAGCAGACGCAGCTGGCCTCCTCTTAAGCACCATCTTCCTTGGACGATTTGGTTTAACTACAAAGCATTTTTGCAAAAAATCAATGGCAAGCATAGTCATGACGAGATGGAGACGTTCTGGAACAAATCTGAAGAGCATTACTCAGAATCGTAAACAGCATAAGCCGAAGAAAAATCACCTTCACGTCCAACTCAGCCTAAAGCGCTATAGCATATGAAGGAAAAATCATGTCGGATCAGCAGATCATTTCGTCGACAGACTCATCCCGTCAATGGCATGTCTTTACTTTGCTGATTCGTTCGACCGTATAAACCGGAATACAACGAATCACTTCGTCAATGAATGCGTGAGCAACACGTCTCTTCATCGATGAATCTCTTCGTCGACGAGTGATCAACAGATCCCTCATTGACGAGTCGAAAGCAAATGACGAGTCGAGAAGCATTCTCGGCATTGTCAAGATAAAACCTCGCATGGTTTTGAGCTATACAAGGAAGTTTGGCGATGCTAGGGCCTTACATGTTCTGTATTCAACTCAAGAATCAATCGACGTCTCGACGAGACCAACTCGAACGCACATCTCGTCACAAGTTCGGCACTAGAACTGGCGATGGTTCTCGTCAAGACCCAAAAAGGAATAAGTCGGAACAGCTAACTTTCGCATCCACCTCGGCCTAAAGTGCTCGCACATAAGCAAATCTAAAAGAAATTGATTTATTACATCTCTCCAGCTTGAGAAAACACCGCAAAGCATGTCATTCCGTCCGATTGATCAAGCATGATCAATTCGTCGATAGAAATTTGACGAGTCACTTCATGGATGAGTCACCTCGTTAACGAATTTTCGACAGGTTCGATCACTTCGTCGATGAGGTCCGGCATAACAGAGATTCTATGCTTAGCATCGCATCACAGCAGCACTTCATATATTCCGCCATTGATCATCTCGGCATATAAGCTTTATGCCAGGATTAGTATCATCGCGACGTTATCTCTGTCCACTTCCGATCGGCTCGGCATAACTAATGTTTTATGTCCAGCTTAGCATCAGATTACCTGACGGTCTCGGCAGGAATGCTTCTTGCCGTGCATTATCGTCTTTCCCGGCCTAAAGCGTCGAAGCATCTATCACGTCGGCGAAGAATGACTTCATCTCTTCGTCGACGAACGAAAGATCAACGAATCATGTGGTCGTCAAGCAATCAGTAGTGATTGTCAAAAGCATCTCGTCAACGAGTAATCGACAAACTCACTTCGTCGTCGAATGATCGACGAGTCATTCGTCTTGCATCGCTGAAGTAAAATCAGAAGCATCTGAAACGAACTACGAATGGCTTGATCCCAGCACGGGTACGTAGGCAGCCTTTTCACCGAGGCGCAGCTGTAACTTAATAAAAATAAAAAGCTGTTTTATTTTATTAATTCGCTTGTATGCATGCATCTTTTTCTGAATCATTGAGAAATATTCCATCTCGGCAGAAAACCTCAAGCAAGAATTTCCTGATTAACTTAGGTCAAAACAGATGTTTTGGTGTGCCTAGTGAGCTCGGCAAAATCAGAGTCATAAAATTCCTTTAGTACTCGGTAAATTAATGAGTCTCAAAGCCTCTGGAACTCGGCAGTATAAAGAGTCCTTGTCTACGAGCTCGGCAAATAAAGAGAGTCTCGAAGCTACTCTGAAGCGCACGCATAAAAGAGTAGTGTCGACGTTCTGGCCAAACGGTTGACCGCACATCGCACCCAGTGGACTGATCATCCCCCATTCTTCAAGAATGACGCACTACAAGTCGAGAGCACGCATATCTCGCACGACCCTAAGCCATATGGGCAAGAAAAAATCGCTACCTTGTTAATCATATTCGACTTAGCGGCGTAGGAGTAATTCGAATTTCTAGACTTCGGTTCCTGTTACCGGCCTAAAAAGCGCCACCGCAAACAGATCCAAAAAGCACGGATCGGTGTCTCTGAAAAATGAGAATTCTGACGAGCTGCGTGACATCGCATCTCGTCAAATGCACAGCATTGTCATAGCGAGTAGCATCTCGTCACGACAGAACTTGAGGACGCCGAGTTGTCTCGGCAAGTTGAACCACTTGTCTAATGACGATTAGACACTTGAATCATTCCGCTAGATTGACAACATAGTGCACCTCATTAAAGGATATAGATTAAAAGCAGGATGTTTCAAAAAGCACGAAATCATCAACTATATTCGCGATATCCATCTCGCATAAAACAAAAAGATGAACGAGGAAGTAAAGCAAATACTTAAGTTTTAAATCCTGAAAAGCATACGGATTAAAACCCTCCCGGGCAATGTTGTTCCATCGGCATGAGTCGCCGCGACTAATGAAAAAGAAGAGTTATGAAAAGCAGAAAAAGGAGAGAATAGAGATGGAGTCCTAAACAGCCTCGGCCTCGGAAGCATCCGGACCCGATCTCGTCCCGGCTTCAGCAATAGCCGCTCCCGAACTCTCTCTCGTCGGCGACCCACCAATTATCAGCTCGGCAAGATTGGGCCTGAAAGTATGATACATTGTCCCAAATTGGTCTAAATTTATGGGGGTCACCCATGAATAGTCAAAGCGCAAAGATCAATGACGAGCATAGTCAAAACGCAAAGGGAAGAGAGTTAGTACATAAACTAACCCAGAGAATGACGAGATGAATTGTAATGCATTCTACACGCGTCGTGGGTCCATCTCGTCAAAAGCATACTCTAGCATGAAAGGGAATATCGGAAAACGCACTCCGAATTCTGAATAATCGCGAAACCATCTTGGAGGAGCATCGGCAGGATGTTGACGAGATGAAGGGATTCAGATCTCAACGGCATCAGGGATGAAGCTTCTTTTCTTGAGCGCCGAGACCATTGACTGACTATCGCCTGCAACATTCGCACCATTGCGTGACCTGACATCTCGACCTTTTCATGACGCGATCTGGAACCTCCATCTTGTCAAAGATCCACCTCAAAATCCGCAGCCAAGTCTCCACCAAACGGATAACGCCAAGACGCCTCAGCTGCAGCCATCTCGGCATCTTGACGAGATCGTTTCTTAAGGTCAACAACCCGAGCACTAAGGTCGACCACCTCGCAAACCAAACTAATGAGGTAAGCTTTAACCCAACCATTTTTCAAAGACGTTTGGCAACTCGGCAACTGAAGATGTCCGTATACGCACGCCTCGCCAATTCCCTTAGAAGAATGACGAGTTTATTCTGACGAGTATAAAGCAAAATTACTTCGTCCGAGTAAGCGAACCATGTATTGATCTCTTTGACGAGCTGAAATCAAATCTGAGAACAATCAAGTTGATTACTCAATCTCCTTGACGAGCTTCCGTCAAGTTTGAGAGAAGTAATTAATCCTCCTTGACGAGCTGCCGTCAAGTCTGAGGTAAACGGAGAATTCCTCCCTGACGAGCTGATGTCAGGTTCGAGGGAAACCATCAAAAATAAGATAATTAACCCCTCTTGATGAGCTGATATCAAGTTGATCTGAGGTGAATTATCGCAGCACCCTATTCTCCTTGACGAGCTGATGTCGAGTCCGAGATAAACGATCGATTCTCCTTGACGAGCCGCTGTCAAATCCGAGCTGAATTCTCCTTGACGAACCGCTGTCAAATCTGAGATGAATTCTCCTTGACGAGCCACTATCAAGTTCGAGATGAATTCTCCTTGACGAGCCGCTATCAAGTTCGAGATGAATTCTCCTTGACGCGACGATGTCAAGTCCGAGAAAAATCATAACAGCAATTTATTCTCCTTGACGAGCTGACGTCAAGTCCGAGAGAAATTGTCAAAAGCACATTCTACTTGCGGACAAGATGACGTCAACGTACTCTTTTCCCTTTTTATGGTTTTTATCCCATAGGGTTTTTCCATATCAAGGTTTTAACGAGGCGGTACGAATCTAAAGTCAATAACGCATCATCGCATCGGAAACGAACTAGAATCGGCACGGCATAATTGTTATTAATAGCTCCCGAGCTCCTCTCTTATACATGAAGTCCGCCGAGATCAAACTGCATTTGACTCGACGAACTGGGGGGGGGACTTATTGTTAGTACCGGAATTAGCACAATTCCTTGAGCCCGTCATAAATAATAACAATGCAAAAGCCCGGCCCATATTCACCTTAACCTCCTCAGAAAAATGGCAAGTCTTGAGGAGAAAGGTAAATCTTGGGAAAAATGTCAATATAGAGATGCACCTCCTTGAAGAATGGAAAGAGATAATTACAAAGGAAATATTTCCTTTATGGAGAAAGAAGGAAGATATTCACGCAAGCCGACCTCCTCTCCTTATAAATAGAAGACCCCTCATTACTTGAAGAGGATCCGGAGATTGATACACAACAGCTGAGAGCAGAGAGGCAAAAACCCTAGCATAAATTCGTCCTTATTCTTTGTTTACTCTTTTCCTTCGATTTCGTCTCGGCAAGCTTGTCGCCGAGACGCTTTTCCTTTGTAATCTCTTTTCATCTTCCAAGTTTAATAAGACTATTTTCCCAGTTTCCAATAACTCATCTGAAATATCCCGTCGCATAAACGTGTGCTATTTCCTGAATCAACAGTATCTACTTAGACGGTATCTACTTAGACGCTATGCCTCTTGGACGATTCAATTCAAAACCGTCTCTGAACTCGAGTAGAATAAGCTTAGACCTGGAGCAAATACCATGTAGTGTGGCAGCCACTTAAATGACTATAAATTCACTGTCTAGTAGGTTTGACATTTGTATGTTAGAAGAGTTGGAGTCTTAATTTTCAGCATACATTATAAGCTATAAAGGGACAAGCATTTGTTACATCTGTTGGATGCCATGAACCCTTGCAATTTAGTGGATTTTGTTTTATACACCTCCAAATCTACATGTATATATATAGTTTTTCTTACGATGAACGGCTATGTATGAAAATGCTAAAAAGAATTTAACAATTTATATACAGAAAAATGGAGATGTCACACGGTGACCCAAGCACGTTACGGAAATGTCAAATGCATATAAGTTTAAAAATGACTAGACAACAAATCAAATTTTAACATTTGTTTGTTTTGTTTTGGATTGAAAAAAAAATTAATTTAGAAATCATCAAGCCCCTTAGTTTAAGGTTTGGTATTGTTCTTTCAACACTTTGACTTGAGCCAGGATTGTACTTGTCAGTATCATCCAAGTAAGTACGGCAAGGAGGCAAAATACCAAATTTGATTACAAACATTTTTTTTGTCTTTTGTAGGGGAAAAACATGACTTAATATTTCATGTTTTTTTCATATAAGTAAGTAAAATTAAATTGCCAAAAATAGACCACAAATTGATTTTTTCTATTCAACTAGACCACAATTTGAAACAATTGCAAAACTAACATTTTCTACAGTAACAGTACCTCACACTCTCTTATGAACAAACAAAAAAACGCATGCCACGATTACGATTTTAACCTCCAGACGCTGTGGTAGACAAACATGGAGATTTACCATGTAGATCTACCATGTAGATCTACCAAATAATTAAACTTTAAATTTAAATTATAAATTAAATAAAAAATAATTTGACAACAAAACCTGTATGAATAATTAAAAGATAGACATTATCATCTACAAAAAATATGATTGAATACAAATGAATCATTTATAGATAAGCAAAAACATTTAGGTTAAAACATATAAATGTGTGAGGTCTACCATGTAGATCTACCACATAATTAAATCTTAAATTTAAATTAAAAATTAAAAAAAAAATTTGACAAAAACACTTGTATGAATAATTAAAATATAGATATTATCATCTACAAAAAATATGATTGAATACAAATGAATCATTTATAGATAAGCAAAGACATTTAGGTTAAAACATATAAATGTGTGAGGTCTACCATGTAGATCTACCACATAATTAAATCTTAAATTTAAATTAAAAATTAAAACAAAAATACTTTGAAATATTTTTTTCACAAATAACGAAATAATAGACATTTAACGTCTACTAAAAATATGATCTCAGAAAAATGCATGAATCTATAAATATCATGAATATATAGTTCATAAGGATAAGAGTTTGAGTAGATTGTTTAGGGTTGAATGGTGTAAGTTGTAGGGTTTTGAAAATTTCTAGACCAATTGTTGTTTTTGGTTTGTTATACGATTCAATGTTCGTTTATTTGTTATCCAAACTGTAAAATGACAATAGGGTAAGCACATTGTTACAAAATTTTTTCTAAATTATTCGATTTAGTGTTTAGGGTAAAGTAGATCTACCATGTAGATCTACCAAATAATTAAACTTTAAATTTAAATTACAAATTAAATAAAAAATAATTTGACAACAAAACCTGTATGAATAATTAAAAGATAGACATTATCATCTACAAAAAATATAATTGAATACAAATGAATCATTTATAGATAAGCAAAGACATTTAGGTTAAAACATATAAATGTGTGAGGTCTACCATGTAGATCTACCAGGTAGATCTACCAAATAATTAAATCTTAAATTTAAATTAAAAATTAAAAAAAAAAAAATTTGACAAAAACACTTGTATGAATAATTAAAATATAGACATTATAATCTACAAAAAATATGATTGAATACAAATGAATCATTTATAGATAAGCAAAGACATTTAGGTTAAAACATATAAATGTGTGAGGTCTACCATGTAGATCTACCTGGTAGATCTACCATGTAGATCTACCACATAATTAAATCTTAAATTTAAATTAAAAATTAAAACAAAAATACTTTGAAATATTTTTTTCACAAATAACAAAATAATAGACATTTAACGTCTACTAAAAATATGATCTCAGAAAAATGCATGAATCTATAAATATCATGAATATATAGTTCATAAGGATAAGAGTTTGAGTAGATTGTTTAGGGTTGAATGGTGTAAGTTGTAGGGTTTTGAAAATTTATAGACCAATTGTTGTTTTTGGTTTGTTATGCGATTCAATGTTCGTTTATTTGTTATCCAAACTGTAAAATGACAATAGGGCAAGCACATTGTTACAAAATTTTTTCTAAATTATTCGATTTAGTGTTTAGGGTAAAGTAGATCTACCATGTAGATCTACCAAATAATTAATTCTTAAATTTAAAATAAAAATTAAATAAAAAATAATTTGACAACGAAACCTGTATGAATAATTAAAAGATAGACATTATCATCTACAAAAAATATGATTGAATACAAATGAATCATTTATAGATAAACAAAGATATTTAGGTTAAAACATATAAATGTGTGAGGTCTAGCATGTAGATCTACCTGGTAGATCTACCAAATAATTAAATCTTAAATTTAAATTAAAAATTTAAAAAAAAAAATTTGACAAAAACAGTTGTATGAATAATTAAAATATAGACATTATCATCTACAAAAAATATGATTGAATACAAATGAATCATTTATAGATAAGCAAAGACATTTAGGTTAAAACATATAAATGTGTGAGGTCTACCATGTAGATCTACCATGTAGATCTACCATGTAGATCTACCACATAATTAACCTAGCGGGAATCCCAAAATTTCAAATAGACGGTGGATTTGGGGGGGATTTGAAACGTTTCGGTAATTTCGTGGTAGACCGTAGCGGTAGACCTCAGTTATAAAATAACCGGCTGAATTTGTTGTAATGAACCGTAAATTGAACACCTGAACCGAGATTAATTGTAATAACCAACCGTACATTTGAACCGTTGTATATAATTCGATTTTTACCTTGAACTGTAAATTTTTAGGGTTTGTTAGAAGTTGAATTCGGCGCTCTCGAGAGGTGATTTTCTTCGATTTCCGTGTCCGACGCCGTTTGCTTCGACGCCGTTTGCTTCGACGCCGTTTGTTCTGCCGCCGTTTGCTCCGCCTCCGTTTGCTCCGCCTCCGTTTGCTCCGCCTCTGTTTGCTCCGCCTCCGTTTGTTCACGCCGGTAATATCGCCGCCCTCTATCTAGTATCGTTAACATATATCATTTCTGTCGGGGCTAACGGTTTATTGTTCGCAATATGTACAAATTGGTGCCGTCTTCGGTCCGTCGACATTGGTAGAGTCGGAGCGCTCCTGTCGATTCCCTTTCCCGGTAATAACTCAGTCACTCACTCTTCTTACCATTTCCACTTTGTATAACCACATATAATCTCACCGAACTCATGTGTCATTTTGTTTTTAGATCTCGTTTCAGACATAGTTTCCCGCTGATATACAGGTATAATCTATAACTCATTCATGTCGTTTCTTCTTCGACATTTCGGCTGAAACATAGGTCAGTGTTGTTTGGGAAGAGCAAACCATAGAACTGATACGTAGACATGCAGTAGACGTTTGCAGTAGACCTTTGCAGTAGACCTTTCCTGTAGACCTTTGCAGTAGACCTTTCCTGTAGACCTATCCTGTAGACCTTTGCAGTAGACCTTTGCATTTGCAGTAGACCTTTGCAGTAGACCTTTGCAGTAGACCTTTTCAGTAGACCTTTTACGTAGACATTTTACGTAGACCTTTTACGTAGACCTTTTACGTATACTGAATTGGTCTTTCTCTGACTACTGTGATATGTCTTGCAGAATGAAGAACCCAACCTTTCCAAGAAGGTTTTACACAAGAGGAGATGAACCCGAACCCCAAAAAAGCATTGCCTACTACAGCAACGACAGAAAGCTGTTCACTGCCGTGAAGGGACTCTTGAGTGATGCCGAGTGGGAAACGCTCTGCGACTCGCGAGTTGGTGTCTTCTGCAGGTTTCATGACCTTAAATTCGAGTGGTCTTCGAAAGTGGTCCACACTATGCTCTCATTCCAGTTAGAGTGCAAGAGGAAGTATGAGATCTGGAGTGCGGTTGGTGCAAACCCACTTAGATTTTCCCTGCATGAATTTGAATATCTCACCGGCCTCAACTGCGACTATGTAGAGGATGAGGATCTTGATGACCCCAAGTGTGAGGTTACTCAACAGATGAGAGCATTCTGGGAGAGGCTCGGAGTAGACGTTGAGGCTGGTCCGAGTCAACATCAGCTCACACAAGCATGCCAATGGGCAACACACTGGCCGAGTGAGGACAAACTTAGGCTGGGTTACTTGGCCATGTACGCAGGCTTTATTGTGGCTCGGAGAACCACTTCCAAAACTCCGGTGAACCTGGCCAGATTAGTGATGGATGAAGAGAAGTTTGAGAGTTATCCGTGGGGGCGTGTAGCTTTCAAGAACCTGATTCAAGCCATCAAAGGAGCAGAGCTATGGAAGTCTGGATATGTGATGGATGGGTTTGTTGAGGTGCTACAAGTATGGGCCTATCGTTTCATGCCTGAATTCGGAGCCAATTTTGGTGCACCCATACCAAACGCTCCAGAGGTGCCGCTCCTGGCCTACAAAGGTATATGGGGCTTAAGAAACATTGGACAAACCATACTGAAGCAGGTACATACTTTGTTTTCAGACTAATGTAGACCTCTTAGCATGAACTCTTACGTAGACCTTTTACGTAGACCTTTTACGTAGACCTTTCCAGTAGACCTATTACGTAGACCGATTAATGTAGACCTCTTAGCATGAACTCTTACGTAGACCTTTTACGTAGACCTTTTACGTAGACCTTTTACGTAGACCTTTTACGTAGACCTTTCCAGTAGACCTATTACGTAGACCGATTACGTAGACCTCTATAGTAGACCTCTATAGTAGACCTCTTTAATAACTTTACCTTATGTTTGTAGGTGAACTTTGAGCACTGCGTATTGGTGGAGAGAGATCTTGTTTACCCAAAGTGGGATGATGATGAAGATGACCCGAAGGTTGAGAATATTATCAAGGCACTATACGGTGAACTAGGTGGTAGAAGGAAGTGGAAGTCGGACGACTGGAATCTTCATGGTGTAATGGTGGCCAAGAATGCTAAATCCGGGGAGTCTGCGAAGAGGAAAAGATTAGCAGACCATGGAGAGGAGATGCAGAAGAGGCAGTGTCCGGAGACCGTTTCCGTTGCTGACGAAGGCTTCAGTCGCTTTGAGGAGAAGATTAAGAAGCTGTTTGAAGAGTGCAGCGAGAAGTTGACTGCGGAGATGAAGTTGGGCTTCGAACAGACTGATGCCAGGTTGTGAACCCTAACTGAGAAGGTGGTCAGCATAGAAGAAACCATCCGGGTTATGAAAGATGCATCAAGGCATGCGGAGCCCGAAGAGTCTAAGGAGCCTAAGCCTAAGGAGCCTGAGAAGCCTAAGGAGCCTACGCCTAAGGAGCCTGAGAAGTCTGTGAAGGATGACGAGCCTTCCGGTGAAGAGGAGAATGATGCAGAGGAGAAAGTTGGCGATAACACTGCCACTTCTGTGAAGAAGGTTACCGAGACAGATACCACTCCTACGAAGAAAAAAGATCGGGTTAGTGCTGATCCTGTACCTGATAGAGTCCTTCGAGTCAGGCGTAAGCCTAAGAAGTACTTGTAGTTTATTTTGGTTTTGCTGATATTGTTTTTTTATATGCCTGAACCTTGTTTGGTTCGTGTAAAACCTGAGAATATTTGTGCCATTTATACAAACATTGTTTGATACATACTTGGTTCACATTTGCAGAAACAACATATATCTCCATGCGGGAGTGACAACGGTAACGATTCGGAGCTCGTTTTTATTAAGTCGCATAAGCCATCAAAAGAAGAGCGAAGGGAGGACACGAAGAAGCAACAACTAAAACAACAAGCAGCAATACTTGTTGCACAAGCAAACGTAGATCGTCAGCGACAGCTTGCCGCATCTCAACGGTCTCCGTATGTAGGAAATAGAACAGTGAAGGACATCATTGGAAAGCAACGGTTTGGGTACGATCCGTTCACGCCAGTAGATAAGGATAGGCTCTCAGCACTTAAGAAGGAGTTTAAAGGCATTTTGTAAGTAGTTTCTTAAAATTCCTCTTAATAATTATATTTATCCTGATTGTTTGATTAGTAACTGAGTGTTTTCTGTCTTCTATCCAGTGGCCCTAAGAAACCTCTTTGGGACGCTGAACCTCAACTCCACTGGTGGTGGGAATTAGTCACCCAGACAGAATGGCTTGCGGATACGGTAGACCTTTATTCTTATGCTTTTCATGCGCGTAGACCTTTTCAGTAGACCTTTCCTGTAGACCTATCCTGTAGACCTTTCCTGTAGACCTTTATTCTTATGCTTTTCATGCGCGTAGACCGTTTCAGTAGACCTTTCCTGTAGACCTTTCCAGTAGACCTTTCCTGTAGACCTTTATTCTTATGCTTTTCATGCGCGTAGACCGTTTCAGTAGACCTTTCCTGTAGACCTTTCCTGTAGACCTTTCCAGTAGACCTTTCCTGTAGACCTTTATTCTTATACTTTTCATGCGCGTAGACCGTTTCAGTAGACCTTTCCTGTAGACCTTTATTCTTATGCTTTTCATGCGCGTAGACCGTTTCAGTAGACCTTTCCTGTAGACCTTTATTCTTATGCTTCCCATTTCTTCAGCGTTCTAACGTGCATGTATATTTCAAAAATATTTTCAGCACATGGATGTAGTCTTGGACTTGTTTCGTCAGCGCATGAAATTGCACCCGGAATGGTTTAGGAGTGAGCGAATCTGCTTTGCTGATAGTGGTCTTAGTATGTTGTGGATGAAAGACAAGTATAGGAGGTTTGTGGATTCTGAGCCGGATCGATATGGATTAGGAAGATGGCTACCAGGAGGTGCTTATGATTACTTTGAAGGGAAGAAACCAACATTCTGCCAAACGCTGAAGAAATGGGAAGTAGATATTGATGAGATCTACATGCCATGGAACGTGAAAGAGAATCATTGGGTTGCCTTGATGATTTCGATACCCAAAAGGCATATTACTGTGTGGGACAGCTTACCTGGTTATCTCAGTGAGGCTGTGTTGTCTCACTCCCTCGAGCCAATTGCTGTGATGATGCCTTATCTTCTTCGGCTCATGGCTGACAGCAATGATAGAGAGAGGTATCCATTGGAGCGTTTCACACACGAGAATCTGTCTGGAAAGGATGTGCCTGCGCAAGACAATTGCAATGACTGTGGTGTCTTCTGTCTAAAGTTCATCGAGTACCATAGCCTTGGGAGGCTTTTTCCGAAGACGCTATGTGGTAAGAACATGAAAGCTATAAGAGCAAAGCTTGCAGCGGACATTTCGTTGAGCTCAACTGTCGCGGACCACCAGAACGTGATTGGGATGATCTGGATATATAGCTATATTAACTGAGTTGGGATGATCTTGTATATTAACTGGGTTTACTTTGGAAAAGCGCTATGGTACCATTTTTCTCTGTACCTATAACTGACGCTCTTATGCTTTTTGGTGTAACATATAACCTTCTTGATGAATCATAATGTAACTGTTTTCGGAGTAGACCTCTATTGTAGATCTCGAATTAGTGCAAGTGTTCTGATACATGAAAAAGCTGCATAGGTTGCGACTCGTATTAACTTAAATAAAAAAAACATGAAAAAGCTGGAGACCTCCTGCGTAGACCAATTACGTAGACCTCCTGCGTAGACTAACGCGTAGACCTCCTGCGTAGACCTACCGCGTAGACCTACCGCGTAGACCTACCGCGTAGATCTACGACGTAGACCTCTTTTTTAGTCTACATCTTCGTTCTTCACCTAAATCAGTGCAAACAATTCAACTTTTAAAAACACATGTAATCAACATTAACCATGAATACACAGTGAGTTGTAAGACAGAGTTGTAAGACACTTACACAATGAGGACGGGTATGCCCCGGTTGCCGGCACTTCGAACAACTATAAATTTTGTGCATCTTTCTTGGTTTGGTGCGTCTCTTCTTAGACAATTCTAGCCATGTTAGAAACTAGATTTCTTTTTCCGGCCAGGAGCTGGCTTAACATCTGGAAGGAGGCAAATGTCTTCTTCTGGCTCTACATCATGTGTTGCCTCGGGGTATATGGGATGTGCATATGTCGCGTATAGCGCCTCTTTCGTGTAAGTCGTTGCAACGTTTTGCGACATGTGTATGTTTGCCTCAATAGCCGCAGCAATCACATGTGAACAAGGGATTTTTTCAACTAGGAATACACCACATTCACATGAACGGTTTTCCAAATCAACAATATAAGGTCCTCCTCCACCCTTAACGTTGAACTTCCATCCATCTATGTGTTCCACATTGTATGATTCTGCATAATGTGAACGGACAGACAGCAAATATTCAACTCCCTTACTGTATGGGGTGTGAAGACTCAAGGCGTCCTCTCGCCTTTTGTTAAACCACACCCCTAGCTTCTCTCGGATGTATTGCAGCAGAAAAGGTATTGGAAAGCCCTTGGCTCTCTTCAGTGCGGAATTGATAGATTCAGCAATGTTACTCGTCTTAATGTTGTACCGATCCCCTGGAAAATGTACTCTAGACCACAACTTAGGATCCGCTTCCTCTAAGTATTGTGCAAGTTCCGGTTTAGCAGCTCGGATTGCGGCCATGCAACGGTTAAACTCCATTAGCGTATGGGCGTAGGCAGCTCCTTTCACCAAATACATGATGTTCTTTGCTTGGTATTTTGTGACTATGTTATGTTGAAGATGGTAGTAACATATACCTCTAGTAACCCAAGGTAGAAAACGGAGACATGCATTATGTATGGAGGGATGCCTGTCCGAAACTATCACCATGGGATGAGGTGAAAAGCATTGTTGCAACTTGTCGAAAAACCAACCCCAGGATTCGTTACTCTCGGCATCTACAATCCCAAAAGCCAACGGGAAGACCTGAAAATTAGCGTCCTGTCCGGCTGCAACAAGCAAAACTCCTCCATAGTTTCCAGTTAGATGAGTCCCATCTACCACAATAACGCGTCTCAAATACTGAAATCCCAACATTGAAGCATTTAAGGATAAGAAGCAGTATTTGAATCGACCCATCTCATCACATACAATGTCAGTTCACGGAGCCCGGGTTTGACTGCTTCACTCTTCTCAAGTACGAGGGCAATTTCGCGTATCCACCTTCTGGTGTTCCCCTAACGAAAAGTTTCGCAAATTCAAAGCTCTGTAAGCAGTGGTATAATTAAGCTTAATTCCAAGCATCACCCTCATTGAGTTTGCAATATGTCTCGGGACAATTCCATCAATGATTCCAAACCGCTCTACAAAGATCTGTCCAAGATACCTTGGAGTACATCCCTTACGGAATCCGGCACGGTCCACAACAGAACATGTATGAAACTTGACATACTTTGTCACCCAGAACCTCTTTGCTTCATTCTTTATAGCAGCTCTGCACATCCACATGCATCCATCTACGAAACATTTGGCCACAAACAGCTTAGTAGTAGACTTAGAAACCTTGAAGGCGAATCTGGACACCACTGCCTTTAGACGCAAGGCAGATATGAGAGCATCCTTGCTTACATAGCTCTGATTCACATATATAGCGCCTGACCCATTTCCATTGATTCCTCCACCTTGACCATTCAAATCACCTTTGTGAAGCCTTTCCTCAAAACATTTTTTCTCCCAATCATCTTCATCTTGAACTTTCCCATACTCGCTATAGTCTGCGTCCGTGTCATCCACTTTCTTTCCTGCAAAAGCTTCATCCATATAGTCATCGTCCCCTACATCATCATCCTCTTCCTCAACTTCTTCATCTGAATTTGCATCCCAATTTATATCTGAAAGTTCCTCCTCTTCTTCATTCTCATCCTCATCGACATATCTATCCTCATCTCGCTCCTCAACTTTATCCTTGTTTCGAACAGAGATGCAAAGGCGCAGCACATGCGTTTTTCCTAACTCTATCAAGCTATGAATCTGCCCATCGTTGGTGACGTACATAGGAGGAAAGTCCGAGGGCATTTGATTGAGCATCACATCTGGCAATGGATAAGATATCTCCACCAGCTCTGCTTCCATATCCAACATATAGTCAGACTGTACCATTCTCACAAGCTCCTCATGGGTACAACCATCCCGCAAGTAGAACACTCTCCCTCCTTTTCCTTTATCCACCTCAAAATGCCATGATCTGTCTTCTACCATCAGCCATTTTCCATAGACGGAAGCTAAACAAACCATTTTCTGCAACAAAAAAAAAACAAACAAAACAACATAAGTAGAGCCTTAATCACACCAAATGAACATTTGAAACTCATATATAAGCAAGTAAACAAGTAAAAAAACCCAAATGTTCAAGAAAAATTTCAAAATACTAGATATATTGACCAAAAAAACAATTTACAAAATAACACATAATAGTAGACCTACAACGTAGATCTACGTCGTAGACCTCAACTGAGGTCTATCCACGTGGAGGTTAGTTTTGCAATTGACCGAGAAAAATTTTTTGACCGGAGGTCTACCGCGGAGGTCTACTCCACGTGGAGGTTAGTTTTGCAATTGATCGAGAAAAATGTTTGTTGCGGTAGACCTCGTTTTGATTAGTAGACCTCTTAATTGGTCTACGGAGCAAAACGAGGTCTACCATGTAGATCTACCGCAAAAAAAATAGACCTCAAAATGGTTAGTTTTCAGCTGACCCAAGTTTGACTTTCCTCTGGTAGACCTTTCCTGTAGACCTCAATTTTTTGGCGTTGACCAGATATTTTAGTAGACCTCACCTGAGGTCTACCAGACCCCGTAGACCTCACCTGAGGTCTACCAGACCCCGTAGACCTTAACGGTAGACCTTTTTGAGGAAAGTCAAACTTTTGTCAACTGCGAAACCAACTTTTTTTTGTAGGTAGACCTAAGTCGTAGACCTCCAACAAACATTTTTTTCGATCAATTGCAAAAATAACCTCTACGTGGAGTAGACCTCTGCGGTAGACCTCCGGACAAAAACATTTTTCTCGATCAATTGCAAAACTAACCTCCACGTGGAGTAGACCTCAGTTGAGGTCTACGACTAGTTTTTTTTGTTTGCAAAGGAAATGTCGCTGTAAACCCTGCCTTGACCAGTAGACCTCAACTGAGGTCTACTAAGTGATAATAGACCTCAACTGAGGTCTACTTTCGCGGACCAAAACTGAAATTCTTAGAATTGTGGAAGAAAAGTTACATGACCGTCGGAGAAAGGCTATTAGAGGGCTGATAACTTCGATTTAAGCCTTCAATAACGAGCTCCGGTCGTTGCTGTAAGATAAACAATCGGAAATGCCAAGATCCAAGATTTGAGTTTGCTTATAGAGTTTTTGGGATGAAAATGGGGAGAAAATGGAAGAATAAGAGTTTATGAGATGAGAGAATGAGCAATGGTAGCTCAAAAGTGAGTTTTCGGAGCATTAACAGCTCCAAATTGGGCGAAAATGGTGGTTGGCAATATTGATGATATGGCATTTTGGAAATTAAGTGTAGAAGATGAGGGGTATTTGGTCTTTATGCAGCTCTCGTAGACCTCTATTGAGGTCTACCACTCGAAATAGTAATGGCATTCTCGTAAATAATTGGACGAAAAATAAAATAAAAATTGAAGAGGTTAGTTTTGCATTTGACTTTAATTTGTGGTGTAAAAGTGAAAACAGCCCCCTAATAATAGGTATAATTTTATTAATAGAATACAGACCCAATTGTTGACTTGGGGTTTGTTCAATTTTATTAATATCGTATTAACTAGAGCTTTTGTTCAATTTAATACAGTAACAAACAAAATTCAGAAGAAAACAAAAATTTCCTTTTTGGTTTACAAAGTCAGAAAAACAAAATTATGCGTCACAAACGTATGGATGTGGGAAAATTTATTTCTTCACACTTTCTTAAAAAACAAAGATCACATACATTTAGTCTAAGAAATGTGTTGATAAACATAAAATGAAGTAAGCGACTATAGACATATAATAAATTATACCATCAGTCTTTCACATGATGGATGCTAGATATGAATGTGCATTGTGGATAATTGATAATCTATCTGGTTAATTACGTGAATCGGATATATCAAACTAAATTTTGAAGTTATGGAGTCTACACACAACACAAGTGGGCATCGTTACGACATTCTTAAGAAAATGTTTTATTAATTAAGCAAATGTTAAACTTCTTTACCGTCTATGTTTTAATGTGTTTATCACTAGTGAACATTGTTTCTTGTCAAACAAAACAAAAAATAATATTAAGGGATTGATGAACGGCTATGTATGAAAATGCTAAAAAGAATTTAACAATTTATATACAGAAAAATGGAGATGTCACACGGTGACCCAAGCACGTTACGGAAATGTCAAATGCATATAAGTTTAAAAATGACTAGACAACAAATCAAATTTTAACATTTGTTTGTTTTGCTTTGGATTGAAAAAAAAATTAATTTAGAAATCATCAAGCCCCTTAGTTTAAGGTTTGGTATTGTTCTTTCAACACTTTGACTTGAGCCAGGATTGTACTTGTCAGTATCATCCAAGTAAGTACGGTAAGGAGGCAAAATACCAAATTTGATTACAAACATTTTTTTGTCTTTTGTAGGGGAAAAACATGACTTAATATTTCATGTTTTTTTTCATATAAGTAAGTAAAATAATAGGTATAATTTTATTAATAGAATACAGACCCAATTGTTGACTCGGGGTTTGTTCAATTTTATTAATATCGTATTAACTAGAGCTTTTGTTTAATTTAATACAGTAACAAACAAAATTCAGAAGAAAATAAAAATTTCCTTTTTTGTTTACAAAGTCAGAAAAAAAAAACTATGCGTCACAGATATATGGATGTGGGTAAATTTATTTCTTCACACTTTCTTAAAAAATAAAGATCAAATACATTTAGTCTAAGAAATGTGTTGATAAAAATAAAATGAACTAAGCGACTATAGACATATAATAAATTATACCATCAGTCTTTCACATGATGGATGCTTGATATGAATGTGCATTGTGGATAATTGATAATCTATCTGGTTAATTAGGTGAATCGGATATATCAAACTAAATTTTGAACTAGTTATGAAGCCTACACACAACACAAGTGGGCATCGTTACGACATTCTTAAGAAAATGTTTTATTAATTAAGCAAATGTTAAACTTCTTTACTGTCTATGTTTTAATGTGTTATTGTTTCATGTCAAACAAAACAAAAAATAATATTAAGGGATTGATGAACGGCTATGTATGAAAATCAATATCCGCCTTGTTATGACCCACTTTGTACAAATATTTTATATTTACAGTTTTTTTAGTTTTTTTTTCAAATATAATAGAAAAAAATAAAGATTTTTCTCATTAGTTGCCAATAACAAAGGTTTTTAAAAACTCATATTACAAATATTAAGATTTTTAATGGATTTTTTCTAATTATGACCCAAAATTGTAAAATTTTCACATTTGTTTTTGTGTTTTTACACGTAACAAGGCAAGACAAGTAACCCGTAAGTAACAAAAATATTGATAAGTACTTGAACTAGCAAGTACTTGCACAAGGCAAATCAAGTAGCAAGTCAAAATTTTAAATATTTGCACAAAGTGGGTCAAATAGCAAGTATACCGAAAATGACAAGTACTTGTCTGGGTGCCCACCCCTACAAGGCTACAAGTTACAAGGCAAGGCAAGTAACTTACAAGCCAATCAAATTTTGGCAAGTACGGCAAGTACAAGTCGAAATTTGTGGATTTTGAACAAGGCAAATCAGGTCACAAATACACCAAAAAGTCCGGATACTTGCCCCGTGCCCAAGTCTAGTTCATATGTAATCGTGGTGTGAACAAACACATTCTAATAATTTAGAAAACCTTTTTTTTTCTTTCTTCTCAAAGGTGGCATGTACAAGCAAAGTGTATAATTTTCACGAGAGTTATTTTTTTCTCGGAAATTGCTACACTAAAATTTGTTGAATTAATTTAAAGATAATAAATTTATTGAGAGATACTACATATGGAGAAAATATTTATGAGTTGGCTCCTGTTTAATACTCCAGAGTCCATATGTAGTTTTTGAAGTCAGACACATATATCTCTCTCATCCTATTCACTCAAATTCATCTATATATATGTGTATATAATTAAGGTTGAAACTTAGCAAGACCTTTATATTTTGTCTCTCTCTCTGCCTCTTGCTCATTCTCTGCCACAATGGGTACTCAAGCTCCTGACGAAGATTCATACAATAAAGATGTTAGTTTCTCTCTTCTTGTCTCTATTTATATATTAATATGAGAGTTCTATCAAATTTACCTCTTGAAATATTAAAACCAAAACTATTTCTTGAAAATTTTCAAAACAAAATAAAGAACGAGTTATATTCCTAGGGCAAAACTAAAGTAAATGTTGTTTTGCTTTCCTTTTTCTTCAGATTATATATCATCTGAGATTTGAGTTTCTAGCTCCTTTATTTTTTGCAATTCTGATCTTTGTTTTAGTTATATATTTTTCGGAAAAAAAAGAGCTAAACAAATCTACAAAACAGGTGTAATATAAGAGAGAACGACAAATTAATAGAAATTCTTATATAAAAAAAACGTTCAATTCTAAGTATTTATTTGCAAGACAATTAAGACTGCATTTACTTTTACTACAAGTTAAAACAAAAGCTTCGACTTGTTTTATACTTATCCAAAGCTTGGGCTGCCGGTTCATGACCCTCCAAACTAAACAATATATTTCTGTCACTTCCTACCTGTTCTTTGCTATTCTGCCTATTAACTCTCAATGTTACTGATTTATGTCGGTTTCTCCAAATTGAACCAAAAGCCTTAATTGGCGTGCAATTCACTTAAATCGCGATTTGAGAAAGGATCATCATCACCAATTCAAGAAGAAACATAGAGAGTATACAAAGATCAAAAGGAGAAAACTCACATCTCCAACACATCTTTTTTTTGGTAAAAATCTCCAACACATCTGTTAATATCTATAATCTCCGCTTTTCCAAAAGAGAATTGCAATGAGTTTGATTATAGATATTAACAGAAAAACACAAACAAAATCAAAATCCCTAAATCCCCAAATCGATTTTGATTTCGATTTTGTTTGTGTTTTTCATATCAGATTTCTGGTTTAAGAGAGGAGAAGTTAGGGTCATGTTACATTTTGAAACGTGTTGCAATCGGGTTTTAATTCGGGCAATCACTGTTCTCAAATCGCGATTTAAGTGAATTGCATGCCAATTAAGGATTCAATTTGAAGAAACCGACAGAAATCAGTAATATTGAATAGTAATAAACATAGTCGAAAAAAACAGGTGGACAACGACGGAAATCGTTTAGTTTGCAGGGCCTTGGACCAATGACTTATCCAACAAAGAAGCTTTGGGAACTTCGACGACCCTTAATAAACTTTTACTAGTACTAGTTTCTGTCTTGCCCCCAAATGCAATAAATATCTACTTTTTAGCCTCTTTAACTCATGTATACGGATCGGTCAACATATATAACTAGAAAGAGTCAAGAAAGAAAATAAAGTTTCATATAAAATACTAGTTGTGTTGATTTGATCAAATTAATAACAGATGGATGAGGAAAGAGCGAGACAAAAACAAATCGACGACTGGCTTCCCATTACGTCATCGAGAAATGCAAAGTGGTGGTACTCTGCGTTTCACAATGTCACTGCCATGGTTGGAGCTGGTGTTCTTAGCCTTCCATACGCCATGGCTCAGCTCGGCTGGTACGACTTTTTTTTTTTTTTTTTTTCGATTTCAACCCCAAACAAATTTTCTCTTTTATAACTAACCCCTGATGCATTGGATCGAAGGCTAAGCTCACAACAGAATGAACCTGGATGAAATGCAATATACATTGTAACCGAACCGATTGAGCTGAATTAAACTTGAACCGAACCAAACTAAACCGAAACCAGCAACCCCAGCTTTGATATTATCCAAAAATAATGGTGAATCTATACTATGTGTGTTCATGTGATAGATTATTCATTTATAATGTTCTACATCAAATGTAAGTTAAAACCATGATAAATCTCCAAATATCTCTAGTTTCATATTCTAAGATAATGTAAAATATTAGACGTAATAAAACCAAAATCTGCACAAATTCCTAATTTTCTTGCTACTAATCGATCATAATTAAACTCTGGATGGTAAGCTAATTAAATTTATCGGTTTACAGGGGACCGGGTGTAGTAATTCTGATTTTATCATGGATCATAACACTATACACACTATGGCTAATGGTGGAGATGCACGAGATGGTCCCAGGGAAGCGTTTCGATCGCTACCACGAGCTTGGACAACACGCGTTTGGAGAGAAGCTTGGACTCTACATAGTCGTACCGCAACAGCTGGTCGTGGAAGTCGGCGTTTGCATCGTTTATATGGTCACAGGAGGCAGATCTCTCAAGAAATTTCATGAACTCGTCTGCAAGGATTGCAAATCGATCAAACTCACTTACTTCATAATGATCTTCGCATCCGTACACTTCGTCCTATCTCATCTCCCTAACTTCAACTCCATCTCCGGCGTCTCTCTCGCTGCCGCCGTTATGTCTCTCAGGTTAATTAGCACCGGTTTTCTCACACCGATATCATCAACAAACTAACCGAATACAAAAAATAATAATAATAAAAAAAAAAACCGAATATTAATTACTTTTTTTTTTTTTCCATCTTGGTCTATTTAAGCTACTCCACAATCGCGTGGTCAGCCTCACTCGCTAAAGGCGTTCAAGAAAACGTGGAATACGGTTACAAAGCGAAATCTACGGCAGGAACAGTATTCAACTTCTTAAGCGCGTTAGGTGAAGTAGCGTTTGCTTACGCTGGCCATAACGTTGTCCTAGAGATCCAAGCCACGATCCCTTCGACGCCTGAAAAGCCCTCCAAAGGACCGATGTGGAAAGGAGTCGTCGTTGCTTACATTGTCGTCGCACTATGTTACTTTCCGGTCGCACTTATCGGTTATTGGATGTTCGGAAACTCCGTTGACGACAACATTCTTGAAACACTCAAGAAACCGGCTTGGTTAATCGCGACCGCAAACATTTTGGTTGTGATCCATGTCATTGGTAGCTACCAGGTAAATTGATTTTGCATGAACCGGTTTTTTATTTTAATCTTTGGTACAGATAAAAACTAGAGTTACTAAACCGAAATTAACTCATTTTCAGATGTATGCGATGCCGGTTTTCGATATGATGGAGACGTTATTGGTTAGGAAGATGAATTTCGAACCGAGTTGGATCCTGCGGTTTGTTGTCCGCAATTTCTACGTTGGTAAGTATTAATTAAGTGCATGTATATAACTTCTTGATACATGAGTGACAAAGTAATGAGATTTGACTACGATTCTGCAGCCGCAACCATGTTCGTCGGTATGACGTTTCCGTTTTTCGACGGCTTGTTGGCGTTTTTTGGTGGGTTTGCGTTTGCTCCAACGACATACTTCGTAAGCCTGCAATTACTTTAAAACGCTTCTCTTGTTTTTCGCAATCTGAATTACAAGAAATTAGACTAGTTACTAACGAAGAGTTTTTTTTCTTCTTTTTGCAAAAGCTTCCTTGCGTAATGTGGCTTGCCATATACAAACCCAGAAGATACAGCTTGTCTTGGTGGTGCAACTGGGTAAGTACTAGAAACACAACACTGCGTTTTCTTGCATTTTGCATTTGAGATCGTGTTTAGCCTTTTGCAGCTAGCGGTTGCGTTTCTAAGTATATAATTGTTCTCTGTTGAGTTTTATTGGCGTTTTTCCTTTCAGATATGCATTGTATTTGGCGTTTGCTTGATGGTGCTATCGCCGATCGGGGGGCTGAGAACGATCATTGTTAAAGCCAAAAAGTACAAGTTTTACTCGTAAATCACAACACAGAAGATTTGTATGATTTCGTAGTGGATATAAACGCAGTGATATGGTCTCTTAAACATATGTATATTAAGCCTTTAAAGCCTCAAGTTTGTTTGTTTATGGTATTTTTTTTTTTTGACATAAAGCTTAAAGTTTGTTACAAGTCAAAACTACATACATATATATATATATATATATATATATATATATATATATATATATATATATATATATAGTTTTTCTTACGATGTCTGAATTTTGAGATTTTGGACCGTTTCCTGCAATTACACGAAGAGCGTTATATATATGGGTCTTTCAGAAATCGGGTGTCTAGACCGGTTAGCCTCGTAATCAATTACAGTACAAATTCTATAAATTAATACTCGATAAATTAATAAAATCTTTCGGTTCCAAGTTGGGCCGGTGTAAAATATGACATAATTCGATAAGATAATAAGATAATAATATTTTGAAATTCCTATGTAAAATATGGTCCCAGTAATATTATAAATTAATAATCATCATATAAAAACTTATAAATATATATATATATATATATATATATATATATATATATATATAATTAAAACATACTAAAATATAAATTAATATTGTTTGTTCTTTCTTAAAGTTGAAATCTTTGAAGCTCCTTTCTAGTTTATCTTATTGCATCAAAAAAAATTTTTTTAGATGCAAGAAATTTAGGAAATGATTTTGATGAAAATCAAAGCAATAATTTTGTATATCAACGAACGTATAATAAGTGAAAGGTTGTGAGTTTCATAAATCTTACACGCCTAATACAATATGGAAACTAAAAGAAAAAATGAACAACTATATGATAAATATGAAAAAAATAAACAATAAAATATATACAGACATAGTGAAGAAAAAAGTTGATAAATTTTTTTTTCTTAAAGAAAGAACAAAAAAAATAAGAAAATATAGGAAAACTTCTTATTTAATATAAATAAAGTTTAGAAGATTATCATAATTAAAAAAATCAATGAATTAATAACTCTATAAATTAATAAAATATCAAAGTCCTAACATTATTAATTTATAGAGTTTCTACTGCAGTTGGCATGTGGATAACTCATTAATTTGACGAATAACGATAACAATCGTGTGTCTAGTCCGATTAACCAGATAGTTGGGCATGTAGCTCCTTAGTTTGTTTTATATGCTGATAACACAAAGACAACGTTTTGTGTTGCATTTTTTTCAACATGTGATTAATAAATAAAAAAGTATCTACTTAGACGCTATGCCTCTTGGACGATTCAATTCAAAACCGTCTCTGAACTCGAGTAGAATAAGCTTAGACCTGGAGCAAATACCATGTAGTGTGGCAGCCACTTAAATGACTATAAATTCACTGTCTAGTAGGTTTGACATTTGTATGTTAGAAGAGTTGGAGTCTTAATTTTCAGCATACATTATAAGCTATAAAGGGACAAGCATTTGCTACATCTGTTGGATGCCATGAACCCTTGCAATTTAGTGGATTTTTTTTATACACCTCCAAATCTACATGTATATATATAGTTTTTCTTACGATGTTTGATCTTTGAAATTTTATCGTTTCCTGGAATTACAAGAAGAGAGTTAAAATGGTATTTTCGAAAAACGGGTGCATAGACCGAATAGCCACTTAACCAATTAGTTGGGCATGTGTAGAAGATAGATTTGTTAGAGCAACGATCATGATCGTGTGTCTAGACCATTTATCCAATTAGGTGGGCATGTAGCTGATATTACCAACGATAACCTTTCGTGTTGCATTTTTATAACATGTGATTCATAAAATTAAAAAGGCTTACTTACTTAGACGCTATAAAAAGTTTGAAGAGTTCGAGTCTCAAGTTTCAGCATACGTTATCTTATATGTATATCAAGATTCAAGAAACAAGCATTTGATACATCATACATCTGTTGGATGTCATGAACACTGGCAATTTAGCGGATTTATTAAAGTTCGAGTTAATATTATTCTCTATCTTCAAAATATACTGATTGTCTGATTGATCGGGTTTAGTAGATCGTAAGAGTTAGTAGATTTTATTAAACAAAATATATACTAGTATATTACTCCCTCTGTTTCTTAATATTTGATGTTTTAGGAAAATGTATCTGCAATTATTTGGATGTATCTGGATGCAAAACACATCCAGACACATCCAGATACATCCAAATAATTGCAGATACATTTTCCTAAAACATCAAATATTAAGGAACAGAGATAGTATGTCTTATCTCGAGCCACCCGCACCGCACTTCAATTCTTTAAATAAGTTGACATCTTCTTATGTTCTTAACCACATAGACTAATAATTTGTTTTTGGTTTGCGGTCCTTAAATATCATTATATGGTCTTGACAAAGTCAAATCCAAATTTTATATTGTTATGACAAACATTCTAATAATACCTTTCATCTAAACAAGGCCGGCTCAATAGTTGTAACTTGTAACAGGTCTTTATATACTCTATGTGTCTTATGTGATGTTTGAAATATTGTATATATGTAGTCTAATATATACAATGTTGTTTGGATCTTTAAACCTACAACTTTAGAAAGAAAAAAAAATCATCGTAGGCTACTAATCCACGAATATGATTTATTCGGAAATTATTGTGGAACTCAATGTTTTATTGATCCTCTTGGGTATATATATATATACAAGACAATACATAATGAATAACCCTGATGGGCTTATTGGACCCGGTTATAAGTCCAATATGATGTATTATATCACTCCCCCTTGGACGGAGTAACCGGACCTGATGGTCAATCGGGATCTCGATAATGTGCTGGGGAATGTTGCTTCATTAAAACCTTACCAGGAAAACCCAGTGGCAAAAACCGTGGTGAAGAAAAAAGAGTACAACACGCATTACTCCCCCTGATTAGAGCATCACTGTAGATCTCTAAGTCTACGCATTCCTATTTGTTGGATGAGCTTCCGGAGTGTTGAAGCGGGCAATGATTTGGTAAAAAGGTCAGCGGAGTTCTCGCCTGATCGGACCTGTTGAACGCTGATCGTACCATCCTTCTGCCAATCCGAGGTTGAGAAGAATTTCGGTAGGATGTGCTTCGTCCGATCTCCTTTGATATAACCTTCCTTGAGTTGAGCAATGCAAGCCGCGTTGTCTTCAAACATAATTGTGGGCTCCTTATCTTCTTTCATACCACAATCTGATCGGATGTGCTGAGTCATGGCTCGTAGCCAAACACATTCTCTGCTGGCTTCGTGTATGGCCAAAATTTCTGCATGGTTTGATGAGGTTGCAGCGATTGTTTGCTTCATAGATCTCCACGAGATAGCTGTTCCTCCATGCGTGAAAATATAACCAGTCTGTGACTTACCACAGTGCGGATCCGATAGATATCCTGCATCAGCAACACCAACTAGTCCATCCTTGCTATGGTTAGTGTAAAACAGTCCTAAGTCTTTAGTACCTTGAAGGTATCTTAGGAGAAGTTTGATACCGTTCCAGTGCCTTTGAGTTGGACATGAGCTGAAGCAAGCTAGGAGGTTCACGGCAAAGCAAATGTCTGGTCTAGTGTGACTAGGCAGGTACATTAACGCTCCTACAGCACTGAGGTATGGCTTTTCTGGACCGAGAATTTCGTCATCGTCCTTCTTGGGACCGAATGGATCACTGTCCAATCCTAGGCTCCGAACAACCATTGGGCTGGTCAATGGGTGGGCCAGGTCCATGTTGAATCGCTTGAGTACTTTTTCAGTATAAGCCGATTGATGCACAAGGATTCCTCCTTTGACGTACTCAAGTTGTAAACCCAAACAAAATTTAGTTTTGCCTAGGTCTTTCATTTCGAATTCTGCTTTCAAGCAGTCGACTGTTTGGGAGATTTCACCAGATGTTCCGAGGATGTTTAGATCATCCACGTAAACTGCTATGATTACAAATCCTTTGTTTGAGTATTTCTTGATGAAAATGCATGGACTGATGGGATCGTTTTTGTAGCCTTCTCTGATGAGATATTCACTTAACCGGTTATACCACATACAGTAGAACCTCTATAAAGTAATACTCGATAAAGTAATAATCTCTATAAGATAATAAATTTCTCCGGTCCCAACTCGGGCCAGTGTAAAAATAAGCAATATGCGATAAGATGATAAGATAATAATATTTTTGAAACTCCTATGTAAAAGTATAAACCCAATAATAAGTTAAAGTAATAATTATATAAAACTATACATATATGCTAAAGAAAGTTTATTAAACTATAAATTTAAGTTTACCTCTAACTTTTTTTATATGCATATAAAATTGTGAAATATTTTATAAACACAATAATTATTCGTGCATCAAACTTTATATAAATATATTCAAATAAGCTAATAATAAATGTTTTATTACGATATCTAAAAATCTTAATCATAATTTCAAGTTTATGCATGTCATATTAACAAAAAAGTTTTTTTTTCTAAATTCTTAATACATTATCATATTCTTAATACATTATTATATGGAGAATAATTTTCGAATATTATAAATAAGAAAATATGTATCTATAAGTTAACAAATTATAATTTCAAGTAATACCTCTATAAGATAATAAATTTTCAAAGTCCCAACATTATTACTTTATAGAGGTTTTACTGTACGTCCACTTTGTTTCAGTCCATACAAGGATTTGTTCAGCCTGATGCAGTACTGATCTCGAGATGCATGCTTATCTTTAAGCTCTATGCCATCTGGTAATCTCATGTATATTTCATTGTCCAGGGGCCCATAGAGATATGCGGTGACAACATCCATTAACCGCAAATCTAGATTTTCTCTTATGGCCAGACTTATGAGGAATCGAAAAGTAGTTGCATCCACCACCGGAGAATAAGTCTCCTCATAATCGATTCCGGGTCTTTGTGAGAATCCTTGTACTACAAGCCGTGCTTTATAACGAACGACTTCACCGAGTTCATTTCTCTTACGCACAAAGACCCATTTATGGCCCACTGGTTTGACATTGAATGGTGTCCGGATGATCAGACCAAACACATTCCTGAGTTTGAGACTCTTTAACTCCACATTTATGGCTTCTTTCCATTTTAGCCAGTCTGTTCTATGAGTGCACTCTGTGATAGACGTGTGTTCTAGATCCTCTTGCGTGTTCGCAATATCAAGTGCTACTTTGTATGCAAAGAGTGCATTTAAGTCGACTTCTTTTCTGTTCCATTTGGTTCCAGACATTGTGTAATTGATAGAGATCTCATCGTTATCGATCTCGTCAGAACCTAGAGATTCGGCGTCCCAAACCTCTTCTGATGGTTCATTAGAGTGAGTCTCAGCGCGCGCTATGTCTGTTATATTGGGAATCCCGGTTTCAACTATTGTACCTTTCTTTGATTTCCGTGGATTCTTGTCTTTGGAACCTAGAGGTCTGAGACGTTTATTTCGTGAGGCAGACTCTGTAGCAACTTGAACTTGTCCTGTTGGGACAGTGATTCGTACTGGTGCATTAAAAGCTGGTATGTACGATTTGGTTACTTTGTTCGGGTCAGCAAAGGAATCTGGCAATTGATTAGCTAGCTTCTGATAGTGTATAATCTTTTGCATCTCTGAATCACATTCTAGAGTCCGAGGATCTTGCCAATTTAAGGATGTTTGATTCCATGATAGCTCTTTGACCAGCTTGTGTTTCTCTCCACCCAATGTTGGATATGCCGATTCATCAAATTGGCAATCCGCATATCTGGCCTTAAATAGGTCTCCAGTGGTCGGCTCGAGATATTTGATGATGGTGGGAGAATCAAAACCAACATATATTCCCATCCTCCTTTGGGGTCCCATTTTGGTTCTATGTGGTGGAGCAATGGGTACATAGACTGAGCACCCAAATGTTTTGAGATGGGAGATGTCTGGCTCATGACCCTGTAATAATTGGGATGGGAAATATCTATGCTCACTAGATGGTCGGATGCGTATTAGTTCAGCAGCATGTAATACTGCATGTCCCTAAGCTGAGACCGGTAGCTTTGATCTCATGAGCAATGGTCGAGCAATCCATTGTATTCGTTTAATGAATGATTCAGCAAGTCCATTCTGAGTATGGACATGTGCCACAGGATGTTCAACGGTTACCCCCATGGCCATACAGTAATCATTAAACGTTTGGGAAGTGAATTCACCAGCATTGTCAAGACATATAGTCTTTAGCGAAAATTCTGGAAAATGGGCTCGTAATCTGATGATTTGAGCCAATAACCTAGCAAAAGCTTGGTTCTGAGAAGACAATAGGCAGACATACGACCAACGGGTCGAAGCGTCTATGAGTACCATGAAGTACCGGAATGTCCCAGAAGGTGGGTGAATGGGACCACATATGTCTCCTTGGATTCTTTCCAGAAAATTAATGTCTCTTTGGACACTTTTACCGGTGAAGGCCGAGTGATCAACTTCCCTTGGGAGCAAGCTGTGCACGTGAGGTGCTGAGGGAAGACTCGGTTTTCTCGAAGGGTGTGTCCTTGAGAATTTTGGATTAATTTACGCATCATGGTCGTACCGGGATGACCAAGCCGGTCGTGCCAAATAGTGTAGTCTTGGAATCGGGCTTTGATAGCATTATTAGCCTCAATCATACTGACCTTAGCATAGTAAAGGCCAGTAGATAATGCGGGTATAGCCTCGAGGACTTGTTTATGGCCAAGTGTGATCTTAGTGATTAGTAGGGATTCTTTGTTCCCTTCACCCTGGGTTTCTATGTGGAAACCATTAAGTCTGATATCTTTAAAACTCAAAAGATTTCTTTTTGAGCTGGGTGAGTATAATGCATCTGGAATGTCCAGATGTGTGCCGTTTGATAACATCACATGGGCCTGGCCGTGGCCTTCTATTAAGTTCGAGATACCCGCTATTGTGCTAATATTCACGGTTTTCATGATTAAATTTATGAAATAACTCTTGTCTGTCAGGATAGTGTGGCTGGATCCGCTATCCACCACTATGATATCCATTCCCACGTCCGCGGCCACGATCTGAGGATCTGTCTGGCTGGACATAGTAGGATTCTTTTCGGGAATCTGGTACTGGAGCCGATCCCGGGGGCCTCTGGGCACTGTTCCTCATTAACAGGTCATTGTTTTTCTCGGCCAAGAGCAAACAGGATAAAAAAATCTTCGTACAATGTATGTTTCATTGCACGATATTGTTGCTGAAGCACAATATTTTGGGTATGGAAGGTGGATAATGTTTTCTCGAGGAGATCATTATCAGACACCTCTTCACCACATAGTTTCATGATTGAAACTATCCGAAAGAGTTCGGAGTTGTAGTCATCCACAGATTTGTAATCTTGGAACCGGAGTTCCTTCCAGTCAAACTTGGCTTGTGGCAAGAGCACCGTTTTCTGGTGATCATACCGTTTTTTCAGGGCCACCCAAAGTTTGAGTGGGTTCTCAAGAGTGAGATATTGCTGTTTGAGGCTCGCGGCCAAATGATGGCGGATATGAAATATCGCCTGGGACCGGTCTTTATCAGAGGCTTTGTTATCCGCTTGGATACAGTCACCCAGTCCCTTTGAGTTGAGGAAAATCCTGGTGTCCAGGGCCCATTCGAGATAGTTTTCACCGGAGACCTTGAGGGCCTCGAACTCGACTTTTTGAATGTTTGACATCTGAAACATAAAATTGATTTTGTTGGGGGTTTGAAATAATAGTTGGGAAACTTTCTATTTTGGGCAAGTTTCTATTTGAGGAAACTTTATATTTTAGGAAATTTTATCGGGAAACATAAATTTTAGGGATACGGTTTCGGTTTAATGGTTTTAAACCGCAATAGTTATTAGGGTTTCACGTTGGTTTAATTGAAGAAATTGAAGGTTTTAATCTTCTGTTGCTGGTGTCGATCGATACACCAAAGATGGTGTCGATCGACACTGGCCCGAGATCTCGACAGAAAGTCGAGTTTTGCTGATTTTATTCTGTTTCCCTTTATTTTTCCTTGATTAGATTAGGGTTTTAGTTTCTAGATGAAGGTGTTTTCGATTTTTACGATTTAGGTTAAGCAATAAACAACTTTCTATCAACCTAAACGAGCCAAGCAAAACAATCCGCACAAGCAAAAAACAATCGCTTTCATTCATGGTTCGATTTTAATGGTCTGATTGTCATTAGGTTATGTTCGATGATCGGATCCTTAAGCTTAAAGGGATATGCGATTCTACCTTTCACATTTGGGGTTGTACGGTAATGAACTGGGAGCTAAAAGCTTCTGATGGGCAGCGGATTCACAGATCTGATGATAACTTCCGATCTGTAGAAGCGGTTGATGCGCCGTCAAGCTCTCTGGAAAGAAGACCGTCGGGGCTTCGATTTGATATGCTGATCGTCACTGGGATCCACTCGGTGCGCCGGGAAATCGCCTCGGAAGTCGGCGCACGGGTTTTAGGTTAGGGTTTTTCATAGCAATCGTGCTGATATCGTGTTGTGGAACTCAATGTTTTATTGATCCTCTTGGGTATATATATATACAAGATAATACATAATGAATAACCCTGATGGGCTTATTGGGCCCGGTTATAAATCCATGTATTATAACAGAAATATCATTTTACGCTGAATATAGAGAAGATAACAAACGTCGTCGCATATGGACAAATCTAAAATAATATTATTTCATCTTTTTCGAAATTTTGGAATATCGTTCCTGAAAAAAAAGAGCCCATAAATTCCAAATCCATAGGATACTAACGGTAGCGGCAATGACAATGACGACGGTCCACGACAACCAAACCCATCTAGGTATGACGTCATCAGCGCCTCCACTGACGTAAAACCACGTCATCTTAACGATAAACAGCGGCGCAAGAACGCACCTGCAAACGCTGTACGTCGCGTAAAACGGCAGCGTCACGAAACGGTGCAGACTCACCGCAACAGGCGCGTCCGGACCACGCGCAGCCGCGAGGGTCCATGAGTTCTGACACGCGCTGGTGGCCTCGGCGATGACGAGGAGCGCGAGGAGTGCGCATGCGCCGTGAGCGACCAGGTAACGGCAGGTGAGGAAAACGAAGAGCACGGCGGCGTGGTGGGCGGCGAAGAGCGCGTCTCCGCCGGCGGGAGATGGAAAAGCGGCGAGGTGGAGGAGATCGGCGAGGAAATAAGCGGAGCTGAAATCGAGAACGACGTTTTGGGATTGGGTGTTGCGGGATGAGAATCCGCGGTTAGGATCGGAGAAAAGGGCGTAGGAGGCGAGAAAAACGGCGGAGACGCCGTGGACAAGGGATATTAAGCAGCTGGAGGCTAAGGGACGAGATTCTGGGCTCCATCTCCGGAAAACAGACAAGTAACCGAGAAGGTAGACGAAGACGAAGATTAAGAAGAAGAATGGTAGATCTTTGAAACTATTCGTAATTCCCTCCATCACTAAACTGGCAAATATCTTTGAAGCTTTGAAGTTTATAGGGATGTCTCCATATATATATTTACAGAGAGAGAAGAGGACGATAGAGATGGTTGAGGTTTGATTAGATAAACGAGGTTAAGGGTTGGTGAGGAAACACCTAAAGCGACGACGTTTCCAATGAAATCCAATTCTATTCAGGTTTATGAATGGTGTCATTCACGTTTCCTATTTAAATTTGAAATATGTTGACACTTTCCTTTAAAAATTTGTAATACACATATCTCCTAATACAATTCTATATGTTATTTTTCTTTTCGATTGATTACTGTATTATACACCATATCTTATATCTATTCTGGTCGCTATTCAACTTTCGTTGCGTTCCGTTCCGTTCATAATGCATTTTCCATTGTCAAACTCTAAATATTTCATCTCCTTATAATCAGAAATAGAAAACTCAAAAGCAAACAAAGAAAGTTTTATTCTTGATTCTTCGTGTGTTCATGCCACTCAAATGCAACATCCATTGTTAATATAAAATCAGCAAAGAGTATGAATCATTATAAGAACAAATGTAAAGATAGATTCTTACACAAACAATGGTCTTTGACTTTACTTTTTTTTTTTTTTTTCAACATCATATACTAAGGACTCCTCATGAAGTCTCGCAAAAAGGTTTTAAGCGTTTGCTTCGTGTTTTTACATATTCAGACACCACACGGACTTGAGAGATCCATTCCAAAAACTCATACAACGACGAGCCCAAGATTGAACATTTTCTTAAAGGACTAAAACCTTTTTTTGCTGCGACTGTGTGTGTGTTACGTACGTGTAGCTGCCCTGGCTATGGTTTTTATACATGTACATATTATCGATATACACTTGTTTTTTTCAATCGATTTCACCTTCTTCAACGTCGGTGGCTAGGTTTGGAACAGCGGGAGCCTCTGCTTCTTCTTCATCATCGTCTTGTTTCATGTACAGTCCTAGTTGCTCAAGAGGGTTACTTCCTCTGAGGTTGAAACTTCCAAGTGCGTCTAAAGGTCTCTCGGGGCTGGTTTCATCCGCTGAGCTTGGTAACTGCTCAGGTACACTCGAACTCAGCATCTCTAGGTCCTCGAGAAACCGTGAGTTCTCATTGATCTCTACAGTTTTCTCCATCTGCAGGGAAGACAAATATATAATTAAATTAAATAGTTAAAAAGAAAGCTCCATCATGCGAATGCAAGAAACAAACAAAACATAAGTTACATTGGTGGGACATAAAAATCATTAGAGAAAATGCTCCCTATACACATGCTTCTCTTTACCAAGTGTTTTTAGAGTTTGTGATACTATAATACAAGTCATGTGTTTGCTATTTACCTTCAATAAAGCTTGGCGAGCGGCTTCTCTTTCAAGTTCTCTCTTCCTCTTAGACTCGGCAGCAGCTTCCGCAGCGGCCTCTGCTTCAGCTTGGCGACGAGCATCTTCAGCAGCCTCTGCCTCAGCTTGTAGCCGCGCTCTCTCTGGCAACCAAAATAGATGGTTTTCGGTTTAAAAATATAAAAACTAAAACATCTTTTTCTAAGAAGGATCTGGACATGCAACAAAAGTTAACAAATTGGGTTGTTGGTAAATAAACAACCTTTCTTCTTCTGCAATTCGAGTTCTTCTCTTTCCTTGCGCAGCCTTTCCGGGTCTCCCTTAATACTGTTCTGCTCTCATGCAAGTTCAAATTTAAAGCCATATTAATATCCAGGATCAGCTTCAAAAGGAATGCTTCAAGGATAGTGTGGAATATGTGATGCCAGCATTTAATTCAGGAATCAACTAATGCAAATGTGGACGTCGCTATTGTGTGTGAAAACAACTCCGCGAATGGTATCTACTATCTAGGTCCGCTTCACCGGACCACCACTATACTCGTTGGTTTTTAGTATTTTTAGAAAAAGCAATCCTCAGTTAACAATTTTGATACTATTTTCTTCAACAAAATGAAACAAACATTCTTCTTTCCTAGCTTACATCTCAAAGTTTCTGTGATTGTTTGAATCCAAACATTCTACTAAAAAATATAAAACCCAAAAAGCTACAACTATTTTTCCTGGCCTAAGGTTAGTCAGCAACTGCAGCTATTTCGAGTTAACACAATTTCAACAGGAGTCTTTGGCCAGCAGCTTAATCCAGTTCTACAGCACTTAAAAGTTAAATAAAAAATAGGCTAAATTTAAGATAAGTGCATACCTGTGGAAGTGTTTTCTCACGTGCTTTTAGAATGATATCTGCAAACCGGTTCTTCAACAGTGCAGCTCTATAGCGCTTCTCAGACGAAGCCGGATTCTCTAACATATTTCCTGAAGCATTAAGTCAATAAACTGTGAGATACTCACTTCGTTGGCTCAAATAGAGAAACTCTTTTTCTCTGCATCTCACCATCATGTTGACCATCTGATTCATCAGAACTTGGCTTTTGCTGAGAACAAACATCCATCTGATCCAGTGCACCAGCACCAGCACCAGCAGATTCTGTAACGAATACACCAGAGAGACGAACTGTAAATATGTATCCAGAAAAATTCTTTAACAGTAATTTACTAATTTTTGCATCCAGCTACGATCACGAGCATCTATTACACTTCCCTACTATGGCCATTAGCCAACAATAGCTGTTCCAGCTGAGTAATATATAAGCTATGACTCGTGGAAAAACAAAAAGCTGAGTAACACAGGGCAATCAGGATAGAAAACGAACTAAAAACCCTCAAGCTTATGAACTCAAAAGATTTTAAGGTACTCACGACTTCTTTCAAGAGGATCACCATTTATAGTATCTTCATCTCTTTGCGCCTCGGAATTTACAGTTTCAGGCATCTGGAAAGTTATTAACTGCGTGGTTTAGATTCATAAAAAAAAAAAAATTACATGCCTTGAAATGCTGACATTATAGACTATACCTTGGAAGAATCCTCTTGAATCATGGGTTTAGCGTCATCAGATTGATCTTCAGAGCTGTTAGACTCAGAATCTGAAAAGCAACACCCAAATCAGTAACACACATAATCTGTTACAGTAACAGATTCTACGGAGACCTACTAAACCCCCTATTCCATGAAAAAAAAAGAGAAAGATTCTAGAACGGTAGTACCAAGATTTACTAACTAAGTTATAGATGTTTATGTTTATTCTAATGTTTTTCATTGATACGAGAAACAGGCTCCCCTTCAATAAATTGCCAGAATCAACTTTGACACACTTTTAATCATGATGACAAAGATTGCATCAACGAATAGAATTTTGACAGGCTCCACAACCACCATCGAATTAAAAGAGATCTAATAAACATATGAAATTAGATAGACAGGAAAGATATTGGGCTAACAAATAATCATATTGTAAAACAAAAACGATACAAATATAATGATACTGACATATGAGGGGAGGTAATATATGAAGTACTTCTGATATAAACAGGAGTCAGCGATATATTATAACATCCATAAAGAACCTATAACAAAAAATCATAAGGAGTTGAGGAATTCATATGGATTGTAACTAACCACTGGAGCTCCCTGAGATAGGAGGTTCATTCCCACCGACATACTCATCAGCCAATATACTCCCTAGAAAAAGACACAGAAGCAGAGCAAAAGTAAGAAAATTGGCGAACACAGAGACCACTGACCAGCATAAACCCATAACATAGTTTGCAAACAGAATCTGGGTTTCACCTCGTAGCAGTGACGAATTGCTCGGTCCTGATCCATTAAGAAGCTGCAACAAAAGTTATTCGCATCTTATCAGTTAAACTGTCTGTAAACATTTATCCCAGCAGGTGAGATGATGATTACCTCTATTTCGCATGGTTCAACATTCGACTGCTTTGCTTCTTTCTCTCGGACATAATCATCTAGAAGTTTCTGAAGAGTCAGTAGTACTTCATCGCTGAGAACATCAATGTCTATCTCGATTTCGTCTTCTGCAATTTCTCCTCCATTTGAGCTGTGTTTCTTCAAGAAGTCAATGATCTGTGCAGGAATCTCGTCCAATAGTGATTCCAGCTGTCTGCCCAGTCTATGCCTCTCCTCTGCTGTCATAAGTGGCTTCACGGGTTCTGGAACACTCTCTCTAACAGGTGAAGTCATCTTTCTCTTCTTCGACGGAGGGACAGACATAGCAGCTTTCCTTTCGGCATTGGGCTCCACTGTTATTGCAGGCAAAGTCTGCATGCTACACGCTGGTAACTTTTTCTCGATAGTTTTCCAGCGCGCTTCAAATAATTTACAAAGGATATCCCCCATGATGTGAACATCATGCCCTGGAGGGTTATATGTCATTGCATTGGTAAATGTAAGCCTCACATCAGCAGCAAACTCATGTGGGCTTGAGTATAAACCAGACGCTAAGTTCTTCTTTACAGTCCCTAAATCCATGGGATGTTTGATGATTGTGGGGTAGTCAGGTATGTTTAGTTTCACTACATCAACTGGGGTCTGGAAAACCCAAGAATGCGGATGGGACCACAGCTTTTTCAGCAGCGTGTCACATTGCTTCATCAGTGTCATGTTAGTAGCACTAGCCATAGACTCTTTTGAAGACTCAAACTTCCCCGAGGAGCCACGGTTCCATCCACGAGAAGTCCCAGTCTGATGCCGAACTTTCTTCCCCGGTCCCATTGCAAAATCAGATGGCTTCTTCAAATTGCTGACTCGAGACGATAACTTTTGAGCAGTGCTAAAACCCACCCTATCACTAGCGGACGACACATAAGCTGGGTTAATTCTCTGCAACTCGGCATTCTTAAGAACTATCTTCGTCTGCTCCAGCTCCAGTTTGAGCTGATGGATCAAATCTTTCCTCTCAGATAGTGACATGTTATACAAGGAAAAGACTTGTCTCTGGACACCGTAAGGATCTTCTTCATAAGAATTCAACGTAATACACTTTCGTGCAGGAGTGCTTGAATTCTCAGATGCGGTGACCTCAGTATCGATCTGCGCAGAGCTTCCAGAGCCCTCTGATTCATCAGGCGCATCGAAAGTATTCCGATAATACCCTCCCGGGAACGCAGCACTCTCAACCATTGTTTTGGCAAGAATTTCCACAAATGTAATCCCCACTGGCTTCTAAAACTCACAATTCACCTATTGCAAAAGACCTGCATCACATACATCTATTCACTTAATCAACAGAAACTATTCCACAGAGACGATTCCTTTTCCCATTTAACCAGACAAGAAGTTCAAATATTTTGCAACCATTTTTCGCATACTTTCCACAGGGGAGAGAAACTTGTTATGAAACAAAGCCAGATCTAATCATTGTGAAATAAGAATGTCTAAAACACACATAATCACGATGAAACCCTTGGCAATCCAATTTTCATTTTATCTAATTTTCGGAGTCCAAAACTCGAGCCCTAGCTTAATGCCAATTCAAATGAAAACCCTGTTTTTAACCAATCCTTCGAATTGGGGGAAAAAACCCGCAACCAAAATAGACTTAATTTTACCTTTTGCATCTCCTGCAGCTGAATTAGCACAGGTCTCGCATGCAAAATTTCAACCTCCTCCAAGGAAATTAACCTCAAATCAGACGAAGACAGAGCTTGAAAATACCAATTTCAGATGCGAGCTCGTCAGGACAGAAGCAATCTATCGGCGGGATTATTCCAGAAACGGGGAAAAATACCGGAACCCTAGAATAAAAGTCGCCCCCAATTTCTGAATTCCGTGAACAATCCACACAACACGCACAAAGTAGAGAAGATTGAGCAACAAAACCTTGAAATTTCGAAACAAATCTGAAATTCTCGAGACGAAATCGTAGGCAGAACCTTTGAAATTAAAAATATCGGAGCTTTCGCGTGATAAAAGCTGGAGACAAAAACGAAGTCGGAGACTCAGAGAAACAGAAGTAGAGAGAGGAAATAAGTTTCTCTCACTAAACTTTTTTTTTTAAATTATAAAACAAAGGTAACACCGACAAAAGCCTGCCTCCAATTTTTAGATCTGACGAACCATATTGATTGAGGAATAAGCCGCCAGATCCATATCCAACGGTCAGGATTATCTTGTCTCCGCTAAGTTAACGACCAAATTAACGTGCGTTTCCTTTACGTGTCCTTCGTGGCAATATTTTAACGGTAGACAAATAGCGTCACGAGCCTGTGACGTTATTGGACAGTGAGCGTTGACTTTCTTTAGGACAACTTGGGTTGTGTTTTCTGACTGGTCATGTGAGTTTGCGTGTAGATTTATTAAATACTGTCCTTCTCTAGAAGCCACTGGTGAGTTCACTCTTCACTGAGCTGGAAGAAAAACGGATAGGAGTTTTTTTTTTTTTTTTCTGAATAACAAAACGACATGGAGTTTGTTTTTGGAGTATTATTGATTTATTTTTTTTGCCGTTTTTGGATGTTCAAAGAGATGTTAAAGGATTTTTGTGTTGACAATTTTTCAACCATCATTCAGCTATCGCACTTCTTTTCCACTCTGTAGAGTTTCACATGTAGATTATATTTTGTAGTTTTTTAAAAATAACATTAGAATATTTTTTTTCTTACTAGAAAGTTATTGTATGCAGATTGAGAAATTTCTAAACTATAAAAGTTGAAAATAGAAGTAGCTTAAAAACAAAACAAAAAATCCTTAAAATCCAGTTACTATTGGATCTGCAGTAGTTTAGACCCAAGACATGCGAGTAAGGAACTCGGTTGGATGGAAAACAAGCAAATAGATGGGCTAAGCCCGTTTTAATCCGGCTATAAAAAAGCCCAACTTAATATATATCTCTCGTTATTTGATTAGGTGGACTTTTTCGATTTTTATTGTAAGGTCCGGTTTTTCTTTTGGGTCAAACTACTGTAAGGTCCGATTAGGTTGTGATAATTGTTTATTTGATTTCTTTGAGTATAAGAAGAATATTATAGTGAAATTTTGAAAATATACCTTAATATCAGTTTTTATTTTGAAAAATATCTTAATATTTTTGGGTTTTGAAAACTACACTTTTTATATGTAAAAAAACTAAATCATCCTAGTTTGAAGTTTCTAACTACTTTAATTAACATGAAATTTAATTAATAAAAATAAAATTTAAATAATAAAAACAAAAGATTATGATTTGATTTTGAAATTTTTTTTCATTTTAAACTGATAAACATTTTTAATTTATAATTGTTTGCTAAAAAGTTTTGTATTTTTTTTTTGTGACTCAATATTATGGTCAATGTTTGATGAATAATAGATTATGTGTTATATTAAAATTGTTTATATAAGGTTCCAAAAATAATTAAATTTATTGAAGACAAATTTTAAAATTTTCCCTTGATTTATCATTTTTAAATTTTAAATGTTAAATAACTGACATATATAAATAAAATAATATCATTCATAATAATATTTTCGAATTTTGTATTTAATTAATAATTATTTAATAACGTTTTGTTAAAATAAGATTAAAACAGACTTTTTACATAAAAAAAAAGTATGGCATTTTTTAAATATCTAAACATAAATAGGGTATTTTTCAAATAAGCCTAATATTATAATAGTCCATCAATATATATAATTTTGTTTATTTGTATAAACAGCATCACATTAGATCATTTAGGTTTCCTTTGAAAGTGATGCAAATTGCAAACATCTTGATTCAAGCTCTTTCCACAATAATGGGACGTCGACACCGACAAATCTTGAAACGGCAAAAGGTGTTGCTGCAATCATGATCTTTATCATTTCCGGAATGCCAAACAAACAACTGAACAAGTGTAGTGCACGGTTGCTAAACAAGCAACTAGTTTTATGGTTTATGATGCTATTATTGAAAACTTGAATTCCAATTTTGCTAAAACCAAAGAAATTGAATTTGGTATGTTTAATCAAAATAAGTTTTTTTAAAAAAGAAAAAAAATCACCTTACAGACTCTTTGATCATATCTCCAGCAAAAGTCTCTCACTCATAATCTCTCAAAAAAATCATATCTCCAGCAAAAGTCTCTCACTCGTAATCTCTCAAAAAAAAAAAGTAAAATATATATTATTATATTATATATATGGGTATGTAAATAATGTAAAATTCAGCCAAAAGTCTCATTCAATATCTTTACACTATTTGCATTTCCATATAATACAATAATATAAATTTTATCTCTTTATTTGTAAGAGAGTTTAGGTAGGAGACCATTGCTCGTAGCCAGTAGATGCTACAGTATATGTTACCGTAACTATGGTGGATGGGAACGTCAAGATTTTGGTCCACCCACGTGCTGGACCAATGAGAGGCCTCCATCTATTATACCACTACCGAAGAAAGCGACAGTACACGTGGAGCCTCTCCGCTCCAATAGAACCCTACTTCAACCACACAAATAGTAGTACAGTACCACAAGTTAATCATCGATCAATACTTGCAATTATATAAATAAATAGCGTGTCAGATACCATTTCTGATTTGTCTCTATTCTCTCCACTCTCGACTCTCTACAGATGTTATTTAATCGCTAGTTTTAGTTTGGTAGATAATTTCTTATAAATCTGCCGTACATGATATTGTATAGTTTAATTAGGTTTTTATATATTCTTCATTCTATGTTTAACGAGTATCGTTTAGTTTTTTTTTTTTTTTTTTTTTTTTTTTTTGTAACAAACGAGAATCGTTTAGTTGAAAGCTAAACTACATTCAGACAAATTGTAAGTTTAAAATTGTAGATCATTCCAAAAGAATATTAATCGATTATATATATAAAAAGTTAAAACTAACCAATATTGTGCTAAAATTCTCTATTAGTCATAAATATTATGTTAAAAAATATGTTCGAGACCATTAAATTAAATACATCACTAGTTCAAACCTTTATCTTATGTAAAACATATCAGATTTGAGTAGTCTGTCCGGTGTCGGTAGTTCGACTGATGCTAGTTAGCTATTCGGAAAAGAACATTCTTTAAAATCACGAGTTTAAATACCGCAAAATAAAAATATTAAAACTTGAATTTAATTATAAAATATTACTACTCTATAAAGAAAACAAAATTTGAGAGGCTTCAAAACAAACAACGGACACGTGAGAGGCTCTCATTCGTTGTCTATACTACCGAAAATTCCATCGCACTTGAGAGAGGAAGCTATTCAATTACACGCGAGCACAAAAGACTTGACAATAACGCACGGCCCGATTTAAAGCTCACTATGACACGTGAACGACCGAACCAATCAACGGATCCTAGATAATGATGGCGTCAGCTTTGTCGGGAAGGAAATCGAATTGGAGAAATGTGGAGACGCCGATTGGTTCTCTGTCTTTCTCTTATCAAATGCCAAGTGTATGATTGATCTCTGTGTGAGACTGAGAGCTACAACTTTATTTTATTCTCCCTCCTCGCAAGAACTTTTGGCTTTTTCTTTTCAATTTATTTTGCAACCTTTTTCTCAACCAATGAGGGTTCTCCACATGCAGGAATCAGCAGAGCCCACGAAGATATATTTACTACTATCTAAGTTTTTTATTTTTTTTCCTTTTTTTAGCAATTGCTTTATCCAAGTTATAACTTATAAGTACCATTGTACACATTTAAAATACCGTTCAAGTAGGGTTTAACACATTTGAATACATGAAGCTCAAACTGTAGATTTTCATTTAAAAATATATAAACATGTATTCAAATAGAGATACATCATACATATACCTTTGTTGGAGACATAAAGATAATATGAATGCATATTAAGGAGCTGCAATAAGGTTAATTAAGTATATAAGATGATGCTAATTATAAGTCGTTAAGAATCAAATATGAAAAGGTTAATGTATATGAGACTTGTGAGTCTTCTTATAGAGAAGAGACAAGTACACCACGTATAATTAATGAAGGACATGAAACATAGAGCATGTTGTGCTTAATCTTAAATGAAAAGCCTTATACTGTATAAGTATATAAATTTATATAAGTGTTTGTGTATGTGTGTAATGTGGGGAATCCAAAAGCTTAGTTTGAAGAAATTTAATACCAAGTATGCCACTCGCTAGGGTCCCCGTATAGTTCATGTGTTTTTGTCTCTCAACCAAATATATACTCGTATATCGATATCAAATTTGAGTTTAGTACGCTTAAGATCGCATCTATTTACAATATATATGTTACAATATGATCTAAAACTTATGATATAAGTAGATTTTTATAACATGTTTTATAACTTTTTTGAAAAATTTCACAACACACAAATCTGTTATGCGTTTTTAGATCTGTCGATCAAAAAATAAAAATAGAAGCCAAAATTGGTACGAAACCATAAAATGGCATCTTTTTATTTAATCTTTGCCAATAACCATATGACATTATTACGGCATGTTCTATATATTTAAGCTTTCCCATCTTCTCCACAACTTCTCAACATTATCATTACTTGTTTCCTTCTTCAACCTTCTTATATATAATCTTATAAGCCTAAAGAAAGTCGCTAAAGTGATTAAAAAGTACAGTGATAAGTCATACAGCTTAAATCTTATAATTCTCAATATATTTACCCTCTTGTTTCAGGCAGCAATCACCATCAAAGCCAGAGCGTCAGAGCAGCTGTTGTGTCTAGCCTCCATGCAAAGCCACCAAACTCCATTTTCCATACATCACACGGTACCGTTTTGGTGTATTTTGTATCCTGCCACGTGTATTGCATCCTCACCCTACACGTGAAAGCTCGATAGTTACAATACATCGCCACTGTAGACTCCTCCGCCACCAACCACACAACAACATTCGGCGACGACGATGATTCCACACCGGAAACAGTTCTCCGGTAAGCCTCGTTAACCCACACCACGCGGTTCGAGACATCCGATACGAAAGCCGGACACGTGTCCTTGCCTAGCTTGTCCACCATCTCAACGTCCGTACACTTAACAGCATGGGAACTCGTACTACCGTCACATACGCCTGTGATGGACTCCACCGTCACCCACATCTCTACATCCGGGGTGACGCCGCCGTTAAACATGGCCCACGTGTTGGTTTCTAGTGTTTTCTTCCCGATTATCATGTCAATCGTCGGATCGAGGCTATCCTGATCCAACGGCGCGGAGAGGTCGGATTTTTCCGGCAGGAGTTGCAGCGTCACGACTCCAGTTTGTTCCCGATCGTCAGACAAGTCAGATCTGCACTTTCCTCGACACGTGGTTTTATTATTCTTCGAAGCCCTAACGTACTTTCGTTTGGTTCGTTTGCTCATGCCGTATGAGATGTTGCTGTTGTTGTTATCTCCTGCGGCGCATGGCTGACCAGACGTCGGTTTTGGAGCGATCGGACGGTATCGAAGCATTAAAGTGTCAACGGAAACCTTATCCTGCGCCTGACCGGCGTATCTTAGCGTTCCCAACCAGTCATCTTGATCCATTACCTTTCTCTCTCTCCCTCTCTCTCTCTCTTCTCAAACACTCTCACTCTTTCTCTCTCTGTCTCTGTCTCTATTGTCTTTCTGTGTGTATCTCTCTCCGGTGAATCGAAAAGATTATCATTCGGGGCAAACGAGGAAGAATGGTAATTCGCCACGTGGCTTTAGGGTTAGCGTAAGATACAGCTAAGTCACTGGATGGTTTCCGTGCATTTCCTATATCATCTTTTACACCATTTTTATGTCTCTCTTTTATTTTTTTACCAGTTTTGAGATAACAAGAAGAATTATACTATTTGTAGTTTGATAACGATTCAAAACAACTCTCAGGGTGTAAAAGTTCCCTGATTTACGTTAGAACTTAATCCTCGTGCATTTTATCACCTTTAAACAACAAAAGCATTGTCTTATTTTATTTTACGTTGCATATGCCAAACCAAAATTACGGTTTGATTATCATACAATGGCCAGTACAATTAATTATGAAATAACCATTAGAGTATAAATTCTGGTCATTTAAGTTTTCTTTTTTATTAAAAATTAACAAAATGTAATGTATGGTCCAACACATAATACTATTAAATTTTGAAGGGCCACTATAAACGCAGTCACACACACTTTGGTTGAATAGAAGCAATGTGAATATATGTTTACCCACATAGATGCATACACATACGTCCATAAGATAAATCTAATGGTATGGTTATCCAAGTACCAAGCCCTCCCATAGTTTTGGTATATTAATTCCCCATTTTCTTTTCTTTTTTTACCTGAGATTTTTATATTATATTGATGCGTGGGTCCTATTTAAAACAAAATATGCTGTTTTACATTATTTGAAGACTCTGATTGGTCCACGAAATCTCCGACCAATCAAATTGCATTATGTGTCCTCGATAGCTCAGTTGAAAAAGCTGTTGTGTCATGATGACTCATCGCACATTTGAAAATATATTCATTCATGCTTTTGTATATAATCATTCATACTTTACATATGCATGCCTACATATGTGAAGTAAACGAAAAGGAAATGCTAAGGACAACGACATTTGCAGATATAATAACAGCTTAACACCTCACTTGTTAACTTTAACATTTTTTCGATCAGTGAAGGTTTGTAGCTTCTTTTAGTTAGTTTTTGGAGTGTTTGACTAGTTTATTATAGTCTTTTGTAAGAATCAGCAGCAGATCATTTTCAATCCAAAGATATTATTTAATCCGAAATTTCTTGATAAGAATTACCAAAAATCTGAACTTTCTTGATAAATTCTCAGATTAGTTTTGTATTATGCGCTTGGTAATAAATTGGGCTCATACAGTTTTGACGTTGGCCCATAGGCCCAATTTAGTGAAATAGTCGTGTGTCTAGCAGCCGCTGTGTGATCGTGGAACTCCCATTTTCTCTCCTTTCTCTTTTACTTCTTCGTTTCTCTCCTCAGTTCCAAACTGTTATCATCCCTCGATTGTCTCCGTCGCCGATCTCGTAGCTTCATTTTCCGGTGAGATTCTCTCTCTCGGTATATTTTGTATTCGAATCCTTTGATGTTTTTCGACATTTGATTGGATAGCTCATAACTATATATAGATATTCGTCGGATCTGTATGTAGACTCGGATTTCTAGGGCTTGTTTCGCTTTTTTTGTTTATTCGTATATGTGTAGTGCAATCGCATTATCACTTTTTCGTTGATTCAATTTCTTTGTTCTTCAGCGAGTTGATTTGGTACAAGCGTCAATCAAATGGTTGGAGGAGGCGTTATCCAGCAAATTCTTAGGAGGAAGCTTCACTCCCAATCACTTGTGAGATTTTTTCACTCCTAGTTTTCGTTTTCCTTAAATGCTCTCGATTTGTGCAGGTGCGATTTCAGCTGGGGATTTGTTTTAAGAGACAATCCTCGAAATTTAGTTTTTATTTGTTTGGGTTCTCTGTGTAAGGCATCGTGTTTTGGGAGATTCGCAATTAGCTAATGAGCGATAGAGAATTAGCTCTTGAATTCTTAGTGAAAATTTTCATACCATGACAATGTCTATGGATCTGTGTTAAGCGTCTGTTTCAATGTGTAACGTAGGTAGCAATATCATGATGATTTGCAGAAATCTTTTGACGGTGGATTTTCTTAGCATATCACTGATTTAGTTTGCAGCGGCTTTTTCTCTTAGCATTGGTTTTGTGTCATCCTGTAGGCAACTCCGGTCTTGTCGTGGTTTTCTTCGAAGAAAGCTCATGAGGGCGCTGCGTCTTCTGGTGTAAGAGCACTTGCCCTCTTGGGTGCTGGTGTTACTGGACTCTTGAGTTTTTCTACAGTAGCATCTGCTGATGAGGCTGAACACGGATTGGAGTGTCCAGACTACCCTTGGCCTCATGATGGCATTCTCAGCTCATATGACCATGCTTCGTAAGTGTTTCATCTACATATTGCCACCACTCTCTTCTCTTCTTGTCTGGTGGTAGCTTTGTTCTAGATAAACTGCTTATCCTGTTACCTTATATAAACTTGGGCTAAAAGATTCGTGCTGTATTAACATATGAAGGTTTGATGTTGAATGAGCAGGATCCGTCGTGGGCATCAAGTGTATCAGCAAGTATGTGCGTCTTGCCATTCGATGTCTCTGATCTCATACCGAGATTTGGTTGGTGTGGCCTACACAGAGGAAGAGGCAAAGGCAATGGCAGCTGAAATCGAGGTAGTGGATGGACCTAATGATGAGGGTGAGATGTTCACCCGTCCTGGTAAACTCAGTGACCGGTTGCCTCAACCATATTCCAATGAATCAGCTGCAAGGTTTGCTAATGGCGGAGCTTATCCTCCTGATCTAAGTCTTATCACTAAGGTCTGCTGCGAACTGAATAATCTATAGCAAAGTTTTTGTGCAGTGTGGTCTCTAAATGTTTTTCCATTTTTCTGCCTGCTAGGCACGTCACAACGGTCAAAATTACGTCTTTGCTCTTCTGACGGGTTACCGTGATCCTCCTGCTGGAATTTCGGTAATTTCGATTCTCATTTTGTATACCTTTATGTCTTGGAATTCAGATAGTTAGTTGTGAAAGAAAAACTTATGAATAATTTACAGATTAGAGAGGGGTTACACTACAATCCTTATTTCCCTGGGGGAGCAATTGCTATGCCGAAAATGCTCAATGATGAAGCTGTTGAGTATGAAGATGGTGTCCCCGCCACAGAGGCACAGGTTAGGTTTCCTCCGTTTAAAATATTAGCAACACCAATCTTTGGGCTTAACGGGGCAGCCTTGGTCAGTGTCATGGTGTTAACTTAGACTTTTTCAATTCCGGTGCAGATGGGTAAAGATGTTGTATCGTTCTTGTCTTGGGCAGCTGAACCTGAAATGGAAGAGAGGAAATTGGTAGGTTTTGTTTATCTTGCTCTTTTCACCTGTGCGTATTGCATTTCGGTTAATCTGGCAAAGTTTCAGTCAAAGTTACTAGATTTAGTTATTGGTCTGCTAGATATACTGCTTATACGGTTTCACTTGTTTCTAAGACACTGATAAAAAGACCCTGCTAAAACTGGAAATCATCAACTCTTTTGTTTTCACATTTTTACATTAATGTGCAGATGGGATTCAAATGGATATTCCTACTGTCTCTCGCTCTGCTCCAAGCAGGGTACTACAGGCGACTGAAATGGTCGGTTCTCAAGTCCCGCAAGCTGGTTCTCGACGTGGTCAACTAAAGAGGAGAGCCTTTCTCTGGGTAATAAGCGTATCTTCCATTTTTTTATGTGTCATAAAAATGTCTTTGATGAAAGACCTCATCTTTCATTATTTTTCTTTTCCGTTGATTATCATTAGAGAGCTTATGAGGATAATAACGAACAAAAAAATATTCTGCCTCATAATCAAACATGATTCTGAGATTTTTATACAATTTGTATTGTTTCTTCTCCCATACCGGTCCAGTTCATCTGACCGGTTTGTTTCAATAAAGAACAAATTTGTACGCAATTTCTCTGGCATACTTCGGCTTCTTTCCACTTCTGTTATCTGTCTTTGATGCCACATGTTACTCTTAGTCAGAAGGGAGAATTATAACACCAAAGGTTTAATACCTAATGTAACATAGTTTTTCATTTATTACAAACAACTCTAATTATATAAGAATATTGTGATATAAATTATATCTACCATGACACAAACATATGTCATATCATTGTTCAAACAAACAAATTTATTAAAAACATGTCATATCGTTCAAACAAACAAATTTATAATAGAAGAAAACTCGTATTTTGGTCTCTCTTCTGTGATTCAAAAACACGTGTCTAAAATTGTGTGGATTTTACTAGTGATGAAGAAAGTTTGTATTATGTACCCGCCAATAATAATTTTGATGTCGTTTGGTGTTATAAACATTTTATTCGTGTCTTGCTAAAACAGTGTAATTAGACTTCAAAGGTGGGCAACTTAGCTTTTGTAACTTATGCTGTGAACAATATCTGGTAAAAAGAAGAAGAAAAGTCATATAATCGGAAGGACATTAACGTGCGTGGAAAATTAAAAAGCTTTTAGTGTTCCAAAGTCGTCATGTTTCATCAATCGTCAAAACTGGCTTACTGGTCTTACTGACTATTCTTTTCAGTGAAACTTTCAATATGTGAGACTATATAATAAACACATCAGTTGTGCAAATTAAGACCAAATTAACTCAGAAGAATCATTCACATTCTCAGGGTATAGAGAGAAATAAAGTGAGAAAGATGGCATCTTCGAACACGATGACCGGAGGCAATGGTCCGAACAGCTATAGCCAGCATTCAACGTATCAAGTTAGTTAACTTTTTTTCTTTTTAAAGAAAAAAATTCTTACAATTGCTATCTTCTTGGGAACATATTCATCGTTATTGAAGAAGGAATTGAACATGTTCGATGTTTTTTTTTATTCGTGAAAATTCAACATTACTGGTTGTAAGTTTTTCTAGATCTGATATTTATTTGCAAAGACATAATTTACCCCTTATCCATGCTGAGTCGTGTTAACCTTGTTCACACACACACACACAAACAAAATCGATCTCCAAATCATATATAGATATCGAGGCCTTCAATTTTGAAAACTATATTACGATATTGAATTAATAATGTATAACAGTGAAGTTCATCAATATTTCAACTCTATATTTGTTTTCTTCTAAAAACTGTCAAAACTTTCTATACAATTTTGAGCATTATTTACCACTTAGTTATTTGTTTGTTTTTTCCTCACCACTTTGTTCTTTCTGTTTTCACCAAGAAAATAAATATGGAAATACATTTTTTATATTCAGCTTTGAGTTAATAAAATAGATTTTTTTTTTTTTTTGATAAAGAGTTAATTTTATAGATGACATATGTAAAGGACATATTAGTCATTAGATTATCCCTAGTTTCTCTTGTAAATCTCATATAGATATTGTAATCATCTCATTTAAATCAATCATTTAGCCAAGGTATCAGAGCAATCTTCCCTAGAAACATAATTTTTCTTATTTGAAATTAAATATTTATCTGATAAACATAATGTCTACTCTGTGGAATTGATTATTGTAGAGAGCGTTGCTTGAAGTTGCAAAAGAAAAGATCAACGAGGGCATCTCCACCAACCTCGACATCAACTCAGCTTCCAATCGCTTTAACATAGCGGATTTTGGCTGTTCAACTGGACCTAACACTTTCCTCGCAGTACAAAACATAATAGATGCCATGGAAGAAAAATACCGTAAAGAAACTCAACAAAACCCGGACGATAACATTGAGTTTCAAGTTCTCTTTAACGATCAATTCAACAACGATTTCAACACCCTTTTCAAAACACTCCCTCCGAGCAAAAAATACTTTGTTGCTGGAGTACCGGGCTCTTTCTTCGGCCGTGTTCTTCCTCGAGACAGTCTCCATGCTGGTCATTGTTCTTACTCACTTCACTGGTTGTCCCAAGTCCCCAAAGGGATCGCGGATCGAAGCTCTCCCGCGTGGAACAAGGACATTCATTGCAGTGGATTCTCGAAAGAGGTCGCGGAAGCGTACCTTGACCAGTTCAAGATAGACATGGGAAGTTTCTTAGCAGCAAGAGGAGAAGAATTTGTGTCCGGGGGATTGCTATTTCTTCTTGGATCATGTTTACCGGATGGAGTTAAATTTTCCGAAACAATGAAAGGGATGCTTTTTGATTGCATGGGAAGTTGCCTCCATGACGTAGCTAAAGAGGTAAGAAATAAACATTGTTGCTCAAATCCATCAATAGTGATATGTTTTCTTGACGTGATAGTGAGGCAGGCATACACATCCTTCAGATTTTTGGGCAATTCTCCGTCATGGATCATTTTTAAATTTTTCCTCTTCCAGTAATAGCACAAAATTCAACATAAAAATGTTTACACAAAATAAGTTGGTCTATTACGGAAAAAAACTTATCATTCTACTTTTAGAATACAATTTTTTTTTTAGTCAATTTTAGGATATTTCTCTAATTTTGTTTATGACACTTTTTGATCCATTTATTTGCGTAGGGATTAATCGACCAAGAAGAGCTGGACAGTTTCAATTTCCCGATTTATCCAGCTCACGTAGAGGAATTCAAGAGAGCCATCAAAGACAATGGATGTTTCACAATAAAAGCGTTTGAGAGAATTAGTCATGCGAATGAAGAATTTCCTTTGGACCCGAAGTTCTTGGCTACATCAAACAGAGTTACGTTTGGAGGAGTTCTTGAGTCGAGGTTTGGTAAAGATGCAATGGAGAAGACAATGGAGCGTATTGAGAATAAGTGTTCAGAGATACTTCCACAACTTGCTAATGCCAAATCGGGAATGCAATTTTTCATTATGCTCCAAAGGAATTGATTCCTAAAATACCATAAAAAGAAAAAGAAAAAAAACGAAATTTTTGTGTGGTCTTAAGAAATAATGCATTGTTGTCTTTGTTTGTTTCTAGATTTTCATGCAGTTCCTGTTTGATTCTAGTACGATAGTACCACCTAGTTTATTCTTATGCTATAATATATCTGATATAATCGCATAAAAGTAATAATAATCGGCAAAATTACAGAACAGTATACTGAAAAACTTTTAAAATTTTTTTCTCCAATGGCCCCGGTAAATAAATAATTGACATTGCTTATTCTCCTTCGTAATAAAAATATCACCTAATGAACTCCAATTTTATAACCTATAATGATCAATGTAACTATAGTAAGAGTATTAATCTTACCATTACGACCTTCCCTTTTGCCTTTACGATCAAACTCTCACCGGCTTTTGCAGAACAGCCGAGAGATACACTTGTGCATCAGCCTTCTCTCCAATAACCCATTTTAGCTTCTTATACCCAAACCTCTCGATCAGACGAGTAAGTTCTTTCTTCTTCTCCTCGCTAGCACAGTAGAAGTTATCCAACCAGAACAACCCACCGGGTTTCAACACCCGATCAAGATCGAACATCAAGAACTCCAGCTTCTCGGCTTTACCTTCAACATCTAATCCGCTAGAACCATGGATGAGATCGAACACATTGTCATGGAAAGGGAACCTATGGTCTAAACTCAAGAACATCGGAAAAAGCCCTCTCGCGGCTACGAATTCGCTAAACGGAGCACCGTTGTTCAACGTGTTAGTGATTACAGTCACGTTCTTCTCAGCCATTCTCGCTGCGAACGTACCTGATCCACCGCTAAGATCAAACCCTATCCGAATCTTCCCACTTCCCAAAGCCAGCACATCATCAATCAAGAAATCGTTCTTCCCCTTAACCTTCACGAACTTATCTTTCTCGCTACCTAAATCGAAGCAACCAACGCATTCCCGGCTAAGTTTCTTACCTTTCAAGCAATCGAAGCTCTTGCAGCCAAGGCCACTCCAGTTAACACTCTTGTTACTAACAGATCTCCATAGTGAATCAGGAAATCGACTCAGATCTTGCTTTTGCACCGTTTTAGCCAAGCACCGCCTTCGCGGCAACGGCTCGCATGCACGGAGGATCAGCTTTTGGCCGAGGCTCCAATCGTCAGGACATTTGTCGAACGCTTTGTATGACATGTACTGAGAAAGCAAATCCGCAGATTTTTCGCAGGAGTGACCAACGGATGACACCATTTCAGTGATCCCGGTACGCGAATCTTTGCCCAGCGGAAGCTGGTGACGCTGGAGGAATAGTTTGAGCTCAGGGACGATGTTCGGTCGAGAGAGATCGATGGATTCGTAGCCAAGGATCTGTTTCTCCATCTGAGCGAGCTTGCGTTGAGACGAATCGATCTCTCGGAGGATGAGAGAGAGGTGCTGAGAGACGAGTGAGATATTGCTGGAATGGTGGATTGGCGAGTTGGTTTGGGAATGGGAGGAGAAGGCGTATAAGGCGAAGAGGTTGGTTGTGACGACGGAGAAGAGCATAAGGAGGTTGACGGCGGATGAGCAAATGGTTGATCGCCGGAATCTGGCGGTTCCATCGCCGATCTTCAGGGACACAGATCCCATCTTAGCTACTCTTCGAAAGTGAGAGTGTGAAAAAGAGAGAAGAGCTCACACAATAGCTTGAATCTTCATCGTTGCATCTGTGATTGGATCTGCACAAAGAAATTCCAGATTCAGAACATGTAACGATTCGTCTTTCAAAAATCCACATTAGCTAAATGGAGGAAGAAAGGAAGATTTAGGACTACTCCGATTTCAATCATTCAGATCTACCACAAGATCAACTTGAAAAATTGCGATGAACACAACAAAAAATAAGATCGATGACTGAGAAAATTTGATGAAGCTAAAGAAGAAAGACAGAGCATACCGTGATTTCAGCTTGAAGAGACTTTAGTGGACTTTTCACACTCCCGTTTCCCGGAGCTGATATCGTCGTTACTCAGGTGTGAAAAAGTATCGCCGACATGACTATAGTCAACACGTGACTATCTCTGTGATTCTCTTTTTCATGGGCTTTATCTTGGGCTTGGCCCATATTATCAAAAACTTCTGGTTTCGTTTTTGGAGGGAATTAATTTAGAATTTGTTTTTATTAAAAAAAAAAACTGAAAACAAGGTTCGGGAAAACCACCGGCGCACATCTTTTCCCGGTAAACAGAGATTCTCCGCCGGCGTTAAGAAATCGTAAACCTCAAAGCTCTCTCTTATGGAATTGAGATGTCTCTTTCACGGGTTTTTGCGTAAACACGAATGGCGAATAAACCTGATCATCATCTTCATCACACCCACCACCAATCTTCGAGGAGATTGTTGCTTGTATTGTATTTCACGAGTGTTCTCGGGATAGGATTTGTCGCAGCTTTTCTTTGTCTGTCTTCTTCTAATTTCTCATTCTCCAGCGCTTTTTCGGTCTGGGTACCGCCGGAGATTAAGATTCCGATCATCGATTCCCGGATTGTTCAAAAGGTACATTTCAATCGATCGATTGTGTGTAATTTTTCTTTCCAGTAGAAAACGATGAATTTCTCTCTTAGATTCTCACTGATTCCTCACTCTCAGAGAAGTAAACAATCGAACGATACAAAAGATCATATCCGATTCTTATCGGCAACATTGGCCGATTTGCCGGCGCCGGAATTACAATGGGAGAAAATGCCGTCAGCTCCAGTTCCTCGACTTGACGGATACTCCGTACAAATCAAAAACCTTCTGTACGTCTTCTCCGGTTACGGCAGTCTCGACTATGTAAGCACTCAAAGTTCAAAAATTATTGGAAAAAGTGTTAATATCTTAGATTGATGATCGCTTTTGCTTGTGTCATTGATTATCCTCAGGTCCATTCTCATGTAGATGTGTTCAATTTCACAGACAATAAATGGTGCGAGAGATTCGACACTCCTAAAGAGATGGCGAATTCGCACCTCGGGATCGTGACGGACGGACGATATGTGTATGTGGTTTCAGGGCAGTATGGTCCTCAATGCAGAGGACCAACTTCTCGTTCCTTTGTCTTAGACTCAACCACAAAGACTTGGCTCGACTTTCCTTCACTACCAGCTCCAAGGTAAGCTCTTTACTTGAAAACTCCTATGTCATTGAGCTCCTATTTGATTGGTGGTGATTTCAGGTATGCTCCTGCGACTCAGATATGGAGAGGGAGGCTTCATGTGATGGGAGGAAGCAAAGAGAATCGCAATGCGGTTGCTTATGACCATTGGAGCATTGCTGTAAAAAACGGGAAAGCTCTCGACGAATGGCGGGAAGAGGTTCCAATCCCTCGAGGTGGACCACACAGGTTTTAATACTCTGTCTTCACTCAGTCACTGCCTGTTTTTGAGTCTTCTTATGGTCGCTGACATCGCGGTTTTAACGGTGTTTCGTAGGGCTTGTGTAGTTGCTAACGACAAACTTCTTGTTATCGGTGGTCAAGAAGGTGACTTCATGGCCAAACCTAACTCACCCATCTTCAAATGCTCACGTAGACGCGAGGTTCGTCCTCCATACTTTGAACGGATATATATATATATATATATATATATACGTTTCTCCAAACGAATAAAACTGAATGTTCTTCGTTTGATTGTATTTCAGATCTTTAACGGTGAGGTGTACATGATGGAGGAGGAGAAGAAGTGGAAAATGTTGCCACCGATGCCAAAGAACAATTCCCACATTGAATCGGCGTGGATCATCGTCAATAACTCGATTGTTATCGTCGGTGGAACCACGGATTGGCATCCAGTGACCAAAAGGCTTGTTCTTGTTGGAGAGATTTTCCGATTTCAATTAGACACTTTGGTCAGTATTTTTTTTACTTCTCTTGACAGTTTTATTTGTTCCCTCTCCTAGTTTGTTTTGTGTTAACTGTATATGTAAAAAAAATTCTCAGACATGGTCGGTGATTGGAAGGTTACCGTACCGTGTGAAAACAGCGATGGCCGGATTCTGGAATGGTTACTTGTACTTCACGTCAGGGCAACGCGATAGAGGACCGGACAATCCACAGCCCGGTAAAGTTATTGGAGATATGTGGAGAACTAAGTTGAAGTTTTGATACTAATAAATTGTTATTCAACAACTTTGTTTTTCCTTGTGACTTTTCTTCATTGGAACTCGTTGGAGGAAATTTAAGTGAAACTATAAGTTATGATTCCAAGTGCCACATCTTCTGCAATAATCCATAACATATAATTTAACCATAAACCTCTGCTTCCTACAAACGTGATTTTTTTTGTATTTCAAAAGGCTTCAAACTAAAAATAAACACACAAACTTAAAACGATAGTTGGAACCCTGAGATTTAGATTTGCAAGCAGATCAGGAACTTGGAGTGGGTCGACTTTAGTGTTGAGCAACTTCATCTGTAAAACCCTGAGATTTCGTCCCATCCAAACATATGTTCCACCGCCGAATCTGTGCAGAAGCGCAGAGGTCAATTCAGTTGGGAAAGAACAATGATGTCTTGTTCAATATCCACTAAAAATCGAGATTTTTCTTTCAGCATCTGATAAGCTTCACCAAAGTGATAAGAGAAGGCAAAGCCTCTGGTTGGGCAAGAGGGTACCAAAGTAATAAGAAAAGGCAAAGCCTCTGGGTGGGCAAGAGGGTTTAAAGTTAGCTTCTTTATAAGCTTCGTCTCTTTCATACTTCTGGATTATGCGTATTATTGAGTTGTAGTTTCCTGAGCGATATGAGCTTAGAAAGAGAGATTCGCCATGAGAGTCTCTTCCTAGATCGCTATGAGATCTAGGTTTACAGCTTTGTAATTCCGTTTCTTAATCCATCAGAATACGATTCCGTTTACATAGAGTTCTATAGTCTATCAGCATCACGTTTAGCTGCGTGCGCACTCCACTGCCCAGAGAACCGTTCGTCTTCTTCAGTTTCTTTGTTCTTCATGTTGTTGGTTTCAACAGCTCCAGTAAACAATCTCAAGCTACTGCAGCGATATAAAGATGTAGCGGTTCTTCTCGTACAATTCTGAATATGTGTATATATATATATTTTATATGAAAGTAAAAAAGTAAGAATCATATATTCATATCGGATCATACAATCTTAGGTTTGCCAAAACGTTTATACATGATCTTGAAATAAGAGAGAGTGAACGAAATCAGATGATCAACAATCCCAAATCTCTATCGTGTTTGTGTGCGCGTGTGTCTTATTTAAGCCCAGTGCTTCTCTATTCAAGTTTGAACCTCTGAATCTAAGTCATTGTGCTTTTTATTCAAGTCTTCGTAGACCTCTGAATCATTTATTAAAAAATAAAAATAAAAACACACATCCCATCTCTTTACCTCTTTCAACTTCTATGTTCTCAATCTTCTTCTGGTTTTATTTTTCAGTCTTCTTCTTTCTATTTAAGAAAAATAAAAATTGATTTCATTTTCTGAATTTCCAAACCATTTACCCTTCTTCATAACTTTCCTCATTTATTTATAAAAAAAAATATCCCATTTTATTCTCCTTCGTTTACTCACTCTTAAAAAAAAAAAAAAACCATTCTTCTATTGAGAGTTGAGACACCTTCGTCCATGGGTCATCAACACGATCTCACCACTTCAGCCACGACGAATCCATATTCCTCCCCCCTCACCATTGTTAAAAAAAAAAATCAAAAATCAAAAATCAACGCAAGAGTCATGAAACAGCCACCGGATCTTTCGGCGATTTGTTTAGCCACAGTCCAGCTTTCGCTCCACTCCACCATTCGCCGATATGCTTTATCATCGTCACCGGTGCTTAATCTCCACGAAATAACTTTCCAATTTGATCCAAAGGTTATTCAAGTTGTATCTAGCATTTATGGATCAATCTCAAGCCGTGTAATTTCGCTCTCACTCCATAACCGCCTTGAGCTTAAGGGGGCGTGTAGAGAATCAAGAAGATATCATAACGATATCATCAATAATTGTAAATATTATTATTGAGATATGTATGTATCTAGTTTAGGAAATATGGTTTAATGTTTATATCATTATATCCCTATAAGTTGTATGTCCATCACCATTATCATTATGAGAGTAAATAATACTTCTTCCAATTCCTAAACTCTCATCACTCTAATACATCTTGCTTTTAGAAACCATGTTAATGTACATAATTAATCCTCTTGAGGTAGTGCAAGCTCTCCTAGGCCAATGGTACATATTAAAGAGACCTAATATCGGAAATGGTATAACCACGCATTGATTTTCTCTCGCATTGTACAAGTCTATTGCTACAATGCCTCCAGTATCTAAATCACCATGACGATCATCTCCGGGCTCAACTCAATGAAGCACTCCTTTTAAGCTAATGGGGTCGTGATGATAAATCAAACTTGACCAAGAAATAGGGTTAGGGCAACGAATGTTCTCGTAACTCCATTCCCCGGTCCTAGAAGAGTATACTTGTAACGCAAGACTCGTTGCTTTCTTGAAACATGTATTGACTAGAACTACCTTGTACTCCAAAACGCCACCCTTCTCATCAACACGTGTGGCCAAGCCAATATTTTCAGTGAGAAGGTAATCTCTCAGAGAAAGCTTGCAAGGAGGGATTTTAACACATTCACGTGACACAGGATTTACAACATAATACATGTCATCTAGAGTTTGTATCAAAAGCAATCCACTAGCAGTAGTTTTAATATAGGATACGATCTCAATTCCTCAAGCTAAGAAAGGAGACGTCGACATGTAAGAGGCCAAAGATCGCGGAATCCCCCATCTCTCGCATCCGTAAAAGGCAATAAGATCGTCTCTAGGAGTATTGGGATTGTGACGGAACTTTTGTAGAAGCGACCAAGAACATGATGATTTTTGGTGCGTGGACGGAAAGAGGTCGCGGAAATCCACAGATTCTACTAGTGATTTCCATCTTCTGCACACCAACTTGAATATGGCAATGCTAGTGATTTCCACTAGCAGTATTTCTGCTAATATCGTCTCTGGAAGGTGGTTATCCATTGAATTTGTTTTTAGTTTCCATTGGACATGTTGTTTTGTGGTTTTAGAGATTGACTTGTTTTTCTTTCTCTTTTTTTTTCACATGTTATATATAAACATAATTTAATGAAACATATCTGCTAAATTATTTTTGTAACTGGATATTTCATATCTACTAATTTCCCCTTTGTTGTTTACCATTGTTGGCACAAGATTTCCTTCCATCTAAGTTTTATTGAAGATATCTTCTAATAACCATAACCATATTAATTATTAAGTACATTTGTCCAATCAAGTTTCGCTGCATCATATTACAACATGTGCAAAATTTGCTTGGGATAACATATCCAATTTAATTATTTGGGATAATATTTGGATTTATGGTCTTTTTAAGTTGATACTTTTTAATAGACCAATATACTATTTTTTTACATGTTATTCGTTATTTTCCTATTATTATTTTATCTTTCATTGCTATTAAATTTATTTTACGTGTTTTATTTTATTTTTATGATGCACCTGTCACAGTTAAATATATAGCTAAAAAGAAGATCAATATCATAATATATACGTGTTTCATTGTTTGGAAGTACATACATACCCACTGGCAAGAAAAACAAAGAACATGTATACGATAATATGCCCTTTGAACAAATTAAAAACATGTTAACATTTATAACATTTATGTTACTTTGTAAGTATTTCCATTGAAAAGGTGTAAAAGTTAAATCATTACGGCTTAGGGGTTCTGCTAGCAGGTTACTTTTGATTAAAATACTAGACCACATGTATTATGTTGGGAATAAAATCCATCATCATTGCACAAGTCTTCGACTAGAAAATTATTACTACTCCAATATGTGCCGGAAATTATTAGAGCATCACATTAGACAGTTTTAGGTGGAGCTCCGGACAAAAAAAATAAACAAAAAATATATTTAATGACACAGTGTGCCATGTGGCGAGTCCAAGCCAGAATCGGTTCTTCACACAGAACTGATTCTGACACATACTTGCCACGTGTCATGATCCGATTGGTTCTTAATTTGTTTTTTTTTCTTTCTCGAAATTCATTTTTTTCTCGAAAATCGTTTTTTTTATTATTAAAAAAAGTTTGAGAGCTCCACCTCAGGCTCTCCAATGTGAATGCTCTTATATTATTACACGTAACATATAAATACGTACTACGTGTCTACCTAGGCCGGAAAAGGAGCACGAAAAATAGGGCAAAAGCCACTAACATTAAGCCATTCCACGATGCAAACCCCTAACAAGTGGTTGCAATGCAATATATACACAATTTGGATCGTTTTGCCCGATACTGTCTTGACATACTACACAGATTTCTCCTGCTTCACGAGGACTCGTCGAGACTCGTCGAGACCAAGTGTAGACGTACTGCTTTAGGAGTTGCTGGCCTCGGGGAAGTGGACAACAAAAAACCTTTGGTATATGGCAAGAGCGGGGAATTCCTCCAACCGCACCTTCATCTTCACGCAATAGTACTTAGAGAGGGTACGATCTCGACGTATATTCTCATCAAATTGGATAGGGGTGTCAAAACAACTCACCCAACCCAATCCAACCCATAATCCTAATGGGTGAAGAGTTAATGGATCATGGATCAAACCAATCCATTTAGGAAATGGGTTGGGTTGACCCATTACCTATTTAATTACATGGTTTTAATGGTTTAATGGATCACCCATTACCAAAAATAACTAAAATTTTGGAAATTAATACAACCTTAATCAAGACAAATCTATAAATTAAACTAGAAATTTGGCATAGCCAAAAAGACTAAAAACGACAAATTCATTAACTTATGTAAGTAAAATTCACAAGTAATAAAAATTACAAGGCTCATAATTCATTATAAAATGAAACTAACAAACCATTAAACCATTAAATCACAATATTTTCTTCTTCATTCTCCATTGGATTCCTCCTTAAATCTTTACGACAATGAAAACCCTGCAAAGCAGAAACATAGAATTTACAGAAACTCCGATAACAGTCCAAATGGTCCAAATCATACAAATCCGGATTAAAATATCACCATGACAACAACTCTTATGTTAAGGAGAGATTTACAGCAAACAAATCAATATAGTTTTCTGATAAAACTGAATATCTACATGAATTCAACTACTCCTGTCACAGCTTGATCATAAAACATTATATCCAAAAGCTATGATTACTAAACCATTGATATGATTTACGAATCAAAATCATCCATGGACATGGACCATTGGATTGATCTTAATCCATCCAGATCGTGACCGTGACCAGATCCAACATCCTTTGTGACCAAGACCATAATCCACCGACTTCTTTAGTCCACTAGATATCCTAACTAGTTGAAGTTGAGCAATTTTCCGAGCGTGTTCCATAAATTAAGCTCAAGAGCCAACAATGAGTAAACAGTTTGGTCACTCAAAAACCAATGTACAAAAGTAGTCTTTTCTTCTTACTTTCTATTATTGCTAAACAACGAATTCCTCTAATGTGAATGAGAGAAAGATGAATTATTTTAGAATTTCCATGAATTGATCACAAAGAGACATACCGAGCAAAGAATCCATGGTTCCGTTTGCGCCTGATAGTGCTCGGCTGGAATGTCCTCTTAGGAAACAAAAGCAATGGCTCACTTGAAGGATCAACTACAACACCAAGCACAAAAGATATTAGACAGGCACCCATAGAGCAGCAAAGTATGCAACTCTCCAGAGACTAAAGCCCAACAAACAATAGACTGAAAGCTGAACTATTCTTTAGATTCTGGACACATAACATTCTTGCACTTTATGCAACTAGCACCACATAACCAGTTTACCAATGATACCAATTCAAAAAAACCCAGAACAATCCGGTACTTCTACTAGCCAAAAATGGACAATACCAGGACTAAACCAACTAAAGTTTACTATTTTTTCTACTGTGTAAGCACTAAGCACATGAACAAGCAAGAAAAGTTTCTGATTTTCCTCAAGGATCAAATATCACCATGACAACAACTCTTATGTTAAGGAGAGATTTACAGCAAACAAATCAATATAGTTAGAAGAGATTTTGACAATGACGGGTCCATTCAGAAATTTCATCGAACAGTTGATATGCAATATTTATTTTGCATTATCTATTGAATCAAAAGCTAATAATCATTCACGATGTCTTTTTAGAGGGTTTAATAATTGATGAAAGTTAACTTCTGGATTCCATATCACCATAATGTTATACTCATCTCAAACCTCAAACCATTGTTCGCTAACCAAAATCAAATAAACTTACCGCTTAGGTAAGAAACACTTTTAAAGTAGGGAAGAGCGATGACGGTGGCGAAGAATACGACGGCGATTGAGAAAGCGCCGATGAAGGAGATGGCGAAGATCCGACGGAAGAAGTTGGAAGAGAAAGAAAAAAACGTGGACCAAAGAAGAAATCGCAACTAAAGAAACCTAATTTTTATTAATTTGGTTTGGTTTAAGGGCTGAAAAAAAAAATTAATGGATCACCCATTTGATCCATCAACCCAATTTAGGCCCTGTTTGTTTGCTTAGTTGGTTGATTCATCAAGATGATCTAGTTGGATGGACCATTCAGATGAAGCAGTTAGATGATATTTGTTTTTTTTACTCTCATTCATTCAGATGGTTCAGCCAAATGGTTCAGCGAGATGCAATGTTTTGTTCATTTGTTCGGTTAGATGGATCATTCAAATGCTTATAATATAAAAAGACAAAACTACCCTTGTTTTGATTTGAGAAGAAAATACTCCTTTTTTATCAAATCATTTTTTTTTATCTAAACTATTTTTTTAACAATATAAATTTATGATATAAAATAATATCAAAGCAATAAAACGTGATTTTGCGGTTTCGAAGAGAAAACACGATTTCACGGTTTCGGCGGAAAACACGATTTCACGGTTTTGACAGAAAAACATGATTTCTCGGCAGAAAAACGCGATTTTGCGCTTTTAGCAAAAAAAAATTCAATTGTGCGGTTTTGGCGAAAAAATACGATTTTACGGTTTTGGCGGAAAAATTCAATTTTGCGATTTTGGTGGGACAACGTGATTTTGTAGTTTTGGCGGAAAAACATGATTTTGTGGGTTTGGCGGAAAAACGCGATTTTACAGTTTTGGCGGGAAAACACGATTTTGCGATTTTGGCGGGAAAATTCAATTTTGCGGTTTTGGCGGGAAAACATGATTTTACGGTTTTGGCGGGTAAAACGTGATTTTGCGGTTTTGGCGGGAAACGTGATTTTGTGGTTTTGGCGGAAAAACACGATTTTGCAGTTTCGGCAGAAAAACGTGATTTTGCGGTTTTGGTGGGAAAACACGATTTCACGATTTTGACAAAAAAAAAAAATAATTTTACGATTTTGGCGAGAAAACGTGATTTCACGATTTTGACGGGAAAATTCAATTTTGCGGTTTTGACGGGAAAACGTGATTTTGTGGTTTCGGCGGGAAAATGCGATTTTGCGGTTTTGGCGGGAAAACGTGATTTTGTGATTTTGGCGAAAAAATGTGATTTTGGGGTTTTGGCGGAAAAACATGATTTTACGGATTTGAAGGGAATGATTTTGCGATTTTGGCGAATAAATATTTTTTTTTTGTTTTACGGAAAAATGATTTTTTCGGATGATTTTGATTTTTTTTTTTATTTTAGAAAAAAAATAAATCTATAAATTTTTTAAGTATAAATTAAGGGTATAATCGTCATTTGTATTTGTGGCTGGATCATGTTCATCCAAATGATCCAATTTGGATCAGCCAAATGATCCAGCTAGATGTTAAAAATTTTGCCTAAAATTTTAAACTCATTCAGATGGTCCATTTGGATGATTTGCATTTTTGTCACTAAACAAACATCATCTAGCAGCTTCATCCAGCTGGATGAGCCAAATGATCAAACGAACAGCCCCTTAATTGAATCCATTTTTACCCAATCCATTTAATCCATCACCCATCTCATCCATTAACCCATTAGGGTAAAAAAAAATTATCCATTAGGGTTGATGGATAGATTGGATTGGGTCAACCCATGGATTTGGATCCATTTTGACACCCGTAAAATTGGATATTGGGTTTTATTAGAGATATTTTGGAGAGCAAAACGTGTAGTTCAAAACGTGTAGTTTGCGAATATGTTTGTGAACCATCAAAGTCCATTTTTGAAACCATTTATGAGATAAATCCCGTGAAGTTCAACCAAAAAGTATTCTCACATATATCTATTGTGATAAGTATTAACTAGAAAGATTTACATGATTTTTGTGTTATCAATAGATTAATGTTAAACATATATGATATGTATTATGAATTATTAACAACTCAAAAGATGGTTCACCCACTTTTATTTCAGTTATCAAAAACTTGATTCTATCTTTTCTTTTCTTTTTTCCTTAATTTTGCTTATATTTTACTTATTAATTTCTTTCTTATATTTGGCAATTTAATTGCTTTTTCTTTTCTTGTTTTTTTGTTTCAATATAATAGTGTATCGTAAACAATCTTTAAAAGTGGTTAATATTGTGCAGGCATAGTCTAAACTATCTCACGAGCATGTCTATAATGATCGGAGCTAATTAAGGATTATCTAAACGTCCACATGGTTTCCCCCTTGGTTCACCTGGTCCCAATCCGTCCAATTTGCATGACCAGCTAAAAGATTGGCAAAATCGCAAGATCTTCCCAACCTTCGCTTATTCTTCGCTGTCTTCTGTTCCGGTGGTTTGGCGATTAACACACGAAATCTAAGATGTCTTAACGTTCAAAAAACATATTAAAAAAAAAATTGTCTGCTTATTGATTGCTTTGTTTTGTTAACTTATTTTTTCTTTTTATTTAAGATTTTCAATAGAAAATCAAGTGGCCTAATAACGAACGAGCTCAATAAAAATTCCTGATTAACTAACTAAAAGTTTAAAATCAATAAAAGTCGAATTGAAATATGGTCTATCTACTAGACTACTTGAAAAATATAAACATCAATGTGATATTGATATATACTTAGGAAGCTTCAGTCTACATGAAGCGTAGACTCTTTGATGAATCGCGGAAGGGTCATCTTAAGAACCGAAATAACCTCTTCAAATCGCTATCAGCGACGATGATCCTCATTGGGGGCAGCCTCTAAGCACAGGCGGGCAGCTTTTAGCTGCATTTCTCTCTAGTCGACCGATCAAAGCTTGATGCTATTACAATTATATAAACTGAAGATGCTTGTGGGTTATGTTAATAAAACAAAGACATTGTTATATATCAATCGATCTTCATAATCAAATAAACGGCTAGTCAAATCATGTATCAATTTTGTGAGATTTTGTTCATTTTTGTCAGCGGTATGGATCATCCGCAAGTTCATGCTCTGATGTAAACTACTTAAGAAAGAATAAGGACAAAATTTAAGATAGAGACTTCAAAATGTTATCGTGGCCGGTCCACGAGAACGACATGTTCTATTTGTTTTTCAGAACGCGTACCTCTCGCGTCTCGGTTCTCGGTTTGTAGTCTTGCATGTTAATTTACCGATAACTATCAAATCATATACATTTTAACCACTTCGTATACCTCTAGTGCGCATGTTTTCATCTACCACGGCATGTCTAACTTTAATTAGAAACATGTGTAAATCTGCCCAATTAAATTAAAAAGTTGATTTCCCGATTGGTTGTCGGATTTGAAGAATAAGAGTTTACGAATCTGAATTTGTTTAGCTAAACAAAATTAGATACCTCTAAAATTGTGAACCATTAGAAGTGGGCATCACACATCACGCATGACACACCTTCCACTTTTACTGTTTCTCTATTTTGTTTGAATTCTTCCTTGGATCCTTGTGCATTGTCTTGACTCTTGAACTGAAAAACACATTGCCCATGCCATCATTTCTTCGCAGAAGATTCCATTTGTAATTGTTTTTAGATTTTGATATTTTCGAAACTTTCATTTCTTTTTTTTTTATAGTTTCCGGACCCGTAAAATATTACTATCTATTTGTACTTTGGTTTTATGCATCGACGTTAAAAAACATGTGTGTAACGAATCACGTCCTAGTAGTTAAGCTTTAAAATTAATTCTGTCTTGTTGCTATTGCATCCTGGTTTTACGATCAACGTACTATCATAAACTGTTACGTTATTATGTTTTACCGATAAAATATATTAAACTATTCCACATTAACCTCGATCTAAAACCTCATTCAAGTATAAATAGACACACAAAAATTCACCGTAGTGGTAGAATTTTTTGTGTAGATTATATAGTTACAATGGTGTAAAAAATGATAATATACTAACACATCAATATTCTTGGAATATTTTTGCAATATATAAGTACAAACTTGTCACAGACAATTAAAGAAAACAAAGTTTTAAATTTTTGATGTTTAGTGGGAGTAAAAGTTAAGAAATCCATATAGATGACCACTCCTGTTGTTCAAAAAAAAAAAAAAGCCACTCCTAAGAAAAATATTAGTATTATATATTGTGTCTTTTGTATTACTCATTATGATCACTCCATTTGCTGTGGTCACGGAAAGAGAAATCTGATGACCATATATTATAATTGGATTCATAAGCATCATAAATGCATTATCAATATGAAATCAATAATACGATTTTGATTAACGTGATTGTCGAAAAAACAAAACAAAAGTTGGCGTATGCATCAATCAATCCATGTGTTGTCAAATTCGTCGGTAATTAGATTTGATGTGCTAAATTTGAAAATTTAGCGCAAAATTTGGCATCTAGTGATCATACAAACTTCAACCATTACCCGGATCCAAAACCTAGATAGTAACCTCAATCAAAAAATAATAATCCAAAAAGAAATAGACTACACGTGTTTTTTCTTGGAATGTCTTTCTAAACTATATATATATATATTTTTTTGTCATCTTTTGTGGGCTGGCCTGTTTGTGGACTACAACAGGTCACCCACGGATTCATTATCTTCCCAATGAGGAAATTAACCGCACATAGAAAAGGTGGAGTCGAACTCCAACCAATGGCCCACATGCTCATCTCTCCTAAACTATATTTTATATTGATTATTATAGATTCACACACAAAAAATTCGAAATATTAGAGCGACTATACTAGAGCTTGTACCATTCAGTTAAAAATAATAAGAACAATATCCCATAATCTATAATACATAAAAGGGGCTATTTGGGGCTCCTAAGACTATTCACGTCAGTATTTTTATAACTACTTTCACAATGCCACGTCAGCTGCTTCCACCTTACTGCGCCACGTTAGCAGATCTTCGAAGAAATCTTTTAATCGCATCTCACCTTTAATTGTAGGAAAGATGAATCGATTCATTATCATACCATTCACCAAACCGCTTCCTCATCCTCCATTTTAATCCCACATTTTATCCTCCTTCGTCGTCCTCGCTCTTCTTCTCCTGTTGCCTCCATCGCCGCTTCTTCCGTCTCTTCTTTCGCTTCTTCGTATCTCGGAATTTCCCTCTCCAACCGAACAATCCACCGCTTCTCCACCAGTCCATCGAACTTCCGCCGATTTCCGCCGACGAAACTGAAGAAATTCACTCCGATTTCGGATCAATTGGGACTTGGGACTTCCTCAAGGAGAGCTCCCACTTCTGGGTTTCCCAAAGGAGCGCAAAACGGATTCCAGAGTTCCGGCGTGAACAGGTTCCTGTTGCCCGCCTCGGAGTGCGAATACACACTAGATTTGGTGGGTAATGGTTTCAGTTTGAATATACCGGTCAATAGATTTGTGCTATGTTCTTCGTATTCATTTCACACGTTTAGGTTGTCAAGTTAAAATGGAACTTCACGTTCTGGGAAGCCAGGAACTTCAAGAAAGGGAACGTCCTTATGGGTGTGGAGGTCCTTCTCGACTCTGAGGTAATCCGTGTATACCCACTTTTCGGTTTTTCCATGTATACCCACTTTTCTTTTTTCCTGAGTAGTTATGAGATAATTCTCTGCCAGGTCTGTTTGCTATGCTATCCACTTTCGCTGAATCGTATATTTCTCACTTCCAATCACAACTGCGAATATGCTTCTCTGCGACACGGATTGTGAGTTTGTGACTGATGTTAACATGATAGTTTACTACTGTTTAGTCCCACTATGCATTTCTTTACGGAGTAGTTATGAAATTGTCTGTGTTCCGCTTGAGTTTGCTGTTGTCCTGTGTTTGCTATGGTATCCACTCTTGCTAAATTGATTGGTGTGTTATTTCTCACTTCTGTGTTCTCACTTGCAATACAATATATTTCCCTGCTACAAGAACCTCTCCCACTGATGGTCGCTGATGTTAACATGATTATTTAGCAATTGATTATTATAGATGTCAAAGCGAGAAACCTGCAACTGTGTTATAGCTACTGCAACTACGTTATAGCTATCGTCTATAATGTCATAGACTATAATGTCATAGACATAATATCGTCTGAATATAGACTAATCAACAATTGCACATTTTCCAGGGTAATTCAGTTCAGGGATTCATCTCGCCAAACCGCCTCTTCCGCAACGAAAACAGTCTCCATCACAGCTCTGTTTACAAATTGATGAAGTTCATGGTGAGACCAGCGAAGACACTTTACAGGGTTTCGGACCACAAACACACAATCTGGTTTACAGACCTGGCAACGATAGTCCGGTTCTTGATTGAGAGCCTAACATTAAGGCGCAGAAATTCAGAATCCGTGTCTTTAGTGACTTCGCCCCAATTGCTGACACCGATTTTGATATGTTTGGTAATGCTCTTGATCTAATCTATAACTTCTACGGTTCCTGTCTCCACTTTCGTTTTCACTTTTCTGTTTTGGTAGACGTTGTTGGCCAGCACCGACTCATTAGCGGCGACAACCTGAAGTCAGCTACAGCCACTGACACGGGAACAGAGGTTGCAGAGAACAGGTCGAGAGACAGGGTCTTCCTGCACCTACTTATGCAAGAGTAAGTGCTCCTATTGTTATTCCCATTATTCGTTGTTTATTAAATGCTCTAATTATTTATCATACAACTACAACTGAACCAATATCTTGCAATCAATACAGTGGCGAATCCATTCGCGTTAACCTCTGGGGAGACATTTCCGCTGCTTTCCGTGAGAGATGGAACACGAGCACTGTCTAGCCAACTGTTCTCCTCATCACCACTGTGAACCCAAAAACCATTGGAGGTCCACCTGCTCAACCAAGACTGATTTGCAAACTTTTTACAGACTCGTGCTGACCTTTCACTTTTTTTTTTTTGACATGATTTTGTAGGTGCCGTTACGCTTAGCTCCACATCCTCTACCAGACTCTATTTTGACGCCAACATTGCCGAGACCCAAGGATTCATGACAAAGTATGTCTCCGCCGTTATGCTTAGCTCCACATCCTCTACCAGACTCTACTTTGACGCCAACATTGCCGAGACCCAAGGATTCATGACAAAGTATGTCTCCATAACCCTTCATTTACGTCTCTGACCTACTTTTTTGAACTTTTTCTATCTCAGGTTTGGTCCAGCTCAGGAGATTATGCCAACTGCCACCACCGCCTCTTCCGCCATTACTAAATACGAGACCGTCACTATAAATGAAATCCATCAGTTCTTGCAGAATGAACCACAGGTCCGTTTATTGTAGACACTGGTCTCTAACACGCTATATCCATGGGTATGAGTTGATTAGATGAGTAGTCGTGTTTAAAATACCATTGGACTACCAATGTTCATTGGTATATTTTCCCCAACATCGTCGGACTGATTTGCTGTAATGTCCCACTTGAATATTTTGCTTTGGCGGCCCTTGCATATGATTACCATTGGGACGATATGGCCATTTCAGTTTTCCTCATTCACCACCTTCAGCTTATTAGTATTTAATTGTAGTTGGGTGCCACTGATTCGTTGTCTAAGTATCATTTACGTTTTTTTTTTTTTTTTTTGGCAGTTACATACATCACTGTTTTTTTACAAGGAATAACGACTTGCATGGAATTCGCTGCGATCACTGCCTAATATTCATAGGATCACTTATTTGCTTCTGACCGACCAACTACACGCCTCTCTTACTCTAAAAACTAAAATGGTTTTATATTGGATTGCGAATCTCTTCCTACTGACTTTGGGTTTCCTTCAAACAGGTTGTCAGCTTCTACTGCATCGCCACCGTCCTTGATGTCCTCGGTGAAAATGGCTGGCACTACATCTCCTGCACAATCGCTAGGTGCAACACCAATGTTTCCATCTATTCCAATTTCCAATCTCAAAAGTCTTTTTGCTTATTATGTGAAATAATGATACTATGTGATAACGTGAAGCTGTAAAAATCAGTCAAGAAGTCCTAAGTGTTTTATCTAAAACAAAAAAAAAGTTCTATATAATTTAGTAACTTATTTTGAAACTATTGAAATTTGATGTTGTAAAAGGCAAACACAGCAAAGTGATACAATGTGAAAAAAATGTTTAAAAACAAACTATACAAAAAAAAAAAGATATATAAGCCCCTCACTAAACACAACAAAAATGTACTCTCTGTTTTTTTAAAAATAATTTTAAAAAGTTTTCATACATATTAAGAAACAATATTAAAAATAGACTATAAATGTATCATCTACGATTATCAATTTTCAATAATTTTTAACCAATCACAACTCCATAATTTCAATTTCTTTTATTGAATTTTACGACTAATCAATATTACTTAATAATTATTTTTTGTTTTTAAAAGTTGCTCAAGAAGATTTCAATGTAAGCTCAAAAAGTATTAAACTAATAATCACTTGGGAGGAAGTGAAGTTAAAAGACAAGTAATTAGTGGCAAAATAAATTATGAATATATTTGTAATTCAAACACACGTACAAAACTTTTGGTCTATGTGAAAATTATGGTATCGCATAGTCAATTGCATTATCAAGAAATTGAGATATATGCTGTTCTTTTTTTTTTTACAGAATTGACAACTTAGCTTCGTTAAAGTAGAGAAGAACATAAAACTAAAAGTTGGTGATGCACTCGATCGTCGTGTGACTTTCATTCTCCCAAATCAACTCTAAGATAACTGATTAATTAATTGAACAGATTGGAATTTCACTTCTTTGAGACTCAGCGTAGCCAAATCTATGTATGATGTCAGAATTGCGACCGAAAAGTTATAAAAGAGAGGAAATAAATCATATAATAAAGTCGTCGCATCACATGAGTAATGGGAAAAAAACCCGAGAAACTCTGCGTTTAAGAGACTATCATATGATTTTTTTTATTTTTAAAAAAGATTTACAAACATGAAAAAAACAAATTAAATAAAAAAAGTAACAATACTACCCGGGCTTTAACCTAGGAGAACCAGACGGACCACATTATGCACACTATGATTTGGTTGGAGGACGACTGGTATATTGCATTTCTAGGTCTCCCACGTTGGAACTTTGTTCAAAGCCATATTATGGGTTGTGCTCTGTCTCAGTCAGTTCTCTGATAATCTCACTGCAGGCAGTGGAGCAAGTCTATCCTTGCATAACTGAATTTCTTAGCCAGCATGATAGCCTTAGGGCTCTTCTGTTCTTGGCATGCTATATGAATGTAGAAGTTACACTAAGGTGGTGTCCACTATCCAGTTAGTACCTAACAAGCGTGTGTATCAGAAGCGCCTGTTAATAAGGTTGTCATTTCGGTTTCAGACATGTACATTTAGAATCATATCAAACTGTACATTAGCTTAGGAGGCAATTTTTTCAAGTCAATATACCTGTAAATTAGAAAAATCATCAAATGAGATGCCGGAAGCTTATGTCTACTGTGATGATTTTTTTTTTTTTTTATGGCGAGTTGGCGACGAGTCGTTTATATGAAAAGTTAGCTTTAGAAGAATGGGTATGTGTTCCCTTATACACCTTCTTTTTTAGGCTTAAGTTAACCATGACAGCTATTGTGTAGACATGAATTAATATGTATATTTTCTGTCTTGGATCCACCAATAACACAGCCATACTTCTCGGTAAAGTGTGGGAGACATGATGTGATGATAAAAAATAGTAATGCGTAAAATATCAATGCAAGCCAAAATTTCAAACCAAGTTTAAATATCCACTGAAAAGAAGATGAGAAAGACCGAAAGTTATTGAAATACGAAAATAAATTACAACTTGAAGAAAAAACACCGAAGGACAAAAGACGGACAAAAGCTGTTTCTCGCAGGTTTGAAAAGGTCAAGGTTCAGGGAAGTGGAAACTCGGACAAAACGAAAGAATATTTGTGCAGTATGCATTTCCCATGTATTCGAAAGAAAAGTGTCACACTTTATGCATATTCATTTCACTCACACTTCCGACTACACAAAAGCTGTTGTATTATCGCCAGTGTATATATATATGTTGTAAAGATTCAAAGCTTTGTAAAAAACATGTTTTTAAAGTTGCTGCAAAATTTGATGCCACCGCCAAAACTAAAGGAGATCACAGTGGATCTTAAACGTCTAATTCTAAATACTTAAATCTAATTCCAAAACGTAATTAAAAAGTCTTGAACTCGATTTCAAAAATCTCAAGTACATCCGTTATAGCCATTGTCTTTGAGCCCTTAGTGACTCCTTACAAAATAAGTAATTATAATTTGTTTAAGCTCTCCTCCACTATGGACCTTACAATGTAAAACAATGTATGTGAAGAAACAAACAAAATAAAATAAATGTAACATATACTAATAAAAGTAGCAATTTGGGACTCCTCATACTACCCACGTCAGCAAGTTAAGCTTCTTTCTTAGAGCGCCACGTGGCATGAAGAAATTTTTTTTCAACCTTTCATCTTCTCCTCCGTCTCGCTTCCAATCGTCGTCCCCTTAATCTTCTTCAATGCTCCCTTTTTAACTTCACCAAATCCATCTTTCTCAAACGCTCTACCCTACAAGCCCTAGAGTTTCGAGCTCAGCGAGCTCTAATCTTACGTTTGTTTATTCATTTTCTCGTGTTTTGATCAGATCTTTTGTTCCGAGGACAAATTAAAGGAATTTGCGGAAACCCAGTTGAGAATTCCCGCTTCTCTCAGGTATTTTTTTGTCTTTTCGATTCCTCAGTGTGAGAAATTTTCGGATTTAGTGGATTTCTTGTGTGTGTTTTGTTCTTCTGGTCTATGCTGATGTAGCGAGAGTTTTTGGAAAACGATTGCGGTAATTGGTTCGATCATTCGTCTGGAGCTATTGTTTGTTGCATCGACTTCGTCTTAGATTTCGGATTGGATGTATGTTTTGTTGAATTCGTCTGGAGCTTTCGGATTTGGTGTGTGTTTTGTGAAATTCGTGTTTGATTCCGAATTGGGTGTATGTTTGGTTGAATTCGTTTTCGTTTGTTGAGAGATAATTTCGTTTTACTGGGAATCATCATCATTAGTCCAACAATGCACGAATCCTGATGATCACAATCAACCACTTTCTCCTAATCAACCACTTTCTCCTTCTCCCAATAGATCCTTTGGTTTGTGATATTTCAAGTTTGTGCATCTATGTTTTATGTTGTTGCTGTTTAGCCTGAAGAAATGTGATGATAAATACATGTGTTATGGAAAAGGCACAGATAGGAATATGATTACTAATTTTCCGATCATCACAATCAACCATCTTATGCTAATCATAATGAATAGAGATAGGCATATGATTACTTTTCTCTTCTCCGAATAGATAGATTTCTTTGCTTTGAGAGTTTCAGTGCATCTTCAAATACAATGTCTGTTTTTGTTTTCTCATAGGAAGAAACATACTCCTGGCGCCAAAGGGAAAGGGAAAGGGGTCGAAGAAAGGAGGCAAAAAACCATCTGGACCTGGTTCGTCGAATCTCACGGTAAGAAGGAAATACAAATTCTGAAAACAAACTGGTGGAGGAGGTGGATGTTTTTCGTGGAAGAACAAGGTTAAAGGGGTAAGATTTTTACAATTATTGCCTACTGGCTGATGTATCACAAAACAAAACCATGACTGATTTACAAGCTTTTAAACGAATCCAAAGGAGGAGGATCGTGTTAGCGAGGTGTCAACTCCAGTTGTTCCCGAATCTGCTAAACCTGATGCAACTCCCTCACACATCTGTGAAACCACCCAAACTTGCCCAAATCCAAGTCTTCCAAGTTGGTATCTTTTCCCACGGTTGACGCCTCTCTCATGATGTCGAGAAATGAAATTATTTTCTTTCACCACTATATAATAAAAAGTTTATTTTTGTACATAAAGAACGGATTTGTATTGCCAAAGGTATTTGCTATTTTATACAGAACAAGACGTGAATTATATACATCCATATTTACATCTATAACAAAACCAGAGTTAAGCAAATCATAGAATCATCAAAATTGTTAGAGCATATTGGTGTATCTAAAAGGAGATTAAAAGTAGTTTAAAATGATAATAATTTTCTTCTGGGTTGAAATTCTCAAGTAATGATTTATTTGAAAATACTCTAATTATTTTTTTATGCATGACAAGTGTGAAAAGCACTAAAAGAACAAGATCATACTAAAGAACTAAAAATTAAAATAGACAAATCATAAACAGAATCAACTAACAAAAAGCAAAATTATTTTGAAAGGTAGTTGGAGAAAATAATTTAAACATATATTTCAAATTTTGGCTTAGCTAATAGTTTATTACCTTCAACTCAATGAAATTCTAAGATTGAGTCACCATTTTACATAATTTTTAATTTTTAAAATAACATTAAAATGTATTATAATTGAAAAAATTTGCATTTGAAGTATTAATTTCAAATTAGCAGATTAATATAGCAAAAACTATAACAAGACAATTATTTAAACAAACTGGGCGAGAGGCTCTTGCAGAGAAAGGACAAAACAGAGGTTCTTCCGGCTCCAATGACGATGGCAATGTTTGAAAGAAAAAACAAAGGTTGTTGATGGTGTCAGAGGATAGCAGTGGATGAGTAGAAGGATAGGGCGCAAGCACATTAGGATTTAGATGGTGAAAAAGCTAATGTTAGGCTAGATAGAGATATGAAAGTCTATGAACTTCTTTTATGCAAGCAATATAAAATTAATTGTTTGTATATAACATGCATGATGTGTTTTTACAAATCACGTATTTTAAATATAGATCAACTCTTCTTTTTCCTTTTTTTTGTTTAATGGTGTATAAATCTTCTTACAAATTATACAATACTCAACATTTGATTTATTTAAGTGTAAATGTCTAATTACTAATTAAGATATGGTTTGAGGTATATAGAAACATAAGAAAGCTTCAGATTTTGGCTCCAGAGGATGCTCAAATTCGATAGTCTTGGTAACAGAAAAGCAAGAAGAGTTGATCTATATCTAGAAAGAAAACCATTCATACATCTTATGAAGCAGAAAAATACACTCCAAGAACATGATTAAAATTAAAGTAAAATTCATGTGTTTCCATGTGTTTGAGCTGATGATCGTATGTTGATAACTTGCTTCATTTCCTATTCAAAGTGTAAAATTGTTTTTACTTAAAGAAAGATAAAATGCATAGTTGTTGAAATGATATATTGAACTGAACTAAAATAAAATAGTTTCAAATTTTTTTTAAAACAAGTGGTGAACAATAACTTCCCAACACGTGATTACAATTCTAGCTTAAAAATTAGTTTTGATATTTCAACTTAGTGGAACTTTGAAATTAAACCATGATACAACAATTCCCTGATATATTATATAATAGTCTATATCTATAAAATAATTTTATATAAATTTAAATTATAAAATTATCAAACCAAAATAAAACAGTAACAAAACGTTTCTACAAGTATTGCTCACGGTAAAACCTTCAACATTGTTTCCCTTCTATCATTTCTTTTTTAATTCCAACGTTCCAGTTTCAATTATAAGCAACGGTAATCGTACTTTGACGTGGTTTTAGTATACATTTCGATTAAGCACTTCTCTGTTCGAGGTTTTGTATCATTTTCGCCCCTTCTCTACAAACTCACATATTTAAACTTACCCATTACCACCTTTTCGATAATGACGCCCTTATCTACATTAGATTATGAAGAATTGAATACTGACCAGAGAAATATATTAGAACAGCAAAATATTATTAAGCAGTTCTGATTTAATCCTATGTTTAGGTATGGTGTTCTTTACACCCTCTCCTTTGTAATACCGCAAGGTTAAAATAATTAAGAGATTTAACTAAATGAGAATATTTTGACCATATTTTTTCCATGTTAAAACATGTTCACCCATTTATCAAACGAGACATTTTTTGAAAAAGTTAGATGGACACAAATTTGTTGGTCTTTGATAATTTTAGGCCAATTGTAAAGAGGAAAAGTTTATACAAACTGTTTAAAATTTCACTTGAACAAATGTCAAATTTTATAACATCAAGCGCGAGGTAACTCCTAGTTACAATTTAGAAGAAAGAGCACGTTAATGAGAACACAAATAAATATGATATAAAGAATTGATTAATAATGAAATAATGAAAACAAACATGCCAAAGAAATATATTAAAACAGTAAGACACTATTAAGAAATACCGAATTTAACATATGTTTAGCTATGGTGTTATTTAGAACCTTTCCTTTTTTTCATCGCGAGGTTAAAAAACTTAAGAAATTTAACTAAACGATGATAGATTGACCATAACATTATTCATATGTAGAAAATGTTTGGTTGGAAAATTCTGGAATAAGAGAAATTGTTGAAGCAATATAACAAAAAGTATTCTTTTTGAAAAGTTAGATGATCACCAAATTTATAGGTATATTGTATTTAGCTAATTGTAAAAAGGAAAACTTTATACTTAATGTTTTTAAATTTTAGCAAAACAAAGTGCAAATTTTATAACATGAAACCCGCGTAGCGCGGGATAACACCTAGCTTATTAAAAAGGTGTATTATTAGAACGGAGGAAATAACAATCAATAGCAACAAAAAAAGTTCAACAACTCAAAGCTAAACATCAAGTTTTGTCTTATGAAAATAACAAACAATTAGCTTTGTCTTGGGTACAAAAGTCCATAACATTTTATGCTCGGATCTCCTGAGTCTGTGGAGCCTTCATCCTGCTAAAAAGGTCATAATTATTTTTTAAAAGACCATGACTCAAACTTTTATTATAAACAGCAATGTATATACGAACAAATATACATAATAAGCAAAGCAAATGTAGAATAAAAAATGTTATTAAATAGGTATTTACTTGGTAGGAAGAGCAGGAGGGCCACAATTAAAAAAGATGCATTGAGGAACGCAATTTTTATTCTCTGGCTCGGTTGCGTAGCAATGGTCATTACACTTTTTCACACAGTTTATACGTGCACCAGACGGAGGCGTGATGGTTCGTTCTCCTCTTGTGGTTCCGACCAACACCATCATCATCATCACCATCATTATCATCTTCATCATTCCCATCTCTCTTTTTTTATTAACCTTTTTTTTTTTTTTTTTTGTAACGAGCTTATTGTAAAATACAGTGAATGGCGCTTTATTTATAGTCGTAAACGTACGTACCGTACGTAACATTAATTGCGAACTGACTTTTAATCACAGTCGCATAGGAATCGTACATATATAGTAAGTTATTTATGTCATTAAGTTTATTTTTGACTGAATAATATTTAAAGTAATAATATCAACTTTTATATGGGATTATAGAGTATTTACTTAGAATCATATGCACTTTTCTAATTCATCCAAAATCATCTAAAAATATAAAAAATCCAAATTTTCCTAAATATTAGATTGAATACACGCCTCCTTAGTATTATCGTATACTTGTTAATTTTAAAAAGGGGATCATCCATTAACTAGATTACTAGATGAAATACTTAATGAAATTTTGGGTTTTAGGTTGGTGTTTAAATGTTTAAAAAAAAAAAGGTTGGTTTTTAAAACGTTTAAATATTTTGATATTAATTCGGTTTCAAAATCTGTGAAAGATTCATATACTCTAGAGCATAGTTTGATATCTGATCTGAAGAGTCTGGTTATAAAAAAGAAATTGTAAGTTTTTTTTTTGATAAATCAAGAAATTGTAAACTAAACTAACCTATTTAAAGATGACGTTGATATGTTGTCAGCCTAATTACAAAGAAAGATACGAAAAACATCATTTTTAACCCCACCGACCACCGTCCACCGGTATAACTATCGAGTCTCATTCACAACTTTTTATAAAAATCTATGAAATAGAAACTAACCATAAAACCATATAAAATAAAATAACCTCATCATATGAGCCGTTATGTGACATATCCAACAGATATCCTAAAGAGGCAATATGTCCTTTTGATGCTTAAAAAAATGGAGTAGTGAGGTACGTCGTGAGTCATGTGACTAACCTTTTGAAATCTTGACTAATCTCTAACAAAAAAAAAGGAAAAGTTTAACTAAACCGTAAATAGTCATGAGTGGTTTATCTTCCAGCCATAATTGTTGCTACATCTACTATTTGTTCCCTTTTTTGTCAAAGACATCTAATATTTTTCGATCACCTAATCATGCCAACAAATTTTTGATTACTAATAGAAAACGCAGCTGGTTTAATAAGAAATAAGAAAATCCTGTCACTATAAACAGTCTGGATCAAACATTATTTTAGCCTTTTAATAAATAACTAAATCATCACATTCTCAGCAAATAAATAATTAAATACTATATATTTCAACATACATTGGTTAATTTTACAATTGACGAAAATAAATGTTCGGTGGTTATCTTAGACTTCTTCTTCGTTGGACCTTTTTTTCCCTGCATACATCAACCTTCCAACGTGCAAACGCCTCGCCAAAAGCGAGGAAATTTTCCGAAATTTAAATTAGTTAAATAATTTATTTTATAAAATTTGATTGTAAGTGGCAAAAAAACATAAGTAAAACAGCTTTTTTGACCCAAAAAAAAAGTGAAACAGTTTTTAACGAAATGTCTATATCTCTGTTGGTTATTATTTTTTTTTAATTTCAGATTTACACGACCTTAAGAAATTTACTTTTGTTTCCCCTCGATTTACCTCAAACTAGCTGTGAGATCTTTAAAATCATCAACACTGATGTACGTAAACCCTTTTCTCCAAAAACACTGATGTACATTCAAAACCTTTCATTTGTATACTACTATAAATTGTATCATTATCTTAACAAACGAATCCAAAGTATACAATCAGGAGAAATTCAAACATATCCAAATAGATTCTATCATCAACAACATTCTTTATTCTAAATACCATAGCTAAAGACTTTTTTCATCAATCTTCTTTTTTTATTTTTTTGACAAAGCGTATTCTTAGCATCAATCTTCTTATGACGAGTCTATCCAAATTACACTTTCATCACTTACTTTAAGACTTTAATTAACAGTCGAACTACAAGTACAAATCTCAATAGAATTAAAAGAAAACACGGAACATTTTTTTGAGCCTAGCAACCAAACCAAACCTACCTACTTAAACTAACCAAATCATGCCGGTTTGTAAATCATATACTTACTAGTAGAGTACCCGCGCGTTTACGCGGTGGTACGTTATATTTTTATCAAAAAAAAAATAGTAATAGTGTAGGGATACATTTTTTTTATCTTTTCAGTTTAATTTAGTTTAGGTTATTTCTGTTAGATTCATTATATTTCTGCTATGAGGGAGTAGGTCTGAGACTTTTAACCTATATCCGAAAATCCGAACCGAATTGATCCACAATACCCGTATCCGATTGATTTTGGGTATAAAACAAATCACCAGATGTGTAAAATATTTGATATCCGTGGGTATTAGATAATACCAGAACCGATTCGATACCCGATCGGGTACCCAAATTACCTGAATGGATATTGTGGATTATTTTTGATATTATAAATATATTTTTTTAGGTTTTTTGGATTTTTTTTTATTTTGGGTATAAAACAAATCACCCGATGGGTAAAATATTTGATACTCGTGGGTATCATATAATACCAGAACCGAATCGATATTCTTTCGGATACCCAAATTACCCGAATAAGTATTATGGATCCCAAATTACCCGAATAAGTATTATGGATTATTTTTGATATATATATATATATATATATATATCTATTTGTTTTTTCTGATAATTTTTTTTTTAGGTTTTTCGGATTTTTTGGGGCTTTCGGATATATTTCCATTTTTTTTACCTGATTAATTAACATATATGATTTTTGGTTTGACTGAACCATCGGTTTGTTTTAAGTTATTATTCTTGTATCCAAACAGTTTTATCTCTTATTCTTATATCCAAACAACTTTTTTTCTCTTATTTTTGTATCCAAACATTATTAAAATGTACTTCTCAATTAATAGTAGTATAGATTCCATTCCAGAGTATAAGATATTTTAGTTTTTTTTATTCCATAATATATGATATATTAGAAATTTTAAAGTATTTTTTGTCAATTAGTGCTAACAAATTAAAAACTTCAAAACTATTAATTAAAAATAATTAAATTCTTAAATTTCTATTGGTTAATATTTTTTTAAAAGTAATTTATATTAAAAATATGCATTAATTGTTAAACAATAAATATTTCTTTAATTTGTGTGAAACATCATATACTATAAAACAAAAAATATAACACTATGATCTGTTTTGTTTTGCAAGGCCCTAATGTCAATGGCCACTTAATCAGGGGGGCTATATATTAAGTGCCACGTGACACCAGAAAGTCACGCAAGGGTCCCACCATGATATTCACACGACAAAGACGTGGAGTCCCTAGAACGACACCGTTTATCTCTTCACGAAAACTGAGTGGGCACCGTGTTCGTGTAGGACCCACCTCGCCTTCTCCGACGAAACATTAGAAAGAAAATAGAAGAATAATAAGACTTGTCTCTCTTCCCATATTTTTCACCTTTTAATAACAACAAAACAGTTCATAATATCTCAACTCAAAAATTCTCTCCTCTCTCTCTCTCTATCTAAAAAGTTTTTGTCTTTTTTTTAAAGTTTTTAATTATTTAAACACCGATGCCAGTGAATGGGTTCGTCTTCGTCGTCGCTTAATAAGTCTCCGTTTAGAACAACAGACAGTATGGTAACACCATAATCTCCCACGAAAGATAATTCAGCTCCGATCATGACTGTAAAGCCGGAGAAAAACGACGGCGTTTCGATCATATCTAAGTCGTTGCGATCGTCTCCTTCTGCCAAGGCCTTCGGTATTTTTAATCTTTCCTCTTGTCAAGAGAGATCATCATCTCTGTGTTTTATCTTCAGATTGATTTTTTTTTTTTCAATTATTTTTAGTTTGAAAATATCTAAAATGATTAGTTGATGATGATATTCGATCTGACTGGGGATGTGGGGTTTCTCAGAATTTTATATATTTTTAAAAAATAATCTTGTTCATTCAATTCAATTCGCAGAATCGCCAAGAAAGAGTACCACCTCGATTCCGGCGGTTTCTCCGGCGAACAATTATCATCAAACTCCTGTCAAATCTCGGTGGTCGTTTTCTTCTTCTAAGAAAAGCTTCGGTATATATTCCAAATAATCTCTCTTTTCGAATTAATTCCTGATATGAGTTATTTCAGTATCTAAGCTTTTTGAATGATTGGTCTTTTTCTGATATTCAGTTTAGTTTTTGTCCGATGTAAGTACATAGTTTCTTACTGCATAAACGTTCAAATTAATTTTGCTGTTTTTGTTTATAATTAACCTAATAGCATGTGGAGGTTCCGTGACCGGGAAAATAGTATCTGAAAATTATTCATATCTAAACAAAAAACAAAAAATCTTCCATTAATGGTTTTTCGTAATCAATTTGATTTTCTTCCTGTCAACATAGAGAGAGACTTTTAGGTTTATTTCTTTCTTGTCTGATACGATCAGATATCTAATTTAATTTCTTCCATTAATAGATTTTTATGAACAAAAACAAAGACTTTCCCGTGATAACCGAGATTTTTCACACAACAGGAAAAAGTAGTTACATAAGACAAAGAGAGTGAAAGAGTTGCTGTTTTGGTGAATTTGATTTAAAAAAGCTGTCTACTTTAACTGTGACCCAGATCTGAAAAACTGGGTAAAAAGCATGGACACTCTTCTTCACTCTTCTTGATCTGAGTTCCATTGGTTTTCACGCTTTAATTTGAAGCGTTTTTGGAATAAAATCAATTTTTTTTTTACCCGGGAACTTAATAGAATTGAAGTAGATTCCATTGTTTTAAATTTCAAATTAATCTCTTTTTAGGCTTTGCTTTGTAGTTCCATCGTTTTAAATTTCAAATTAATCTCTTTCTTGGCATTGCTTTGTAGTTTCCTATGTTTTTATATCCTCTGTTTTGGTCTAGTTCCATCATGATGGTGACTGAATTAAACGGTTATTATCTATCATTCTTGCATATGTCATATGTGTATGTATTATCTATCAATCTTGTTCTAAAATCTTGATCAATGTATGTTTTAATTTGTTGCACAGGAAGTAAAGATGAAACCTTTTTCGATTCGCAGCCATGGTTACAATCCGACTCCGACGATGACTTCCACAGCGTAAATGGAGGTAAAATCTTCAATCTTATTTTTTTTTACTTTCTGTAATACTCAAGCGTCAGAATCTTGATTTTTGTACTCAATTGTTAACAGACTTCACTCCATCGCGTGGAAACACTCCAAAGACCAGTTTCTCAGATAGGTCTCCTCGTGTCCACAACCTTATATTCCAAGAGATGAAGCCTCCTCGAGGCTCGTCTTCTCCATTGCCTCCAAAACCGAGGAGGAAGAAACTTGGTGAGCTTTTCAGAGAAAGTATAAGAGAAGAAAGAGAAGAGAGCGGTTCATCGTCAACTGTTAGCACTCCTTATCTCTCCGGTGCTAACTCGGGCGAATTCAACAATCCGGCCATTGAAAAGAAGAAGAAGTCTAACTGGCAGCATCATCGTTGTCTTCCTGGTTTCTCTTCTTGTGGTGGAAGTTTCATGGAGAGGAGGAAGAAGATGAGCTCTGAAACTGCGGCTGTTGCTGTGAAATGAGATGTAGAGAGTAATATTGTGTATATGAAAGAATGAGAAAGAGATCTCAGAGTAAAAAGCTCTGATGAATTTTACAGGTGCTTCACTACTTGTGATGAGAAGATGATGTAAAGAAGAATGAGATGCTTTTGTGTTCATGAAACTATGGCTTTTGGATCTTTGGCTTATCAAGTTTGAAGAATCTTACTAATTTACTATGGTGGTTCATTCGTGCTTTAACATCAGATCGTGTGACAGCACGTTGTAACATCATAAAAAATTAAAGTAGAAAGTTTCTCTACCAAATAACAAACAAAAATCGATCAAAAGCCATACAAATCAGTCTTAGAAAAGCTAGTTATAAATTCTAACAATGCTCAATTTTCACCAGGCAAGATTAAAATATGAGATAAAACTAATTAGCATCTTTAAAGCAGGAATTATCGCAGCTATCACTAAGAAAATAAATTTTTTTCAGCAATTCTGTCTTAAGTGGAAGTAGTTAACACACAAAGGTAAAGCTCTTTTTCTAAACCGGGTGGTTTCTAAATCTTGCTTGTGAAGGCATTTTGTCTTGTTTAACTTATTCGGCAATTCTGATGCAAACATTCTACTTGAACACACACATAAAAATAACATAATATAAATCAGAATACTAATTTAAAGATTCGACAACTACCAAAGACCTTAGCTTCGATTCAACTCCAAGCCTGTTTTGTTTCTTTTCTTCCTAACTTTTATCTCTTAAGCAACCAATCTTCATGCATTCATCTATATATATACACGAGATAGCAGCAGCTTAATTTTGAATATCTAGAAACCGGAAACAATTCACTAAAAAACCAATGAAAATGCAAGCAGTTCTAGTTATTCTTGTTTTCTCCGGTTTAATCGCGGTTAAGACAACATTAGCAGCACAACATGTGATCGGTGGGAGTCAAGGTTGGGAACAATCCGTTGACTTTAACTCTTGGACTGCCGATAAATCTTTCAAAGTCGGCGACCAATTGGGTACGTAGTCTTTATCTCTAAAGTCAAAAGTTTAACCAAACCGGTCGGTTTAATGCTAACCAAATCCAACTTTTCCTTGTAGTTTTCAAGTATTCGGGATTACACAGCGTTGTGGAGCTGGGAAGCGAAACGGCATACAAGAGTTGTGACCTGGGAACACCGGTAAATTCCTTGAGCTCCGGAAACGACGTCGTCAAGCTTTCCAAAACCGGTACTCGTTATTTCGCATGTGGGACCGCTGGGCATTGCGAACAAGGCATGAAGGTCAAAGTCAACGTTGTCTCTTCTGACTCCACAACCGTTTCCTCTCCGGGTTCGGGTTCGGGTTCGGGCTCCGGCTCGGATACGGATACGAAATCAAGTCATGGATTACGTGCTTCCGCTGGATATGTTTTGGCTGTTGGATCGTTGGTTGTTGGTCTTATTTGGGCTTTCTGAGAGTTTAGACTTTTGTAAAGGCATCGAGGAAATATATTCGGAGGGGAGAAAATAAATAAATTTTGGAATTACTAATTCGTATTTGTTGTATGTTGTATTATGTATTTCAGGTATTGCATTTTCTGATTTTATTATATGTATCCTTATTTTCAGTTAATTTGGTTTATCACCCTCTTGTCCACTTGATTGGTCCGCTTGGAATATTCTTTATTATATGCCTTCTCATACGCATTTAGTTAAGATTTTATTTTGTTTTCTTAATATTTGTTCACAATTTAGCGCTTAGTACAGAAACCACAATTTGGTGTATCTATTATAGTGCTCGTTAATTGAGTGAGAAGTACATTTTAATAATGTTTGGATACAAAGATAAGAGAAAAAAAGTTGTTTGGATACAAGGATAAGAGAAAAAAAGTTGTTTGGATACAAAAATAAGAGATAAAACTGTTTGGATACAAGAATAATAATTTAAAACAAATCGATGGTTCAGTCAAACCAAAAATCAAATAATAATCCATAATACTTATTCGGATAATTTGGGTATCCGATAGAGTATCGATTCGGTTATGGTATTATATGATACCCACGGATATCAAATATTTTACCATATCGGGTGATTTGTTTTATACCCAAAATAAAAAAAAATCCAAAAAACCTAAAATAATATATATATTTATAATATCAAAAATAATCCACAATATCCATTCAGTTAATTTGGATACCCGATCAGGTATCGATTCGATTATGGTATTATCTGATATCCACGTATATCAAATATTTTACACATCTGATGATTTGTTTTATACTCAAAATCAATTGGATACAGATATTGTGGGTCAATTCGGTTCGGATTTTCAGGTATGTGATTAAAAGTCTCAGACTTACTCCCTCATAACAGAAATATAATGAATATGACAGAAATAATATAAACTAAATTAAACTGAAAATATATAAAAAGAAAATATTTCTACAGTGCTACTATTTTTTTATCGATGAAAACATAACCACCGATACTCCACTAGTTTTCGTACAATTTATTGAATGCCGCCAAAAAGTACAATTTTTAATGAATACATCATTTTACTTATTTAATCCAAACAACAGAGATATGAAGTCTCCGTTAAGTCTAATATAAAATAGTTGGAATATTTAAATTGAGTAATTTTCGTTCAAGTTTCGCTCAAAAATATTTTAAAAAGACGGAGGGAGGCAGACAAGTGGGTTGCTGTATTGCGCAGAAATCGTCGTCACTGATCACTACAGATCATTTTTCCTAAATCGTCGACGTTTTCTTCTCCGCAGAACAAATCGGAATCGCTATCTCTTCGCTCGCCAGTAATCCAATGCCGGAAGACTCTTCGTCGATTGACTATGTCATGGAGAAGGCATCGGGGCCTCACTTCTCCGGTCTTCGCCTCGACGGCCTTCTTTCTTCTCCGTCGAAATCCTCCAGCTCGTCTCCTTCTCTCTTCCGTACAGGTGTTTCATGTTTTTCGCCTATCGCCGATCCCGCCGCGCCTAATCAGCCCTTCGTTATCGGTAATTTTCGATTATCCTTTTCCGCTCCCGCGCTTTGATCCGTGCTAATAGTCGAACTCTATCGAATTCCGATCATCGAGTATTATCTCTTAATTTCTCCAATTTGGCGCTTCTATGCATTTTCTTGGGTTTATCTTAGGGTTTTAGCTATACAAAATTTCCGGTAGCATTTGTGCATCCAAGATTATTCCCTTGAACAAGATGAGATATCTTGATCGATATCAGTTTCTAGGGTTTAATCTTGATTTTCGCCCTTTTGACCTTGTGAAATCCTGTAGGGGTTACTGGTGGTACCGCTTCTGGTAAGACCACGGTATGTGACATGATAATCCAGCAACTTCATGATCATCGCATTGTTCTAGTTAACCAGGTTAGATTCTGTAGCCGTCCCTGTTCTCACTTCTTATGTATCACTCGCTAGCTGGGAAATATGATGTGCTGTTTTCTCTGAGATTCCCCTCTTTTTTGCGGTACTCAGACTCTGATGCTGTTTTGTTGATTAGGATTCCTTTTACCGTGGTCTGACATCTGAAGAACTGAATAATGTGCAAGAATACAATTTCGATCATCCTGGTAGATTCTCTTACTGGTTTCTCCTTGAATTTCTCTCTGATTGTTCTTTTGTTTTGGGAACGCTGACATATTGGTGAATTGTTCAACGTCTGTTTCTTTTTTTCTTTCCGTTTTCTCCAGATGCCTTTGACACTGAGCAGCTTTTGCATTGCATTGATACACTCAAGAGTGGACAACCCTATCAAATTCCAATTTACGACTTCAAGACCCATCAACGTAAATCGGATGCTTTTCGCCAGGTGCATACTCTTCTCTGGTAGACTTTTATATGGCTGAGGCTATTGTCTAAGGTGTTTCTACATTTGTTTGAGCTCCTTAGTATATGGTTACTTTCAGCGGTTTTATGGTTTTAGCTTCTAACTTCATGTAGCTAAAGCTTCTTTTGCAATGTTCATGTTTCAACTTGATACCAGTATTTGCATCTCCTTTTGTCTATTTCAGGCCTTGAGGTATTGAGGATTATCATTTGTTAAATTAATCAGTGGGAACTTTTGTCAGGTCAATGCTTGCGATGTCATAATTTTGGAAGGGATTCTAGTTTTTCATGACTCGCGAGTTCGGAATCAGATGAATATGAAGATCTTCGTTGACACAGGTCACCACCTTAACCCCAGGATAATTAGCTGCAGTCTAATGTCTCTTTTTATTTTCGTTTTCCTTTATTTGACCAATTTTTTTTCTGCACAACTCTAAATGATAAGTGGAAATTTTATATTGTGATGGAAGTTGTCCAGTTACTGTTCTGTAGCTGACGCCTTTAATGGATTAACTAACTTACACCATTTTATCACTTGTTGACCTCTAAAGACAGAGTGAATATATTTGAAGCTATATAGTTAGCCAATTTTGAATCTATTTGGAATGTTTGTAATTCCTCATCGAAGGTAAAAGTCCTCATTTTAGCAATTAATTGGTTCCAGATGCTGATGTGAGGCTTGCTCGCAGAATCAGGCGTGATACAGTTGAGAGGGGTAGGGATATTGATTCTGTGCTTGAACAGGTTAGTCTTTGTTTCAGGGTTTGTTGCAAATATTCTCAGCAAGATTCACCTATCTATGTAAATCTGGTCTCTTGAATGCTACTCTTTGAAGTTGTTCTATATAACTGTGTTATCTCCTGAGCTTCCTTTATTTATCAACTTCTCTTTTTTTGAGAGTGTTATGTTCGTTTGCAGTATGCAAAGTTTGTGAAGCCTGCCTTTGATGATTTTGTGCTCCCCTCAAAGAAATATGCCGATGTGATCATTCCTCGAGGAGGTGACAATCACGTTGCAGTTGATTTGATTGTGCAACATATCCACACAAAACTTGGGCTACATGATCTCTGCAAAATCTACCCGAATGTTTTTGTTATCCAATCAACATTTCAGGTAAGTTCCGCCTTTTTCCAGATGTTTGATGCTTAGCACAGACAGTAATGTTTAAAAGAATTTTCTCACTCTTAAGATCATAATTGCAGATAAGAGGCATGCACACACTTATTCGAGAGAAGGACATATCAAAACATGATTTTGTGTTTTACTCAGATCGTCTCATTCGTTTGGTATTCTTTTAACTCGTGTTTTCCCTTTCAACGTCACTCAGATTTTAAGCATGGACTTGATGGCTTTATTTCATTTGTTGATGGCTTTATTTCAGGTTGTGGAGCATGGGCTTGGCCATTTGCCATTCACTGAGAAACAAGTAGTTACTCCAACAGGTATAAGTAGAGAATGACTTGAGCTATAACAATACTCTTTAATCTCTGTCGCATGGATCTAGAAAGATTGTTTGCGGCTTGTGGAAATTAAAGTGAAAAGCACATGATTGTAATATCCAATCTTTCCCAAACCAGGATCTGTGTATAGCGGTGTTGATTTCTGCAAGAAACTTTGTGGGGTCTCAATCATTCGAAGGTGAGCGTTGAAAGGTATTACGTGTTTTAAAGTTACTTGATAGATGGAGACTGGAGCTGTTTAAGATTCCAATTTGTTTCCATGTTCAAAACACGGGATACAAGAAACATGTGCAACATTGAAAGCATACATGGTTTGTTTTTCATTCTTTTCCCTTGCCTAAAATTTTATGTTTTGTACGCTTAATTAGTGGTGAAAGCATGGAAAACGCATTACGTGCTTGTTGCAAAGGGATTAAGATAGGGAAGATTCTCATCCATCGTGTCGGCGACAATGGAATGCAGGTTTGTTTATGTTTCTTCCTTTTTACTCCTGTAACAGCTTACAAAGATCTTACTACTCTAAAAGTTTCTCCCTGTATATGAATCAGCTTATATATGAGAAGCTTCCAAGTGATATTTCCGAGCGCCATGTCCTGCTTCTAGATCCCGTTTTAGGCACAGGTAATTTGGCTTTCTTCTTTCTCTTTCTTCTTCAGGTTTTCAAGTGTATATGCTCGTAAATCTTTAAAAAAATTGGATTTCTTCAAGGTAACTCTGCGAGTCAGGCGATAGAACTACTCATACAGAAAGGAGTTCCTGAATCCCACATTATATTCCTCAATCTCATCTCGGTGAGTATTACTAAATCAACCAAAATATACTTTATCTCATAACTTTTTTTTCTCTCTCTCTCTCTCTCTCTCTCTCTGAGGGTCATAACTCACAACCGATATTGCATCTTACAGGCTCCAGAAGGAATCCATTGCGTCTGCAAGCGGTTTCCATCGTTGAAGATCGTGACGTCTGAAATAGATCAGTGCCTAAACGAAGAGTTCCGGGTGATACCAGGCTTGGGTGAGTTTGGTGATCGCTACTTCGGTACTGACGAGTAAAAGTACTTGCGACTTACTAGTCGAGACAACTGAACTGACCCAACACTGCTTCTGTTTGGAAATCCGGCGTCAATGATTGTTGTATAACTTTGTGTATTGCGACCATGTTATCAAAACGTGAACCACGGGAAGGGACAAGGTGTTATTGTTTTTTTTTTTTTTCTGTTAGAAAGCTTCTTGCTTACTTGAAGCTGAAAAATGAAAAACAAATCATTGCTGTTTCTTGGTTTTGTGCATAGTTTTAATTAGAGATTGCGGACCCATTATTACTCCTATATAACACTTTTTTTTTTTTTTTTGTACCGGCACTCCCCGATTGAGCACTTTTCTTGGGTACCCATCTAAAATCCAAAATTATCTTAACTCAAAACGGATCTTTACTCGATGTAAAGAGAATTCGGACACTGATTTAACTACTTGACTGATTTATCCGACTCGACCGGGTTAAGATTTGTCTCGGGTCGGGTCTCACTAACCGGGCATAGATATTTATTTACTTTATCCATTCCCGCCACGGAGTCATCTTTTGCCGGCGACAGTGAAGCAGCAGCGATGCATTCGTCTAGCCTTTTCTCGTTCGGCGCTCGTTATCCAATCATAACCTGCCGCGTGTCACCTCCTGCCTTGGCTCCCGTCGCTTCTCTTCCTCTCCCGTCAAGCTCCTCCGACTCGCTAGCTTGCTCCCTCCAGTGCCCCCATTTCCAATCGTACGCTCCTCTCGCCGATAATGACTCTTCATCTCTTACTTTGCATAAATTTGGTTCGATGCGAGCTTCGATTCATCTCTCTGGAATTTTCAGATGCTCAGGTTGCACGCAGGAGTTCAATCTCCATCGCCCGGCTGTCGTCGAAGAAGCTTCTGACTTCTTCAAGCGTTACGGCGTCGAAGACTTCACTTTCGATAGCTGTAGACTGGTCATTTCACTTCTTCTTCCTATTTTCTGATTTCTCATTTTAGGTCTTTGGTTTCTGGTGATAAAAATTTTGGCTTCTTGTGGCAGTGGGGATGGAGGTGCCGGGCAAAATTGGCCGTTCGTGGCTCATCGGATAATGCATTGATCGGATTATACCAAGAGGGAACTCACACCGTTGTAGATATTCCAGATTGTAAAGGTATTTAATTATGCTGGAAATAATTCCCTTTACATTGATTTGTAAATTGTCATGATGGTTTTTGATTAGATTAAGTTCCAATTTGCAGCTCATCATCCTAATATTAATGCTGCCATCGAGTTATTGAGAGAAGGTACTAGTCCTTATGATGTGTGTTTTTTTGTGATTCAAAGATTGAGATTGATTGTTATTTGCCATATGATGGACTTTGCTATGCTTTTAAGGTATTAAGGTGTTCGATGTCTTGCCATTTGATGAGGATCAGGGCACTGGGGACTTACGATATGTTCAGGTGATTAAAAATGGAATGACATTTGAGTATATGTGACAATTTTTCACTCCGATTTAGTGCGATGTGGTGATGGTGTTTTTCTACAGATGGCTGTTACGACACACAGTACATCACTTCGTGCTCCAGATAGATACAAAAATGGTCGGACATTTTTCTTTTACTTTAGTTTCTTTCCATTGATCTGATGCAATGAGATTGAAAGAGGTGCTGAGTTTTTTGATTATCTTGGTTTCAGGAAAAGTGCAAGTGTCCTTGGTTTGGAATTCAAGAAATGAGAAATCTTATAATGCAGATAAGTTGCAAGCATTGTCCAGTGTGAGTTTTTCGAAAGTCGTGATTCCTTTTGCTTGTTTCACTCATTCTTTTCTGCAAGTATCACTTATATATCTCTCATTTGCAGTTCTTGTGGAGAAAGGGTGGACCTAATAACAAGTTTCACCTCATCCATTCTGTCTGGGCCAACTTTCAGACATCAACCAACAATGTGAGTCAAAAGAAAATAATATTCCTATAATTGGGCCTACGATTCAGGAAATATAAGTGTTACCTTTTGGACTTTGTTCTTGTGGATTGAAAGAACTTCTGCCTAAACATGTTCTTTTCTCTTTCGTTGAGTCGCTTAACATAAGACTTAATAATTTTGTGTGTGTTAGATAATATTTGGAAACAGATGGAGGCATCTTTTAGGTGAGAGAGATTTCTGGGAACACGTTGGAGGAATTGACATATCCTTGGATCCTTCCAGTTTTGGTCAGGCAAATACACGGGTAAGCATGCAGATATCGAGTTAAGCTCACATTTGATCTGCTAGTATGAAGTGAATTTTCGTATCGGATGTTGTAGATGTTGTATTATTCCTAATATGTCAATTGCTTGTGCCAGGCTTTTGATAGCTTGCTTTGGAAACTGCACAAATATGTTCCTGGTGGATCATCTGTTGCTGATCTATATGCAGGAGCCGGAGTGATTGGACTGTCATTAGCTACATCAAGGAAATGCAGGCAAGTAAAGAGATTGTTCACATCTGTCCTTCATCTAAGAAGACTGTGTATGTTCATATTGATGAAAAGATTGACCCTAACTTTATACTTTAACCTGATTTCAGTTCTGTCAAATGCATTGAGGTTAACAAAGACGCTAGGCTGTCTTTTGAGAAAACAGTCCAGCGATTGCCAAACTCATTGAATTGCAGCATCACTTGGCACCATGCAGATGCTTCAGTTGTCAGTAGTGTTTGCTTTTAGCAGACATTGAAAATTCCAATTTGATTTTTTTTTCAACATTTTTAATGGTGTGTTTTCGAAATTCTGCAGAACCCTCTTTCGTGGATTATAGGATCAGATGTAGTCGTTGTGGATCCTCCTAGGAGAGGTCTGGATGCTTCTCTCCGGCAGATGTTGGAGTCTGTCCCCTCCATTGAGAAAAGAATGAGATCTTCTCAGAGGTATTTGATTTTCTTCTGAAAAATGTTTTGAATTTGTGATACAACAATTGATTTCCTATCATTCTCTAGTTTCAGTTCAAGCTCGAATGCCAAAGAGGAGAAGAGGCCGTGGATTTTAAGAGCAAGAGAACTCTCAGTTCATGCTGGCAACAAGCAGGCCCCTGAGGAGAATAATACTCTACCCCAAAAACTCATTTACATAAGCTGTGGTTGGGAAAGCTTTAAGGAGGTACAAAAAGCAAAAACACTGATATCACTTCTGTCCTGCTTTTGGTTACTTCTAACTTTTAAACGATTTCTTAGGATTGCAAGTCATTATTATCTAGCAGAGCGTGGGAACTGGAAAAAGCCCATGGCTTCAACTTCTTTCCTGGAACTGACAGGTATGAGTGAGTTCATAAGAACAGTTGCTTCCATTTATACTGAAGTATGTATCATTCAGTGCTTATGTTATGCAATTGGCGTTTTCAGCATTGAAGTTTTGGCCGTATTCAAGAGAAGGGTTGTGATGAAGAAAAAGAAGAAATCTGGAATAAAGAAAGTGGGGATAAAGAAAGTGCGTGCTAAGTAGAATCACAGAAGGACTCTTATTAGTTAATGTCTGTAAACACTTTGAACTGACAATCTAATGGATGAGAAAACAGTTTTGCTCTGTTCCTTTTTGATAAGAAGGTAAAGATATGGTTCTTCTGATCTTACTGTGATTTTACAAGTACAAAACGAGATCTGTGCAATATTTATCTTATCAACTTCTGTTGGTATGAAGAAAGAGTGCAAAACTGGACAGAGAAACATCTTCAAGAATGGGAAGAAAACAACATGACTGCAAGCCATTTTTTACAACCACAGGTAAACAGAGTATTTAGCTGTTCAGTGTGCTTTTCCACCTTTGGATTTTTCCAAGTGAGGAAAAGCTTGTAGAATGTTGTATGCCCTTAGATCCTGCCTGGTTAAGATCCCTACCACAGGACACATCTGCAAATAATTTGATTTGTGGAAGAAGTTAGTGTCATTAGATTTGTTTATAGGCTTTATAGCAAGCATGGAAGTAAAAGAGAGTCAAGTGCATATAATAAACTCACTCCTGAGGCTTGAGTCTTGGGAACAATAAGCAAATGCCTGAGTCCCACTTGCCGGAACAGCACCAAAGCCTTGGCCACAGACATGTTCTCCATGACTGTGTAAGGTGTTGTGTTAGCAAGCGGATGAAGATCAACATACATTTCCATTTCAGAGCTTTGGATGGCCACGTCGTCAAAGTTGTCTTCTCTCTCAGCTAATTCATCCCATGGAAACTTCTCCCTGACCTCCCACTCCTCTGTTCTTCTCTTCTCCGTCAAGAACCATCTCTTCTTCAGAACTTTAACGAGGTGCGCTCTCAGGATCAACCCGTGGAGCTCTGTAGCACCACTTGCTAGCCCCACTTGAGGTACTACTTCTGCTTCATCTAAAACAGGGAATGCGTTATGCGTCGTGTTCCTTAACACTTCAACTATTTTAGCAACTTTTTCTACTCCTTGCAGGGTTACAACCGGAGGCTTAGCAACACCAAGCTCACCAACGGAGAGGTTCCTCATCCACGGTTCTGGATTTGCTTCTAAGAAAGGTAAACCTTTTAGATGCAATATGATATCATAGATACTCGGGTTGAAACCGTCTCCCACAGTTTTGGCAATCAGAAGCACAATCATCGTAATGGGAAGCAAAAGAAGGTTGTTTGTGAGTTCAAGGAATATAACACAGAGTGAAACAGTCATTCTCATCGAACCAGCCATGAGTGAAGCTGCACCAAGAACAGCAAAAAGCCCTTGGTCAATGCTAGTGTAGGATCCCATCGCAGCGCCAAGCATTCGACCATACGCAGATCCCATGAGGATGATGGGGAGGAAGAGACCAGACGGTGTTGCAATACCAAACGTGATTAGCCCCAAGATGCAGTAAAGCACAAAGAATATCCAAAGGGAAAACATGCTAAACTCATTGGGAGTGTTGGAAGAGAAAATGTTTCTGACGGCATCATCGTTGGTGGTGAGAAGCAGAGTAGCTAGATCACTGTAGTAACCTTTTGGGCAATGGAACTGTTTGAAGTTTCCTGATCTTCCATTCGTCGGACATCTCTCCTCTATTGAAGGGTCACAAGGCTTGCACTTCGCCAAGAAAGGAAGACCGTAGAGGCAAACCGATGTGAAGAGAGATACAGAAAGACTCAGAAGCACCTTGTGGATCTTTCCCTTCCTGTACAAATGACCAAACCAAGGTAAGTAAAGTAACTGAAATACTTAACAGATTCTCTTACTATGTTAAACTTACGCATTGATGAGATTGTAAAGCCGAAGAACTTTATGAAGAAGGTAATTGTAGAGGCTTCCAAGAATTCCACCGATGACACCAATCAAAGTGATAGGGATTATATCAGTGACATGGTAAGTATAAGTTACATGACTCACATCAAACATGATAAGCCCTCCTGATCCAAACAAACCACACCTCCCTGAATTGCAAATCTCTATGAACTCTCTTAGAACCACCACAACGACCGCTGTGCTGAAGAAAGTCCGCCACAACAAGGCACTTCTCCACCAAGTGGCGACTTCCTCAAGAGCGAAAAGCACGCCTCCAACAGGTGACCTGAAGGCTGCACAGACTCCAGCTGCTGAGCCACAAGTGATGAGATCCCTCCGGTCTCTATCGTTGTTGAAGTAACGAAGCCACCGCCACTTGATCCGGTGGTTGTCTGGTCCACCTTGTCCAAGCAAAGAAGCTATGCAGCATCCAATGTGAACCAGAGGACCTTCTTTACCTAGATCAAGTCCAGCTGCAACCGCTCCAATGCTTCCAACGATCTGTCAAACGTCAAATTCATACATAAATCTCTGTTGTCAAAGTGCTTCCCTGATAATCTTTTTTCAAATTTCCAATTCAGAAAACAAACCTTGACGATCATAGTGGTGGCACCAAACATGTTGGGAGTATCAACGCCATTAAGATAGGCTTTGATCTCAGGGATTCCAGGCCCAGCCGCCGTGGGAGCAAAGCAAACACAAAGCACAGAGGCAACCAACGTCAGCCCCAAATTCGCTCCAGCAAACATCATCAGACCTTTAACATATCTGTTTACCACTCACAAAGACTTTATCATCATCATCATCATCATCATCATACACTAAAGATAAGGGTAACAACAAGATTTTGAATTCATTAGATGAAGCTTCGTTTTTGGATTTGGTTGGTTACCTTTCTTGGTCGAGGAAGTGACCAACGGCTAGAAGCTTGTAGCCAGCGATGTTTTCGACGGCTAAATTGATGAGAGTGGCGATTAGACCAGTGAAGAGACCGATAAGACAAGCAAATGTCCATTTCAAGATTATGTATTGAAGCACTTGTGCATTTGATCTTTTTCTCCAATCATGCTTAAACAGATCGTTCTCGTTTATTCTGTTAATGTTCATTTAAAAAAAATAAGACCCTGAAAATCAAAATTATACAGAGCAGTAAGAGTAAGAAGACATACTCATAGTCCAAGCTCTCGATGTGAGAAACCTTGGTACCGACCAAAGCAAGTGGGATTGAAGAAAGTGTTCGATGAGCCTTAACCAGAGGTTGGTTCAGTGTGTTGCTCTCTGGGTCTCCTTCTTCTCCATTTTCATTAGTATTATTACCAATCTGGTTAAAGAGTACTTCTTCCATGCCTCTATGTTTCTCTCTATCAGATAAAGAAGAAACTGGCTTTTGGTCGGAACCTCTGCAACAGAACTGTTTTTAAGGTTCTTGAAGAGCTTTCTCTGTTACGAAAGCACTTCTTGGTTGGTTTTTGTTAGTTTTTAATTATTTGTTTTCATGCAAATTGGTTCTCCGGCTTTTGTCTTTTCTTTTTAGTTTATACAAAGCTTTATAGTTTATACATGTCTACATATACGTACATGTAGATGCATCATGCATATGCTATTAATTAATCATTTCTGGAGGGCAGCAGATAGAAATATGTAATCCTTACATATGCTATACTACAAGAGGTGACAATGATTGGCCTATATAATATGTGTACAATAGATAAACAAAGAATGGTAATCAAATTGTGAATTTGTACGTATAACATAGGGATAAGATTTCTCGACTTGTGGCCTAGTTTATACATCCATATTTGTGATTCTTTTTTTTTTTTGTCAACCATATTTGTGATTCTTACGTACATTTTAAATCAGTAAATAAATCATAAGAAAACTAATGAGAATGTATCAAAATTTAGGAAAAAAATAGATAGCTTTGTTTTCATAATTAATATGAAACTTGTAAATTTATAACCTTAGGTTAAAGACTATAATTTATTAGGGTTTTGTGCAAAAAAAAAACCTCAAACTAAATTATTTTTGCAAGCAAAACCCTCACCCAAAAAAAATGCAAGTCAAACTACTCAGCTCAAAAGTCATCTGCAATATAACCCTCGCCTATATTGATGACATGGCATTATTGAAATTTTGTTTTTAAAGAGTTTTGTGCAAAAAAAATCTCAAACTAAATTATTTTTGCAAAAATCCATCACATAAAAAAAAGTGCAAGTCAATCTCGCCAACTCAAAAGTTATCCGCAATATAAAGTTGCTTATATCGATAACATAACAATAACATAATATTATTAATCAAATAAAATAAAAGAAACTCATTATAAGTTTTGTCCTTCTGAGAAATTCAATAGAGTCTTTCACTAATGTAATAATAATATTTTTTAATTTAATTTAATATTAATTATTTTTTTATTTAAAAATTCTAATTTAAACTAAATATTTAAAATATCATTAAAATGCAAGAATCCACAATAATCCGCAATATAACTTTTGTCAACACGTGATATTCAATTATTGGTGAAGGTGAATAGGTAATTGCAGATTATTGAAAAATTTATATCACATGTTGACAAAATTTATATTGCGAATTATTGCGGATTTCAACTACGGTGTTATATTGCGGATTTTTGTCAACACGTAATATTCAATTATTGGATTTCAGACGAACTTTTCATTGTGTGCCCTGATAAGTTAACTTTTCAATGCTTCAATTTGGCCAACTAGATTAAAATATATTAATATTGTAGAATAATCGAAAATAGATTATTAATATATTTAAAATGCAATTTGCTATGTTAAAATATATATAATTATTAAAAAATATAATATTTAATTTAATATATAATTTTTAAATGAAAAAATATTTAAATATTAAATTAAATAAAAATATTATTATTACATTAATGAAAGAGTTTATTGAGTCTCTTAGAATACAAAACTTATAATGAGTTTCTTTCATTTTATTTGATTAATAATATTATGTTATTGCTATGTTATCGATATAGGCAAATTTGTATTGCAGATAACTTTTGAGTTGAGTAGATTAACTTTATTTTTTTTATATGACGGTTTTTTTGTAAAAATAATTTAGTTTGAAGTTTTTTTGCGCAAAACTTAAAAAAAAATATTCAATAATGCCACATCATCAATATAGACGAGAGTTATATTACAGATGATTTTTGAGGTGTGTGGTTTGACTTGCAATTTTTTTTTTTAGGTGAGAATTTTTTTTTTAGGTGAGAATTTTTCTTGTTTTAGCTGAAGAATAACCAAATGGATCGAAAGACTTGTAAAGCTCCAACTCAGCCATTACATACAACAGATCAGCATTACTTTTCAACCTATCATATGCGTTTGTGTAACAGTTCAAATTGAGTCAAATAGTTCTATCGCTTGACATACTCGATACTCCAGCTCTTGAAGTGATCAAACAGACGCTTTTATATTACTTTGCTCTATAAAACCTGCAAGTGAACTATTCGACAAATATATTCGCCACGGCTTATAAAATTAGTCGAACTTCGATCCGTATCACTCTCGGTTAACACCAAAAAAAATGTGCTTGATTTTTTTATCTGTAATAAAGTCATTCGCATAAAAGACTCGAACCAAACTTATTTAATACAGTTATGGAACTTTCAGTAAAACATATATTGACATTTCATCAGCTACTGAAAAAATCTATGTGCAAACTATGACCACAAGATTGGTTCGCGCAAGAAGCCAACATGTACATGTGGTTTATCACAAGAAGAGTATCGCGAACGGCGATCTTGTCTTTCTGGGCCCATTTAGAAGACTTGTATTATCGAAGACCAGACTGGTTCACTTGGCCGTTTCTTATGTCCGACAAGTGTCCCCTCGTGGCTCAGCTCTCTCCTTTATTTATGGAAAGGAGCTATTAGCATATTTCTCTTCCTCCCAATCAATTTCTTTCGCCACATGATCGAATGGTTGTGATAAGGAATTTGAGAGCAGCCATCACCTTATTTAACATTTTTACTCGCCAGTTTTATTAAATAATATTGTTAACTAGTGGAGCACCCGCGCGTTTGCGCGGTGGTACGTTATATTTTTATCAAGAAAAAAAAAATAGTAGTAGTATAGGGATACATTTTTTTTATCTTTTCAGTTTAATTTAGTTTATGTTATTTCTGTTGGATTCATTATATTTCTGTTATGAGGGAGTAGATCTGAGACTTTAACCCATACCCGAAAACCCGAACCGAATTGATCCACAATACCCATATCCGATTGATTTTGGGTATAAAACAAATCACCATATAGGTAAAATATTTGATATCCGTGGGTATCAGATAATACCATAACCGAATCGATACCCGATCGGGTACCCAAATTACTCGAATGGATATTGTGGATTATTTTTGATATTATAAAAAAACATTTTTAGGTTTTTGGATTTTTTTATTTATTTTGGGTATAAAACAAATCACCGGATAAAATTTTTGATACCCGTGGATATTATATAATACCAGAACCGAACCGATACCCTATCGGATACCCAAATTACCGAATATGTATTGTGGATTATTTTTGATATTATATATATATTTGTTTTTTCTGACCAAAAATTTTTAGGTTTTTCGGATTTTTTTTTGGGCTTTCAAATATATATATATATATTTTTTTTTACTTGATCAATTAATAGATTTATTTTTTTGTTTAACTTAACCATAGGTTTATTTTAAGTTATTATTCTTGTATCCAAACAGTTTAATCTCTTATTTTTGTATCCAAACAGTTTTCCCTTTTATCCTTGTATCTAAACATTATTAAAATGTACTTCTTCTTAATAGTAGTATAGATTTGTAGAAGGTTTTAAAAGTTGACAAAAACGTCTCTTTTTTTTTTTTGACATCTGACAAACGTCTAAATCCCGTAATTATGTAACACTAAAGACATTTTTAATTGAGATGACAATTTATTCAATGAATTATCTTAGTTTTAAATGATACTAGTATTTTGGGTGATGGAAAAAACAGACATTGTGCTTCGTGTTATTATTGGGAGGGCCACCTCAATAGTAGAGAAAATGGGTGTATATATATTCTTTTTGTTTTTATCATAGACATAAAATGTAGCTCGCTTTCAAGAAGATCTTTAAAATAAAGTTGAGTATTATGGACCTATTATATGTACAATATTTTTCAAAAAAAATATTGAAAATTTCGTGTAATGTGTACAAAATGTTTTGATAAGATTATTATCATGTGGGGAGACTCATACGACATTATTGAACTATGTCGTCGACTCTGCGCTTACAAATGAGTAGACCACCTTCACGTTTATATTCCGACCCGGAATTCCCTGCAAATCCTTGACTCATGTGCGCGTTAGCAAATTTAGGTTTATCATTGTTTGATTTTGGCATCTGGCCATGCTGGCCTTTTTCAGAGTTTGACATTTTCATATAACACAAGAAATATGCAAATCATGAACGGGAGAAAATAATATAAAAAAATATTCCGTTAGAACTTAATATTAATTAACATGGATTAAATCCATGTAGAATATATGCTGTGGCAGAAAATGTATTTTGTAAAAATTATCTTTTGGTTTTGGTCTATTTCGCTTTCTCCATTCACTCATTTTTATTATTTTTTGTGCTACCTGTGTTAATGATATAATAACTTAATGTTTTTCTATAGAACTTCAAAATATATGTCTATAATTTTATGAAAACACCTAACGTTGAATCATCGAGTTTCAACTCCTGTCGTTGTCGTACCAAAAATTATTATCTACGGAGAGCATCCCTTATTATGGAAAAAAAATCCTATTATTGAGAGCAGGACCAATAACTATGATACATATCAAACTTAGAAAAAGAAAAGAAAAAAAAAAACATTCAATAATTCCATGAACAGAGTTGACAACTTGTTAATCTAGTTGTATATAAAAGATTCCGCAACCTTCACATCAAGTTTTACACGGTATCCAGTTTGAGCATAAACAAACAAAAAGGTCCAACATCAACAACATTTTCCAAATGCTTCGAAATAAATAATACCAATGTAACTTTCTATGATGTCAAATCTCTATTAAAAAACGTTAGCTACATTTAGAAAACGTTAGCTCTTTTTTGGTACCAATCGTCTTAACATTGTCAGAACAACTGCTTTTACGCTTTATTGCACGATTTTGAATTTGTGTGTTGTTGCACTTAATTTGCGATTAACTAAACTTACAATTATATATAAGTGTTACTAAAATATAGATAAATATGTTCAATTATACTTGTAGTAATCATATTGATGTTATGTAAGTATTTTAAAGATTGCTGACGCGTGAACTCTTATCTAATTGGTTGCTTCTTACCAAATCAAAAGATTAATTAGTGAAACATCATAATGCTTTAATTAAATTATTTCGTTTAAGTACTAAGTGATTGGTTAGTCCCACCCACTGGCTACAGATTCCTATCAGTCACTTACTTTCTATGCAAGTTGGAATTTTATATAAGAGAAAATTATGTGAAAGAACACGTATTCATTATTTAACATCCCTTCATTTTGATTCGTCGATAAAAAGTTGAAAACATGGAGAATCTTATCATCCGTTGTAAGATTCAATCATGATTCAATCAAATAATGTCCCTCTTGAGCTTGAACCTCCCAGGTATTTGAAACTTGAACCTAATTTTGCCGAACTTTCAGAATTTTTGTTGCTGTGATATTTACCACACGATTCTTGATGAGTAAATTTAGTGTAAGAATGTCTACTGAATATTACTTTTGTTTAAAAAGGTATGTTTTTGTCTAAAAATCAAACTGTGTTCTGAATGGAAAAATGTTTTATGATATATGATTAAATATTGTTTTAAAGAAAGATACCTAATTTTTTTTAAAAAGGTTTGGTTTGCTCATCATCACTGAGTTCACATGAAGATTACCTAAATATGAGCTATACAAAAATTGAGAGCCCATTGAGACAATGAGAGAGGCAGTCACTCGCCAGATAGTAATGGGCTTTACTACAGCCTATGGAATTTATTATTAGGCCTGTTATGCCTACAGATGAACAAATTAGTTGCAAAATCTTCAGGGGAATAAATATAAATAATACATTTTACCAAACAGAATCGTGAAACACCAGAGTGTTCACCCAAAACTGAGGAGGAATTTAACCGAAATTACTTAAGTTAGAGTTCCTAGAGAGTTTTAGTAAGAAGAGCAACTTTATTTGATCTGTTCCTAGAGAGTTTTTCTATTACATATGTTAACATTGTGGCTCCTGGTGATGATGATCAAACACTTTCTGAATATCAATGTGACCTTTTCTTTCTGCAAGTAAAACAAATGATTGTATGCGACTCAACATTTCATGTTGTGAGAATTGAAACTCACACTTCACATCTCCTAGTTTTCGGTTTCAGTTCGGGAAATCAACAAAACATGCAGCTGTAGAATTGTTTAAGATATTCATAAACACAGAAAAACATCTTGTACACTGGATCAGGAAACCAATCTATATGCAACAGTAACATTATCAAAGAGGATAGTGCGACGAAATTGAAGCAAACCTATACCTGAAAGCTAAAAGATATATCACTGAACCAGATAAACAACTGCATCAATGATTCATTGTGGAGAATCTCGAGCAAATGCAATGGATTTTAGTCAATATCAACATTGGAAGACAAATATATAGATGTCTCAACATTAATAACAACTCATTACCAGAGAGGCAAGTTATATGCAGTAAACGCATTTGAACTTACAATGCACCGAAAAGAGATAACACGAAAATTCATAAGTAACCGAATAAAGGCCGGAGATTTATTTACTGAAATCGTGTTTCAAGACGGTACATCTCCACCAGGCATCTCCCAGTTGTCTTCTTCTTCATCCTTTTTCTTACTCTTGGTTGCTGCTGCTGCTGCTTCTTCTCTTGTTTCTTGAGTAAACCTTGCTTGTGGACGCCTGTCACAACCAACCAAGAAAGATCAGTCACATACAAATTCAAGACCATCTCTGCTATTTCAATCCTTGAGAGCTAAGAGACAATGAAGGAGCTCAAAAACTGTGTATTTCAAATCTTCACAGGCTTAGACATAGTCAATCATCAACACCCAATCTGTTTTTCACAGCATGAATCAATCACTGGAAATAAGATCTACCATAACTGTTTTCCCAATTTGTCACAAATCACACGAAATGAGAAGCTAAAGAGGGGAAAATTCCAGAACAAAGCGAAGCGAAACCTTTTCTTATTACGCTTAGCGGCATCGCGAGTCCTTCGCTTCTTCTCGTCCTGTTTGTTCTCGAAGTATCTCCTTCGCTTGCATTCCTGGATAACTCCAGTCCTCATGACTTCCCTTCTAAATCGATTCACGAGCCTCTCCTCTGACTCGTTATCTTCGACGAACACCTGCACGTTGTAGCCTGAGCTGAAGAAGAGCGTATTCGAGTACGCAAGCGACGGGCATATCACAGAGGCAAGTTCGGAGGAAAGCGAAGGGGTGGAAGAAGGCTCCTCGACGGCGAGATCATTCCTCCGCCTGTGGGAAACCGTCGGAGAAGGAAGAGTGATATTGGGAGGCGGAGTAGCTTTCGGCTGAGATTTGAATGGAGAAATGAAGGAGATGAAGCTCGTGAGTGAGAACGAGGCCGCCATTAACGCTCTCTGCGAGTGAAGAAGAAAATTGGACAAGATTGAATTGTGGATAAGAATCAATTCCCCCCCAATTTCTAGGTCAGTCGATCAAATACATACGGGTTCGGGTATTCAAAACCGGGTGTAAAAATTGGGCTATATTGGTTTTTATAAGGCCCATTAACTGGATTATCGTTTTATTCGTTTTTCAAGTTACTTACGTGTGGACTTTTGTCGTATATCTCCAAATAAAATATTTGAGTGTCTGGTATATCTTAAATAAAATATTTTCCCATGGGAAGCGATAATGGTGGTGACTGTCTACGTGAACTTCATCTTTGTTAAATCAAAAGGAATTGTATTCTTTCAAAATATATTGTTAAGGTGAAATAAAGCTACTTTTGGTTTAATAATATAACAACTCTACATGATTAAAAATTAAGATTTGATACAAGTAACGAAGTCTTTACATTGGCCGAATCGGCAGTTGTCGATCTCCCATGAATCTAACATAAAATTATCTATACTTTTTTTTTCTTAGCTAATCTATGATATAAATGTGGAAATTCGTATATCGACATACTTTTTATATTTAAGTTTACGGTCTCTCCTCCATGCCTGCGTTTTAAAATTATCACAATTGGTTGTGACTACGAAATCATTGTCCAATTTTTCCTTGCCGGTGTTATGACACCTCAAAAAGGGCTTAGACATAAGGTTCGTTAATTATGAACATAAAACTCTTTTAGTTTTTCGAGTTGCTTGATGATATTATCAACCACACTATCGCCAATGGTTACTGAGTGGCGAAATTACTAGTTAGGTAAAATAATTTAGTGTTTACCAAGATCGAATAAAATGTTACTAGGATAACACAATTTGTTGCCGCACCTGCACCGTGTACGACTCGTGGCATTTGGGTTTGGGTTTGGGAGATACCTGACTTTTTTACATATATTTTCTCAGTGGACTAACTTTAAGAATTGGTTATATGATGATGATGGCGACTTCTTATTGTCATTATCCAAATTTGTATATTAAATTGTGTATGTAAAATGATTCAGGAAATCATGTTTATGTAAAATAATCCAGTACATAGGTCCTTTGATTATCGAATTCACGATTTGGGATTATATAGGACCACCATTTTATAGCGTTCTAATCTAAGCAATTAGGTTGTCTAAATACATAGTTGATCAAATACATTTATTGCTTTTTCTGTTTAGAATAAATATGTTTATCTGGGTAGGGTTAAGTAATCCAACTATGTAAACAAACAAAAAGACTAACTCAATGATATTATACCAGTGTAAACGTACTATATATATACTAACTATATCCATTTTCTAGTGCTAACCTTACTAAATTCTGAAATGAAATGTGATCCAACCGTTTTTTAATCGTTTTTAATCGTTTTTTACTTTGTTATCCTAACAGACTCGTCCCAGTATTTTTTTTGTCAACATTATAATCTTATATCAATAAGAGCATCAAGCGGGATCGATTATATATCCAATTTAGACCAGAATAGTGTCTATAAAAGGGAAGTGCAAACCGCGGATGCATGCTAAACAAGCTAACATGTCAACTTGAAAACTGCAAAGTGTAGAAACTAAACGTACAGAAAAAGAAGAAAACAAATTTCGTTTTCGAAAAATTTATGAAATCAATTGACAAGTTTGGGCACTCGTCAGGACCTGTTTCGTACGCAATACAAATCACGAGAAACACATTTCATTGTTTGAATAAGAGTTTTCAGTTCAAAACTATTTTGTGATCCTGTATAGTATATAAGAATACAAATTCTTCTTATTTTCGACATGCGCTTAGCAGAGGTTTTTGGTAAACTCTTTTTATAAATAAATAATCTTATCCTATATATTCATTTCCCTTATAACAACTTTAGAATAATAGGTCTATATAATACAATAATTTTAACCAGTATTATACTTCATTTCTTCTGTTACGTTTTCGTATATTGTTTTTTCTAGTTTTTCTGTCAACTACGATTTTATATAGTTTAAAACTTTAATTTTGGTTTGATCGAACCAATAAGAAACATAGGAAAAGGTGTAAGATTAGTTTACTGCTTATTTGTTTTGGATATCATGGTGTATTAAATAGTAACAGGAGGTTGAAAACTGAAAAGGATTAAGAAAAACCCTCTCCACTTAAATAGTGGAGAGCCAACACATAAGACGTGACATACGGATTAATCTATTGATTAGGTAAGGTTATTTAATGTTTAGAATTGAAGAAGAGAAAATGTTAGTGACTTCTTTTTTGTACAAGTGACACAGTAAGACGTCATTTAAAATTACTAAATTCCAAAGGGCGGTGGTGAACTTGGTGGTATTATTAAAAATCATTAAAATGTTTCAGTTAATACTAAATTACTAATATTAACATACGTAAATAGTAGGATAATAGTACTAATATGACCTCGGTGGTCATTTATTAAACTGACAAGGTAAATTAGGTGAAGGATAGGTGAATGACTATAAACTTTTGTTTGGAGAAATAAATCTTAAATGTTTTTTGGTAAATAAAAGGGGATCCGACATTTAATTGATTAAATCTCATAGTATGGTTATCTACCTAGATGACTCTAAATATATACACAAATATACTTACACACAAACTTAAAAAAAAAAAAAAAAGAGGACTAGAGCAGAATATTCCAGTCTATATGCTAACTAATTTAATATGTTTTCACGAATCAAATTTTTTTAGATTAGAAAATTGTGACCACCATTTCTTTCTTCTTTTTAATTTCTAATTTCTGGGGAAGTACTTTTATGAATTTGTCTCTTCTTCGATTTGAAAATTCCTTTTCGTCGCTTTTTTTCTACGCATATTCTCAGTCTCCTGCTCTCTCCCTCCCAGTCACACACACACACACACACACACACACACACACACACACACACACACACTTAACGATATATATACATAATTTCATTTTATACATTTGCCTTTTTTTACCGCCGATTCTTCAAGAAAAATCGAATATTGTTTTGTCGTTGCTCGCTCACTGAAGAAAAACCAATAATATGTCGCTGGCTTTATTATTCCAATATAAAAGTTCTTTATGGCGAATTCTAATTTAAGCTGAACTTCCCCTGCAACTGAGGGTGGATACCTTTCTCTTCGCAAAAAAGTTATGATTTTTATAAATATTTATTTTAAATTTCTCTTTTTGGTATATTATATTCAATCCATCGTCATCTGTTTTTGTATTTTTTTTGGTTTTTTTTAATTTCTTATTTACAGATGAAGAAGAGGAAGAAGAAGAAGAATAAGAAAGAGAAAAGAGAAAGAGAAGAAAGAAGAGAGCTTATAAAATCAGTTTTTCTAGGGTTTGTCTTCCCCTGTAAGTCTCTTGATTCACCTCTTTGACTTGTGACCAATTTTTTCTTCAGGTATATATTATACGGATGTACATACGCTTATACACACACTCTTGTATCTATATCTTCAATTCGTATTTGTTCTTCAGTAATATTAGCTAACATCTGTAAATGTTTTTCACTTGTAGACTGTTGATTAATAGGGGTTTGCAATTTCAATCCCTAATCCACTGTTTTGGTTTAATCAAATCTGTTTAATTGTCTTCCTCAAAAAAAAAAAAAAAATATGTTTAATTGCTTGTTAGAACTCGGATTAACTTAAAGAAATTGTCTTTTAGAACTCGGATTAACTTAAAGAAATTGTTTTTTTTCTTCTAATTTTGTTTCTGGTAGTATTCTGTGTTGGATAATTGGATTCGATTTGAATATTCTAGTCTTGAGTCAATTACTTAGAAATCAAATTTGCTCGATTTGAGTAGTCCAAGATTGAATATTTTCTTGTTTTTTTTTTTTTTTGCTGTGCCATCTAAAAAAGTAAAACCTTTGTTGTTCTCATACAGAAAGATTGAAACCTGGAAACTGCTTTTACAATTGACTTCTATGTGATTGTGTCTGTATTAGGTTCTACAGATTATCTCAGTTTGATTCAGATTTTGTTATTTGGTTTAAAATTTGTAGAGAGGGAATGTCAAGAACGCAGTAGAAGAAATGTTGACGCTAAGAGAAGATCACACAGGTCGAACTCGGGCAAGCTCGAGCAGACCAATGAACAAGAAGCTTCGGATTCATGGCTACTCCAAGATTCCGGATCTAAACGCTGAGCCTTGTTTGGACTGGGAAGAAGAAGAAGAAGAAGAAAAAGAAAGAGAGGCGACTCAAGCTCTGAGGTTACCTCAGGATGCAGATTATGTACTAAACGTTCCTCAGCTCGTTCGCGAGCTAGAGGTCGAGATACTCGCACGCGTCCCGCGTTTCGAGTACTGGAAACTTCGGTTTATCAACAAGCCCTGCTCGCGTTTGCTAAAGAACGGTGAGATCTTCAAGGTGAGGAGAGAACGCAGGCTTGTTGAACCGTCTGTCTTTATGCTGTCGGACGGCGAAACCCGCTGGACGATGTTTGATAAGGACTTTGAGAACTTCTATAAGCTTCCGGAGCTTCCTTCCGATATTTGCTTCTTACAAAGAGATAAGGAATCGCTCTGCGCCGGAACACATTTGATCGTCATTGGGAAAGAAGACAACAGTATTGCACTGTGGCGATACGAGCTTGAGACGAGCAAGTGGTTCAAAGGTCCTGCGATGATCACACCGCGGATCTTGTTCGCTTCAGCGACTTGTGGGACTGTTGTGTTCGTAGCTGGCGGGCTAAAAATCGATGGAAACGGAACTATGGAAGTCGTGAATAGAGCCGAGAAGTATGATTCGGAGACCAAAACGTGGACACTGCTCCGTGGAATGCACAAGCGGAGGAAATTCTGTTCGGGGTGTTACTTGAGCGGCAAGTTTTACGTCCTTGGTGGTAGGGATGAGAACGGGGAAAACCTAACTTGTGGAGAACGTTACGACGCGGGCACAGACAGTTGGGAGCTAATACCAGACATTCTCAAAGACATGTCTTTCTCGTCAGTCCAATCTCCACCGCTCATCGCGGTGGTTGGTGATGATCTTTACTCTCTGGAGACATCGGCGAACGACCTCCGCGTTTACGATGCAAACGCAAGAGCTTGGAAGAAGCTTGGAGATGTGCCTGTGAGAGCTAAGTCTAGTGGAGGATGGGGAGTTGCGTTTAAGTCGCTCGGAGACAAATTGCTGGTGATTGGAGCATCTGCTGGACCGTCTCGGGCTGAGACGATGTCAGTTTACACGTGTCGTCCGTCGGCTGATGGTAAGGACGAGCTGCATTGGGAGGAGTCTAAACGCTGCTCTGACGTTGAGCTCAACCATTTTATCTTAAACTGTTGTGTGATGATTGCTTAAGGGTCTTCTCCAGAGCAAAAGTCAAAACTGGGGTAACTTTTTGGTTTGTTTGTTTGTGTGTTTGAATAAAATGTGGTTGCGTCCCCAGACGCTGAAACTTAGCCGCTCTTGTGTGTTTCGGTAAACGCTGGTGATCCTTCGTTTTGTGATGTATCATAAGTATTTGTGTGAAAGATAACAAACATTTGTGTGCTAAATAACAGTCTTGTTGAATCCAAATGATTTCGAAATGGAAACAGTTGAGTTTTAATATTATTAGAATCATTTTTGTTATGGGATCAGAAAGAAAAAATTGTTACATACACACACTCAGACTCGTACCAAAATGCAAATCGAATTTTGAGGTTGTTTTGTCGTCACTCATCAGCATATGTTTTTTTAGTTTGTGTAAATATTGATGAGCCGGGCTTTGGTGAATAGTATTTATGGCCCATTTAACATCTGGTATCTAATAAAACTACACGCTGTTTCCTATGTACGCTATTACACTGCAGGACGTTTACGTGTCAAGCTAGTGACTAGTGAGAGCAAAGCATTTGATTTGGGGACGAAAACAGGAAGACAAAGTGTCGATGATAATGGCGGGAAAGCGTTCGTCGCCGTTTTCTTCTCCGTTGCTAAAGGCACCACCGCTTCTGACTGTGAAGGTGGAAAGAGAGACGGATGCATCGTGCTGGAGGAAGGAAGTAGACGAGAACTTGAAGCGCCTTCAATCGCTGCTTTTTGGTGCCGACCAATTCCTTGAGAAATCTGATTTCACCTCCGCTCAGATCCTTGGACTTCGCCTTCTAGGTTTCCTCGATTCTCGCTCTGTCACCGAAGACGATCGTGCTTTCATCGGTCCCATCCGCCGAGAAGTTGCCTCTAAGGTCGATTTAGCTTTGGAAGGCCTCGTTTCAGATTCGGACCGGTACCTGAGCCTTTTCCCTTTTAGCCTGTTTAATTCGAATTATTTTGAGCTTAGTCGAGTCTTCTGAGTGGCTAGGATGGTTGGGTATTGAAAATGTGTTGCTCTTACTCTGTAAATTTAAGAGGATTTATTTGCTCGTTTGTGCTGAAATCAGAACTGTGAATGGAATTGAAAAATGTGGGTAACGTTGAAGCTGAAATTTAAGAGTGGATGCTACTCGTGTTCTCCAATCTTTGGACTTCGTTCACTAGCTATTAGCTGAAATCCAAATTTTTTTTTTGAAGCTTAGTTATCGTCAATATTGGTTACCCTTGAAGTTTTTGGAGTACCCTTTTATGGTGTGTTTCTTGCTGTATACAGGAAAGCGTTTGAACTTGCAAAAACAGCTCCAGGCCCTATTTTTGGCAGCAAAGGAAACTTTGATGTGGAAAAGATTAAGCAGTCAAAACACTTTCATTTTCATCTCAGTCAGTCTAACGGAAAGGGTGTTAAAGAGATGGTAATGCTTCTGTTAACAGCTTCATTTCTTGAATGGTCGTAGTATTAGTGATGAGTTTGGAAACACAGCCAGGTTTTCTGTTCTTGATTCCTGCTTCTACTGTGCTTTCTATAAGCATTTACGACGATGCTTTATCTAAGGATCATCTACTAATTACTGTTTATACATAGATGTCTTTTTGCTCCGACATAGATGTTTTCTTGTTTCAGGAAGAACGACTGGATACGCATAAGTTGATTCCCAAAGCACCAAAGTCAATGACGCAAGCCAGACTGACATCATTGTATGGAAACAGCATGGGTAAACCAGATAATCAGCGCAAAACTTCCATGAACAATCAAGAAAGTGCCTCTGATGAATGTGTTGTTGTCGAGAGAAGTCATGGATTTGGTTTTGGAACAAAGCGAGCTCATCCAGAAACCAGCAGCCTCGCAAATGATGGGGACATAAAGGCAGATGGAGCTGCTAGTGGATTTGTAACCGCCAAAACAAAACTGGTAGAAGGATCTTTGACTAATCCTTCTTTTAGAGTCTTCCAATTTTCTTTCATCTCAATTTTTCGGAGATTAATCTTCAAACTAGCTTTGTTACCTTTTACCTGTATGGATTTGGTTTATAAGTATGTATGTTTCTGATTCTGGTTTAGTGTGTCAGCATCTCAACTTTGCGGAGCATAATATTTTGAACTGTGCTCTGTGGCCATTTGCATATGTTTGACTACTATCTCTCTTGTTCTAGGAAATGGACGTAAGACAAAAACGAGGATCAACCGGGTCACCAAATTCGTCTCTACAGGGTGAAAAAAATGCTTTAGCTAGGGGCTACGGCTCAAGCTCGGGCTTACGACGCGGATACCGTGGTAATTTTGTTCCCCCCGTTAAATCTAACGGGAATAATGCTGGAAATATGACATCTCGTATTGGTGGAAAGACTGACGATGCACTGGATGACTCAACTAGAACATGGTAAGCTGTGTAACTTCTTGAATTTATGGTTAAGATCTTTAGCAAGGTGTAAAAGCACATGCTCTCTTTTAATATCCCAGTTTCTACAGTTAATAACCGCATTCTCTGTTTTTATTGCCATTAGCTCTTGGTAGTCACTTAAATAGGCTATGGCTGTCTCTGCCCTTCTCTAAATAAGTTTCAATATTAAGCGATGCTTTTGAACTTATTTCACATTGAAACACTATGGAAAGTGATTCAACAATAGTGCATGCATGCCAAAAGGACTTAAAGATTAATTCAGATCCTGCACTGTATAAGCAATTCCTGTCACCATCCTTCTAATATTAAGCTTCTATGCTCATCTGATGTTAGTCCCTCGTTCTTGCTTAGATGCTAACTGAAAATATTAATTCAAATTCTGAGATAACCATTTACTTATTACCCTACTCTAGTTTGGAGTTGCTCTGTGGTCCTGATGGTGAGCTTCCCGAGAAGTTGAGAAACTTGGAACCTCGTCTTATAGAGCATGTCAGCAACGAGATTATGGATCGAGACCCCAACGTCCGCTGGGATGATATTGGTAAAAACATGTCTCGCTGCAATGTGTATTATTATCCCACTTGCATCTGTAGTTTCTCATCTTGAGTCATATTGTTGTGCAGCTGGTCTGGAGCATGCTAAAAAATGTGTAACTGAGATGGTCATTTGGCCATTGTTACGTCCTGACATTTTCAAAGGCTGTCGTTCTCCTGGAAAAGGACTTCTTCTATTTGGCCCACCTGTAAATACCCTTGTCCATTTCCGTATTGAAGATGAGATGACACTGTCTATGTTTTTAACTTCTGGATCTACTGCATTCCAGGGAACTGGCAAAACGATGATTGGAAAAGCTATAGCTGGAGAAGCAAAAGCAACTTTTTTCTATATTTCAGCTAGTTCATTGACAAGCAAGTGGGTTAGTTCCACATCTTTGCTTCCTTCCACACGGATATTCATGAATTTAGGACGGTGATTTTGTTCCAGTGCAGAGTTAACATTCAAACGAGTGTACATGTAGATTGGCGAAGGTGAAAAGCTAGTGAGGGCCCTCTTTGGAGTTGCAAGTTGCCGCCAGCCTGCAGTAATATTTGTAGATGAAATAGATTCTCTACTATCTCAGGTTTGTTCTAAAACGCTTCAAATTAGAAATGTTGATAAGCCCCTAACAACCTAGAAAATGGCCTGGAAAGAAACACTGGGTGGTTCATCAAAGACAATTTTGTGGCATGTTTAGCATCTTTGGTTACCCTAATGCAACACTCTGCTAAAAGAAACAAACTTTCACACTTTGCTGCAGCGTAAGTCAGATGGTGAACATGAATCGAGTAGAAGGCTGAAGACACAATTCCTTATTGAAATGGAAGGCTTCGACAGTGCCAGCGAGCAAATTCTCCTAATAGGTAAAAAAATTGGAATAGTCAGGTTTGTGTTTTGTAGGTTTTATGAAAGTTCAATTTTATGTTGTTAATTGTTTTTTCTTTGGTCAGGAGCAACAAATAGACCCCAAGAGCTTGATGAAGCAGCAAGAAGACGACTTACCAAGAGACTTTACATTCCTCTTCCTTCTTCTGGTGAGGAATGATATATACACTTCTTCACGCCATTCTCTCTTGTTGTTCGAAAATACCGTCCTTACATAGTTCTGCTTTTGAATTGAAGAAGCAAGAGCATGGATCATAAAGAATCTTCTACAGAAAGATGGCTTGTTTACACTGTCGGAAGATGACATGAACATCATATGCAACCTAACTGAAGGTAAATTATCATATGAACTCAGAAATGTTGGGAATTTGTGGAGTTCTGATCTTAAAAGTCTTAAGACCACAACCCAAAGATGCAAATACACATTTTTCTATCATAACCAAGCTAGCTTTATTTCAATTTTCGCTGCAGGGTACTCGGGATCGGACATGAAGAACCTAGTGAAAGATGCAACAATGGGTCCACTAAGGGAGGCTCTCAAACGAGGCATAGATATAACTAACCTGACGAAAGATGACATGGGTCTTGTGACTCTTCAGGTAAACACAAAATGAAGTTTGAGTTATTATCATTTTTTTGGGGATAAAATTTAGACAGTTTGTTATGTTAACTCTGTGAATTCACATGTAGCAACAAAAAGAACCCATTTTGTTTCCGTCTCTGTTTCATCAATTTGGTGATGATGCAGGACTTTAAAGACGCATTGCAAGAAGTAAGGCCTTCGGTTTCTCAAAGCGAACTTGGAATCTACGACAACTGGAACAATCAGTTTGGTAGTTTAAGCCTCTAAGATTAAGATTGGTGAGTTATACAATACAATATTCCTATATATTATCTTTTTGAGCTAAGGCCCTTTTGTTTTCTGGAATATTCATATGCGGTATATATATCACATCTACAGTTATAAGATTACAACAATGCCACTATACAAATACAGTACCTGTTTAGACCTAAAACTCCAAATCTTTTTTCTTCTTCTTTGCTCCTATATTGTTCCTGACTAAGAATTAAATAGAAACCTTCAACGACCCACTAAATCGAAAACTCAAATTTGAACAGAAGTATGCTTTGAATTCTCTAAATGTTTCTATGAAACTTACCTATACATGTATGCTTTCCAAAATATTCTAGACATTATGCTGCGCCGTGCTTATGCGTTTTGCACGTTTCAGGAGACCTCTGTACTCAAGACTCCTGGACCATTCATCAATTTCACGTGCACGAAGAACCGGCAATGGATGCGACAGTTGACTCGTCTGAGCATTTCTGTAAACAAAGAAAGTAAGTAAACAAACAAGAAGCGAATCAGAAGGAAGACTAATCAAATTTTGAGACACATTTTTGTATAACTTAAGTCTCACCTAATGTACCACCCCAAGGGGCTTGAAGAAGCCTTGTCATATGAACGTGCTTGCTCTAGAAATGCATCAACATTTAGCTGATCAGCGATTGATGGGCATCCTCCAGCTAATTTCATCAGAACGGATACAACAATCTCTTGGAAGCGCCACAAAGAGAGATTATAAGAAGAAGAAGAGAGAAACACCACTAAGTATTTTACGTCTAACTTGAATCATTCTGTTTTATAAGTTTCTTAGATGATTTTTAGAATTGGTACCTTTGGATCTTGGGCAACGAGAAGTGCAGCACGGTCACAAGTCAGCTCTGCTGATCGAAGCCAACGAAGTAACTGTTCTTCCAAGGTTCGAGCAATCAATTGCCCAAAAGCTACAAACGACATAATTCAACTTAGCAACAATAACACTCGTGAAAAAAGTCTAACTCTTGCTGCAAACTGATTTTTTTTTCTCTCAGTAACAAATTTTATTTTAAAAAGTCAATGTAAGTTTGTCAGACAGACAAGCAAAGAACAGAAAATACAAGCGATACCTACCAGGAACTGTATAAGCACCAAGAGTAAGAATATTTGCAAATGTGAGCCACACGCCGTGATCACACTTCAGATGACCTAGCTCATGAGCCAAGACAGCCTAGTTTTGAGGTAAAAAGGGTCAGATTGTGGTACAATTGGCCAATATTAGTATCCACGGTTAGGTTCAATAGTGTGATTCCCAATAAAAAGCATACAACTTGTAATGCTGGAAAGAGTAGGAACCTGTAGCTCCTGGCGAGTCAGAAGCTCGATCAAGCTGGTATGGACAACAATAAACGGCTTCTTACCACTTATTGCCAGTGTATATGCGTTTGGAACAGGGCTTTGACGGACATAGAGATCCGGAGCCTCTATGTTCAAGATCTCAGCGGCCTCGACCAACAAACCGTGAAGATCAGAGAGCTGAAACAGCAAATACAACAAACATTATGTCTCATTGCCGGTAAGGGAAAGATAATGTCCACAAGGCATTGTTTGAAAACACTAACCTGGTTCTTGGAGACAAGAACAGAAGTCCCAATGTTCTCAAGAAGCATGATCTGCTCCGTCATTGACCCTACAACAGTCGATAAATCAAATATCTCATTAAAAGCCTTGTGCCAAAGAAACAAAATGAGCTACTTCTGAAAATATTCACCTAAAAGAGCTTTCCCGAATTCGTTCAACCCCGGAATGGCTCTTAGTAACAAAGTGTTCTGTAGAAAAAGAAAAAAAAAAAAGACACTACATTCAATTCAAGCTACGAATCAAACTTTGGAATTCCATCAAGCAGCCTTATCAGATCATTTCTTAGCCAATCAGAAATTCCATTCACTCGCAGCATCAAAATTTGAATGCTATGGAGGAATCGAAGTCACAAGGTTCCAATTCCGATCACCCAGATTAGAAAACAACTAAGTATTGTACACAGACCTGCTTGTCCAGAGGATGCCGGAAATCATCCGCGTCGAGATCTTTGAACAAGAGAGGAGGCACGGCTCTGCAAATCGGAACCCTAACCCTCAATCTCCCTACCTTCTCCGCACCAAAACCGATGGAGCTCAGTGAATGGCGACCATAACTAAATCCCTTCGATCGTCTGTATCCGAAGCAACGAGACAATTCGCCACTCTGTTGGTAACAGAGGAACAAGACCGGAGCTGAAACTGAGACAGCCATGAGAGTGAGTGAGAGAGCTCGAGGAGAAGCGACGGAGCTGCGTAGGTTAGCGATCGGCTTTCTATTCTACGCCGGTGAAAAAGCCGACGAAGATGAAGAAGAGAAGATAATATTAATATCGGAGACGAAAAGCGTATGCCGTCCACAACCGAAGTTTAATGGTTGAGCATTTGACGCGCCTTCGTTTTTCCCGTTGACCGTTAGTTTCTTCGACTTCGTTTAATGGGCTTTCACTTCTGGGCCCATTTAATAAACAGCACGTAGTTTGTATCCACACTGGCACGTAGTGTGATCTCGTCGTCTGCTTTCTTCTTCTTGCGATATAATTTGGATTTGGCTGGAGATTTCTGGAAACAAAAATCCTCCATCATAATTGACTCTTTGTTCTTAATCGATCGATCGATTCCAAACACATACATGTACGTATAAGATAATCATATTAGCTTATTTGGAATCATTAATCATCCAATCTGAATCTTCAGTGATTTGTCGCTTTTTCTGATCAGGAAACACTCAGCGAATCGGTCTCCGTCACCTGATGAAGATGTGACGGATAATTTCGAGAAGGAAGAGCTCACGCTTCGAGAAGTCATCAACATCAAGGTTTCCGATTTTTCTGCGAAATCACCTTTATTTTGAGCTCAATTACTAGTGTTGTGGACTTTTGTTAAATTTTTTTGAAAAATTCATCGTTTAGTTGGTGGAGAGCGGAGAGAAGGAGACTCTGATGGAGCTCGCGAGAGATAGATTGGTGGAGTGTGGTTGGAAAGATGAGATGAGAATTGCTTGCAGGTCTTCTTCATCTTTTTTTTTTTTTTTTTTTTTTAATACTATCAACCTAAACTCGCATTCCTTTGAAAACAACTTTTTTGATTCAGATCAATCTTTACAGCTTTTAAAGTTTAGCAAAACGCTGCAAAGAAACGTCAAAAAACTTGAAATCTTGCTATAAGATATCACTAGTGAGTGACTGGTTTTGTTGGAAGGTTTAAGAGTTTGAAATTGGCTGTTTTTGTTGTTGTTGTTGGTGTTGCAAAGCAAAAGAAATCAATTTTTCTATTGTTCTGTGGAGTGAGTTGAATTAACAAGTGAACCACCTTTGTTTGAGAAGTTGGTTTTTAGCTTCTGACATATTGAAGCTCTCTTTTGAACTGCAGGGAGCATGTAAAGAAGAAGGGAAGAAAAGATGTAACAGTCGATGAACTGATCCGTGTGATCACTCCAAAAGGCAGAGGTAAGATAACGAACCCTTTTAAGATTAAACAGAAACCACAACCCTACTCAATCAATCAATCAATCAATCAATCAATCAATCAATCACTAGATGCGTTGATTTTTTATGTATAGTAAGCTTGACTTTGAGTCTATGCAGCTTCAGTACCAGATTCTGTAAAGGAAGAGCTGGTGAACAGAATTCAAAACTTCATTGTATCAGCTGCTCTTTAATGGTCTCTGACAATTTACTACCAAGATGATGATTTTGTCTCTATAGTGGAGCCAGCCAACACTAATCAGAGAGAAACCATAGGTTTTGTCAATGGTATCATCTTTGCTGTTGTAGATTTAGCTTTCTTATTTCAATTCCATCTTTGTACCAAGCGAAACGATCCCAAACCCTCAAGAAAATGTTGTCTCAGTAATGGCTTTCTGATCAAAGTACTACAAAGTACAAACTATATAGTTACTGTAAAATGTAAAAATTATTGAAAGCATTGATTCCGAAAACAAGAACATGCTTATTTCCAAATACCAGTTACGATAATATCAAAGATATTGTATTATATGGTCAGATGACACGGTGCTTAAGAGTTTGAACTTGTCATTGAGGATGTTTTTCTCCCTCGCACAATCAAAACACAAACAGTAGCTCACATATATATATATATTTTTTTTTTTGGCTCTGTTAAGTCTCTTTCTCTCCATGTATTCTTGATTCTTCTACATAAAATCTTTGTTTCAAACGAGTAAATCTCAAATCTCTCACAAACATGGACAAACTCACACATTAGAAGACACAACAAGAGCGAGAGTGGTCGCTTATTCGGCAGAGCTTCTTCACCATTTTTGCTTGCCTTAAGATAGACACACTCCTTCTCCCTCTCTTCTTAGTAAACATACATTTGAATTCGACTCTTAACTAAATCCCAAAAGCTTACGCTCTATGGTAATTCATATATTTATATATATATAGATAGATTTCAGACCAAAACCCCTCCCTTGCAACGTGGTATTGCAAAGGTTGATGGGCTTATGCAGAACCAGCTTGTTCGCAGAGGTCTAGCAGATCCAACGTCTGCAACAAAAACATCATGGTTAACACATTATCTTAACTAAAGTTCTATTTGCCTCTACCTCAATCCAAAAACCCCAAATCCATGGATATGGGCACGCACCTCGGGAACAGAGAGCTCGAGGCGGAATTTGGGGCCATCGTAGTGATGAAGAACAGGACGGAAGGAATCCTCTTCCAGGGCTTTGCAGATTTTCCTAACTCTGATCCTTACCTGTTACGATTTTAGAGAAAGAAGTAGAATTGGTACAAGATATAAGAAATGAAGACTATAGAGGATGATAAAAACCATTGTGATTGTAAGTTTTACCTGAGCCGGGAATCTTGACTCTCCTTTGCACTTTTTGTCTTCCCAAGCAGTTGCATCAATATTAGTACCTCCAAAAGTCGTTGCCTAAAACCAGGAAATGGTATGTCAAGACCATTGTTGTTATGATATGAGATAACAGAAGAAGAAGAAGCAAGAGAACAAACCTCAAAGATACCATGGAGCTGGTGAGTGGTGTAGTTGTATAGAAACAGAGGCAATCCAGGTGTTATTGCCCTAACAGAGTCTCTGTATCTTGGAGGTAAACCTGACAAACGACACAAGATTTATTATAAGAAAGGAATGAGAAAAGCCGATATAAGCAAAGCAAAACTATCTACTTGCAGTCTGAATTTCAGTTACCAAAGAGGTGACGTTTCAAGTCTTCCTGCATGGTATCGTTGTTGCAAACAAAGATGTATCCGCCAAGAACTTCGTTCCTGGGAAGCGTCTCCGATGCAGGCAGGGTTTTAAATCTCTTGTCAACAGCCAAATTCATATTTGCATTATCATTGTTGTTGTTGTTGTTGTGTTTGTTGTTGCTCAGCTCTTTGTTAGTAACAATATTGCCACTATACTTGTTAACTTTCGGGTTCCCTGCAGTTTTGAAGTCGTTCTTCTGGAAAACGGTGTTCATGTTGTACACATTGCTCTGCATCGAAGCTTTGCCCATGCCTCCTTCTCCATATTTGCCATCCAAGTTGAACATGTTGAAGTTAAGGTTGTTGTTCTCCTGGAAGCTAAACTTGTCGTTTGGCCTGAACTCAGTGTAACCTTTGGAGAGATCAAGGTTGTTCATCCTTTCCCCTTTGGTTCTCGTTTGCTCGGCCAGCTTCGTTGCCACTGTGGACCATTTGTGATCCTCTGATGCTCTTGACTGACCTCGGAGCTCATCACCCAACTGCCAGAAGCTGTCCATAGCTCAAAATCTACCAAAAACACACAGATTGTTACAAAGAATGAAAACAGAAAGAATATTTCAAGTGCAAAATGCTGGATTAAGCTGGTCATGTAAGCAGAGTGCAAGAACGGGTCTATAAATCAACACCATACCATCATTTCTTTCACAATTACCATTTAGGTTATCACCACTTCTTGAAATAGCTTCAAAATCGACCATGTTCCAAAACACAAAGTCTCAAGATTGAATAAGTTTTCACTCTCCATTTCGAGGTAAATACAATCAAATCTAAACACAACATTCAGGTAAACTTGAAACCCAAACCCTAGTCATCCAATTCTTTAAAGAAAATCCCAAATTTATCATCAAAGATTTCATAAAACGATAAAACCAAGCTCCTGGACCTGGACTAAGAAAAACCAAAGCCCTAAATTGATCGGAAGGTTTAAAAACACCCATAGATTTTGGAGGAGAATCTTAACGGATAAGCATCAAATCGAAAAAACAAAATTACTAGATTTAGGGATTATTCAGAAAGGTAAACATAGAAATCGAGAGAGAGAGAGCAGACCTTCTGCTTCGGTTCCTCGAAATCCGCCGGACGTGAGGATGAGAAACCGAAGAAGGAAACACGTCAGAGAGAATGAGAGAAGAAATGGTCCTGAATGGGTGGATCTGTAGATTTATCAGACTTACTCACCCAAATAGCCCCTTCTTTTCTCCGTTATTTACCTTGTTTTGCCACTGCCGTATAAACCACGCGTCATTGCTTCAGTAGCTTTCAAGTTTGAAAAATTTTGATCGCCTTTCTACGATAGCTGACTCATTCTCCACCGTCCGATTCAGTTGACAAAATTTCAGAAAATATCTAGACAAGTATACAAACAAATATCTAGAGAAGTAATACAAACAAACAAAATTTCAGAAATTTTCAAAATTCTCGTAGTTTATTTAGTTTGTTTTTTTCTAAAGTAATTATATATTTTGTGGACGTAAGAAAACAAAAAAAAATTGTGAAAGTTTCTTAGTCCACTATTTATCGTTCGAAAGATAAGATGTATTTAACTGAAAACACATACATATACATTTTCTATAATGACAACTAATAAAATCTACTAGTAGTGTATATATTTTATATACACAGTTTAAAAGTTTAATTATAAGAAAGTGCGAATATTATAGACTAATAAAGACAAACTTACTAAAAATCCAAAATACTAAGCTTTAAATTAAAAGATCCAATCCATATTTACGGCGTTTAAGTCATTATCTTTCAATAATGATGAAACAGTATAAACTTAACTTGTATATAGTTATTTTCAACCTAGATCATATATTTTATGTTGTATCTTGTTTATCTTTTTTTTTTTGCTCAAGGGTTAATGCTGTATATATCTTGTTTTGCTATGTTACTATTATGTATTTCTACCCCAAAAATGTTACTATTATGTATTGAATTTACTCTACCCTCATTAACCACATTGTTATTGTGTGTTCTTAATAAAGTGTTATAATTTGATTTAAAACTGTTAGCGATCGTCCATAAATTATAAACGGTGGAAAATGAACAGTTTTTAGATAGTTTTTATATACTTGAACTACTCTTATTACTTGAAATACATATTTCTATACACGAAATGCAGTCAGCCTCCGTAGTAAGTTGACAAAAGGCGAAAAAAGTAGACCAAAACAAAACAAAAATGGCATATGCGGAAAATAATGTACTATGCATAGAATGATAGCAATTACAAATGTATATGAGCCCACATGCTATAGTATTTACTAGCCAAATTTTATTATTTTGGCAATGTATCACGATAAATATTACTTTTTGAAAATCATGGGTCACATGTGATAATCATTATTACTATATTAAATCTGTCACTTTTTTTCATCAACAAGCTTTGATTAATTTTAACTACTAAGGGTCTGAATGTTTGGCACTAGTAGCGATAAAATTTCAGCCAACAAAGACTTCACTCCCAATTCAGCTAATATTATTGTCCCAGCCAAGTGAAAAAAGTTTTAATCATTTTAATTTTTTTATGCTAGATACTATTCAGTGATAGATAAAATTATATCTTTTTCTCTTATGGTTTAGGAGGAGAGAAACCAATTCAACTTTTTTAAAAAAAATATCTATTGTATTTACTCTAAAATATTTCCTCTCATTTACTCCATTTTTATTTATTCTATCTTGTTACTTTAATGTCCACCATTTAGAGCATCTCCAATGTATATCTCCATTTTTACTTCAATAATAAAAGATTTGGAAAATAGAGGTGAAATTTTGCTAACTCACCTCTATTTTTAACTTAATCTCTTTTTTTTTTTTCTCTATTTCCATTTTTTCCTCTACATATAGATGAAAAAATAGAGATTTCTATTATTGAATTTATTATTGAGTTAGAAGTATAGGTGAATTAAAAAAACTAAGTCAAGAAAAATTATGAAATGTCTAGATTAAGAGATAATAAACTAGGTAGATGGATTAGGATGGAATGATGGAACATAATCTTAGTTATATAACTACTAGTAGCCAACGGAGTAATCAATCACTAAACCACTATACATAGTTGGCTAGCAATCATTAATCTACAATATATATACAGTATGCAAATTGTTCACATTATAAAATAAGTATCTAGTTTTCAAACTTTTGAAAGTCTATATCTGTATTCTCTACATGTACATGCGTTTGTGTTTAAACTATCAATTTGATTCAACATACTTAAAGGAAAAGAAAAGGGAACATCTCAATCTTGTTTCATGTGATGGTCTACCTTTTTGCAAGCCAATTATCTGTTTAATAATAAATTATCGTTTCCTCTCTGTGATTTTACATGTGGCTGGTGAGATTAGTGACATTGCAAGCTCACAAAGCTGTTGAACCAACGTTTTGTTCATCACGTATAGCTTTATTATTATTCCATAAATTGTTTCATTGAAATAATAATATTTTGAAGATAATTGCAATCTTATGCGAGAGTTTTACTAAGTCCAAGTTCGTATCTGCTGAAAACCAGCGAAAAGTCTCATAACACATAGACGAAACGGCAAGCAGTTTACGACGCTGGGCTTTACAAGCAAAATACTGTACAAGGATTGGAACTAAATTTATAAGACCATAATAAGCCCATTTAGAAAGAGACACGTCGCGCCGCTTTCTGATCTATCTCTGTTTTCTCCCACAGTGGAGAGAGAGAGAGAGAGTGTTTGTAGGGAGGAAGAAGAAGAAGTGTTGTGGGAAAGCTTTGAGAAGCCATGGATGCGGATGCTGAGTTCGATAGGCTTTTTATGTTCGAACAAATTCGTAAAGCCGCCGAAGCGACCTACATCAAAAACCCTTTGGATGCCGATGTTAGTTTTCTCTTAGATTAATGATTTTTCAGATTTGTTTTTTTGCTTCCTCTGGATTCGATCTCTTGGTTCGATATTCGGATAAATTGACTAGATTGACTCCTCTTTTGTTTGATCCTTGCGTCTGATGCAATGGCGGAAATTTAAGTGATACCTTGATTATTTTAATTTCAGAACTTGACGAGATGGGGAGGAGCTTTACTGGAGGTAGCTCAGTTTCATAGCACCTCAGATTCGAAGCAGCTTATTCAAGGTGCTTTAGTTTCTTCTTTAGTCTCTTTGCTCCCAAATGTTTACATATTGCAAAATTTGGTTATTGATAATTAAAAAATCTGTTTGAAAGCTCGAACTCGGTTGTTAATGGTTCTTCAAGCACTGGTAATCATGATTAATCTGCTTTGAATTTTAAAAATCTTCTCTGATCTAGAGATTGATTAAAGTTTTTTATTATTTGAGTAGATGCCATAACAAAGCTGGAAGAGGCGTTGTTGATAGACCCAAAGAAGCATGATGCGCTTTGGTGCATGGGGAATGCGTACACTGCAACAGCGTTTTTGATTCCGGAAGAGACTGAAGCTAAATACAACTTTGACTTAGCTACTCAGTTCTTTCAACAAGCTGTGGATGAGGTTCTCTTCGTTTTCCATTCCGAATCAATGTGGACACTAATAGGCCTTTTGATGTTGTTGTGGTTTTGAATATTTGATCTGAAAAATGTTTTTTTTTTTTTTTTAATCTTTGCAGGAACCGGAAAATGAACTCTACCAGAAATCACTTGAAATGACGGCCAAGGTACTTTTTCTATTAGATCAAATCATTTTTTTTTTTCACCCACCAGCAAACTAGGTTCATGTTTTGGCCCGGTTCAAGGAGTTGTCAGCTTTTTTTTTCATATGAAAGAAATATTGCAGCTGAATTGTGCATTTTGCCTCTCAGCACAATCTCAAAGTTTTGTTCTTTATTCGAAAAATTCTTGTCTTGTTGTGTGCTGCACACAGGCTCCGCTACTGCACACAGAGGTTCATAAACATGGCTTTGGCTCACAGCCATTGGGTGACGATGGACCATCAGCAGCGCCAAGCTCAATGGTTCGCACTTTTTATGTTCATTCTCATCATCATATAATTCATCTCCTTATTTGATGAATGGCACTCATTAACATGTTTTTTCTTCTTCTTTCCCAAACAGGCAGGGAAGGGTAAGAAGAAAAGTAGTGATCTGAAGTATGATGTAATGGGATGGGTGATTCTAGCCATTGGCTTTGTTGCTTGGGTCGGTTTCGCCAAAGCTAATGCGCCTGTCTCTACTCCTCGATAAGGAGCATTTGATTCACTCGAATAGAAGATTTTGTTGGAGTTTTCAATTCTATGGTTTTAACAATTGTTTTTGGACAAAGTTTTTGACAGTGTCAGAAATTTTCAATGTTACATCATCATCGTTCTCAATGGTTAATTTTATTTCTACACTCATAATGACGCCATATGTCTAAATGCTACTATAAGAAAAACAGAGAAATTAAAAGACACCTTTGAGGTAAAGGATGAAAGTAACAAATAAGATGATTGCTGCAACCACAAACACGGGAGCTTGTTCTTCGGCGTTTTCAGCGTTCTTGTTCAGGATCAGAAACCCCACTAGGCATATTAATATAATCCCATTAGTTTGATCTGAAGATTTTGTTCCCAATTCACTATGTTCCAAGCTGTTCACACGTTGGCACAGTTCATGCAGCAGCCTCGAGATGATCATTGGATAGCCCCACAACGAGTAGTTCGTTATCTGAAATACAATCCTGGACAAGGTATACTCTTGAAAGCTGACAATGTTTTCCACGTCACAGGCTGGTGTGACTCTGACTCTGGTGTGACTCTGACTGGGCGAGTTCTCCTCTAACCCGACGGTCAGTTACTGATATTTTGTTCAAATTGGTGGAAGTCCAGTTCATGTAAAACACGAAAGCAAGATACAGTGAGTTGAATTAGTGGCGGAGCTAGCGTGGTGGCAGGTGGGTCAGCTGACCCAGGTAAAACAATAAAATAAATTTCAACGTAATAGATTTCTTAGAGAAATAGCAGCTCAGTTGCTTCATTTATGGGCATTCACACCCCTAAATCCAAGTTCAAATATGTAATTAACCCTTGTGGCAATATTTTTCTCGTATATTTAAGTTTTCTTTTTAATCTTTTGAAATTTAATTTATATTTTGACTCCGGTAAAAATATTTTATAGTTCTGCCATTGGAGTCGATCCTTTGCTGAGGCTGAATACACAGCAATGGCTGATCTCACTCAAGAGTTGATTTGGTTCAAACGACTGCAATATCAAATCATCAAATCATATCCCTTGATTGGTGACTCTAATTTGTCACGTATATAAATGTTGATTGTGTTATATGACTCACGTACGATCTGAGAAGACTCGTGAGAAAATAGCAAAATTTGTAACAGGTCTGAGCAGTATGTCCCCTCTCCTTGCTCCTCCATGATGTTTAAACGCCGAGGGGTTCGTGCGCTTTTAGGACACAAAATATTTTCTACTGGTTTTTCATCATCGCATTGTTCAGCTTTTGCAAACACATATACATATGACGACTGTCGACCAAAACTCTGAATTAGCAATTGCTCGAGGGGATTAAATCGTTCTTTTGCTTACTGATGTGCGCAATGCCATCATTCTGTTGGTTGAATCTCTTCTCAAACCCAACGTTAGTCTGATTTTTTTTCCTCAGCTTTTCATTTTCATTCTCATCCATCATTTTGTCTCAATTGTATTTGTTGTTTTTGTGACAGGATCCTATGTTCTGTGGCGAATAACTGCATCATTTCCACTGATTAAGACGAAGCCCTCATCCAGACACAGAAGATCAAGGCAATGAAGACAAGATTCGTTTGTGCTCAAGTCATTCTTTGGATCACATGCGCCACTGCTCTGGAGCCTACGTGTGTGCATTTTTGCTCATCTACCCGGACAGCAGCAAGCACACAGAGATCATTAAGGCGACTGACAATGTGAGTCGCAAAGACTAGCCTCGCCAGTTGTCCATCATATTTTGCTGCTCCAAGTTCGTTGGGTGTCTCATCCATTCTTTTGGATACATTCTCTTTGGTTCGAGACTCACGTATGATCTGAGCAATATGTTCCTGGTGTAAAAGTATTAATAAACTTTTAATCAAACCATTGGGTCAAAGGGATTTTCAATAAAAGTCTTAACACACTAAATAATGAAATTTCACTAATTTATTTGCAAAATCAATGGATGAAAAATTCGTAAATAGTCGATTTAATCCCGTGTGTTATTTCTTCGAAAATGAAGTCCATTGGGCTCAATAATGGGCTTTTATTCTCAACGCACATTTAAATAGTATCACAGAATTAGGTAGAGTCGAAGTTGTGAACCGTTTCAAATTGATGGGGCTTGAAAACGTGAATCACACGAAGGAGCGTGTGTCTCACAACCGAACACGCGAACCACATACGTTCGCGTCATTTCACCAAATAACCCGCCAAAGAGTTGCCATAGATTGTCGTTTTTACCCCTTAGAGTTGGCTCGCGAATTTATCGAATGTTGCCGCCAACTTTATCATTTCCCTCGCATAATTACATTTCTCAGACCAATATTTCAGTACATTTTTACGATAATACCCTTCATCTTCCCCAGCAAGCTCTTGGAAAGAGGAAACTTTCAAACGTTTTCACGCTTCCCTCCTTATTTTTCCCTCTCCTGTTCAAACATTTAAAATCCCCCAAAACCCTTTTCCTCTCCAGTATAAATATTCATCCCCAGATCCCATAATTCTTCAGATTACCCACAAATCACATCTTCAATCTCTCAATCAATCTCTCAATCAATCTCTCAACCTCGTCGATTAATTTAGCGAAAAGATGCCTTCCATGGCCGAAGAACCTCTTCTCACCCCAACCCCAGACAGATTCTGTATGTTCCCAATTCACTACCCACAGATCTGGGAGATGTACAAGAAAGCCGAGGCATCATTTTGGACCGCTGAAGAAGTAGATCTATCACAAGACGGCCGGGATTGGGAGAATCTGAACGACGGAGAGCGACACTTCATCAAACACGTTCTCGCCTTCTTCGCCGCCTCAGACGGGATCGTTCTAGAGAATCTGGCTTCCCGATTCATGTCCGATGTTCAGGTCTCGGAGGCGCGTGCGTTCTATGGCTTCCAGATCGCGATTGAGAACATCCATTCGGAGATGTACAGTCTCCTCCTCGATACGTACATCAAGGACAACAAAGAGAGAGACCATCTCTTCCGCGCAATCGAAACCATCCCTTGCGTCGCGAAGAAAGCCCAGTGGGCCATGACGTGGATCGACGGATCTCAGACTTTCGCCGAGCGAATCGTCGCGTTCGCCTGCGTCGAAGGTATCTTCTTCTCCGGTAGCTTCTGCTCGATTTTCTGGCTTAAGAAACGCGGTCTCATGCCGGGATTAACCTTTTCGAACGAGTTGATCTCTCGAGACGAAGGCTTGCACTGCGATTTCGCGTGCCTGCTCTACACCCTGTTGAGGACGAAGCTGACGGAGGAGCGCGTGAAGTCGATCGTATGCGACGCCGTGGAGATCGAGAGGGAGTTTGTGTGCGACGCGCTTCCGTGCGCGTTGGTGGGGATGAACCGTGACCTGATGAGTCAGTATATCGAGTTTGTGGCGGATAGGCTTTTGGGTGCGCTTGGGTACGGGAAGGTGTACGGTGTGTCTAATCCGTTTGATTGGATGGAGTTAATCTCACTTCAGGGGAAAACAAACTTCTTCGAGAAGAGAGTTGGCGATTACCAAAAGGCTTCCGTTATGTCTAGCGTTAACGGAAACGGCGCGTTTGATAATCATGTCTTCTCTCTCGACGAGGATTTCTAGATTCTTAATATAACTATTACGTTGTTACCCTTGTATTATTCCGTGTATTACCTTCTTATTTAATTAATGAGAAATTACTAGCTTGTTATCTACACTTTTCCAATTTTTTATGCTTGATTTTGGGTTCATTTCTCAATATATTCGATGAATAATTTGTGTTATTAAATCGATGATAAAGACAGAAAAAAAAAATCTAACTTATCTTACATTTGTGCCAAAAGCCAATGGATAGAAATGAAATTAGCTAAAATGAATGGGCATTTTCGTCATTTTGTTATCATCTTTGTCTTTGTCATTCGACTTTTGTTAGAGCGTTTGTGAATTTTTTTCTGCCGCCGAAGTGTTTTTTGGGAATGGCGACGCTGCAAAGCTCAGGGATGTTGACGAAAGAGCAGATGGTTTATCTATTTGATCGATTCGATTACTTGACCTCGCAATCTGGTAATTATGTTTTCTCTTTGATGGTTTTTGGATTCATTTCCATTGGATTCAATTGAAATTGGATTGATTTATTTCTCAGATGTGAAGAAAAGAATCTTGGACGCCGTGGAGGACAAACAGGTGACTGTTTTCATTGTGAAATGATGCATTTATGATTGATTGATTGACTGATTGATGAATCATTAATAAGAGTGTTGTTGCTCAAGTAAATGTCGTTTTCAAAATGGATGACATTATGTAATCGGCTGTTTTTTTATATAGATATAATGTCACATGTTAATTGGTAGTGTTATTGGCCAAGTTTGTGAATAATTTGGTTTAAGTTTTGTTCTATAAATTGAGAGGTTACTGTGTTTTTGTACTCTTGAGAGTATGTTTTATACATGTGCTAAATGGTATGGTGTTGTTGGATATATTTGATCCAAGTGCAGGAAGCTGTAGCGGTTACAACTGCAATTCAAGAGGAGATACTCTTGGAGATGGGAATTGGTAAACTTCTCTTTAACCTTTGATTGGTTATTTTGTTTGAGAACTAGTTCAATGAAAAATTCTATCGAAAAAGCAGACCCGGGATTTGGTATTGGGTGCTTGGGAAAGCTGAATTCTGCATATGAAAACGATAAAGAGTTAATGGTTGGTTTCTACAAGTTCCTCGCTAAGTAAGTAAGCTCGCTCTCTTCTCTCTTCTTATCAAGTTATATGATAGAGGAGTGCTAATAATAAACGCTTTATAGGGAGGAGATGGCATGTGAAGAAGCTGAGCTTGGAGCAGATGGATTTGAACTGAAAATGAAAGGACAGCAAGAACTACAAGAACGGGTAATGTCAGTTTTGCTTTGGTATAATTACGATAAACAACCGTGCTTAAATGCTTATATTTTCAAATGCAGCAACTGGAGATGTTGAATCATATGCGTAAATTTCCATTGGATGAGCAATCTGCTATCCTTCGAAAGGTAAATGAGCACAAACAGAAAGAGTTTTTTAGCCTTCAAAAAGACTTGTTATACTTACCACGGTTTTGTTAATTGGTTTTGAGTCTGGTGAGGACTGATTGATATAGCCAAAGGATGGCTAAAGAACCTTAAGTTGGTTAACAATTTTGCCCCATTGGATCTTAAATGGAACAGATTCAGGAGCAACTAGAGCGTGCGGATTTTGAGCCTGAGGCATCGCTTTTGTCAGGAGAGGAAATGGCGGAAGCTGGAAGGAGAAGAGTTTCACCTGTTTTTGGAACTAGATAGCTTCTCATTTCTCACAGACCACTTCAGTTTGTAAACCGAGTCCTTCTCTTTTCATCTTGAACTCTTTAAACGCAAATGCAAACAAACAATGTGCTTAATTTTTTTTTATCATTTCACTTGTAAACACGCTGCACCATCAAAAACAACGCCAATGTTGGTAGCTCCTATAGGTGGATTGTGATGTGGTGACTCTTACAAGCAAAGTCATGGGAATGTTAATGCGAACACTCACAATGGACGCTCCAGCCACACTACCATTTCACATATGACAAGCGTAAGTTTTCTTTAGAGCGGTCGAATGTTGGCGAAAGTTCCTCTTAAGCGAGAATGTGTTTTTTTTTTTTTTTAAATCCACATTTAATTTATTGGAGATATTAAACTTGATATGGCCGAGTTGGTTTAAGGCGCCAGATTAAAGGTTCTGGTCCGAAAGGGCGTGGGTTCAAATCCCACAGTCAACAATTTACTCTTTTCTCGAGGTTCTTCTGTGTCTCGTTCTTTTCTTGCTCAATTACTCACTTTTCACTATATAATTAAACTCACCTCCATAACCAGAAGAAATGAAACAAAAAGTAGCTCTGTTTCGAAAACTTGGATTATATTTTCCTTTTTCCATGGGAGGTAATGAGCAAAGGCAACTAATATGACGTAGTAAGGTGGAGAACACAACCAATTAAACAACTCGATTTAATAATAAGTCCATTAGTTTGTGATATTTTAGAGTGATCCATTAGCTAGCCTTTCCTAGATTTAAGTGAATCGTTGGAGTGCTAAGGTAGAACGGGGGTTTCAAGAGTCTCGAAAGAACAAATCGGTTTGATGAACAGCATTTTACCTTCAAACTTGGATCGTCCTCGTTCCTCACTAATTCATTGGTGTTATAAAGATTCTAAAATAATTCCCAAATTTGGAAAAATATTGTTTTTAATTGAAAATAAATGGCTTAAAAAAATTGATCGTAAAGTAAACCATATAATAAGTGGACCGACGACCACTTTGTAAGTTGTTTCCTTTGATCCAAAGCAAATCCCACGTGACATCACATTCCAAAAAGAAAATGTTAAAAACCCCTTTGAATGCCACTCACAACTTGATGATATGAACATATAGTCTCTTCTTTTTGTTGACATCACTTTTAATCCTTCCATGTCACAAAATTTTGTCCTTTCCTCCCAAAGCACTCTTTCTTCCGACATTAACCAATGGATCACTCTATTTCTCTAAGAAAAAAGAACCCCTAATCTTCTACTATTCTTCCATTATCTTCCCATGATACATTCTTCCCCCTCGTATAAATACCCACACTAATGCATTTGCATCGATCAAGCTATATTATATATCTTATATTTCTTAGGTACATAAGAAGAGAGGAGAAGATCCATAAAGATGTCTGATTGGGGGCCAGTTTTTGTCGCGGTAACGCTTTTCGTGTTGCTAACTCCGGGACTTCTGATTCAAGTTCCGGGAAGAAACCGAGTTGTTGAGTTTGGAACATTTCAGACAAGTGGTGTTTCCGTTATTGTTCATACTCTCATTTACTTCACTCTTGTTTGTATCCTCTTGCTTGCTCTCCAAATTCACATGTACATCGCCTGATTTAATAAAATTATCAATCTCTCCATTTGTTTAATTTGTACTAATGTATTTTAACATTTTGTAGTCACTTTTTCTTTTACTTGAATTGTGTGTAATTCAATGTTTTGTTTGTTATATGAAACGCAACAAAGAGGTTCCGTAACTACCATGTGTATGTATGTATATAAATGTTTGAATTATCTATAACTTCAAGTACATGAAAATTGTTGACACTGAAAAAATAGATATGCTTCCTTGAGGATTATTACAGTAGAATATAATATATTGAGATGGTCAAATATGTATGTATGTGAATATTACGTCTTCAATTATCTATGTGAACGTGAGTAGATTATAGTGGATAACAATATAAATAAAGTTAAAGGGCTAACGAAAATATATAATTGGTTAGAATGTACCGTTCTTATGAAAACGGATGCAATTGTGTATATAAATATATCACACAAATTCATATTATATTGTAATATTTCTCTATATATTATTAAATTTAGACAATGGTTTAGCTCTTATGGTTTAGTTGTGTTTTTTGAACCAATATTCCATGATAGTACAAACCATGGAGATTTATCATATGTATTTGAAAAATATATTCCATCAATTTTAGCAGTCCATATACGTAGTTGACCACATCGAGGAAATAATGCTTCCCCTCCTTTATATACTTCAACGTCATAACAAAACTCCATGTTAGGACCTTGTTTTAAAACACACTTCCATTTTGTTATATTGAATACTTCCTCATGAAATCTAATGATAAAAGTATTATTGAAGCTTAACTTTTGTACATGTAGGTCATCTGTTCTGGAACGACAATGATGTTCGAGAACACGACCAGGTGCGAGGTTGTTTTGAATTACTACTTGATTTTTTTTGCAAGCTTTGTTAAACTCAAAATATGTAGTAGTAACTAACACAAAAAGTATGAGATGCTTCATTCTTTACGATCTAAAATAACTATCGGAGTAATAAGATCTCAACATGTAGTATTTATATTTTTTAGAACCAAAAAATGAGTGTTGACTAAACATTTTATGGTAAAACATAAACTAAATATTTTTATGGTATTAACTAAACATTTTATGATTTTTATGGTAATAAGAACATAAACTAAATATTTTTATGGTATTAACTAAATAATTTATTGGAGTAATAAGAACATTATTATAATGTTTAGTCAACACTCATTTAAATTAGTTTATGTTTGTACCATAAAAATGGTATTAACTAAACCTTTTGATGATTTTTAGCTTATTAAAATGTTTAGTCAACACTCAAACTGTATGTTCTCTAATTCCTTAATCCAGATAACAACGAAGCCTCTGAATACTCGTGGTAAAGAAGAAAAAAGATGAAGTATTTTTGAAGGACCAATGTAAGTATACCTCTTGGATTTGCGGTTTCTGGTTATGTGGATATTGCAGCTATCTCAACCGCAACAATCCCGCTGATATTCCCACCCATGAAATGGTAATTTGTCATGTGTTCCTATTTCATCTCCCCCGCTCTTGCCTTCAGCAACTCTTACGGAACCGGGCTGACTGACTGGAAAGCCTAGCATCAACCTATACGCATATATTTTATTCAAAATTACTTCTTCATTTATCTATGTGAACGTTAATAAATTATAGTGGATAACAATATAAAGAAATTTATAAGGCTAACGAAAGTAAACAATATTTTATGGTTAGAAAAAACTATGGAGATGTACGGTTCTTTACTTGTAAAACATTGATATCTATATATATATATATAAAACAAATTCATATTTTATTATAATTTTTTTCTATATATTATAAGAGTTAGACAATGGTTTAGCTCTTATGGCTTAGTTGTGTTTTCTGAATCTATATTCCATGATAGTACGGGCCATGGAGATTTATCATATATATTTGAAAAGTATATTCCATCAATTTTAGCAACTCATACACGTAGTTAACCACATCGAGGAATAAATCTTGGTCCCGTTTTGTATACTTCAACGTCATAAGAAAACTCTATATTAGGACCTTGTCTTAAAATACACGCCCATCTTGTTAAACTGAATACATAGTCATCGAATCTAATGATAAAGGTATTATTGAAGTTTAACTTTTGTACATTTAGGTCATGGTGTCTGGGTTGTGGCTAATGAGTCATAAACTTATGATATGTTGGCCTTGATTAACGGGTAAGTATCGAGATTAAAACTATAACTTCATACTTGTTTTGTATTTGCAAGTATCCAAATTTTTCGCCTTGTTAGTTGTCTTTAGTTGTCTTGCTATTGTTTGAACAAAGCAAATATAAGAAGAAATTATTTGAAATATTTTACTGACAGTAAATATGGATTACTTATGCCCAGCTTTAGATATTATTTTTCGTGCCCTAGTTGTCTTGCTATTGTTTGAACAAAGCAAATATAAGAAGAAATTATTTGAAATATTTTATATGGATTACTTATGCGCCCAGCTTTAGATATTATTTTTCGTGCCCTCCCAAGTTCTTTATATTACTGGTAATCACGAGATTATTTAAATAAAACAAAAGCAGGATGTAAAAAAAAAAAAAAAAAAAAAAAGCTCATTACCACAACTTTATCTCCTGATTCTTCTTCTCCTGTCTTTTTCTCTAGCCACCGCTTTCTAAAGTTGCAACCTTTTCTACTTCACACAGAAAACGATACCGTTTCAACGGCAACAATGGCGGATTGGGCTCCGGTTCTCGTCGGCGTTGTCCTGTTCGTGCTTCTCTCGCCGGGACTCCTCTTTTCACTGCCCGGAAACAACCGAGCGGTAGATTTCGGTACCCTCAAAACCAATGGAAAAGCCATCGCCGTTCACAGTCTCATCTTCTTTGCTATTTACACCATTTTGATCATCGCCGTTAATCTCCACATCTACACGGGCTGATCTGGATGGGTCTCTCTCCTTTTTCTTGTCTGAATCAAAATAAAGGTGTACCCTTTTCAAAATTGGTTCTAGTTAGAAACTCTGTAAATTAGGGTTATTAATTACATGTCTTAAATCTATAGTTTTTCTTCTTCTTCTCATGTTGTAGCAAACAGATTTGGTGAAAAGGAATGTGTTGTATTGTATCTTTACTTCAGTTTTCTTCTTCTTCTTTTTCGTCGGCAGTTTCAGAACCCAACTTGTTACCTAATAATCTCTTAAACTCTGTTTACTAGCTCAAATTTGGTTAAAAATTGAAACTTTTTGTCATCCTGCTTGAAACGTTATCAGGAATAGCGAACAGAGAGAGAGGAGAAAGATTAGGGAGATTTGTACATTCATACGAGTTTGCAAGAACAATGCCTTTTTCCTTTTGTTACATTACATGATAAAAGAGCAGAGAGATCAGAAATGGATGTGAATTTGTATGGCAATCACCAAGATTGTGAGTATACAAAAGTATATAACCGCGTGAACCAAAATCGCGATACCGCTAGTGGTCATGTTCCCGAATTCAACCACTCTTGTCCTCGCGGGAAGCTGAAAGAGCAGTCCTGGTGATAGTAGGATGAACAGAGACGCCGCTACAATCACCGGTCCCCAATCGGCGCTCATGTATAACAGTTTTGATCTTTTTGCTTCTTAGTGTTTGTATTATGAAAAGTGCTTCTGCGAATTGTGTGTATAGAGAGTGTTTCTTCTTTGCAGATGAAGATAGAGACAAGAGGAGAGTTATGTAGAAGGCGATTGATGAGTGTTTTTTTTGGCTTTTCTTGGTGGCTAAGGAGAAGGAAGAAGAAGTTAAGATACTAAAGCTTAGTGATAGATTACGAGGAAAGGTATTGTATTCTTTATTGGCTTTGCTTTTGTGAACTTTGCCTCTTCTTTCTCTTTTTAATTGTTCAATCAATTGTTTCTGTGCTCTTTGGTGTTGTTTGCTTTTTGTTAAAGAATTTGCTATAAAGTAGATTACTGCTTAAAGATGATATCAAGATAAGAGTCTACTTGATATAGTTTTCTTAGTAGTTTGGAGTTCCTTTTAGTTAGTTTAAGTACCTCTGTTTCTTGCGATTGATCTATGTATTATCCTCCATGGATCTATTCAAAAGTTTCACTCTTTTTTGCTTTTGAGCCTTGCAATAATGGTCTAGAAGCTCTTTTTTTTTTTTAAAGAGGGTCAAATTTGGAGTTATCGGTCAAGACATTTTTAGATTCACCAGTGATTTGTTTGGAACAAGGATGTGACGTGCGTTTATGAGCAGTTAAATAACAGTGGCCAAATCGCGTGTAGGTACTATTTCGAATGCTGCTTCTTAATTATTGACTTAAAGTAGACTACATAAGCCTTTGACGACACATTAATAGATAGTGATTTTGTATATAAATTAATAGATTTGATAGGAGAGAGCTTTGTTTGGAACATCGGTGGAGGTTTCTTGCAGTGTGTGTGTTGGTCTTCACAGCTCCAGAACAAGATCTGCAAAAGCAAGCAAACAATGTGACAAAACTCTTGAGAGAGAGAAACAAAAGCCAAACAGTCTTCTTTGTGTTCAATGTTCTGTTTAGCATCTTGACTTACACTCTGCGTCAGTCTTGATCCAGTTTTCTCTTTTCCTGTTCGCTTCCGAGATCGAACTTGGGACCTTGAGATCGCAGCGGTTGATGCAGCTTCTTCTGTCATCTAGAATCTGATTATCGTCTGTTGCAGATGTATAGAGAACAGGGTGGACTTTACTTCGGAAGATTTGAGCACTCTGTAACCAAAACAAACACCAATCACTTTCACAATCTTGAGACCAAGATTTGAAATGCTTAAAGCTAAAAGATTGAACCTTTCTGAGATCTTTCTTCTTGGGGATAGAATCATCATCATCATTGTCATCATCATCATCGTCATAGTCATTTTTTAACTTTGAAGAAGACCCATGAAGCTTTTCAAATACCCTTTTAATCAAATCTCTTGTGCCATGTTTCTCCGTGGAGTTACACTCTCCTTCTACTCTCTTTCTCCTCTTGAAGAGGCTTGTAAGTAGACCCTTTTTCTTCTTTACTTCATTGCTTCTCTTTGCAAGCTCAATGGATGATTGAAAGAGATCATAGCCTTGTAGAAAACAAACATCTTCTTCTGCACTCGATCCCTCTACCAGCTTACTGCTACAATTCTCAGGAGATTCCTCAAGAAGCTTGTCTAGTTTCTCAGTGATGAGCTTTGCCATCTCTTGTTGTGCTCCCGTTACATCTTCTTCTGCAACCGAAGCTGCGAATTTCGGTGTTTCAGGATCTCTACCGAGCGTCCCGATCGCCAGAAATCCGCTGAAAGTTTCTTCACCAAACCAGAGTTCCTCATCAATTTCCTGTGGATTCAGGTCATGAGATGGTCCGGAGAAGGAGAAGGAGAAGGAGTTTGTACGGATGTCTTGGACTTCAGAGGTAACCTGAGCTCTCAGACAACATAAATCACCTGGAATATATGTAGATTGAGTTTTACAAATTAAACAAAAAACATATATGTATGTATAACAATGTATGAAGATGATGATCAAAGTTATTTATAAACCTTTGAACTCCTCTGATGGGTATAATAATCCAGTTGACTTTATAGTTCGCATCCAACTAAGCAACTGCACGAGATAGATTAAGTACAATTAAAGCTCACTAATTATCAAAAACAAAAGTATGTATACATTTTGAAATCGGAATATGTGTTATGTGTACACACCTTCATGTTGTCTTCGCTTCCTTACTCTCAGCTTCTTTTCTCTTTCTTTTAACTATAGATAGGTGTAGATATAAGTAGGTCAAATTTTGAGCTAGAAGGATCCGAGTCTTATGATTGCTTTTAGAACAGTAAAATGAGTTTTGTTGGTATTGTCCCTCTTCTGTCGTAATGTGTTGAGAATTTTATATGTTATAACTCGAACCACGTATATATGAGTATCAATAAGGACCATAACATTGATCGTGTAATTTGCATTCGTTGGTGTTTTCTTTACGTGGGAAATATATTAAAGCACGTAAGATGGGACGCTACAGAATTAAGGAAATGTTGTTTTCAAGCTAAAAGTTATTATTAATACGGAAGAGAGTCTCCCACTTTCTTTTGCCTCTCTTTTGTTCGGATATGTTTGTGAAGTTTTCTGACAAACTGGCCACGTATATAATCATATCGTATGATATGACATGACACAACACTACGGTCGTAACTATTGAGTTTATCTTTCATGTCTGTGTGTGTACTGTTCATTCTTGCATGCTTTTTTCCTCCAAAAGGAAATGTTGTTTTCACAAATCTTCCCTAAAATAAAAGGCGTGCAAGCAATGGGAAGTCTCTAGTTCACAGAGAGAGTCCCCCACTTGCGACCGGGTTTTTGTTCTGACTCTGCCACGTCACCGACATTAACTAGAAAGTGTAGAATCGCAAGGAAAAATTATAGATATCACTCGAAAGGTTCCATAATTGTATTAGTCTTTTTTTTTGTGCAAATTGAAGAAAACATATATAGGAATCGAACTTGCCACTTCAACAATGGAACTAACTCACTACAACCACTTACACCAAAGTAAACTTTGTTTCATAATATAGTTTAACATGATCGACCTATGATTTACGGATTGTTTTTTCTTTTATTTAGCAGATGCTACGTATATATAAAAGCGTCATCTACATTACTAAATCTTTTCATTAAAGGACATAGAAAAAAGTGGGAAAATATGAACCTTTACTCAGTTTTTGAAAGGAATGGATATAAATCTTTTGTTGTTAGAATGTTATAAGGTATCTTTACTATTGAACAAAGAAACAAGAAGAAATTTTACAACAGTGTACTTAATTTGTGTGTCCCAAATTAACAAAAGAAGAAAGTACTTTTCTATATGTTTTTTAACTTCTGATATATTTATTTCATGCAAGTTGTTAAAGATCTTTTTTTTTTTTTTGACTAAAAAGTTGTTAAAGATCTTTCTTCTTCATATCTTTATGATCGATACACATGGGAACTGTTTTGTCTCGTACCCTCAATTATCGTTCGCACTACTTCACATGCGGGATTCGAGAACCGACAAATGAGTTATCTAATCAAAACGTGCTTCATATAACACGATCCTTAGACTTTTCCTTGTGCATTTTTTTATCTTGTATTTTAATCTTTTTTCAGGTTTGCAATTTTACCAAGACCTGTGATCGCTGAATGTGCTTCACGCTTTAATCGTAAATGATTTGACGTCTACAAGTAGAATTATATATAGCAAACGTTTGAGGAACATATATCGAAATTATATTGGTTATACAATCGGAGTTTCAAAAGTGACGCTACATATTTGTAAACCAATCAGTGAATTGCATATTTCTACAGAAAAGCAACTAAAATCATTTCTTTGATAGTAAAGTAATGCTATTGAATCTATCTACGCCGTGTCGTAGAACTATCATATTTTTGAGTTATCGGAGTTCTTCATTCAACTACATTGTTTTTTTTTCCTTTAATAACCAACGGATCTTGGGCCACAGCTGAAATTATTTTTTTCTAGGCAAAAGTATCAATGCGAAAACTTGAGTTTTCATTTGTTACTGGACTAGCTATAAAACTTGAGCCCAACGAACAAAATAGTTTTATGCCCCTTTTATTTTTGTCAAAAACAAACAAAATGGTATAAAACGACCGTTATAAAAGTTACTCGAATTATGGCAAAAAGATAAATAAATAGAAGAGCTAATTGCTCCATACTAATCTAAAAACACGAAGGGGAAAGAAACAAAGAAAAGAACAAAATACATTTATGGTTCGAATCCATCCATTCAACAGAAATTTTATCGTCTCGATGTGTACAAACAATTACGTAACAGAAAATAAGAATGTAAACGTGGCACTCTCCTATTCGACCATCTGAAAATACTTAGCGTCTAATCCTGAGATTCAGCAGACGTCTTCGTAACTAACCTTCAATCCGTCAAACTTCAATTTCTTCCGCCATAGCCATTTTCCTCTGATTCTCTCTCTCTCTCTCTAGATCCTCGGAACAATATTCTCGGAAAATCCGCCGGGAAATTTCCAAGTTTTGTTCCGGATTGCGAACCGAATTTTGGTGATATCTGCCGAGGAAACTCCCACATTAAGTAGCTAAAATGGGGACGGAGATCCCTAGATCGGCGGAGATATCGGAGGCATTGTTGCCGGAATCTGGGAAGACGGCGACGGTTTTAGATCACGATGAGCATGTGCCTGAGTGGAAGGAGCAGATTACGATCCGAGGATTGGCCGTGAGCGCCTTGCTGGGGACTTTGTTCTGCATCATTACTCACAAACTCAATCTGACGGTTGGAATCATCCCTTCGCTGAACGTCGCCGCAGGTTTACTCGGCTTCTTCTTCGTCAAATCGTGGACCGGTTTCTTATCGAAGCTTGGGTTTACCGTCAAGCCTTTCACCAAGCAAGAGAACACCGTTATCCAGACTTGCGTTGTCGCCTGCTACGGCCTCGCCTTTAGCGGTAACATTTACATTTCTATATCTGCGTTTCCATTTTAGTGAAATTTTAGCAAGAATGAGTTCGCTTATCAATCGGATTCTCAGTTTTTTCGAATTCTTTGAAAACACCGGAACAGTAGTTAGTCTGGCGATTCAACAACTGCTTCGATAAGGTTGAAATCGATGATAATAGAAACTGTGATTTGATCAAGAATCTAGCTGGTTGACTTGGTTCGGATCTGTAGCTATTTCCGAGACATGATTGATCATTAATTTGCTTTCTGACATAGATTTTAATTTCAGGAGGATTTGGATCATATTTGATTGCTATGGATGAGAAGACATACAAGCTCATTGGTGCTGACTATCCGGGAAACCATGCCAAAGATATTATAAATCCAGGGATTTGGTGGATGATTGGGTTTCTGTTCGTAGTCAGCTTCTTGGGGCTCTTTAGTCTCGTTCCACTACGCAAGGTAGCATCTCAATAGCATAGATACTATATTTGCTATCATCTTACACATTACAAACAATGTACAGCTTAGGTCCTTTACTCATAATTTTATCTATCAGGTGATGGTTTTGGACTACAAACTTACCTATCCCAGTGGGACGGCTACAGCAATGCTGATTAACAGCTTCCACACCAACACTGGAGCTGAGCTTGCAGGGTAGTTTGTCAGAGCCAATTCAATCTCGCTTTTCTGCAAACTAAATCTTGCATTTGTTGAGCTTGTATTTGCGATATTGATCACTACAGGAACCAGGTCAGATGTCTTGGAAAATACCTGAGCCTTAGCTTAATTTGGAGTTGTTTCAAGTGGTTCTTCAGTGGTGTTGGAGATGCATGTGGATTTGATAACTTCCCCACTCTTGGTCTGACGCTATTCAAGAACACGTAAGTTCATATCAACTAGTTTATTTACGGCTTTAAAGTCCCAAGGTTACTACATCAGTAATGATCTTTGAGAAATGACTAGAATGTGGGTTCTAAAGGTAAGTTGGTGTAATTTCTAACGAGGCCCAATTTTCTGCACCTCAGGTTTTACTTCGACTTCAGTCCTACTTATGTTGGTTGCGGTCTTATATGCCCCCATATAGTGAACTGCTCGGTTCTTCTTGGTGCGATCATCTCTTGGGGGTTTCTGTGGCCATTTGTATCACAGCACGCCGGGGATTGGTATCCAGCTGACCTTGGGTCCAACGATTTCAAAGGTCTTTACGGATATAAGGTACAGTATTAAATCGTTTTCAGTTCATGTCACATAAGTTTCAAGTACTGATGCTTTTCTGTCATGGCTGACTTTTTAAGGTCTTTATCGCTATTGCCATTATCCTTGGTGACGGTCTCTACAATCTTGTCAAGATCATCGCTGTCACTGTGAAGGAATTATGCAGCAATAGCTCTAGACAAGACAATCTACCCATTTTTACAGACGTTGTAGGTGAGAGAGAATATTAGATCCTAACTTATCTCATACATGCTTTTTTGTATTCTGTCATGGCCATTGGCCACTTTCCAAAGACTATAAACCTCTGAAACTGTATGTTCTCCAATTCCTTAATCCAGATAACAGCGAAACCTCTGAGATACTCGTGGTAAAGAAGAAAAGAGATGAAGTATTTCTGAAGGACCGTATACCCCTTGGATTTGCGGTTTCTGGTTATGTGGGTCTTGCAGCTATCTCAACCGCAACAATCCCGCTAATATTCCCACCCTTGAAATGGTACTTTGTCCTATGTTCCTACTTCATCGCCCCTGCTCTTGCCTTCTGCAACTCTTATGGGACCGGACTGACGGACTGGAGCCTAGCATCAACTTACGGAAAAATCGGTCTCTTCATAATCGCTTCCGTGGTGGGAAGTGATGGTGGTGTCATTGCGGGTTTAGCTGCGTGTGGTGTTATGATGTCAATCGTCTCTACCGCAGCCGATCTCATGCAAGACTTCAAAACAGGTTACCTCACTTTATCGTCAGCAAAATCCATGTTTGTAAGTCAGCTAGTTGGGACAGCTATGGGCTGTATAATCGCTCCGCTCACGTTCTGGCTGTTCTGGACCGCTTTCGATATTGGTGATCCCAATGGTCCGTACAAAGCACCTTACGCTGTGATCTTCCGTGAAATGGCGATTCTCGGTATTGAGGGTTTCGCAGAACTGCCTAAGCATTGCTTGGCTCTTTGTTACGGGTTTTTCGTGGCGGCTTTGATTGTGAATCTCTTGAGAGACATTACACCGCCTAAGGTCTCTCAGTTTATCCCGATTCCGATGGCGATGGCTGTCCCGTTCTACATTGGAGCTTACTTCGCCATTGACATGTTTGTTGGGACTGTGATATTGTTCGTATGGGAACGGATCAACAGGAAAGATGCAGACGACTTTGCCGGTGCGGTAGCATCAGGGCTGATCTGCGGGGACGGAATCTGGACAATTCCGTCGGCTATCCTTTCCATCTTAAGGATCAATCCGCCCATTTGTATGTACTTTGGACCGTCCTTGGCAAGGTAAAGATGCCACAATGGTCAAAACCGCCATCGTGAGTCATAGTCTCATGGAAGCAAATCGTCTTCATATGTTGTGTAGATATGTTTGGGATCTCAATTCGCAGGAACAAAATGTTGTTCCACATCTCTTATAAATGTTTAGTCCATGTTGTCGTCTGTCCAAGCGATGTTGTCTCTTTGAATGCTTTCATTCACAAGCTCAAAGAGAGTTTCAGACCGTTTGCCTTTGTTCAATTCAAAGGAGTGTATGATCCAAGTAGTATATCCAAGTGATACGATTCGAATCAAAATCAACAATCTTTTGGTGATATCAAAATCTTAATTGATAGTTTGACAACACCAAAACAACAAGAGAAAGTAACAAGGATCCAGGTCGCCAAGTTTAAAAATACAACAACTTATCATGTAAACGTTTTGATATAATATAATATGTTGGTGCCACTCTCGTTATTTACACATAGACACACTTTATGACTTTCACTTTACAATAAAACACACTTTTGGATTATGGTGCACTTCTTTAGTTGCAAAGACCATAGTGCCATTTTTCTCTTTTTCACTTCTCTTCTATTACTCACAATATTTCCTCAGCCATGATTTATTCACGGATCAATTCATGTTTTAAAAAGGTAATTTTAATTGTTATTTGCTTGATCTTAGGAAAGTTGCCATTTTTACTGGTTTATAGTTCATGTGAGGAACCCCTAATGAACTATTTTTTTTCCAGATCTATTTTGTTTCTTATCAAATATCCAGGTTTTTTCTGCTGTTGGTCAAGATGGGTGTTGAAAAGTTAGAGACTTTCATCTTAATTTCAACGATCTCGTGCTTCATTTGCATCTGCCATGGATTCAAACCTCAGGACAATTACTTAATCAACTGTGGCTCACCAACCAATTCCACCGTAATGGGTCGCGTCTTCATCTCTGATAAGCTCTCCTCGAACTTACTCACATCTCCGAAAGGGATCCTCGCGAGTCAAAGCAATGATTCCGACATTTACCAGACGGCGAGAGTCTTCACCGGAGTCTCCTCCTACAAATTCTCTGTCGCTTGTGGCCGTCATTGGGTCCGTCTCCATTTCGATCCATTCGACTACCAAACTTACCAAATGGGCTCCGCCAAATTCGCAATCTCCTCGCAAACCCACATCCTCTTGAGCGATTTCACGGTTAAGAAGAGCTCGAGAGTTGTAAAAGAGTACTCTTTGAATGTGACAACCGATGATCTCGTCCTCACATTCACTCCTTTGAGCGATTCCTTCGCCTTTGTCGACGCCATTGAAGTTATCACCGTCCCGAGACGTTGATCACTTCTACTCCTGCGCCAAGATTTGTAGGTGGCTCAGGGACGTTTCAGCAGAGCTTGTCATCGCAAGCTCTCGAAACCGTTTACAGAGTCAACATGGGAGGTCCTCTCGTTACAGCCAACAACGACACTCTAACAAGAACTTGGCAGCCTGACTCTAGCTTCCTCCTCGAGAAGAATCTAGCTACTTCTGTCACTAAGCTCGGAACCGTCAACTACGTTACAGGCTACGTTTGTGAGCTGAGTTTAACTGTAACTTATTAGTGCCCATTTATTCATGATAGAGATATCTATATCCATATACATATATCCATGTGAATATATATATATATATATATATATATATATATATATAGCTTTATCTCATCCACACACAGATATCCATGTGGATTCAATCACTCTAAGAATTAGAGAAACCAAACTAAGATACCGAAAATTCAGAAAAAGTAGAAATTGAGGCAAAGAATCATGTAAAATCCATTGCTAATATTCACTCACTCATATATATCCATGCATTGATACATACACATATTACAATCCATGCTCTCATACACACAATAACATCCATAATTGTGTATCCACAAATGACCATCTACACATAAATACAAATATCATTTTCAAATAATCAAATAAATCTCAATCCTTTGTCTTCTCCTCCAAACTCGTTGTCTCCGCCTGAATCACACATGAATCTCGAACATTTGATTAATATACTTCTTCGATCACAAAACCCTTAAAATTGAATCTAGATAACATTGACAATAAAACAAAGATTTTGAGATTTTTGGGAAATGAATGTTTCATGAGACTACGTCCATATAAGCGTATCCATACTCCTATATCCATATGGAAATCTAATACCTACACCTATATGCTATATCCATACCACATTTTTGATCTTACACTTTCTATGCTACTCTAGTTTTCATGTAACCAAGGTCCTTGCAAACCTCACATATTTCAGATCAACAAAAGCAAATCACCTCCGATATTTACATTGTCCTGTCTCTCTGCTAACTCTGTATACTCATGTCCATAGATAACTACATATTTAGATCCATAGACATCTAATTATATGGATAGCTTCAATCAAAGTAATGGTTTCGCTTAATATTTTCAATTTATAACCACATTATATTGTCCACTTGGATACAAGACAACTATTCGATGAATCCTATGTCTTACACCGACACGTCTGATAAATAGAAATCACCGAATAATTCCATTTACACGGAAACAACTGATACATTTTGAATCCACCAAAAACCGGATATGTCCATAGAGAGCTATCAAATACATACGTATCCATATTATTGTGTCCATATTACGATATTCATATGGATATGAAATTGTTGGTGATCTCGTAAGAATGTTCCATGGGACTGTGTCCATATGAGCATGTCCATACTCCTATATCCATATGAATATCTAACACCTACACCTATATGCTATATCCATACCCACGGTTTTGATCTTGCACTTTCTATGCTACTCTAGTTTTCATGTAACCAAGGTCATTACAAAGCAGCTTAGTGTTCTAAATACGCTTCATGGTATAAATTTAAGCTTCTTCTTTCTTTTTAAGCAACTCATTGAAATTGATTTTCTCAGTCTTTCAAGAACTCAAGTACAAGCTAAAGAGGAGAGAACACTTGCCACCTGAAGTCGTGGACATGATATGGTGCACTATATCGGTTTAGGCAATATCAACTATGACACAAGTTCAATTTCAGTTGTCAAACTAGTCTGTTGCCAATGTTTTCATTTATACGAAGTTATATGTTCTCTCAGCTTTTTTGTCTTTAGATTTCAGGGACCAATCAAAAAGTTTGATAAAGTGATTGACTTTCTAAGACGACATCACTATTCTGACTCATTGGTAATCATCTAACTCTATCCATAAACTTATTAGTGACCATCTATCTGTGACAGATATCAACACCCACATATCCATGTATGTCTTTTTCGATGTATCCACTTTTGCTATTTTGGTTCTTTTACACTTAATAAGTGTGTCTATAGTTGTATGTCCATACGAGGTTGTCCATTTTCATGTGTTCGTAGTAGTCTGTCCATTTAAAGTTGTCCATCTGGTCATGTCCATATGTAAAATTTAATGTTTATCTCACAAGAGTGTTCCATGGACATGTGTCCAGCTGATTGTCATCTTTAACAAAAAATCATTGAAAATGTAACAGCGAATTTCTTAGTGATTCTTTATAGCATTATTATTTAAGGAAGTTTTGTCCATAAATTTATATCCACGCAGATATCTAATATGATTATCCACAACTACTGAGAGTTTATGTGCCAATCTTTGGTAATAAACATTAATAAATATTCATATGGATTTCCTCACGTGGACAAATAATAATGGACTTCATCATAACACACATTTTTATTTGTCCATTACATTCTATCAATCTACATTGGTTCACTATTGTAATTTTTTTTCTTTGTAATCTAGCTTCTTACACATGGACAACTAAGTGTGGACACCGAACTGGTAAGATAGCCATTTTCCAACTCGTGGATACGTCCACTTGGATGCAGTTCAGGTGTACCAACTATCTCCCTTCACTTATCATAGTGTAAAGTGCCTAATTCACTCGTGCCTTCTACACTACCACACATGAATAGACAGAATTGGACAGAACATGATCCCAAAAGAGTTTTAATCTGTCATTGCAAACAATGTCGTCCATACTTCAATATCCATATGATTGTGTCCACAACAACATGATTTTGAAATTGGTTCTCAGTCTTTCTAGAACTCAACATACAATCTTTATAGGAGAGACCAATAGCCACATGAAAACGTGGATATGATGTTGTGGACATTAAGTCGTGGACAAGATAACATGCACATATTTAGCTCTCTCATCATCTTTTATTAAGCGTATATCCATCCAATGGATATCCAAACCCACACATCCATGTAGATAGTTCTATTAAGTGCCTGATATTATTAGTTTGTTGGAGGTTCAAAATTAAGCAATATAGGGTTCCATGAGACGATATCCGTATGATAATGTCCACACCTCATATCCATATGGATATATAACGCATATATCCAACAACAACGACTTCAAAAGCAATTTCAGTTTTAGCAGCAACATCAACTTCAATAGCAGGAACAACAAAGCAAATTAGTCAAGCTGAGAAAGCTTATGTCTTCTCCGAATCAGAAAGACACCTGATCTTGAGGCTCCATCGAAAAAAAATTGAAGATTGTAGAGTGTGTTACTAGTGTCCAATTTGGTGAGCTACTCTTGAAAAATTTCATTTTTTATTTCCAATTGCAGAGCTGTGCGTTTTCTCCCTTGTGGATTTAGGATTTATTGCATTCTAAAGTTAAAAGCAAGACATCTTACAAGTTGCATATTTATAAGTTGTTAGTGAAGTCTTTTCTCTTTTCTGATTTTGGAGCAACGTAACTTTTATTAAGCGCTTGTCCATCGGATTAATATCCAAACCCATGTATCTATGTGGATAGTTCTATTAAATTTGTACATATCCATATTATTGTGTCCACACCTCGATATCCATATGGATATGAAAATGCTGGTGATCTTATAGGAATGTTCCATGAGAATGTGTCCATACTCCTATATCCATATGGATATCGAACACCTACATATATGCTAAAAGTGGAGCAAGTGCATTGTCGATTTAAGTTTGTCCATCGAAAGTTGTCAAATTTGTATGTATCCATATTATTGTGTCCATACCTTGATATCCATATGGCCATAAAATTGCGGGTGATATCCATATGGACCCCTCATTTAACTGAGGGGTATATTTGGGATTTTGGGTTTGAAAAACTGAGAAAGTGCCTTCTCTACACAAAGTGTGTTTTCTTGTTAGATAACTCAAAAAAGTGTCTTTCAGTGTAATGCAATATAATATGTTATCAACAGATGTATGGTATTGTTGTGAAATTCTGGTTTGTATATTTAATCAGTTTCATAACTAAACTAAATATTCTGTCCTCAACAAGGTAATACCTGAAATTAAAAGTTGGCATAATGACATTAATCTTAAGAAGATGTTGAGAAACAGTAAATTTATAATGATGGCACCCCAATCTCAATTTACCATATTTGGGGGCACGATTGGTGGAGATAATATCGGATATAAAAATCATTGAGGAAAAGAAAAGTTGAATGAAAATAGTGTTGAGAGGTAAGCATAAATAAAGGATAGGGACTTGGGTTGAATAAAATGGATGGAGATTTTCTTATCGAAACTGACCAATCAAATTCCACCAATTTCGAATTGAACTAAATGATAAAGTATAATTATGCACAGATGCACTTACGAATGGTTGACATTGATACCCATTTTTCCAGTATTGTTTTTTTTCGGTCTGTTCACAATCATGAAAAAGAAGGAACCTACTTGAAAATCAAAGGATATGCCAAAATAACTTAATGTCTAGATTTTTTGTTTTTCTATAGATATTTATATAAGGTGTAAATAATAGTCTCGGAATAATGGAGGAATGAACCGAGAGCAGAAGTAAAAATGAGGGATGAACTCAACAACGTGTGATGGAAGCGTCTTGATTATCATCATGTTTTAATGAACTTATTCAGCCAGAAGAAAGACAACTGCTCAATTTCACTGATTTGTAGATTGGTCAAGAAGGTCACTCACTTACTCTAAACTCAAGATCTTGTTGGAAGTGAATTTACTCTTGTTTTTAATATACTAGTTTGTTAGATCCATTTTCATTTCAACTGTAGAATATTATATTCTTCAACCAAGTAAAAACTACAAAAATGCTTAAAGGAAAAAAAAAAAGTAACTGAAAACTGGGGAAAAGGGGTTTATGTGATGGCTTATATGGGCCCTTGCCTGTCTCTTGCTTTGGGAGCATAATTCAATCCAAAAATTCACATGCACCAACTCAAATTCCATATTTACTTTACTCCACCTGTCCACCAACAATGAACTATGCCGACTATTAGTTTGTCAACTTTTTATGCATATAGGTTAGAAGAAAAACCTGTTTATTTTTTTTTGCCTCCGAATTATGATCTCTCTCATATCATTAGCAACCAATCAACGGAAAATCTATATGTTAAACTAATACGAAAAATATGTAAGAAAACTACTCGTATGAATTTTTATGTGAGTACTTGTTGAGTGTTGACGGTAAATATTTCACCGTTTTACTAATGACAAATATGCATGAACCAAATTTTGTGCATTCAAGATTTCAAAATCATTGAAGATTCAAATCATATGCATCTAAGTCTAACCAAACTTATATTTTTGACTTTGATAAAACGAACAATATTTGATTGCAAAATTTCTAAATTCGACAACCCAAATATATACGAAACGAACTATTTAATATTATATGATATAATAAATTTGATTAGTGAGAATGACACTGTAAGTTCGTAACTTCATATTCTTCTGTTTTGCAAAAAGTGTCACTCTACTTTTTACACACATATTAAAAAAATTAATTATATTTTATCATTTTTAATTACATTAATATTATATCTTTTTCTAGTTAATACATTAATATGACAAAGTTAAAAATTGATTTTAGTTAATAAAATTGTATTGAAAACACAGAGTGACACTCTTTGTAAAACAAAAACAAAACTTTAAAATAATACTATTTGTGAATCAGAAGAAATATTGTCTTAAACTTTTAATTAAAGATTTGATATTCTTTGAATTAGAGGACTAAGAACAAATGATGCGGCTGATAATCATTGTAGCTAGATAACATTAAAATAGAGAATCAGTGAATTTGTAAGTCTTGAAACATAACTTATTTTCAAAAATTAGATACATCTGCTAAAAGATTAGACAAGAACTCAACTGACAGGTATGAGAAAGTATTACACTACACCCAAACGTGATTATGGGCGGCATTAATATTAGATTCATGCCTTTAATTATAGAGCCTAGTTAAGTCAATTAAGATTAATTGAACTCTAAGACTTATGAGTAATTATGAATGATGATGATACGAGAGGTGCAAGTAAAAAAAAGAGACGGTATGATATTGTCGGTCCATAAATGATGGAACTCTCAAAGTCATTCAATCTCTTTAGATCTTGCCCTACAAGCGAACCAAACCCTGTGTGGATCTGCCAAATGTCATCATCTCATTGATCCACTTGAGAGACTAATACTTCCTTCTTTGAGAAGACGTTGACTTTGACTACTGTTGTATGTACGTAATTACGTATTACACGTAAAATGTTTTTCTTTTTCCTGCTTACGGCAAAAGGAGGCTATTTACAAAGCAACACTGTAATTAGTGTTCTCTCCGATTTATAATAAGTACTACTATGTTTTAGTCTTTTTTTTTTTTTTGTTATAATATAAGTGTGGTTTTAGATTTACAATGTCTAATTTATAACAAACTTTTAGTTTTATCTATTGACAAAAAATTAAATGAAGTATTGTATTAATTATAGACATTTCAAAAATCTTAATTTGTGTGCAAAACAATTTTAAACGACATATATAAAAACAAAGAGAATAATTTATATTAGTATCTAAGTAGTTTTATATAAGAGTTAGCAAGTCAATTTTGAGGTATTGTTTTCACAAATCTATTTTAATTTAAATGGTTGATTTTTTTAAAAAACATATATTTTTCACAAATCCATTCTCATTTGAATGGTGATTTTTTAAAAACATACATTTTTATTGTTGTTTGTATTTATCTCTTTTTAAAACATAAATTGAAACTTTTGGTTCTTATTTGTGTTTATATGTAGAAACAATTACCCTTTTAGATTATCTGTCACATATAATTAAGCAATTATGTATTAGATTTGTGACATCAAGTGGTCATATATGTTAAGTACATGACGGCTGTTGATTTCCCATGACTTACAAACTATAGATTCTCATACAATCATGTATATAGTGCAATACAAAACAGTGATAATATAGAAGTAATCTGTGAATCTTCATAAGTTATCAGCTCTAATATAACCTTGTTATTAAAATTTACTTATTTTCACTTAGAACAAATCCTGGACAAACAGTACCAAAGAAAAGAGTCCTACAAAAAAATGTACTTGACAAAGTCATTGACTTTATTAAGTTAGACATGAAGTGGCATTTGTTAGATTCTCATTACCTTTGATTGATTAAAGGATTAAAGTGTAAAATGTGAAACGTTCACTGCTTTTTCTGTAGAACTAACTTGTTAGGTTACTTTGCTGTTTATGGTCTTAAAGATGAGACTCAATATCTCTCTGTGATTATGTTCATGTAACAAACCAACAAACAAAAATTAAAAATAAAAGAAAAGAAGAAGAAAAAGACAAAACTAAAGTCTCACACTTTTTAGTGTTTTCTCATTTCTTTTTTGACCATTTTTGAGATCGAAAGACGATAACTTTTTCCTTTATTCTCCTTCGTTCTGCATCGGGATCTTACGGGGTCTTATTGGATTTCGAAAAGAAACAAAAATTTTAATTGAAAAAAAAGAAAGAAAACACTGTTAAATTTCTCAAAGTCGATGCCTTTTTCTTTTCAAGTCACCACAATTCACACAAACCCTTAATTGATTCCGAGAGAGAAAGAGAAAGAGAGATTAATTTTTGGTTAATTTAAAGTCTGGACCCTGAAGTCCCCACACAGGCTTCTCTGGTTTTGATGGATCCCAAGAACCCGAATCGACATCAAGTACCAAATTTCTTGAACCCACCACAACCACCGCGAATTCAGGGCATGGGAGGAGATGCTTCCGACGACAACAACAAGGACGAGAATCATCATCATCTCAAATCAGCTGAGATTAAGGATTTCCAGATCGTGGTCGCTTCCGACAAAGAAGGGAACAAGAAGCAGCAGAGTCAGAATCACCAGCTTGGTCCTAAGAGAAGCTCTAACAAAGACAGACACACTAAAGTCGAAGGCAGGGGTCGGAGAATCAGGATGCCTGCGCTCTGTGCTGCTAGGATTTTCCAATTGACTAGAGAATTGGGTCACAAATCGGACGGCGAAACAATCCAGTGGCTGCTTCAACAAGCCGAGCCGTCGATTATCGCAGCCACCGGTTCAGGAACCATACCGGCCTCTGCTTTAGCCTCAGCTGCTGTCTCTAACCATCAGCATCCTCAAGGTGGGTCTCTCACTGCTGGTCTAATGATCAGTCCTGACCTAGACGGTGGTGGTGGTGGGTCTAGTAGTGGTAGACCAAATTGGGGAATTGGCGGCGGCGGAGAAGGAGGAGCTTCTAGGTCAAATTTGCCAACTGGGTTATGGCCAAATGTAGCTGGGTTTGGAGCTGGTGTGCAAACCACAGGGGTGATGAGTGAAGGACCTAATTACAGAATTGGGTTTCCTGGGTTTGATTATCCTGGTGTTTCCAACATTGGAGCTATGAGTTTTGCATCTATTCTTGGTGCTAGTGGTGGTAATAACAATCAGATGCCTGGGCTTGAGTTAGGGTTGTCTCAAGAAGGGAATGTTGGGGTTTTGAATCCACAGTCTTTTACACAGATGTATCAACAGATGGGTCAAGCTCAAGCTCAAGCTCAGGCTCAGGCTCAAGCTCAAGGTAGGGTTTTTCACCATACTCATCATCATAACCCTTCACATGAAGATCATCAGCAAGAGAGTGGTGAGAAAGATGATTCTCAAGGCTCAGGGCGTTAAAGATTTGATTTTTCTCTTATGGATTTGAAAAGCTGTTGGCTTTTTGTTTTGTGATAATATTGTTGTATTTGTACAACTAGCATGGAGAAGAAAAGAGAAAGAAAAAAAGGGTTTATACTGAGTGAGAGTGATAATCTATATGCTTATTGAAACCTCTGCAAGAAAAAAAACACACAGGTGGGATGATTTCAATTTGATACTTTCAGAGGATGATGATACAAGCGAGGCTCGACGAGCTTCTTTTTTTTTAGTGTTTGTGACATTTCATTTTGGCAGTTGTTGTTTGAAACTTGCAGGTGAAGTTTGTCAATAGACAAAGCCACATATTTTTCTGTTCCTTTTTTTGAAGCTTTGGAGTCTTAAGTTTGATCCAGAGAGGCTTGTTTTTAATAGTTTTGTGTGTTGTTGTTGCTTCTTTTGAATATCAAGAAACCGGCTTTCCGATAATAGAATGGTCATACTTGCCTTCCATCACATTTGTAGAATGAATATTACAGAAACTAGTATAGCTTCTTATGCAAACAATGTTCTTCTAATGCATTTCCAAATACCTTCCTCTTTCGCTCCATCTCTGTGAAATCAGTTAAGACTTTGGTTTATCTCTGTCAAATCATGTTCTGATTCAGTGGCTTTCAGCTTCAATGAAGCTCCTATGATCTTAAAGTTCTGTTCTTTGACTCCTGCATTCATGTTATGCTCTTGGTATTAGGCCTGAGACTTTTAACCTATACCCGAAAACCCGAACCGTACCGACCCGAAATACCCGTACCTGATTGATTTCGGGTATAAATCAAATCACTTATGATAAAATATGTGATACCCGTGGGTATCGGATATTACCCGAACCGAACTGATACCCGATCGGTAGCCGAATTACCCGAATTATGAGTATTATGAATTATTTTTGATATTATATGTATAATATTTTTAGGTTTTTCGGAATTTTTTTCGGGATTTCAGATAATTTCCAGTATTTTTTTTTTTTTAAAAAAAATCGGATTTACTGATATTTTTTTGGGTTTTCGGGTATTTTCGGGTTTTTGGGTATATTTTGAGTTTTTCAGGTGATAAATAACCGGAATATCCGAACCCGAACCATAACTGAAAAATATCGGGTATATTTCGGTTCTCTAGACTGGGAGCCGAACATACCCAAACCCGAAAGGACCTGAACTTTCGAAATCTACAAGGTACCTATATGGGTACATAGATCACCTACCGAAAGATCCGAACCCGATTGGAACCTATCCATACCCGACCCGATAACCTTAAGTCGCAGCCCTACTCAGTATCTTTTGGCATCTCTCTGAGCTTGATGTGAAGTTAACCGTGGAAAGGTTTTGAAATTGATACAAATAAGCTGTTTTCAACTTCATTTACTTTGAATCTTTTAACACACACAAACTAAGAATTTTGCAGTTCCTGGATTTACGTTTACATCTTGCTTATATAGATTTTTCCCCAAGAATGTATATTGTTCTAAGAGTCGAAGTATATTTAATCTGGTCCATGTAAAGCAATAAAGAGAAAATTTCATGCTAGTATCAAAAAGAGAAAAGGGTTTAACGTGTTACTACGGCCCATGAAGAAGAGTTTCACCTGTGTCCCAAAAAAGAAACACCGTTTATGTATTGCGCATTTGAACTACGTGATGTTTTTCCACAGAGTAAACGACGCGCGTTGTTATAGAGAAGCGAGGAAACAGTATTGAGCTGTTTTGTCGAAAGATCGATTTGTTCTTTCGATCGCGACCAGTGACCGGCCCAAAGCAAAGCTGAAGAATTAAACAGAACAGTGATTCTTCGCTTCGATTCGAAGAGAAGTTTTTTTTTTTTTTTTTGTTTCTTCGAGATCAGATAAATTTGATTCATCAAAACTGAAATTTCTGTAGCGAGCTTATACATCGGAGAAGATGGACAACAAAAATGTCGTCGTTTGCGATAACGGCACCGGCGTACTTTTCTTCTCTCCTTTATTCTTTCGTTGTCAATCTAAGTATCTCGTTCTGTTGTTTCAGACTCCGATCCTTCGATTCCTCAAGCTTTTTTAGTTTAAACTGATCAAACATTCCATTTCTTGCTGGATTTCGTTAAAAAATCTTACCTTTTTTCTTATTTTGGATCCAACATTACCACAACGAAAGTTATGCCTGAAACCTTCTCAATATCGAGGAAGATTAGGATCTAGTCGTCTGAAAGTTGCAAAAATTGAAAATTGTCCTGTCTTGGGAGTGTGTATTTATTGAAACCAAAGAAAATCCATAAAATTTCGCAGTGGGTTGCATAACTTAGACTTTGTTGGGAATAAATCTTTGTCTTTTGAGTCTCTAATATAAAGATTTGTTCTTCTTGTGGTGATTTCAGTATGTAAAATGTGGATTTGCTGGAGAGAATTTCCCAACGTCTGTTTTCCCTTGCGTTGTAGGAAGGCCGTTGCTTCGGTATGAAGAATCTCTCATGGAGCAGACAGTGAAGGTTGTATATCTGTGGCCTTTTCTTCTTATAAGACTTGAGAAAAAAACAATATCAGATCTTTACTTTGTATTTCATATACCTTTTTCATTTTGTTTCGTTTAGGATATAGTTGTTGGCGAGACCTGTGCTGAGCTCCGGCATCAGCTGGATATAAATTATCCTGTCCATAACGGTATTGTGCAGAATTGGGAGGATATGGAACATGTTTGGGATCATGCTTTCTACAACGAATTGAAAGTAAATTCCTTCTCCTGCTTCTCTTGGCAATTTGGTTTTTTGTGCATTTTCTTGCACTTACTCTTGTGAACTTCTTTGTTATTAACAGATCAATCCATCAGATTGTAAGATACTGCTCACGGATCCACCTCTTAATCCTGCGAAGAATCGTGAAAAAATGGTATATGATAGTGTCAAGACTTGGTAGTGCCAATTGCTTTTGATGGTTGTTGGAGTCGTAACTGATTTATTTGCTGTGAAACAGATTGAGACAATGTTTGAGAAGTACAATTTCGCTGGCGTTTTCATTCAAATCCAAGCCGTTTTGACTCTGTATGCTCAAGGTGCTTATGGAGATTCTTGAAGGTTTAAATTTTCTTTTGTGTGTTTATATAGTCCACCTGCTAAAAACAATTATGCGCTACTCTTTAAAATTATTCTTTCTGTGTTGAATTCTTGATTTCAGGTTTGTTAACTGGTTTGGTTATTGATTCTGGTGATGGTGTTACTCATGTGGTAAGCTACAGAAAACTGTAATTTTCAAATTGAAATTTTGCTTATACAGCACTTACTTAACCGTCTTCACCTCACATCTTAGGTTCCGGTGGTTGACGGTTACTCATTTCCTCATCTAACCAAAAGAATGAATGTAGCTGGTAGACACATCACAGCCTATCTCGTTGATCTTCTTTCTCGACGAGGGTGAGATATTGATTCATGAAATCAAATGTTGAACCTTAATTGACATTTTGATGATATTTGAGATGTTTTATATTGGCTAAATCTGAATTGTGTGTTCAACAGATATGCGATGAATAAAAATGCTGACTTTGAGACGGTCAGGGAAATCAAAGAGAAGCTCTGCTATATAAGGCATGCAAGGAATCTCCCTTAGTATCTGAGCACTAAGGCATTACAAAGAGTATGAAATATTAATTTTTTTTTTTTTTTTTTTTTTTTTTTTTTTTTTTTTTGTATTTGTTTGCAGTTACGATTACAAGAGAGAGTATCAGCTTGGGCTTGAGACAACCATCCTTGTTAAGAATTATACTGTAAGTTCTTTATCGCGAATCCCGTGCTCTTTTAGTTTCTGGTATGAATCTGTCAGGATTGAGAATTGTTAAAATTTATAGGAAAAGATAGAGGCTAGAAACACAACCTTTCTTATGATTAGAACGAAAGAGATTGCATATTCGTAGCGAACTTGAGTCCGTAGAGGTTGTTGAAGATTCTTGCCATCTTTCCTTGTTTTCTTGGCCAGCCCTTCAGTCTATGAGTTGTTATCAATAGCCGAAGAATTTATACTTTTGCATTTTGCCATTGCAGGCTTAAAAACTAATGTGTTGAGTTTTTGTACTGTGATCAGCTTCCAGATGGGCGGGTCATCAAAGTAGGCACAGAAAGATTTCAAGCACCTGAAGCGCTTTTCACACCGGTAAAACTTATCCGCCCTCTGCTAATTCTCTTGTTGGCTGATCTCACAGAAGAGAATCTTTCCTCTTTTCTTTTGGCTTTCAGGAACTGATTGATGTTGAAGGTGATGGAATGGCAGACATGGTTTTCCGTTGTATTCAAGAAATGGATATTGATAACCGCATGATGGTATGTGTGCCTCTCACGTTCCTTGCTTCTTATTTCAAAAGAGATCCAAAACTGATCGTATATTTTTCTCAAACCTATTGCTCTTTTTTCCACAGCTCTATCAACACATAGTTTTAAGTGGCGGAAGCACCATGTACCCTGGATTACCTAGCCGGTTTGTTTTCTCTTATTGTTTTCATAATTTTGAAACGAAGTTCGATGCTTTACATTTTAAATGTCTTATGTGTTCTCTTTGTTTCAGTCTTGAGAAAGAAATCCAGGATCGGTATCTTGATACTGTTCTAAAAGGAAACAGAGATGGCTTGAAGGTAAAAACATCCTGATAAGTTCATGATATCACTGTCATTTTCTCGGTTTTTAACCTCGTCTTTGCGGTTTTCTTTTATGAATTCAGAAACTCAGATTGAGGATCGAGGATCCACCTAGAAGGAAACACATGGTATACCTTGGAGGCGCTGTTCTTGCAGGAATCATGAAGGTTAGAAAAAAAAGTTAAATGCTTTCTCTTTCGCAACAAGAAACCCTGAGATTCTTTGCTGTGAAACGATTGTTAAGAAGAGGAATATGGATTTGTTGAATGGTTTATGTTGCAGGACGCACCAGAGTTCTGGATCAATAGAGAGGACTATATGGAAGAAGGAATCAATTGTTTGAATAAGATGGGACAATCTTGAAACTTTAATAATAAAAACTGAAGCTTGTTTTAATAAGGGGCAGTCGTGCAATTTTTCGGGACATTTTAGGAGAATTGTGTAACTTTGTGGCGTATTTTGTAGCATTCGTAAAATATTGGGGTATTTTATAGCATTTGCCAAAATTTCGGGATCTTTGATTGCATTTGTGAAAGTTATCGAAAAAATCCATTTCGATTTTTAAGTCTGTGATAGTTTAAGACAACTTCGACGGAAACAAAAAATAGTAATATAGCCAAACTGCCAAAGGTCAAGAAGTACAGATGAAAGACATATCTCCGAGAAGAAGCAATAGTGGAAGATCATTTGTAGTTCAAATTCTCTATTTCTTGCCACATAAGGCAAGATCTCTCTTGAACGGTCTGAAATTCAAAGCATTGAATCCATAGATGCAGAGATTAGACCGTTTAGACTTAAACACGACTTGATCCGTCGTGGCTTTATAACCAGGAACGTTGCAAGAAGAGTAGGAGGAGCTTGTACTTCCGATCAAGCTCGCTTGACAAGAAGTCGCGAGATTGTCTGCGTCAGCACAATCTAGAGAAGTAATGGCTACCTTGTAGAGACCGAACTCGTTAGTGGTTCTGTTTGCAGAGAACGTTACCGTCTCTCTTGTTGCTGACGAAGCTGACTTGAAGCTGCAGACTATTCTCACTTCCACCCCTGTTGTGAAGAAAACGTTAGAAACAGAGTTTTTCTAAGAGAGTTTAAAGAGATCTTCTTTTGGTAGCTTTTTGTTTAGTTACCGGACATGAAGTAACTGTGTTTGGAGAAACTGTTGTTGGAGCAGACATCGCAGTAAACAAAACCCATTACAGTGATTTCTGCATTTGGTTTGGGTGATGAATGTTTTTTTGGAGATAGAGAGTTTACTAACAGAAGCTGCAGAAGTATAAACAGAAACATTATCAGAATCTTCTTCATCTTGACCACAAGAATGGGACAATGTGTTTTGGCAGAAAGAAGAAACAAAGAGAACTAGTTTTCAGACAAGAAGAGAATGGGAACAACTCTACTGAAATAGCTTCAAAAGTTCCTTTTTAATATACAGAGATTGTATGCAGACGTATCTCTGAGCATTAATTTTGAGGACAATCGAGAGAGTGATGTGAGGGGGAATAAAGAGAGGCGCATTTTTGGAGTGATGATTATAAATGAGAGTAGAGGAATAGAACTAAAGACAAAAGAACAAAAGCAGAGAAGATACTAGATAGTGGAGAGACACCAAGTGAAAGTGAAGGTTATAAATGAGAGAATTAAGTGGAAGATAGTGAAGAGACAGTGAAGAGTTAGGTGAGAGGACATTTATTGAGATCTCATGCTCTTTGTTTCTTTTGGAGTTTTGTATCTAAATCTAAAAAATTTGGCTATTGGAAAGTGGAAAGCGTAGAGAAAGGTACTACCACTACCACTGACTGTCTGTCTTCTGCATGGACCATATACATCACATATCATAGTGTTTGTAACACAAGAAACAATATTGTGGTAATTTCAACAGGTAGTACCGGTTTATTACTGATTTTCGGTTAGTGATGGACCGGATAAAGAGTGACGAAATAGAGAAGAGAACAGGTCTTAACTATTAGGTTTACTAAAGATGAACAGAACCATACAACAAAATCTGTTACAGAGATACTCGAATTCTTGGAAAAGATACTAGAATTCTTGGAAACAAGAAGGGGAAACAAAAAAACTCTCATCTTTATAAAGGATCCTCCAAGCAAGAGTTTTTTCATCACAAAGCAAGAGAAACAACTTCAATAGACTTCTTGAACTTCTGATTAATATAGACTATGAAGCGTGAAAATGGTAATTTGTAGGGTCTTCTAGCAAAAACCACAGTGAAGCAAAACTTGAGTCTTTTTTCAGATTGTAGATTTGATTTGGGCCTTGTTGTTCTCTCACATTATGGTACATGAGCAAAAGCTTCTCTGTGGAGCTTCTTCCTCTTCGATTTTTTTCTCTGCAATAGAGAGAAGAAAAAACAATGAGATTAAGGGCTTTGTTTACCTTTCAAGAACAAGAGCTATAGAGATAAAAAAAAGCAGTGTAAAGAACAAGACCTGGTCTTGCTTTTGTTGGAGACGGTTGCACGACAACATGCATTGTAATGACTGATTTAGGGAGATCATCAAATGGGGCTTTACACTGTGCAACAGTTTTACCATTCTCCAAAATCTTACCAGCATTTATCAACTTGATGTCACTAGCCGACTTTGGAACAATCTTCTTGTCTAAAAACAACACATTCAAATCCCCAAATTCGATTAATAAGCCAATGGATACAATAGGAAACAAACAAGTGTGACAAATGAAAGATTTTGCTGGATGCAGAATAGCAAGAATATGAAATTCGATTATTAATACGTGTTTGTTCGTCCCTAGTAGATGTTTTGCCATTTAAGAGAAGTGATTTAGTAATACAAACATAAAAGATTATGAGTTATGCCTGAGTTTTGGTCTATCAAGCCACAAGTAAGAAACTGTTAAAACATCGATCACAAGCTCGAGCAACCGTTTAAGACTCTGAAGAAAATGGATGAAGCAAAAACATAGAAAGCGTAATAAAAACCACAAAAAAAATGTAAAGCAATTTTGTAGTAAAGACTCAAAGCTCACCTTTAGGCCACTCAGAGACGATTCTCTCCTTAAGCATAGAGACTGTGGCGGTTGGAGAGTACTGAAACGGGCCAACATCTGAACCGTCATATAACCGGAATTTAAGTTCTACCAAATCTTCCTCTGGCATTTGATCTCTCTTTCTCCCAAAACAAAACTCTCAGAAGATGGGTTTCAGCAGAAAGAATCCACCGAAACGAGACCTGAAACTATGTGTGTGTGTGTGTGTTTTTTCCTGCATTGAGAACAAAGAGAGATTTGTCAAATTTTATGGATCAATTATGAAATTTCAAATATAGTGGAAATCAAGAACTTGGACCAAAGACGATGCTTTTATCAACTACAAGGATGGGTAAATCAGAAATCTAATAAGGACAAGAAGATTGCCCAAAAATCAAAACTTTGGACTCATCTCACCGACCTAGAAAATTAACACACGAGGACAAAAATGTTACTCGAACTAGACATTTCAATCAATCTCAAAGTCTGTTGAAACTCTCAATCGGGTAACAATACCAGCAGAAATTGGGAGAGTTAATTAGACACCAAGAATTCAAGGATGAGAAATGGCTACTAACTAAACCTTAAAAGAGGGAGGAGATTCACTTAAGCAGCCATTATGAGGACAACTTTTCCTGGGTATGCGTCTTGAGACTGAGAGAATCGAGAAGTAGGAGAGAAACCCTTAAAAAGGTAATGACCTAATCTCGAAGTTTTGCTCTCTCTCTCTCTCTCTCTCTCTCTCTCTGCTTCTCTCTAAGTTTTCTGATATTTCTTCTTCAGGATTGCCGCGTTACAGGGAATCCCTGACGAGTAGAAGGAGATAAAGACAAGGAAAAAGTGGAAAAATATGGTTTTTTTTACTAGTCAAAAAGAAAAACTTGTCGGCGATTTGACCAGACTTAAAAATGAGGAGAGTGATCTCAAACTTGGTCCAATCTGGCTTAACTTTTTCAAGTGACCGCCAACGTTAATATTCATCGAATCTTCGCATTTCTAGAAACAAGAAGAAAACTGGAAACATTTATTGAAAATGAATCTCACAGTCACAGTAAATCTCAGAGCAAAAGAAAGTTTTTTTTTTGTTTGAGTTTACAGAAATGATGATGACGATATGTGCACAAGTATTGAATTCAACGTAATTTAGAAAGCATACAAAGCACATTCCCAGAACGTAAATCCTAATCAAACGCCACATTAAAACTATACTTTAACAACACAAAAAAGTGAGAGCCTAAACCCTAGAAACAGATTTCTCTACTGCCGAGTAACGGGTGTCATAGAGACCGATGAGTTAATGCCATAGAAACCATCTTGTCCCTGAAAATTCTGGTATGTATTATCGGATGGAGCAGAGGTTGCTGGAAGTGGACCGAGCCCAGGAACCCAAGCACCTTGTTGTTGCTGTTGCTGTTGTTGTTGCTGAGTGGTTGCAGAAGTGGTTGCTATGGTGTAGTTGAATGGTGTGTGGTTTACAGGACCGGGAGGCTGTAACGGCTGAAAGAACTGAGGTTGAAGCTGGAACGGTGGTGGTGGCGGCTGAAGCGGTGGTGGACTGGTGGTGACTGTGGATGTTGTTGCGGCGTTCTGTTGGAGAAAGGACTGGTCATGGTTTTGAAGCTTGGGCCTTTTCTCTGGCGGGTAATCGACGGATGATTGTGTTTCTGTTACAGCTGAGGAAGCGTTGCTTCCAATGATGCCTTCAGAGGCTAAGGACGAGAGAACGTAGGAGAGCATCTCAGCTGAGGAAGTTGATGCGGTTAGCTTAGCTACCACTGCGGCAGCTGCGGTTTTTCTTGGGTCTACCACTGATTGAGTTGGTGGGTTTGAAGCAAACATAACCGGTGCAGATTGTTCCACATCGCTGTGTGTGAAGCTTTGCGGTGCTGCTGCTGCCGCGGATGAAACTTTGATGGCTTCTTTTGACTCTTCAACTTCTGTCGCAGGTGGATGTGAGCTACCACCATGGTCTGCAAACTGTTTGCAGAGCTCACCAGCTCTGTCTGATTGAAACCGAGCAATCTGAAATTGTAGCACAATGGATAGCAGTTTAACTAAGTAGCGTAAAGACAAGGCAACATTGTTTGGAAAAATCAAGCTAGAAGAACCCTATTCAGATTTGTGTCTATCTTCCATGAGCAAACTCACAAAGCTAGCTTGAAAGCTAGACCAGTGCATCTCGAAAAATTACTGCTAATAAGGTTTGTGATGTACTGTGTAATAATACGTGTGAAAAGCGGAATTCAAGTTTGTTAGTACCTGAAGGTGGTTACGGACTTGCTCCAACTTGTGCTCCTGGACAAATAAAGAAATGTGAGGTTTGTGGCAGAGCAATCAAAGATGATACTTTTGTAAGCAAATGTATAAATGGAAACCTGTTCTTGTAAAGCCTCTCTCAGATGAGAGACAAGACTTGTTCTAGATGTCTCTATTGCCCCTAGCTGTTCGATGCAATCTCTCAGTACGGCATGTTGTCCCTGCACCTCCTTTACCACCGCGGGGCCAGGGGTGTGTCCTGTTTAAAACAACACTCAAGAAGTAAGATAGTAAAAACAACTTCATATGATAGGTGGATGCTTGAACAAGGACTTGATTTACAAGTAAAAGAAGTATAATATATTCACAAGCAGTAAAGACACGTCCCAGCAATCCGAACTGCAGTAAGAGTTTCTTTAGGATCCAAAATTAACCAAAATATGTGCGACTGGTTATTCTTATTTGGGTTTAGGGGATTATGAAGTTGTGGAGACTCTTCCTAATGGCGAGATTAAGCTCTCTCAATATCAACTGATCTGGCTTATCAAATGGTAAGAGACACCATGTGAAAAGGATGAATTGGAAAGAAAGGGCGTGTTGTATAAAAAAAACAATTTAAGATTCGGGTTTTAATACAAAGGGTGTGTGGTAAGAAAATAGACCAAACGACTCGAGTTTTTAAAACAGAAGAATGTAGAAATCTGCAGCTACGTAGCTTGGCACTTGATAAATAAAGCATATCGACACATCTGCATCAATGTAGCAGCCAATAGACGGTGATACCTGAACTAAGATCTCTCTCAACCTCCACCGCTGCTTTCTCAAGGTAACCAGCAGCATTAGTACATTTTCCAGCAATAACATCCTCATTGATCTGAATGCCGTGAAGAGCTTCAACAGCAGAGACTAGTATCTCCAGCGGAGTTCCATTTGCCGGTTTCTGTTGAACAGACTGCAAAAATAACAGAGAGAGTTGACCATGTTGCTAACTTGGAAGAACTTCAAAGCAGATATGATCACATAATGGTGGACCTTATTGACACATGAACTCAGAGGTAAGCAAATGCTTGCATAAAGACTTTGACTTACAAGCTTAAGTGGCACGAGGGGTCCGTTTCTGGTTCCATTCTCAGGCTGCCTACCGAGAATTTCTTCTTTGAGAATTTGTCCACGGGATCCAAAAACCTTCCTCTCTTCCCATATGTTAACCTTGAAGACAAAATTACGATAATTAGCAGTGCATTCCTCATGTCAAATTCCTAAAATCGTTTCAATAGCTGGCATCTTCATGTTCATCAAAATTTAAAAACATCGAGAAAATTCAGAGCAAGTGGTAGATAAAAGAATTAAATTTGACATACCAATCGACGTGCAGATTTTCTTCCAAAGTCATCACCATTTTCAATCACATCACGAAGAGCGTCGGGGAGTACTTTCCAGAACTCACCTACAAACTCCGAACCCCTTCGCCTACTGTTCTGCAGTATATCATTCGCGAGGTACAAGTATGCCAAGCGTTGCTCACGTGGGGAACAGTGAAACTGCCTACCCCATGTTTCTACAACATGTTTTGCCTTGTTCATGTGAAATATACACCAATGTGATAAAGCTGTCTATTGTCAAGGAAGAGACACCAGACTAGTATACAAGGCGACGGCAAGAAAGAAAAACACAAAACATGTGACTAATCAAAGATAAACTATTTTACAACAAACGCAAGTTGGGAGAGTCCAGAAAATTATTTGCGGTTCACATCATATCAGATACACCTCCAGTAAAACTTTGAGAAAATCCTAGGGGAATCAGCGATACTCTAATTGAGAAGAGCATACCAATACTCTCATCTTATACCACTGTTACCCATTTACTTAGAAACTGGTTCTGTCTAGCCTTTTCAAAGCATCCATTTAACTACAAGAAACCAATGAAAGTACAGACTACAGAGCTTTACCAAAACCAAAATCAGATAGACGAGAAACCCATATACAAAAAAAAACCAGAGGATACTCTCTATGCTTGCTTGAGAATTGTTGAGCTTGGCAAGCTTCTCAACTAATATCTGAGCATTAAATGAACTCCCCATTGTTTCAACCGGAACTTTCACCAGCTCAAAAACCAGTGCGCCTTCACAAGTCCAAAGAGAAACAAAGAAAGAAACAAGTTAGGAACCCTAGATTCATTTACTTAAGCATAATCGAATCAATAGAAAAGAAAACAAAAAGGTGAAAACTTTGAATATTATTAGAAACAAAGAACATGTTTAAGCAATTGAGAATCACAAGCTGAAAATACGGAAAAAAAGCTCATGAATTTTACAGTACACATACACTAGCACCACAAGTAATCCACTAATTTTTTCAGAAAGACTAAGCGAGAACTAGACAATAGGACAAGGGCGTGCAGAGAAGGAACTAGAAAGTGGCTTCAGAAATCAAAACTAGTGTAAACCCTAATGTGCGAGAGATAACCCGAGACCAATTTCAGCAGAAAGCAACTACAAACAAAAAATCAAGCGCGAGGATGAGTTTAAGAGAAATTACAGAGAGAGAATCAATCAGAAAGAGGAGATTATTGTTGCGAAGAGGCTCGAGCTAAGGGAACATTGCAGTAAAGAGCCAAACGATTGAAAAGGAAAATCACAGTGATTAAACGGCGCCGTTCTCTCTGATTACGTCTCCAAAATCCGCCGGAGAAGTCGAGCAGTTGAGAAAAAAATACTTTGAAACAATCTTCGTCATGGTCGTAGATGTGGATGGATGACCACCGTGGGATTTCTTATTCCTTATGGGCTTTAGTCTCATTATTAAGCCCAAATTCGTATATTTATTGAAAACGACGACGAATTGGCCTGATGGGCTATTTATAAGATTTAGGCCCAGACTGATGAGAAACGACGCCGTAACAGCAGTGTTACTGCCACCGACACGTTATGACGTGTCGAACGAATCTAAAGCTTCTGTCTGATAATGAAACTGAACACACTCCTCGAGTCTCATTGGACGGAGAAACGATGAGGAAGAAATGAAGCGCGGTGGAATCAGAAGGAGGCGATTGTTCGGGAGGACGATTCTATGTACCTCTGTGATTTTCTTTATCGGTTTCGGTTTGTTGTTGCTCACGCTCCGCTCTGTGGATCCTAATTCGCCCTTCATCGATGAGGACGACGACGATGCTGTTTCGGAATCAGTTTCCGATGAGGAGACTGCGAGATGGAGCAATTCGTCGATCGGAGATGCTAATGTAGACGGAGGTAGGCTCTGCGCGACTGTAGAGGAGATGGGAAGCGAGTTCGATGGAGGCTTCGTGGATCAAAGCCTCAGAGTTCGAGATGTTATCCGACGCCATTTTCACCTGAATGGTGAGAATATTCAAAATTTTCGATTCTGTTTGAAACTCGACTTCTTATGTATTCATCTAGAAGTAAGATTAATAGTGTTTTAGCTGAATTTATGTAATGAAATCTCGAGAAACTATTGTTCGATGTGAGTGTATGTATGATGAAAGTGATTCTTGGGGTTTTCACAGGCGCTTCAGCAATTCGTGAGCTACCTCCGGAGCAATTTTGCCGACATGGTTTTGTACTTGGGAAAACAGCAGAAGCTGGTTTCGGGAATGAAATGTACAAGATCTTGACCTCAGCAGCATTGAGCATAATCTTGAACAGATCCTTGATCATTGGCCAGACCAGGCATATATTGGTTCTTTCTCAATCCTTTTTCTCTATCTTTTCGGGAACTAACAACTTTACTGAACTTAGATTCAGTCCCTGAACAGTAGTAGCTTTTGCTTGTGTTAGTTTCTGTTATCTGTCTGTTTATATCTTTCTCTGTTTTTTGGTCTCAGGGGAAAATATCCATTTGGTGATTACATAGCTTACTCCAATGCTACATTTACATTGAGTGAAGTGAAGCATCTGTGGAGACAAAAAGGCTGCGTGAAGAAATACGGAAAGCGGCTTGTAATGAGATTGGATGATTTTGAGAAGCCAACCAAGACTAACGTCTTATGCAGCAATTGGAAGAAATGGGAAGAACCTATTATATGGTCAGTCAGTCAGTGAGAAAAAAAAAAAAAGATATAACATCGAATCAAATCCGTTTGTGACAATTTAATCGTTACTGAGTCGTGGATTTGGTTTCTCTCCAGGTTTCAAGGCACAACAGATGCAGTGGCAGCTCAGTTTTTCCTCAAGAATGTGCATCCAGAGATGAGAGCTGCTGCGTCTGAGCTGTTCGGAGAGCAAGGAACCTCGTCGCCACGAGCGAATGTGTTTGGAGAGCTGATGATGAGTCTCATATCTCCCACTAAAGATGTGAAAGAAGCAGTGGACTGGGTTCTAAAAGAGACCGGAGAGCCTGATATTTCATTACACATGCGAATGTTGACGAGCAAGTATGTCCGAAACTCTGCATCTACATGTGTTTTTTCCTTTTCTTTTCTTCCGTGCAGGCTGACTAAATCTTTCTTACTTGACATGATTTGTTTTAGATCTATTAGACCTCTGCGTGCAGCTATTAACTGCCTAGAGAAAGCAATTAACAGACTTGGCATATCGCAACCGAGAGTGGTTATAGTGTCTGACACTCCATCTGTAGTGAAAGCTATGGAACCAAACATCAGCGCAGTGGCTGAGGTATTTATGATCTATACAAACAAATAATTTCAATTCCATTCGTGGCGAGAGCTAAGAGCTAAGTCAGTTGCAATGGTGCTTTTTAGGTTCTACATTTTAATTACAAGCTTTACCGAGGGAATATCGCACAACGTGGCCGCGGATTACCAATGCTAGATTTCAGAATCAAAGATTGGGGTCCTGCACCGAGATGGGTTGCATTTGTAGATTTCTTCCTCGCTTGCCGCGCAAAACAGGCGGTGATCTCCGGCGCTAACAGGCGAGTCGGGACTACTTATGCTCAGCTTGTTGCTGCTTTAGCCGCTGCAAACAGTCTCAGTTAAGAGAGTTTCCTCACACTTCTTTTGTTCTCATCTCTCAATACTCCTTAAATGCTTCTGACTGGATAATATATATTGACAGAGGATGGTTCGAGCAACTCGAGCTTTGCGTTCCTGAGTAGTTTCCAGAGCAGTCTGTTAGCAGACGGTCTGAAGAACCAGGTGGGTTGGGGACATGTCTGGAACCGATACGCTGGACCGTTGAGCTGTCCTAAACAGCCTAACCAATGCGCCTTCACGCCGCTTGCACCTCCAGGTTGGTGGGACGGTTTATGGCAATCGCCAATCCCACGGGACACTCGCAGGCTTGCGGCTTACGGTATTGTGCTTTCTGGGTTTGGTACGGTTAACGAAGACCGGTTCCACGCCTTTTGTAGCACTAAGAAAGAGTACTTAAACACTGTAACAATCATTTAGTCACCTTTTGAAATTGTTTTGGCCTTTTGGTTTAATCTAATCTTCCTCTTATCTGTTTTCCACTCCTTAATTAGATTGAACTGGAACTTCTTACAATTTCTAAATAACCGGATCAGGACCGAACAAATCAAACCGAAATCTAGGAAACTCTAACCGGCCTTTTGGGTGAATATATATATATATATAACCGAAATTCATTTTCCTCAATATGAATATTATTTTTTTTATTTTTTTTTAAATACTCAATATGAAATATTATTTAAGTAATAATTGTTTGTAAATATTTTTGGCGAGAAAAAAAAAATGTTGTAAATATGCTTTTCAAAACTAGCACTTGATATCTTGAAAGTTGAAACTAAAACTAAAAGTAATACCATGTGTACATTTATAGCCTTATAGACTAGTGTTGCGAGTTTTTACTTATTGCGGTCGTAACTTTGAGAATACTGTGTCTTGCGGGTTAGATGTCAATGTGCGGATAGGCTCATCTATAGTGTGGATCTTGTGATGAACGTAAATATATAGTTATGTAATATATGGAAAAATAAAATTTGATCACAGTAAGAAACAAATTTGTAAAAGGATAGTTTTAATAACATATATATGCATTAAATTCCTAATTTGATTATTGTTTCCCAAAATCCATTTGTGTTTTTAATTTCTTATCCATACAAGATTTGAACAAAATGTATCTAAGCGTTGGTTCATGTTTTGAAATAGAATAACACACAACATATAAAGGTATAGTTTTAAATTACAATTCTTTGGTATGTCCAAAATGATTTGTTTCCCTCACTTCCATAATGCGTTGGCTATGATTTGAAGAATCTATAGAAAAAAAAAAAATGTTTCGAACTTTAGAGGATTTTTATGGGATTGCATATTAGCAATGATTTTTTATTTGCAATAATAGTCTGTATGCGTTGTTAAACTAGACCAAGAATTATAGAATTTAAATTTTTTAAATGTTCAAACAATTTCAGAAAAAAATTTGATAAAAAATAAGATATTACTATTGGGTTAAAATTATTTTATCGATCCAGAACATCAATTAAAAAAATTCATTTATGTATAAAGTTTGAAACAAAAATTATAGTTTTTGCGTATAAGGCACGTTTGACATACATAAGAAAACGCGGGAAAATACTTAGATTATTTTATAAAAAATATAGTCAATACGAAAATTATTTTTTAGCTAGTGCTTTTATTGTTTACGCTTGTGCCAAAAATTTCTCAAAAGTATTTATAGCGAATTTTGTATCTTTTAAAATATTCCAAACTTATGATTTCTTTACAATTTTAATATTATAACTATTTTAAAAGGTTATTATCTTTGCGTGTAAGGCACGGTTGACATACATAAGAAAACGCGGGACATTACCTAGGGTTTTTTCTTAAAAAAAAATAGTCAACGGAAACATCATTTTTAGCTAGTGCTTTGATTGTTTACGTTCGTGTGAAAATTCTCTCAAAAGTATTCATATCATTGAGAAAACGGTCATTTAAATGCTGAACTTAATCATTTTTGCCAAAATAAATACGAACTCTTCATTAAGCAAAACAAATCACAAACTTGTATTGACCTAGCTAATTGGAATACCAATTTAGTCATCGCTTTCTCTCCTTTAATTAGCGTTACCTCCGTTTATTGTAGACGTTAAATGGACACGACCTCGTTTTCTGATATAGGTGAAAACATAAAAAAATTCCAATTATCCCTTTCAAATCCCTAATTTCAATTCATCTCTTCTCCATCTCGGATTTTGCTGGTTTCTTTCTCTTCTCCAATTCTCGTTCTCTCGTTCTCTAATTCTCTTCCTTCTCTTCTCCAAATCTGCAGTTTCAGGCAATGACGAAAAGGAAGAACTTAACGTCTCTATGTCTTATGTCTCTCTCATGACTCTCTATCTCAATTTAATGCCTATGTGTCTTCTTATGTCTGCTTTCTGTGTTATAGGTCACCATCTTAAGGAACTCATCTCTTCATAACACCAACTTGATAAGCACATAGGAACAAAGAAACTCACTACAGGAATATTCAATTCAAATTTTCAATGATCAATGAACGTAAGGAAAAGGTCTTGCATTACATAAGAAAAACCATAAGTGACATACATGAACTCAATAAAGGATATATGCAAAGACAATAAACGTAAAGCAAAGACAACCACAAACTAAGACTACTCTAGGTTGCAGTTTGTTCGCCTGTTTCTAGACGATTACATAAAAAACCAAAAGCAACAAAGTCTGAAAGTTCAATATGACATAAAAAACATTTAATCATCGTCTGAATTATCCTTGTGATCCAACTTCTGCTCCTCCGTGTGATCCTCCATGCGATTGTCCTTCCTACAGACCAAGTAATGTATAATATTTAAACAACTATTTCAGTGTTTTAAAAAAACTCTAAAACTCTAACTAGTAGTGGAAGCAAAACAGAATGTGCATATAAACTCTAGGGAAGAAATAACCTGATCTTTCTTTGTTCTACCCCTTGGTCTTTTAGCTTCAGGCTCAACAGAAGGTTCTGAACATGATAACTTATTATGTCCTTCTTCCCTACAGTTCGAGCATGTCATGATACGCTTCTCCCGAGTTAACTTGGTCTTCTTAGATGAAGAGGCAGCTTCGTTAATGCTTTTACGCCTAGCGTAGTTACTTGGTCTACCACGGTTTCCTAGTCTATTTGGTGGTGGTAAGACAGGCAACCTATTTAATCTCGGCCACAGCTTCATACCTTCCACAGGTCTAATACTATGCTCATATGTTTGGCGCCACATTCGAGTTGTGAAATATTCCGAGACATAATCATCAACCTTCTGTTTTTTTGCTATGATAACACAAGCAGCATGATGACATGGAATTCCATTTAACTGCCACCTCCCGCAGCCACACGTTTTCAAACGCATATCTACACTATATCCACAATTATGATCGTCTATCTCATGCAAATCATCAGTGGACATATACCTTATGCATTCCTTAGACATCTCTATAGCCTTTTCAATTTCAGCATGTGCTCTCTTTGTGAATCTAGTTTTGAGCCTATTTGCAATAATAGATCTCTTAGCAGTACGCACCATACATTGTCTCCTAATCTCCTCAAACAACTCAAGTAATGGTTTTCTCCTAGCTTCACGGATGGTTCTATTGAAAGACTCATTTAGATTATTCAAGTTATCATTGCAGCATGAACCAACCTTAAAGAAGGCCCGAGACCACGTAGGAGGATTGGTCTTTTGTAGAGAATCATATGCACCTTTGCTGTAACTCATCAATGCTGCCATATTATCTGCATAATCTCCTTGTGTGTAACTGCGTGCTATTTTCCAGAATAGCCGCTCTAACTCTGGATCGCCACTATCTCTTTTCCAGTTTCCTAGAATATGTCGAGCACACATACGGTGTTCAGCTTGTGGAAGCTCATTGTGAACAGCTTTCACCAAACCCTGCAAATAAATTCAAAGCCTATAAATATGAATCATATATAAGCAAAAAAGAATATGGTAAACTTAACACTTAATCAAATTTACCTTCTGCTTATCTGATATGATTGTTATGTTGCTGCCATCACCAAGGCCTAAATCTCGTTTAAGATGATCCACAAACCAAAGCCAATTAACATCGTTTTCTATCTCTACTACTGCCCATGCAATAGGAACAATTCTGTTATCTCCATCTCTTCCAACCGCAGCTATCAATTGGCCTTTGACATCCCATTTAAGAAAAGCACCATCTAGTCCTATGATAGGTCTACATGTAGTTTTCCAAGCTACTCGTTATGCTTCAAAGCAAACATACATACGATCAAACCTTTGCTTGCTTCCTGGTGTTGGTCCTGGAAGAGTCTGAATCTCCGTAATGGTGCCTGGATTCTTCTGAAGGATCTCTGCTTCGTAATCCCAAATTCGAGAAAAATGTGATTCGTGGCTAGCTCTTCTTTCCTTTGTAATTTTTGTCTTTGCTTTCCGACATTGCTCATCAGTAACAATTAAATTATAGTTCCTCTTGATTTCTTCAGCCATCTCCTTTGCCGTAAGTTTGGGATTCAATCTCAGCCTTTCGCTAAACAATTCAGCAATTGATGAACTCTTTAGCATCTTTGAGTAACCAGACCTGACACATATGTGCTCATTCACATACACCTTAATCTGCATCTTGTGTTTGCTCTTCTCGTAGGAGCAATAACATCTCCATTGACAGTCATACTCTGTGTCAGAGCAAACCGCACCAAGCTTGTTTTGTGAAGACATGTATAACTTAATATCATATCTAGTTTTCATAGAGTACCTAATAAGCGCTTGCTTGAACTCATAAGCACAACCAAAGGTCTTGCCTAACGCTAGAATTTCATCCGGTGGTATTGTATCCTCACGAGATTCCCTTTCTGCTTCCTCTTCCTCATCGTCTGATGATAGAGGATCAGGTATTGTATCATCGTTCCATATATCATCTCCGTTGTCATCATTCTCCTCATTGTCATTGCTCGCAATATCTCCAAAGTAATTTGATAAAGCTTGGTCTTCAACAATTACTTCTCGAACAGCTACACCATGCTCCCCGTTATCATCTGTTATCTCATCACCAACATCATCAACAATAGCCTCACAGTCATCTCCAGGTATTGGCTCACGCCCATCTTTGTCGATATCATCTTCCTCAGCAACGTCACGTTTTCTGCCTCGCCGTGGTGTTAACTTTATCCTTTTCATCATCACCTCTGAAATTTAAGACGTGGAGAAACAAAGTGATAGAGATAAAAAAAAAAAGAACGAGACTTAGAGAAGAGAGAAGAAACCAGAAAAATTGAATTGCTGAAAAGAAATTAGGGATTTGAGAAAGAGAATTGGGATTTTTAGTGTTTTCATTTGTTTCAGAAACAACCTTTTTTTGTTTTAACGTGAACAGTAAACGGCGTTTAACACTCATTAATCTCCAAATTTGGTTGACTAAATTGGTATTCTAATTGGCTAGGTCAACCCAATTTGGTGATTTTTTTGGCTTAATAAAGAGTTCGTATTTGTTTTGGCAAAAATGTGTAAGTTCAGCATTTAATTGACCGTTTTCTATTGAATCTTCTCAAATATCTCAAAACTTCGGATTTCTTTCCAAATTATTTTTAAAATTTATTATCTTTGCGTAAGGCACGGTTGACATACATAAAAAAAAACGGGATGGCCCATAGATTTATTCATAGGTATTTAGAGCGCTTTTGTTTTCTCCTATATAATTTCGATTATTCGGCTTTCTCCCAACTTCGTTAGATATTAATTACAATGAAGAATTGTGGTGATGTGGAGGATTAACTTCCTACAAAGAGAGTTAAATATCGTATGATATTACACGAAAAAGTAATTAATCGATTTTATCACCACATATTTTTCCCCCTTGTCTTATCAACTTAGGAAAGAAGCAATTTGTGTGTAAACGTATCATGTTTGTGCACCCATGCGTTTCTCTGTAGATTACGTGTCTTTCCTTTCCTTTCCAGTCCTAAACCTTTCAAACCTTCGAGTCTAATCCCCACAGAATTGTAGGCCTCTCGTGTGGATACAAATCTGCTTCCTTTCGACCAATTTCTCTCTTCAGGGGGTTTGCCTTTTTTTCTGAGTTACACCTCACAAATTTCTCCCCTTTTTCTCGTTATTCTGACATAGATTTGATTGGATAATCCCCAAAATTCGAATCTGTTACTCGTGTTTGTCGTGTTCTTGAGGGTGTTTGTCTGGTTCCTCAATCAATCAAAGTTTTGATCGTTTGTGGTGTCTGTCGCTGTTTTCTGAGTGACACACACACGAGTGGAAATATGGTGCTGCTTTGTTCGTGTTTTGGGATGAGACGGAAAGGAAACATGATGGAGAAGCAGAAGCAGAAACAGATGCTCAAAACCAAGCTTGATCAGATATCCCGACGTGACGTGGCCTCGTCGTCTTCTGGTTCTCTCACTTCCTATGATCCTTTTTACATCATATTGTTTCTCACATATTTATTTTTGGTTACATTTTACTGAAATCTAGTTAATCTTGAGATTAGTCAATCGATTTTTCCAAGGGTTTTAATAATTAGTCTTTCTCAAAGTCCCTTAATCTGTCTTGTGAGTACGTAGCTTATCATACAGAGTTTTTGGTCTATGTCATTGTATGGATAATACAAATCTCGAGTTATAATTTTTGTTTTATAGTGCAAAGATTGATAACCTAATAACATTTCTTATATATTTGGTTAATCAAAGTCTCTCTAATATACACTTGATTCAGTAACATGTGGTACAGTCTCTCATATTGTTGGTTTTGTTCCTGTGTAGCCGAACCAGCAAGAGCTGTACCAGATTCAGAGACGCCGCAACGTCCTCGGGACCGAACTCTAAGTTTCACATACAGTGAACTCGCCACTGCGACAAACAACTTCAGGGACTCTAATATGATCGGATCAGGTGGATTCGGTAATGTATTTAAAGGAAAGCTACAACAAACTGGACAGGTTATAACTAAAAAAAAAGAAACAAATCTTTGGAATAATCAAATCAATGATCTCTGGAATTTCTCTTGTTGTTTGTAAAACTGTGAATTTAATCTCTAAACCCTATGTTTTTTTTTTTTTTTTTGCTTTGTTGTTGGTCTAAATTCAAGAAAGTGGCTGTTAAAAAGCTTGATACGAATGGTGTTCAAGGAGACAAAGAGTTTCTGGTGGAAGTCCTAATGCTCTCGGTCATGCGCCATGAAAACCTCGTCAACCTTATTGGTTATTGTGCTGAAGGCGATCAAAGACTCGTCGTCTATGAATATATGCCTCTTCGATCTGTAGAAGATCGTCTTCACGGTAACAAAAATATGAATTTACGTACACCTCATCTTGAAGGAATTCAAGAGGGAGACTCATTTAAATCTTTCTTTCTTTTTTTTTGTCAGATCGCCGAGCTGATCAAAAGGTTTTAGATTGGATCACAAGGATGCAGATAGCTGTAGGAGCAGCTAAAGGGTTAGAGTACCTGCACAATGTAGCAAACACTCCTGTGATATACAGAGATTTGAAAAGTGCAAACATATTGCTAGATCGTCTCTATAAACCAAAGCTCTCTGATTTTGGACTTGCTAAGTTTGGTCCGACTGGTGATCAGTCTCATGTCACTACTAGAGTTATGGGAACTCTCGGGTATTGCGCACCTGAGTACGCGCTGACCGGAAGATTGACGTTAAAATCTGATATTTATAGCTTTGGAGTTGTGCTTTTGGAGCTTATCAGTGGACGCAAAGCTATTGGAGACCCATTCATGGGTTCACGACGTGTTCTTGCGAGTTGGGTAATGCTCTTCATTATCGAATCAATCTTGTTTTGGTTAACAAAAGGATTAGTTTTGTTTTGTTTTGTTTTTATGAATGAAAAAAAGATTGTATTTATGATGACCCTTTATTGGTTTTGACAGGCACGGACGTTGTTCATGGATGACAACATAAGGATGATTGTAGATCCACACTTACAAACACAAGGTCGTCACATGGAACCGACTCTGATAAGAGCTCTTGAAGTGGCGCTTACGTGTGTGAACGCAGACGCAAGCGCTAGGCCAACGATCAGCGAAGTAGTGATCGCTCTAGATTACATACTTGAGGAAATAAAGAGCAAGCAGAAGGAAGTAAGCATTGGAGGTGGACGTGGACGAGGACGAGGTTCGGAGAAGACAGCGTCGACATCGAGGATGGTGAATGACAAAGGAAAAGGAAAAGCAAAAGAATATGAAAGTGATAGAGACGCAATGGTCGCTGAGTCTAAGTCTTGGGTTGCGCAGAAGCGAGAAGAGCTAGCTAGCAAGGCAGAGAAATGAGCTACCACCATCGTCGAGTACTTCAAAGCCTTGAAAATGAAGAAATGTTATTAACTGTTTTTTGTTTTATGCTTTGAGTATGTAAACTTGAAGTTTTCTTTAGGTTTGACATTTTTCTTAGCATTTTTAAACCTCAGATGTCCCTAATTTCTAGTTCTCATTTGATTTTAGTCATTCTGTGGTTGTGATTTATCTACCATTAAATTAACCACAATGATTTTGGAAAAGAGTTATTGAGCTTTTCAACAAATCCCATTCAGGTTTTGTACTAACACAAGATTAAATTGAAGAATGCTTATGATTCTGGCGGTGCAGATTGTTTCGTATCATGCTATCGTAGTATCGTTCATGAACGCGGTAAAGAATTAACGGTAGGGGAAATAGAACTTGGTAGTTTTGTACTAACATCATCATTTTTTAGATAAACTTGGTAGAAAAGCGGCAGAATGTTTTTTTTTTAATAAATGATTTATTCAAATAACAAAATAATTTTTTTTTAAAATTATATCGTTATTAAGCTTAATCAATCTTTTATTTATTTTGTTACTGGATATTCTATTAAATCGAAAGGTGAAAGTTCTATGATTCTGAAAATCACATAATGTGAGAAAAACACAAAATTAAGCATAGAGTACCTAAAGTAATTAGTAAAATAGCTTTAGCGGATAATGAAAGCTAAAAAAAAATGTGAACAAGCCATCAGAAATACTTTTACTACAAAAACAACTGATATAGGGAACAAGGAGTTAGAAAATAAATAAATAACTCATGTCACATTTTTTGTTTTTAGTTAAGTAGCTTCCACAGCCTCAACTTCTGCAATCAACAACATTGTCCAATAAATTTCTTGTATTTTCTGACTTGGTTTTATTAGTGTTTGTATTTCTCCGTAAAACCTCTGAAAAGATGCACTGATTCATTTCTTATTTAATGAAAACTCATTTTCATCAGAATGATTTATCCTAAGGACAACTCCAACCATGTCGTCATTAATCAATATATGTTCTTGAGAAAATCATGCATATATACCATCTCTTATTAATTGTCATATTTTATTTTATTTATAACAGAATCGTCTCAGATTTTATGATTTTAAATGTACTTATATATTTATCATTATTTCTTCCCACTAAAATATTTTACCGTTAAACCAATGGATTCTCCACAGTTTCGTATCAAAACCAAGCTTCAAAAAAGCGATAGGCGCTAAGCGGGAGGTGACCTTTAGCCTAGTGCCTATAACGCCTAATCAGGGCATAAGCGAATTTGTAAGCGGTTTAGGCGTTTTTTAATAATAATAAAATAATAAAATATTAAATATATATCATTAAATAATTTCAATAAAATGATCCAACTATAAATAGAAAAGTTAAATTAAACATAAAATGTAACTAAATAACCAAAAACTAGAGTTTTTAAAGATAAATAGAGAATCTCACAATGATTTTAATCACATTTCTCCCTAAAAATGTTCATCATCGGACTCAAAGTCAATATAAACTTCTTCCCCATCATCACACATATAATAATATCACATTTAAATAAGTGATGCTAGATATAATAAGGCAAACAAATACATTGATTATTAAATCACCCACTATTTCAATATTTATTAACTGTTAATACAAAGTCAGCGAAAAGAAGAACAGAGAAAAAAAAAAAAAAAACAGAGACATGAATTTGTGAAGCTTACCAGAGTCTGAGATGCTTGAAACAACGCCTATTTCGTCTGTGCAGTTTTTAGTGAGAGCAATTTAGGTTAGAATCGAATCAGATACAAAACCAATCTAGGTTAGAGAGTAAGATTAGACGACGAAACGTTTCCGTTTCTATATATATTTATTATTTTTACATTAAAAAAAATAAACCCGTTTAAACTGCCTATACCTATCTAATAACCGCTTTAAATCACTGAATGAGACATTTGCTTAACCAATTCAATTTATATGAAATCCAATCGAGTAAGCTACAGCTAACGCTTACGCTCAGTCTGGTTCTTTTAACAACTGATCAAAACTCGTTTAATTTAATGTCGAACCGTAATTTTTTGTGTATTTTATAATGGACATATATTGTTAAGGCCCACTTGGATAATCAGATTTCAATGTTTATGCAGAAGGTGAGTCCATCATAACCCATCTGCATATATTTTGTTGCCTGTCATCATTGTTCTCCTTTCCTCCTTTTTCTCTCGAGATTTAAAACATAACATTTTTATTTTACTTTCATCATCATTAATCACCATTCACTATTATTAGTGTTGATCTTTTTTATATATTCAAATTGAAGTAACAAATTCACTGCAATTGCAAACACTCTTAATAATATAATGTCGAGGGAAGTTTGCACACCATTAGGCCCCACCTGACTGCGTTTTACTAGGTGACAAACCAATGACATAATGACACGTCAGGTAATATACCTTGTTCCCATACGGCTGTCAAAGTAAGAAAGATAGACTAAAACGACGGTCACAGTAGCTAAGTCACAGTTTCTTTATTTATTTTTTTGTTATTCTGTTTTTCTTAATTATAAAACGAGGAAAAGAGAAGAAGAAGAAAGAAAAAAAATATAGTGGGGGAGGAAACCCACCGTTGAAATTGGAGGAGAAGGGGCAAACCCAAAAAAAAAAAAAAAAAAAAAAACAACCCTTCTTTTGCGCTGGCTTACTCGTGCCCTTGTCGGATTACTTCGCCGGAATCTGAAGAATCCATTCGCCGGAGACTACCTTATTCTTCTCCTTCTTCTTCTTCTCTTTTGTGTTTCTCTTTTGGTTTTCACTTCTGAGGAAACGGTTTTTGAAGCTCAGCTCCTGGTGACGCCGTCGAGAAAGAGAGAGAGAGAGAGAGAGAGAGAGAGAGAGGAAATTGAGGCTGAGAGATGTATGTAGTGCCTCCGCCTGAGCGATCCGATTTGGGATCGAACGGTGATTTAAGGGTTTACCAAACTTGGAAAGGCAGCAATGTGAGTTTTGTTATGTGAACTTTTTAGTTTGCTTTTGATTTTCCCAATCCTATGGTTTCTGTTGTTCTTCAGCTGGTTGCTTGATTACTCTTCCTCTCTGTGTGTGTGTGTGTGTGTGTGTGTGGATTGGTTGTAGCTATTCTATGAAGTGGTAAATTTTCCGTCAATGGACTCAGATTAGCTCTGTCCCAATTTCAACCTAATTCGAATTGGAATTTGCTTCCTGTAAAAAAAATGTTAGCCTTAGGAGAATCTAGGAAGTACTTTTTTGGAGAATCCGAGATTTTGATGTCGTTTTCAAAGGCTTTCTCTTGGTGGCATTGGCTTTTGAGGTGGTGATTATCCTTTTAATGGGTTTAAGCTAAACAAGGCATTTTTACGTTATCTTAGTATGATTACAACTGTATAGTATTAGCTCAATCATGGATTTGAGTCACTTTGGATAAACAGGTTTTGGAATTTGAGATTATATAGCTTATGCCTATTTATAGGTATTTTATTTTATTGAATAACCTTATCTTTCTAGTCCCTTTTACTCCACAACATCTGCTAAAGACTCTAAATGCTCCTTTTCACCTACAAATTGATTGTATACTTGTACCATTTTCGATATTGGGAGTAATATCAAAAACATGTTGTCCTTGGCTTCCTCTGCTGAATGTTTGGTGGCAAACATATTAAAACACTAGTGGCTACTGGTTAAGACATGTGATATACTGAATTCACCAGTTACTGATGAAATGTTTTTCAAGATGATTCCTCACGTTGACATGCTTTCTCTGCTGGAGTTTTATCTTTTAAGTTTCTTCCTCTAATTGATTGGACTTTGCTTCTTTTTCTTTTCTCGTTTTTTTCAGATATTCATTCTTCGGGGAAGATTTATATTCGGGCCAGATGTAAGATCACTGGCGCTGACAATATGTCTCATTGCTGTCCCTGTTACGATTTTCTGCATCTTTGTCGCGAGGAAGCTAATGGACGACTTCTCTGATAGCTGGGGAGTATCAATAGTAGCTGTCGCCGTCGTGTTCACCATTTATGTATGTATAGTTTTTCGCTTTAAGCATTGCAGATGTTCTAGTTATAAATGCCATGGTGTCCTTTCGTTTCGAATCCACAACTTTTTTTTATTTCCTCAGGATTTAATTCTTCTGCTGCTTACATCCGGAAGAGATCCAGGGATTATCCCGAGAAATGCTCATCCTCCAGAGCCTGAACCGCTTGATGGCAACATGGATGCAGGAGCTGGCCAGACTCCGCAGCTGCGACTGCCTCGCATTAAGGAAGTAGAGGTTAATGGAATCACATTTAAGGTCAAGTACTGTGACACTTGCATGCTGTATAGGCCACCTCGTTGTTCGCATTGCTCAATTTGCAACAACTGCGTCGAAAGGTTTGACCATCACTGCCCTTGGGTTGGCCAATGTATTGGGATGGTAAGTCACAATCCAACTGAAAGTTTCATTAAACCATAGTTACTAGATAATTATCTCATACTTGTGATGGTTGTTGTGGCAGAGGAACTACCGATTCTTCTTCATGTTTGTCTTCTCCACGACCCTTCTCTGTATATACGTCTTTGCCTTCTGCTGGGTCTATATAAGGAAGATCACGGAATCAGAGCATACGACCATTTGGAAGGCAATGGTTAAAACACCTGCCTCCATTGTTCTGATATTCTACACATTCATAGCCATGTGGTTTGTTGGTGGCTTAACAGCTTTTCATCTATATCTCATCAGCACAAACCAGGTACGTTGCTACCAATCCATTCCTCATCCTGTTTTTTTATAAATCACGGAATCGTTGTAACCGTTAATCTTCCTTTGTCCTTGCAGACTACATATGAGAATTTCCGATACAGATATGATCGGCGAAGCAACCCACATAACAAGGGAGTGGTTAACAACTTCAAACAAACATTTTGCTCCCCAATCCCTCCTTCCAAGAACGACTTTAGAGCTATGGTTCAGCGTGAACCACCGTTGCCTCCTAGATCCGTAGCAGGCGGGTTTATGAGCCCAAACATGGGTAAAGCCAACGATGACATTGAAATGGGAAGGAAAGCTGTTTGGGCAGACATGGGTCCAGCAATGTCAGAACATGGTGACGGTAAACATGGTAACAATGAGCGGTTACATGTTAAGGATGGTGAGTTAGGCGAGCTATCTCCAGATGTTAGAACAACAGTTGATGAACAAAGTGATAGGCCGAGTATGCACCCGAGGAGATCAAGCTGGGGAAGGAAAAGCGGAAGCTGGGATATGTCACCGGAAGTTATGGCCTTAGCCGCCAGAGGAGGAGAACAAAATCAGAATGGTGGAGGAAGCAGCAGCGGAAGCGGGTTAGTGATCGAGAACCGGCCTACATAGTCTTCGGATACACGGTTTAGCATGGAAGGAAGAAAGAACAGAGACGAAGTTTGGTAATGGTGAATACAGGTTTAGAGAAAATCTGAGGGGTGTTTTTCTTTTTTTCAAATGTTTTTTTTTCTCTTGTGAGGATTTGTTCAGCTTAAAATCAGTGGTGTTATGCAAGCTTGTGGTTTGGGGTGGAAAATAACTTACTAATGTTCTTAATGTGGAAAGTGTTTGTGCTGGGTTTGGTTGGCTTTGTTTTGGTAAGCAAAGGTTGAATTGGTGTGTTGTTTGTATTTTTCTGGATTTTTTAGACAGTTGTGTTCATATATTTAACTAGAGAGATCCTTGTTTTACGTTAAAAGAAACAAAAATAAATCAATACAAAAAAGTTTCTCTGTTATCATCAAGAAACTGAATTATCAAGACATGTGGACCAGAAGACGCAGCAATTTTATAGTTGTTCATTACACCATCTCTCTACAATAAATGCATAAGAACCCTAATGCTCCTTCTAGATTAATTTTATGCTGTTTTTGTTGATAAGAAAGGTTGCAGAAGAAGAGAGTGTTAAGGTCTTTGCTGAGTCAAAGATAAGTCAAGAAAATGTCCAAATCAATAATTAAAGCCTTGAATTATGGAGATTAAATTAATTTCATGATAATGGAAAATGTAAGCTTTCACACAAACATCAGATCATAAAGACAGGATCTTATAAGAAGAGTCGATAAGATTTTCGTCAGTATTTTATACAGAGACGTATATGTATAACATGGACCATATTTCAAATGAAATGTCACTATTATCATTTAGTAGCCCTCTGCTGCTCTTTATTAGGAACCTTACTTGTGATAGAGGCATAGAGCCACCATGTGAGCGAGCTCCAAAACCTCTGAAACTATTATTTTCATCTTTATCTCTCTGTCCTTTTAATTAAGAAGGGAGCAAGAGCAATAATAGGCAACGGAGAGGAGACCAGTATTTGGGATGATCAATGGTTAGGAAATAAACCAGCAAGACCGGTCCAAGTGGTGAAAAAAGTACAACCAAGCTTCAGAGAAAAGGCCTCGAAATTGTCCAAAGTTCAAGACTTGATGGAACAGGGAAGTAGAGAATGGAACAGAGATCTGATCATGGCTGTATTTGAAGAGACGGATGCCAGAAAAATTGAAGAGATTAGACCTGGAGGGTCGAGAGCAAAAGACACTTATGCCTGGGATTTCACACAGTCTGGACACTACACTGTCAAGTCTGGCTACTGGGTGGCAAACACACTGATTAAAAATGAAGATCAGCTGAAGGTGGTTAATCAACCGAGTCTGGATGCTCTGTATCAGATGGCGTGGAAGACGGATACAAACCCAAAGATAAGACACTTTCTATGGCGATGCATTAGCAATAGTTTAGCAGTGGGGACGAATCTTAAACAAAGACGCTTGCTCCGAGATCCAATGTGTGCAAGATGTCAAGGTCAAGATGAGTCTATCAACCACTTGCTATTTCAATGCCCTTTCGCAAGATTAGTATGGGCACTATCCTCGATCCCAGCTCCACCAAATGGCACCATGGCGGAATCATTATATACCAATCTCCATAGGGTCATGACGATAACCAAGATACATCCACGGGAAGTAGAGGCGGAAAAGCTAAGCCCATGGGTTATGTGGAGAATCTGGAAAAACAGGAATGACTTGGTGATCAAAGGAGTGGAATATCACGCTATGGAAACGGTCATGAAAGCTAAAGAAGATAAAGAGGAATGGGACAAAAGAGAGGTGCAGAAAGGGAAAAGAAGAGAAATAGAGCAAAGTTTGTCGGTGAATAGAGAAGTAAAGTGGAAGCCACCACCCACAAGTTGGTTTAAATGTAATACGGATGGAGCTTGGAACGTAAATACCGAAGTATGTGGGATCGGATGGGTTCTTAGAGATCACCATGGCAAGGTCCGGTGGCTGGGGGGAAGAAGAATACCGAAGATGCAGTCAGCTTTAGAAACAGAGATAGAAGCTATGAGATGGGCAATCCTGAGTTTAACAAGATTTGGCTATAGGAATGTGTTCTTTGAAACTGATTGTAGAACCGCTGCAGTGATGATGCAGGAGGAGATCTCTTGGCCTATGGCGAACGGAACTTTACAGGACATCCGGGATATGCTTTCTAGGTTTGGACCACATTCGGTTTCTTTTTCCCCAAGGGAAACAAATGGCGTGGCGGACAGGATAGCGAAGGAAGCTTGTTCGTACGTGAACTATGTTCCTAAGCTCTATACTGTATTGCCGTCTTGGTTAAGTCCCTCTGCTGAGGTTGACAATTTGTATGATGTAAACAATCATTTCTAATGAAATCTGTTATGTTTGAGCCAAAAAAAAAAATCTCTCTGTCCTTTAAATTCACTTTTAACTGAGACCTATACTTTTCTTTTCATTCAGACACTCATTACACCAAAGACCTTCCTCCAGTCACAATTTAACAAGTGGGTTTCTTGCATTTTTGCTACTTCTCTCTCTCTCTCTCTTGAAAACTGTAGAGCCTTAAGTCCATCACATGATAGAGACACGCTCTTCTGTTCATTTATAAAGAGACACCAAATCTTAAATACCAATTTAAGCAGGTGGGTTTCCTTTGTCTTGTCCTTTAAACCCTTTGATAATTTTTCAGTTTAGGGATATAAAGTTGGGGTTTGATTTGGTGTTCCTCTCCGTGGAGTTTTCTACAAATCTTACTTCTTCTTCTCAATCTATCTGCTTTTGTCACAGGCAAAAAAAGAGAACATGTATAAGAATCAGTTGCAAGAGCTTGCACAGAGAAGCTGTTTCAGCCTCCCATCATATACTTGCACAAGAGAAGGACCAGATCATGCTCCAAGATTCAAAGCTTGTGTAAATTTCAATGGTGAGATATTTGAAAGCCCCACTTATTGTTCCACTCTTAGACAAGCCGAACATTCAGCTGCTGAAGTTGCCCTTAATGCTCTCTCTTCCAAGGGACCTTCAAAGTCTCTAACTGCTAGAGTTCTTGTAAGTCTTTCCTCAAAACATGCAAAGTTCTTGTCAATTCTTTAATCATGTTTTTGCAAAGACTCATTATGTTCTCTAAGGATGAGACTGGGATCTACAAGAATCTGCTTCAAGAGACGGCACATAGAGCTGGTCTTGATCTACCGGTTTACACAAGTGTGAGATCAGGACCTGGTCACATCCCGACATTCTCTTGCACTGTGGAGCTTGCTGGAATGAGTTTTAATGGAGAGCCAGCAAAGACTAAGAAGCAAGCTGAGAAGAACGCCGCCATTGCAGCTTGGTTCTCCTTGAGAAAAAGTGATAGCTACAAATTCCAAATCTTTTTTTATCCCAATCTTATTTTTTTATTATGTCTCTCATTTCAACACTTTTTGCTGCACAGTGTCAAGCTTAAACTCTCTGGGAGAGAAAAGAGGTGAAGAGAGAGAACAAGAGGTCGTTGCAAGAGTCCTCTCAAGATTTAGACCCAAAGAAGTGAGAAGAAGAGAGCCAAATCAGTCAAGAAGAAGAACAATTCGCCAAGACACAACAACCACAAGAGACTTGTTGTGTGAGAAACTCAGACTGATCAATCCGTATACCAATGAAGCTTCATCATCATCACAAAAACACCACCAAACACCACCACCGAGATTCTGGCCTTCAAGAACAAATCTTCAACAACAACAAGAACAATCCAAAGTCAAATCATTGCTAAGGAAGTCTCAAGAATATGCAGAGAAGAAACAGAGCCAAGATGATGCTAAGCCAGAGAATATCACCAAGTCGTTTCCTTTGCCTACTAATTCATCATCAAAGGAGAGAAACTGCTACAGTAAGCTTTTGCCGATTTCGGAAATGTTTGCAGGAAGTTTTGGGTTAACACATCAGAAACTGGCTCCAGCTGTTCATATCAGATCAGTGATCCCAGTTTGTTCAGCTCCTCCACAAAGAACCAACACTAACCCTGAAAATCCACCGACATCATCACCGCTCAATGAATCCGTCACATCTCTTAATCCAAGGTCACTGGGAAATGGAGGGCAAGAGAAGAAGTCGCTGACCGAATTAGAATCAAAATCTCGATCGGACGGAGAAAGCAGATCGAACACATGATTAAAGGGGGTATCTTTAGATTAACCCATGTCAAGAATTTGACCATAGAGTAGAGAAAAGCGGTAAAATCGGTCATGGGTTTCTGTATGTTCGTCGTGTTACTTGACTTTTTTGAGTTTTTTTCAAAATTTACGGCCTGACATGAAATCAATGCTCTGAATCTCTGATTGCACGTAGAACAAAAAAATAAATAACAGAGTGAGAGAGAGAGAGAGAGAGAGAGCGCGCAATAAATGAAGGAGTGGGAGAGAAAGAAGATGAAAGAAAAACAATTAATGGCATTTGTTTTCCGCCATTAATGCGCCGATTGCTCTGCTTCTCCTTCCTCTCAATTCATTAATGGCTCTGTAACATCTGTTTTCTAACATAATTTGGTTTTGTCTTTTTATAAAAAGATGATAAAAAAGAAAGATGTTTATTTATGACGCAGAACTGAAATTGTTTTTCTTTTTCCCTCCAAAAGTCAAATTGTTACTGAAAAATAAAAGCAAATATGGTGAAGAGGACCAAAATAAGTACCCATCTTAAAAAAAATACTCCTCATTAGTTCATAGTAAGATATACTAAACTTCTAAACCTATACATAGTTTCTCTAACATAATAATTTAGATACTTGCAAAGTTGCAAGTAACATTATTTTGAAAAATTATCTAAAAGAAGAAAGAAAAGAAAAAACAAGGTGTAGCTATGTATAGCCTACATCTATAAACTCTAAGACTATGAATAAGAATAGTCCAACCAATGGACCGGCTTAAATATAGTTCATAGTCTACATTTTTGTGGGCGTCGGTAAACTGAAACTATAAAGCTATAATAAACCCATAAGCCCAATGCGCCTCGTCGATCTCCTTTTCTCATATGATGGTCCTTTCATATATCAGAACCTAAAGTATTTTACGAGCTATCTCAGTGATATGCTCCGAATTTGCATGCATCTAGCATATTAACTTACTCATGTTTATGTATAATCGAGTCTCATTTCATTGCACTTAGTGTGGATTTTATCCATTTAGGAGCATTTAGTTCTTAGGAAAGCATTTTGCATATCCATTGCATTTGGAGTATGTTTCGCAGGTTAAAGGAGCCTTAAGAAGCTCAGATGATGGGACGAGGTGACCGGAGACAGATGGGAAGCAGATCGGAGCTCAGGTGCTTTCAAGGAGAGGAGAAAACCAAGGAGGACTTGGGCAGCAAAAACAGAGGACTTGAGGAGCCAGCCCAAGACCCGAAGGGCAAGAAAGTCAAGGCACGCGGCGTTGACCAAGGGGCCCCTTCCCCACTTACTATATAAACTCTTAAGACCTAGTTTTAGGCATCTTATCTTATGTTATCTTTAATTTCATCTTTGTGAACCGACTTCTCTCCCTTAGAACAAAAACATCTTTGTTTCATGAAGTTCTTTGTTGAATCTTTCAAGTTTAAGAAGTAATTAAGTTTTTAATCTTGTTTTAGCTTGATTGATTCCTTTCTCTTCTTCTTTGCTTGCGGTTTTAGCATGGGTAGTGAGTAGTCTTCCTTGAGGTTTTAAGGGTGGGTTAGGATCGAGTTAGCTTCTGATCAAGAGATCATCCCTCGCTCAGTCCGGTTTTCCTCAACTAGGGTTCAAACAGCTTGACTCTTATCCGATCAATAAGAGTTAAGCCCCTAGGCTAGCACGCCCGGAAGGTGTTTGCGTTAAAGTCTAAGAGAACTAGTTGAGAAGGAAATGCTCCCAACCCAAGGGATTGGTTGCTTGGGGTGTTTTCATGCGCTCAAAGGCTAGAAATCCTCAAAGCTTACTGCTTATAAGCTCACCAGCGGAAGTTGGCTTTGAGTTTATCAAGTGGTAAAGCGACTAGACCACGGAAGTGGCTAGTTTACCAAGCCTTGCATAAACCGTGAACTTTGCTTGTTCTGTGAGAAATCTCTTGATCAGTTGCGACCTTTACCGATGATACTCACCCAAGACGCCTCCTTTATCATATTAACCTTCAAAGTTTGCATCTTTACACATCCTTTTAGCTTTACAATCATCAAAGTTTTTATCTTTAGTTTCTCTATACTTCAAAATCCCGATTTCACTTGAAGCTTAGCTTCTCTTTGAATTCCTTTTGCTCATCTTCCATTTGGTTCGATATCTCAAGTGCTACAGCGGTTAACTTAGTGGGCTTGAGTAGTTGACACACGCAAAAAGCCTGCTATCAACTTGGCGCCATTGCCAATTGGAAATTTACGCATTAGGATTTAAGATTGGCTATCGATCAAGTTTTTATTTCTGTTTTGCATCAGATTTTGCTCTCATACTTGCTTGTTGTCTGGGGTTTTTGACTTTGGTTGTAGGTTTATGCATACAAGGTCTCGCGGCAACGCCAACCTACACAGTCCAAGTGATCTGCTCAGAGTTGAACAAGAGAAAAGGCTTCGTCGCGCTCAGAAGAAAGCCGCCCAGCAGCAACGAGCTGAACAGCAGCCTTTTGATACTGAGCAGCCGTTTGACAGAATGGAACAAGGCAACCCGCAGAATGCTGGTGGAAACCAGCAGCGAGCAAACCCGGCAGTCGCTGCGCAAGCCCCACCAGGACCAAACGCGCAGGCGGGAGGAGTTGCTGTTCACCCTCCACGACCTGCGAGGCAAATAGGCGCCGGCGACACCCCGAACTCTCACCTAAACCGCCACGGAATAACCCCACCGCCAGTCCCAAACAACAATTTCGAGATCAAGACCAGCTTGATTTCTCTGGTGGAGAACTCTCAATTCCACGGCATGAAGGATGAGGATCCTCTTAAGCACCTGGACAAGTTCGACAGACTATGTGGCTTGCAAAAGATCAATGGAGTGTCTGAGGATGGGTTCAAGCTGCGGTTGTTTCCTTTCTCTCTAGGAGGGAAAGCTCAAGCATGGGAATCATCTCTCCCTCAAGGAACGGTTACCACCTGGGAGCAGTGCAAGCGAGCATTCCTAGCTAAATTCTTTCCCACTTCAAGGACAGCTAAGTTGCGGAATGACATCTCCGGTTTCACTCAGTTGAACAGCGAGACGTTCAGTGAAGCCTACGAAAGATTCAAAGGCTACCAGATGCAGTGCCCGCACCATGGATTCTCCAAGGAAAACTTGTTGAGCACCCTGTACAGAGGAGTCCTACCCGAATACAGAAAGCTGTTGGACACAGCCAGCAATGGCCACTTCATGGGCCAAGATGTCGAGGATGGTTTGCTTTTGGTTGAGAATATCGCAACAAGTGATGGCAACTACAATGAAGTGTATGACCGTTCTGACAGAGGGAACTCCATTCAGGAGGAGAAGCACAAGAAGGAGATCAAACTCCTCAATGACAAACTTGATAGGCTGCTTTCTGGTCAGCAAAAGCAGGTGCACTTCATTTGTGAGGATGAAGTGGTTAATGAAGAGGAGGAAACACAAGTGGAGGAGGTGAACTATATCACGAACCAGGGTGGATACCAGAAAGGATTTATCAACTACAAGAACAATCCCAACCTCTCCTACCGGTCTACAAATGTGGAGAACCCACAAGACCAGGTGTACCCTCCTCAACAAGCACAACAACAGGGCGGCCAGCAAGTTGTCTACTACAAGCGTGGTTTCCCACCAAAAACATTTGGGGCACCACAACAAGGTTCTACACAGGCTCAGGCAGGCAGCAGTTCAGGACAAGACTCAGACATGAACAAACTGCTGCAACAGATTCTTCAGGGACAAGCTACTGGAGCTAGCGATCTGCACATCAAGTTGGCTGAGATTCACAACAAAGTGGATGGTTCTCATCATGAACTCACTAAGAAAATCGAGGAACTTAGTTCCAAGGTCAGGTACTTGGAATCTCAAAGTAGTAGCAGCTCAAAAGGGATACTACCTGGAAAACCAATCCCCAACCCAAAAGAGTATGCCAAAGCTATCACGCTCAGAAGCGGCACAGAACTTCCACCACCAGCGTTACCGATAAAACTCAATGAGGACATTGATGTTCAAGAAGGGGGGATCGCCAATGAAAATGATACTCCAAAACCGCAACTTGAGGAAAGAGCCCAAGCTGAGCAGAAGAATCAGAAAGAAGCCAGCAAGAAGAAGGAGAACACCTTTGTTCCACCTCCATACAAACCGAAACTTCCTTTCCCTTCTCGTTTCAAGAAGCAGCAATTGGAGAAGTTCAGAGCATTGTTTGATGAGCAGTTGAAGGAGATCGAAGTGAAAATGCCCTTGCTCGACGCTTTTATGCTGATTCCTCCTTACCAAAAGTTCTTGAAGGATGCTGTTCTGGAAAGAACGAAGGAAGCGCAGAGCATGATTGTTCTGTCTCATGAGTGTAGTGCGATCATCCAGAGGAAAGTGGTCCAGAAGAAGTTGGGAGATCCGGGGAGTTTCACCCTGCCTTGTTCTCTAGGACCCCTTGCGTTCAACAGTTGCCTTTGTGATCTAGGTGCCAGCGTCTCGCTAATGCCTCTGACAGTGGCCAAGAAGCTCGGTTTCGTGAAATACAAAGAGTGCAAAATCTCCTTGGTCTTGGCAGATAGGTCAATCAGACTTCCAGTGGGAATGCTCGAGGACCTGCCTGTACGCATAGGAAACGTCGAGATACCGACAGATTTTGTGGTACTTGAAATGGACGAAGAGCCCAAGGACCCTCTGATCCTGGGAAGACCGTTTTTGGCAACAGCTGGGGCAGTGATAGACGTTAAGAAAGGCAAGATTGAGCTGAACCTTGGGAAGGATTTCAAGCTGAAATTTGACATCAAAGACGTCATGAAAAAGCCCACAATCGAAGGACAGCTCTTCTGGGTTGAGACACTAGAACAGCTAGCAGATGAGTATCTTGAGGAACTTGCAGCAGAGGATCAGTTACAGCTCGCCTTGAGCCAGGAACCTGAGGAAAAGAGCTACTCGAGCGCTGTGCAACTAGAGTACACTAGGCTCCTCGACTCACACCCCATTCAGACTGAGGAATCACCCGTCGAAGATATCAGAGAAGGTCATAACTTGGTAGTTGAGTTGAATCGGTTGGGAACTGTAGAGGAAGGAGCAGTTGAACAACCGCTTGATAATGATTGGAGTGAGCTCAAAGCCCCAAAGGTGGACCTAAAGACTTTACCCCAAGGGCTAAGGTACGCTTTTCTGGGCCCAAATTCTACCTATCCAGTGATCGTAAACCAAAACCTCACCCATACCGAGTTAACCTCTTTGCTGGCTGAGTTGCGAAAGTTCAGGAGAGCAATTGGTTACTCTCTCGAGGACATCAAAGGCCTATCTCCTGAGCTGTGCACTCACCGCATACATTTGGATAATGAATCTAAAGGGTCTATTGAGCATCAGAGGAGGTTAAACCCCAATCTGAAGGAAGTGGTGAAAAAGGAGGTGCTCAAGCTGTTGGATGCTGGGGTAATATACCCAATCAGTGACAGCACTTGGGTATCCCCTGTTCACTGCGTCCCCAAGAAAGGTGGAATAACTGTCCTCAAGAATGATAAAAACGAATTAATCCCTACCAGAACTATTACCGGTCACCGCATGTGTATAGATTACCGGAAGCTCAACTCGGCAACAAGAAAGGATCATTTTCCGCTGCCTTTCATCGACCAGATGTTAGAGCGGTTGGCCAATCATCCTTTCTACTGTTTCCTTGATGGGTATTCTGGTTTCTTTCAAATACCCATACACCCAAATGACCAAGAAAAAACAACCTTCACCTGTCCTTATAGAACCTTTGCTTATAAGAGAATGCCCTTTGGCTTGTGCAATGCACCGGCCACTTTTCAAAGATGCATGACTTCGATATTTTCTGACCTGATTGAGGATATTGTTGAAGTTTTCATGGATGATTTCTCTGTCTACGGTTGTTCCTTTGGTTCTTGTTTGTCCAACTTGTGCAGGGTACTCAAGCGGTGCGAAGAGACCAACCTTGTCCTAAACTGGGAGAAATGCCACTTCATGGTGCAGGAAGGGATTGTACTAGGACACAAGATATCAGAGAGGGGAATAGAGGTTGATAAAGCCAAGATTGAGGTGATGGTTCAGCTAGCTCCGCCCAGGACAGTTAAGGATATAAGAAGCTTCTTGGGGCATGCTGGGTTCTATAGGAGATTCATTAAGGACTTCTCCAAGATTGCTCGACCCTTGACCCGTCTGTTGTGCAAGGAAATAGAGTTCTTGTTCGATGATGAGTGCCTCAGAGCATTCAAACAGATCAAGGCGGCATTGGTGTCCGCTCCCATTGTGCAAGCGCCGGACTGGGACCACCCCTTCGAGATAATGTGTGACGCGAGTGATTATGCAGTCGGGGCTGTGCTTGGACAGCGTATCGACAAGAAATTGCATGTCATATACTATGCAAGCAGGACCTTGGACGATGCTCAGACGCGGTATGCAACAACAGAGAAGGAGCTTCTTGCTGTGGTCTTTGCCTTCGAGAAGTTCAGAAGCTATCTAGTGGGTTCAAAAGTTGTTGTCTACACAGACCACGCAGCCTTGAGGCATCTTCTGGCCAAGAAGGAGACTAAGCCGAGGCTCTTGAGGTGGATACTCCTACTCCAGGAGTTCGATTTGGAAATTCTAGACAAGAAAGGAGTAGAAAATGGTGTTGCCGACCACCTGTCAAGGCTCAGAGTGGATGAACCGATGCCCATAGACGACTCATTCCCCGAGGAACAGCTGTTGTTGGTCAAGACATTGGGTCATAGCGTGTACATTGCAAGGAAGCTTGAGGAGATCAAGGCAGTGGAGGAGAAAAGGACACCTTGGTATGCAGATTTTGCTAACTACTTGGTTTGTGGTGAATTGCCAACAGATCTAAGCCCCTATCAGAGGAAGAAATTTTTCCGAGACATATCCCACTACTTTTGGGATGAGCCATACTTGTTCAAGAGGGGGTCAGATAGTCTGTTCAGAAGATGTATTGCTGAGGAGGAAGTTGAGGGAATCCTACAACACTGTCATGGCTCCAGCTATGGAGGACATTTTGCAACCTTCAAGACCGCCCAAAAAGTTCTGCAAGCCGGTTTCTGGTGGCCAAGCTTGTTTAAGGATGTTCACCAATTTATCTTGAGATGTGATCGCTGCCAGCAAGAGGGCAACATCACCAGGAGGAATGAGATGCCCCAGAACCCGATTCTGGAAGTGGAAGTGTTTGATGTATGGGGTATTGACTTCATGGGACCCTTCAAGCCAGCCTCCTATGGGAATGAGTATATCCTAGTCGCTGTGGATTATGTCTCCAAATGGGTAGAGGCAGTAGCCTGTCCAACCAATGATGCCAAAGCAGTGATTAAGCTGTTCAAGAACATCATTTTCCCAAGGTACGGTGTGCCCAGAGTGGTTATAAGCGATGGAGGCAGTCATTTCATCAACAAGGCGTTTGAAAACCTGCTCTCAAAGTATGGTGTGAAGCATAAGGTTGCTACACCATACCATCCTCAGACCAGTGGCCAGGTTGAGGTCTCGAACAAACAGATCAAGGGGATCCTCAGGACGATCGTTGGAGTGACCAAGAAGGACTGGGCAGCTAAGCTAGATGATGCACTTTGGGCCTATAGAACAGCTTATAAGACACCCATAGGAAGAACACCCTTCTCTCTCTTGTATGGGAAGTCTTGCCATTTGCCAGTTGAACTTGAGTACAAGGCACTTTGGGCGGTGAAGTTGCTGAACTATGACATAATGACAGCCCAAGAAAAGAGAGAGATGGATCTTCATGAGCTTGAGGAAATAAGGCTGGACGCATATGAGAGCTCTAAGATCTACAAGGAGAGGTCCAAGGCGTTCCATGACAAAAAGATCCTCCCAAGGGTTTTCAAAGAGGGAGACAACGCTTTGCTCTTCAACTCTCGGCTCAAGCTGTTTCCAGGGAAGCTCAAGTCAAGATGGTCTGGTCCGTTTAAGATCAAGGAAGTCTTGCCTTACGGAGCTGTCACATTGATCAACCACAATGGGGGAGAGTTCACAGTGAATGGTCAGAGGCTGAAAATTTACCTAGGCCATGAAACGCCAGGAGAGGGAGTTTCGACTCCACTCCACGACCCTCCCTTAGCCTAAAAGGTTTGAGAGGTCAAGCTATGAGACCTAAAACAAGCTCACTTGGGAGGAAGTCCCATGTCTATCAATGTACATATCTTGTTTAAATTTTATCTCTACTTGTTTTACTGTCTTGCCTACAGGTCGAGTAATTTCAGTGAAGACTTGGTCAATCAGCAACCATGCTTGGCGAGCTTGCCCAAGTTATACGAGAGCAACGGTTTTGGGAGACGGTTTTTACCAGTCCCTTAGCCGTTGCCAGGTGGGCCCATTTTTACTCTGATTTAAAGCCCATTAGTGATTTTCGCTTAAGTGTTTTGACCGGTTTTAATTAAGTAGATCGTGGGAGAGAGAGAAAGTAGCTGAGTAGGGGGGCGGTTTTCGAAGGATGGGACGGTTTTGATTGGACAGTTCCAGTTTAATCCTGGCCGTCCGATTTACTTCCCCTTCCCCCTCTCCTACTTTACTCTTTTTAAGCATTATCTTTCCCTAATCTCTCTCTCTCACGACTTCCTATCTCCTTTTTCCAAAATTTCCTTTTGCATTCCTTTCTCTCTAAGTTCCCGCACCTTGCTCACCACTTTCATCTCGATCTCTCTTTTCCGATCCTCAACGGTAATTTTGCTTAGCTTTGAGAAGGGTTTTCGATTTGATTTTCGTTTCTTAGAGGAGTTTAGGGTGTAAAATTTGTTGTTGCTCATGAGAGGGAGAGTTTAGGTTGTTCTCGAAAACAGTTTGCATGTGCCTTTTTGCTTGTTATTTCTCGAATTATTTGAGTAGAATCTGCGGTTTATAGGGTTATCTTTGCTTGAATTGATCTATTGCCCGTTTTTAAGCCAAAATTTGATGAACTTTTCTCTTGATCAATTTGGATGTCTCGGATTCATCACAATTCTAATTGGCTTGTGAGCTTTGAATTGTCTTGTAGGAAATGGCAAACACAAGAGGAAAACTCGCAAAGGCGGCCGCCGAGAAAGCTCAGGGCAAGAAGCCGGTGGTCGAGGACGGTGAGGGAAGCAACCGCAAAACTCCCGGTCCAACCCGCATCCGCGCGAAGGAGTATCGCGCGATGTTCCGACAGATGACCTTCGTTGGGACAAGATATCCGGACCCGGATACAATGGAGAGTCTAGGGATCCTTGACGATTGCAAGGAGATGTTCGGCATGATGGAACTCGACAAGTTCATGTCGATGACTTATCCGACCTACAAGCATCACACAATTGACTTCCTCTCATCTCTGAAAGTCCACTACTACGAGCCCGACGAAGTGACGCCGGAAGGGGAAGGAAGCGGGTTCATCACTTTCATGCTCAAGAAGGAGAAGTACCGTCTCACTTTTACCGACCTCGAGGACATCTACGGCTTCCCCCACAAGGACGGGAGAACACTGACCACGACGATCACCAGAGAGGAGAATGATGGCCTCTGGGAAACAATAGCGAGCGGCAGGTTCAAATCGAGCACAGCCAAGAGCGCGCAAATAAGGAATCCTGTCCTGCGCTATGTCCACAAGGCGTTATCCCACACTTTCTACGCGCGGAGAGACACGAGCAACGTTACCGAGAAGGAGCTGGAGTTGATCAACTCGGGCATCGAGTACTCTCTGGTTACCATGAGCAACGGCAAGGCAATGGCTGGGGACAATTCTAACTCCAGCTTGGTCACGCACTTGATGAAGAGCTTCCTGGCATACAAAGATTGGGCAGTTACTCTGGACAAGATGGGAAAGGCGCGGGTTGGACAGGTTAGCGTTGGAGGGATCATCACTCCGATTCTAGTTCACTGCGGGGCCGAATTAGGAGAGCCGGACTTCCCGCCTCTATCCATGAACCTTGCCTACCTGCGCAAGATCCACTTCCTCAGCGCCGAAGAGGTCGAGGGGAAGTATATTTACAACTATGCTCACCATGACTTCCCCATAGCCTACACACTCCTGCCCAACGAAGCTCTGACAGCCATCGAAGTGAAGGGCAACATCGAGTTCCTTCTTCCCTACGGAGCGCTCTATGATCCGACTCCTGGAGCACAACAGCCGACATACTCACATGATGAGCAGATGAACGCGGGAGAAGAAGCTGCCGACTCTGACCAAGACGAACTTCCCGACGAGTACCAGGCCGGCGAATACAACTTTGAGCCGTATCAAGCCACTGGGAAGAACGTTGCATTGAACGCTGCCCACAAGCACATCAACTTGCTGCAGCAATGGAACAAGTGGCAGGACAAGACGATCAAGAAGCTGGTCAAGACGGTCAGGAAATTGTCAGCGCAGCTCAGGAACATTGCCCCTTGCACTCCCCCACCGGAAGAAAGCTTCTCAGACTGCGAGATCATCCGCGACGCTCAAGATCCTCCACACGCAATCCCCTCAGCCGGAACCCATCGGTCAGCCCCGAAGAAGAGGAAAGCCTCGCGATCCCCATCTCTCGCACACTCCTCGGATGAGCTCATCTCATCCGACTCTCTTGAAATATAGTCGGTACATCTCCAAACTTTGTACATATTTTGCATATTTTGTTTTTGTTTTCTTCTTGCATTTTGTTTCATTTTATATGTTGCATTGAGCTCTAACCCGCATCTCTTTCACACGGAGACCGTGTGATTTAAGTGTGGGGGAGGGGTCAATGGCACTTGTGTCTGTGTCTCATGCATTTGCATCATATAGAAAATCATGTAAAATTTTCTAAAACTTGCAACAAAAAAAAAAAAAAAAAAAAAAAAAAAAAAAACAGAGCATATAGTTGCATTCATTTCATTTCGCGTTTTGAGCATTATCTGGTTAAGTTGAACAGTTGAATTGCGGGATTAGCTCAATGACCTAGTTCTAAGTTCTTTGGCGCATGTGTTTGAGCATGAAGTTAAGATAGAACCGCATCATTTGAGCGCATCTTGATCATCTTGGCAAAACCGAATGCATTGTTGCGATTTGAATCCACTCCTTGCTTATTAGAACCTGAACTTGACTTTTAATTATCATTCTCTTGCTTGTTGATGTTCGCTCATGGATTATACATACTTGGGTCATCTTTTGCATAATATTCATCCTTCTTTGTTGATCCAAGTAGCACTCCCACCCTGAACCGAACCCTTCCTTTGAGCCATCCATTATTCTTGTGTGATTGTGAGGTCTTTTTATATTGTGGAAGCTTGGCATAAAGTGTTAGGCTTAGACCGACAAGGATAGGTGATCATGTAGACTCTAGTCCACGCCTTTTGGACTAGACTAGGCTAGGTTGAGGTTTTGGAAATTCATTTCGGGTTGGGAATGTTGAAAAAGAAAAAGAGTCTTGAGCAAAAGAAAGAAGTCAGCTAGAGTAAGTTATTGTGTAAGAGTTTGGTCTTAGTGAGAAAATGTTAGCCCCCATCATATATAAAAAAAAAAAAAAAAAAAAGAGAGAAAAGATGGGTTAGGGCAGAGGAAAAGAGAAAAATGTTAGACCAAGTCTCGAAACTTCAGGCAAAGGCCTTTGAAATTATCTTAGCTGACCAAAGAATAGGCTCTCGAGGAAAGTGAGTAAAAAGAAAGTCAAGGGGGAAAAGGGTAGAAATAGGGAGGCTTTGAGTTGTTCTTAATTTGGGGTTTAGGATCCAGTTTAGGTGCAAAGGGTAGATGATCATTTGTCCTTGTATGCATCAGTTGGTCCTAGCCTTTAGCATTATGCCGAAGCTCTTCCATGCTGTTTTGAGAGAACCCATTTCCTGGTTATCCTTGACTTGAGCGCATATGCATCATTCTCGCTCTATCTCTTCCGTAACCAAATGAGCACATTTGACATGCATGAGTTTTGATCCATGGTTACATGCTTTAACTAAATGTTAAAAGGAGTGGAGGATTTGAATGCATGTTTAGGTCGAGCTGGTTATCTATGATTGCAATTGAGTGGTGGGGCTAAGAGTTTTGAAAAAGAAAGCCTCACTTGCGCTTTAGACCTTGAAACTAGGTTGTTGATCTGATTTCTCTTATCGGCTTTCTCTTGACCAGTTTGCTCAAGTCAGCATTCTCGCCTTTGGTTTCCGCTTGCTTGAGGGCAAGCAAGGACTAAGTGTGGGGGTGTTGATATGCTCCGAATTTGCATGCATCTAGCATATTAACTTACTCATGTTTATGTATAATCGAGTCTCATTTCATTGCACTTAGTGTGGATTTTATCCATTTAGGAGCATTTAGTTCTTAGGAAAGCATTTTGCATATCCATTGCATTTGGAGTATGTTTCGCAGGTTAAAGGAGCCTTAAGAAGCTCAGATGATGGGACGAGGTGACCGGAGACAGATGGGAAGCAGATCGGAGCTCAGGTGCTTTCAAGGAGAGGAGAAAACCAAGGAGGACTTGGGCAGCAAAAACAGAGGACTTGAGGAGCCAGCCCAAGACCCGAAGGGCAAGAAAGTCAAGGCACGCGGCGTTGACCAAGGGGCCCCTTCCCCACTTACTATATAAACTCTTAAGACCTAGTTTTAGGCATCTTATCTTATGTTATCTTTAATTTCATCTTTGTGAACCGACTTCTCTCCCTTAGAACAAAAACATCTTTGTTTCATGAAGTTCTTTGTTGAATCTTTCAAGTTTAAGAAGTAATTAAGTTTTTAATCTTGTTTTAGCTTGATTGATTCCTTTCTCTTCTTCTTTGCTTGCGGTTTTAGCATGGGTAGTGAGTAGTCTTCCTTGAGGTTTTAAGGGTGGGTTAGGATCGAGTTAGCTTCTGATCAAGAGATCATCCCTCGCTCAGTCCGGTTTTCCTCAACTAGGGTTCAAACAGCTTGACTCTTATCCGATCAATAAGAGTTAAGCCCCTAGGCTAGCACGCCCGGAAGGTGTTTGCGTTAAAGTCTAAGAGAACTAGTTGAGAAGGAAATGCTCCCAACCCAAGGGATTGGTTGCTTGGGGTGTTTTCATGCGCTCAAAGGCTAGAAATCCTCAAAGCTTACTGCTTATAAGCTCACCAGCGGAAGTTGGCTTTGAGTTTATCAAGTGGTAAAGCGACTAGACCACGGAAGTGGCTAGTTTACCAAGCCTTGCATAAACCGTGAACTTTGCTTGTTCTGTGAGAAATCTCTTGATCAGTTGCGACCTTTACCGATGATACTCACCCAAGACGCCTCCTTTATCATATTAACCTTCAAAGTTTGCATCTTTACACATCCTTTTAGCTTTACAATCATCAAAGTTTTTATCTTTAGTTTCTCTATACTTCAAAATCCCGATTTCACTTGAAGCTTAGCTTCTCTTTGAATTCCTTTTGCTCATCTTCCATTTGGTTCGATATCTCAAGTGCTACAGCGGTTAACTTAGTGGGCTTGAGTAGTTGACACACGCAAAAAGCCTGCTATCACTCAGCTCAAATCATCTTTTTATACAATTAACTGAAAGTTATTTTATAAAACTTTTACTTGTGAAAGTGTACTAATCATGCTATGTTGATATGCCGTTCAAAAATGATTCTTTTACTTTTAAAAGTCTCATGTGTGTCCCATTATAATCGAAGCACTTTTAAAAATTAATCACAAAACCAAACAAATAGGCCAATCGTTAGGTTCATACAATACATTCCGGTTTACACGAGGATATGCTGCTCTGTTTTTAACTAGCTGGATCGTTTTTGAGTCTCTTGTTTTTGAATGATATCTAATTGAAGAAAAAGAAGAAATCAAATTCCACTAAGACATAAGTAGGAACAAATGTAGCAGTAGTAGTGATGACGCAAATTTTTGAAAAAGATTGAGAATCAAATTGTGATGTTTTTGTTAAAGCTTAATAGATGAGTTAATATTGATGACATTGTTCTGCTCAAGCTTCTTATAGAGCAAAATACATGCTAATCTTCTATTCTTCTTCTTAAAACTTATCTTGTAATGATAATTGATTAATGGTTTTTGGTATAAAAAGATTTGTAAGAAATAATCAACTTTGCTAAAAAAGTTTTTTTTTATCCTCTAATTTTAGTTAAGAGATAATTCAAGGATAAGAACCTCCCTTGAAATTTGTGGTTCTTTTGTTGTGTTGGATGATAAAAAAAAGTTTGATCTGACTTTGGTTTCTCTAGTGTCAATGAACGTAATCTTCCTCTAGCTTCTTTTTTTTCCTGGTCAACTAATAATTTTTTACTTGTGCTCCGGCTTTTCCGACAACATGGGTTGTGGTGTTTCAAAGCCGGAGACAGATGAAGGAGGAGGAGAAGAAGGAGGATATTTTAAGATTATGACTCCGCGATCCATCGGCAAAGACAGCGAAAATGCTGATAGCCTCATATTGGATCAAGAAATGTCTACACATAGCAAAAAGTCCAAAACCGGTGGTGAAAGTTCGAGTAAGGAGGAGGAAAATCAATGTAAAGATGAAGAAGAGAAAGGAGACGAGCGAAAAATTTCACCTGCATCTCCGAGTTTTCGTATTTATTGCGTGTTCCCTCGAGGTCCTAATGATGACAGTTAAGTTTGTTTGTTTAGTAATATTTCTTATAAAATATAGGACTCTTTTGTTAGAAAATAAACTACATTCGATTGATATTGATACAACTGTTACATGTGTAGACCTCGTTGATTACCCACAACGGATATCGGACGAAAGCAAGGTAAATATATAAAACACAAAATTTGAATGTGTTTGAAACAAAATATACTCGGATAAAAACTTCATATGCGCATGCAGTATAATTTGTTTTTGCGTCTGAATATGAAACAAGATTACTATATATATAAATTTAACTACAACCACAAACTAGAACCATTATATATGAAAATTTATATAATTCAAAAAAAAAAGTAGTTAAGAAAATATAAATAATTATACTCGGAAATGTGTTTTATGTATATATGTAACGCTTTTATATTCTCTTTGTTAAGGAGCAGAAAGGGAGGAGACAAGAAGCCGTGGGAATGAAAATAAGAAGAAGGCTTAACAATGTCAAGCAGCTTCTAATCCCTCCAACTCAACCTTCCTCCGCAGCTTCTTAGAAATGTCCGTTAGGAGTTTCGAATTAAAGAATCTTTGTGTAAATGCGGTTAATTTAATTGGTTTTTCGTTCTTCAATGTATATAACAAATTGAGGTTTAGTCTGAAAATCTATGGGTACTATTCAATCTATGGGTAATAACACATCGGCATTACTAACACAAAACCAGTAGGTTACATACATGTGCATGTTGGTCGCAAAACAGGAATTGGTCGGACTAAATATATATATATACCTTTTTTGGGGTCAAAACTAAGAAAACAGTATAAGCCGGATATGCAAAATTGATTTTTGTATGAATTAAATTTGACTGTTCAAATTTTTAAATTCTCAAACAGTCACAACGTAAATAGATAAACTCATGTATGTAAAGTCCAAAACAGAAACAAATGTGAAATACCATTGTAATACAGAATTTTCATTTGAACAGAATCTGGCAAGAACTTGTATCCCTGACCACATTTTTCAAATCCTCCTCATCTTCCGGACTGATGCGTTTTGAGTAAAAAGTTGCTCTCTTCAAACAATATGTGTTCCCTAGAATGTATCTCGCCACTTCTTTCTCATCTTCTCGTTGCCATTTGTAACCTTTCCACATGAATCTCTCAAGATGAAACAACAAACATTCAGGAACATTATTTGGCTGATTCCATTTCACACTAGCCACAAAACCGTTTATCCTTTTACCCAGTTTCTGAGAGGAAACACAGCGTACGTTATTATTACACCAGCAAACCAAAAACAGATTTGAAAAACTTGCTGACAGATTGATGAACATTGCTTACGTTGATGAGCTTGAGGACTTGCAATTTAGGAGAAATATCGAGCATGAAGGTAAGTAGATTCCACCACGTTTCTTTATATTCATGCAGCTCCAAATATACCAGCTGATAGAAGATACTATCGGTAGGAAACTTAATCTATGCATGCATGAGGGAATATTACTTAATTAGTAGTAGACAGAATCAATGTAATATAATGACAACATTGGCCTAAATGACCTTGTTCTTTTACATGTCGCTGCGACAGCGGCAGCGGCAAACCCTAAACGACAACAATGGCATGGAGAAGAACGGCAACGGATCTGAGAATAACAGCTTCAAAGAAGCCGCAGACAACAGCTAATGAGTCGCTGAAAATAGCAGCAACACCCCAATCTTCATCGTAGCCACAATTTTTCTCACAACGATGTGTTTCCTTCTCTCCACCAAAGCTGTTTTCTGCCGCAGCGATAAGTAAAAGAACATGGCCATAAGGCCATAACAACAAGAAACTCAATTATTTGCAAGAAAACAATAAAACCTACCGCCAAGGGTGATATCTTCAAGGAAAGACGTGTGACTGAAGTAAGTGATCCCAAAATGTTCTCGTTGATTATTTTAGGGACAATAACAATAGATGCTTCCTCCAGCTCCGTCATCACATTCTCAATCAGCAAAAACCCAATACCAGAAATCATTTTAATCTTCAAGTATTTCAAAGAAGGAGCATTGATCACATATCCCCAATCCTGATCTCCACCATTGCTGTTATAAATCGATAGCTTCTGTAAAGATGGCACCGCAATAGTGAAAGTATTTACGGTGTTGCTGAATGCATATCGATGCACAGACAAAGTTTTAAGATTAGGACATCCAGATAAAAGGTTAACAACGGATTCATCGTCTTTGTAATCCACATAGTGAAGGTGTAGAGTTCTAAGGGATTTCAGACAAAGTTGAGAAGGGACATCGATGAGAACATTAAACCTGAGTTTCAATGTCTCTAGTGTTTTAAAGGTATACAAGCTTCTTGGAAAACTGAAGACTTGCCCTTTACTAGATTGAACTTCGAGTACCAGCTTAAGCACATGGAGTCCAAACGCAACTCCGATCAAGATTCCAGTATCCTTTGGATTACATCTCTCTAGATGAACATTGAGATGCAAGCTCTGTAAAACCGGAGCTTTGTGCGAAAGTAAACACGTGCAAACGTCCTTTGAAAACGTCCCGAGTTTACGACTGTGATCCCGATAGTCAAACTTGAGTTTATGCATCTTCTTCCAAAGAGATTGCCATTGCTTAGATAAAACACTCGTGGCTATGGCATCTTTCATAGAAAGTAGACATAATATCTGCAGGATTAGGACCTCAGGCAACCCACTGATTCTGTCCGCATTGTTGTTTTTTTTGCTGTCAAGTAACAAAATCGAAACAACGAAAGAACCACAAGTTAGGTTTTTGAGTTTTGGAGATTGAAAATTAAGAAACCCTAAAAACATAGAAAGAAACTGACCATCGTTTCATTGAAGAACTATGTGAGTTACTGTTAAATCTTAGTGATATACGCCGAATACTTAAAACGCTTTTTCGACCTCCAAACGCAGATGGTTATCTGGTCAATTTCGGATACCGTAAAGAGCAAGGCAGAGAAGAAGGAAGAATTAGGAGACGGATGTTAGGGCTTTGGAGGAAGAGGTTGCGGCTGAGTCGGCAGGGTACGATTAACTCGGAAGTATCTCGGAAGCATCTTTTTTATTGTCGTGCCCATTTAACCTACTTTTTTGGGTGGACCCCATTCAGGGCCGGCCCGGGGCTAAAGCCCATAAAGCATTGTGCTTTAGGCGCCAGATTATATAAAAATATTTAGGGCATCAGGTAGGGGTGTCAGCCCAGCCCGAAGCCCGCGGGCCAAGCCCATACGGACATTTGCGGGGCGGGCTTGGGTAAATAAAAAAATGTCCGCAAATCATGTGGGGCGGGCTGGGGCCTATAAAATTTGTTCGCAACCCGCGGCGGGCCGACCCGCACGGATGTATCAAAAACATAAATCCTAATGGACAAGTCCAGGCGGGCGAACACGGGCTGGCCCGATTGACATCTCTAAGAGCTATCCAGTGTATGTAGATCTTGAACATGATCATGTGGGAGAGCTTTGAAATTAAACAAATTGTTTCACATGTTTTAATATAACAGCCTAACAAAATGGCAAGAAAGTTGGGTGGTTGAGTTGGGTGACATTGGTGAAACTGCTTCTGGTTATAAAGCCAGCGGGCAGACCCGCAAACCCGCTAATAATATGCGGGGCGGGCTTGGGCCTAAAGTTTTTGTTCGCAGCCCGCGGCGGGCAGACCCGCACGGACGTATCAAAAACAGAAAGCCCAATGGGCAGCTCTATGCGGACGCGGGCCAACCCGATTGACATCCCTAGCATCATGAACTATTAGGTCCCATAGGTATAGTGGGTTGAACAGCGAGCTTTATAAGCTTGTGTGCTGGGTTTGTACCCTTGATTCATTTTTTCCCCTTTTTGATTAAATCGATATAATTTCCTTTTTCTTTGATAATCTTAATTTTCTTTCCTTTATTATAATATATAATATATAATTTGAATTAGAAAATAAGTAAATCAATTAGGAAAAAAAACCTAGTTACCTTTTTTTTGTCGAAGCCATTGACGTTCCATCTTCTTCCCCACCTTCTCATCTCAAAAAATTTCTGAGACTGTAAAACTTCAACGATTCTACATCCTCTTAAATTGTTGATCTCTGCCGTTCCATCTTCTTTTTTTATGTAAGTATTCTTCTTCAATCTTCACCTTCTCATCTTTTTGTTTGTAATATTTACTGTGTTTTTCAAAATTTGATGAACAAGTAAAACAAAAGTATTCATAAAATTTCATGGATTTGTAGCAATGTTGCCGGGAAATAGAATCAGGATTCAACCAAGTGGAAGTGCAAATAGGAAGAGAAAGAAAAGACAAGATGAAGTGGTAAATTCTCAAACAAATGATATGCTTAAGTATGTGACAAGAACTAAAACATCTGAAACTGTTGGGGTTAATTGAGATGAACGAGGAAGATGAAGAACTTCCTATTGAAGAAGATGAAGAACTTGTTACTGATAATGCAGATGCAAAAAGTGCAGAAGGATTTGTTGGAGATGATGCAAATGGAAGAACAGAGAATACAAAATTTGAAGATAAAAACAGGGAAGAGAATGAGAAAGATGATGGTACCAAGCATTTTTATGAGAATGTTGATATGGATGATCCTGGAAATTGTGGGGAGATTGAACAGAAAATGAGAGATTTTTTGGTAGAGAAAGGTCCACCCACAAGACAACCAGCGGGTTATCTTTATCCGAGAGATGGTATTAGATGTTTCACTCACTCTTGGTATACAAGAAAAATGAGCAATGGAGAGAAGCAAGACAGAAGATGGTTAGTTTATTCAAAATCTAAAGACAAGATCTTTTGTTTTTGCTGTAAACTATTCACTCAAGAAACAAATCCTCCTATCTTAGTAACTACCGGATATGATGATTGGAGAAATGCTTTACATAGGCTGAAGACACATGAAACTACTCATCCTCATATTGTTTGCATGTCTCACTGGATTGAGCTAGAATTAAGGCTGACAAAGAAGGAGGCTATAGATAAACATTTGCAGGAGGCTATTAACAAGGAGAGGAAGCATTGGAGAGATGTGATGTTGAGGATAATCGCAGTGGTGACGACTCTAGCAGAAAGGAATTTGGCATTTCGTGGAGGAAAGGAAAAGATTGATGATCCGAACAGTGGAAATTTTATGGCTTTTATTAGGATGATAGGAGGCTTTGATGAAGTAATGAAGGAACACATTCGACGGTTTAATCAAGGTGAAAGTCAGAAACATTATCTCAGCCATAAGATTCAGAATGAGTTTATAGCATTGCTTGCTAATGATATTAAGATGGCGATCTTAAAGAAGATTGAAGATGCAAAGTATTTTTCAGTCATTTTTGGATTCAACTTCGGATATTAGTCGTAAAGAGCAAATGACATTTCTAATTCGATGTGTGGATGTTTCTACGGATTCACCTACGGTTGAGGAGTTCTTTTTGTCATTTTTGGAAATCAAAGACAAGACAGGAGAAGGAATGTTTAATACTCTTCGAGATACATTGGCTGGTCTTAAGTTGAATATTGAAGATGTAAGAGGACAAGGTTATGACAATGGACAAAATATGAGAGGAAGACACAAAGGAGTTCCGAAAAGATTGCTTGATATAAACCCAATGGCATTTTATACTCCATGTGGATGTCATAGTCTCAATCTTGCTCTTTCTGATATGGCTTCCTCATCTGAGAAAGCTGTTTCATTTTTTGGTATTCTGCACCGCATATACGTCTTATTTGCGGCTTAAGCAACAACTGGGAAGTCTACAGAGAGATGGTGAACGGTATTACACTTAAACCATTATCACAAACTCGTTGGGAAAGTCGCATTGATAGTGTTAAACCAATAAGATTTCAAGCTGCAAAGATAAGAGATACTTTATTTTACTTAGCAGAATACAATGATATATAATCCAGGACATCGTAGTGATGCTGAGTCTCTTGCAGTCAGTGAAATACATGGAATTGGAGGGTTTGAATTCTTGTTTGGAATGGTAATATGGTATGATTTGCTTCATTCTGTCAATATTGTGAGCAAAACCTTACAATCAGAGGATATGGATCTTGAGGTTGCTATTTTTCAGTTAAGAGGACTTCTTGATTTTTTGAAAAGCTATAGGGAAACAGGTTTTGAGAAAGCAAAAGTTGAAGCTATGCAAATTGCCACTGATATGGAGATTGAGCCAACATTTTCTACAAAACCAAAGCGCTTGATTAAAAAAAAGAAGCACTACGGTGAAGATGCTTGCTGAGAAAGTTGATGAAAGTAAGTCGTTAAATGCGGAGGAGCGTTTTAGGATCGATTATTTTATCAAAGGATCGATTATTTTATCAACATAGTGGATCAAGCAATAGTGTCTCTTGGGGTAAGATTCGAGCAATTCCGATAGTATGAGGCAATTTTTGGATTTCTGTTTGGTTTGAAAAAACTAAAGTCAGCAAAAGATGATAAGTTGATGGAATCTTGTATCAAGCTCGAAGCTTCTCTAGAGAAAGATGGGGATTCTGATGTAGATGGAAAACATCTATTTATGGAACTTCAGTTTCTAAGAGGAATGATCCCAAAAGAAATAACAAGGGCGGCTGAGATGTTGGAATTTTTAAAAAGAATGGATGGTTGTTATCCAAACACATGGATTGCTTATCGCATATTACTAACTATTCCGATTTCAGTTGCTTGTGCAGAAAGAAGTTTTTCAAAGTTGAAGCTCATAAAGAATTATTTGCGTTCGACTATGTCTCATGAGCGATTGAATGGTTTGTTGATGTATCAATAAAACATGAATTGGCTGAGAAGCTCGATTATTCAAAGTTGACTAATGATTTTGCGGAAAAGAAAGCAAGGGGAATTATGTTTCTTAAGTAATGTAATGGTTTTTTTTTTTTTTACACAATGTAATGATATTTCTATACTTTGTTTATTTGATAACAAATTAAGTTTCAAACTTTTTATATATATAATTTTGATTATATGCTGTTAACAAAAACAAATTGTTGCTGTTAAAGGGCAACAAATTTTATGTATGCTTTAGGCGCTATATACCTTCGGGTCGGCACTGTAGTCCACGAATAGTAAGTTTGAAGTAAAAGATGGCATGTAAAATGCACTCGACTTCTTGTTAAACAAGTTTAAGTTTCCAATTCCTTTAACTGGAATTATGTCACCATTTGCAATTATAACATTCCCACCAGCCGGTTTTATATCACTAATCAACTTAGCATCACTAATCATGATAAGAAGCTCCAGAATCAACAATAAGAGGTTTATGAGTTTTCAAGGTATGAAAAGCATTACCAGACTCTTTGAGGGCTTTAATGAGAGCATCAAGATCCGCCTTCTTCACATACTCTGTGGATGAGGCTGTCATTGCTGCTCCTTCCTCACTAAGCTTGTTTGAAGAGTCTCCTTTCTCTTGGATAGGGCTAGCATCATATGACAAGTGAGCTCTAGGCTCTTTGCGGTTTCTTTGATCCTTCCAATCTCTTTGATCCTTTCATCTACTTGGTTCAGGGTTTGGCCTAAGGTGAGGATGAAGGAGATACCATCTATCCTTGAAGTGACCGGGCTTTTTGCAATGGTCGTATATTCTAGGTTTTCTCTCACCAGGTTTGTAGTAGCTTTTGTTTGCAACTCCATATTATCCTTTGTTTGCAACCACCAGTTCACCTTTACCACCAAACAAGCCAAGTGAACCCTGTTCTTTCTGGATTTGGGCACATACTTCATCAAGACTTGGAAGCTTGTCAGTTCTAAGAATATACTTGAATCACTCTGTTCCTTTTGATGGCGAGACCTCAAACCTCATGCAAGATGGTGAGTATTATTAATAATATTATAACATTAAACATTTATAGAGATTATAATCCAATAGAAGATAGCCAAAAAAATGATTATCAATTTGATGATGGACTTTGAAAGAGAAAAAAAAATAGAATAATAATCCTTTGGAGAATAAATTTCGATATCCAAAAACAAAACATTGTAGAAGTTCTTCATCCCTCTTTTTAGTGAGCAATTATGTATATGTTGATGTGTACATAATTTTGCTTATCATTAATGTATGTACTCTACATGTTTTAAATGATTTGGAATTAATGAACGAACAAACATCAAGTTATACCATTCATGCGTGGCAAAATCCTAAAACTAGTAAAAGGCACATTGTTCTTCGTTTTGCTTTGTTTCCAGTCGTTCTGAATTTTATCAACTATCTGAAAAGATTGTTTTCTCGCTAACAGATGTTTGGGGTTTAATTATTTCCGGACATTTAATATCTAAACCAATTAAATAATACTACTTGTTTGATTCAAAAGAAACAATTAATTACTTGTCAAAAAAAGGGTACAGATGTTTGACCCTCCCACTGGCGGTCAAACCCAAATAATGATAATCACTTTCTTTCCTTGTCATCAATCTTTGACTTTTGACTCTTCTTCCCATTCCTTCTTTTATCCGTTACGATCTCGACACGTGTCAATTCGTCTCTCTCATTTAAGTTCGCAACGAGAGATTTCCGCCGTTGGATCGTTCCTCTTGCTGTAATCTGGGTTCCGTCTCAATCTCTCTCTCTTTCGATCTGTTTTTTTTTTTGACCAAACTTTACAAAGACGAAACTTTTTTGGTCTTTCCTACTTTTTTTTTTTTTTTTCCGTTTGTTCATCTTTCTTTCTTCCTTCCTTCGATGTCGTTGTAACACATCCGACGATACTTGAATCTCACTCTTTCTCTTCTCCGATTTAGTCTCTTGCATCTACATCTTCTCACTTGTTTAGAAATTTTGATCCCAAGGTTGAGGAGGAAAAAATCCGAATTCTCAAGAGGATTTTCAATTAATTGCGACTGGGAATTTCATAATTAGGTTTTGTTTTGGACGTGATTTTTCAACTGTTAGTATTACGATGAAAGCTTCGATTGGGAGGTTAAAGAGATTCACATCGCATAAAGTCGATGCAAAGGAAAAAGGAGAGCTCGTGGCTACGGCAGAAATCGACGAACTCGCTCGAGCCGGAAAGGTTAATTCCGCTACTTCATTAATTTCGCAATTTATGTGTTTTTGCGGGATCGTGGAGATTTTAGTAGGGTTTATGCTATGTGTGGGGGTAGTTAATTTGGAAATTCTTCGTTTCTCAATCGAGTTTCTGACGCTAATTGGCCGGGAAATGCTGACCGGAAAACCAGTTTCCGGGACTTGGGAAACCATTTGTCTTGGGTTCGTTCACAGGAATTAAAAGAACAAATTTAGAAAGTCTCGAATTGGTAGTAGATCCGATCACTCTAGAGATGAGATTTAGGATGTTAGATTCATGATCACATTCAGTCACTGAATTTGACTTTAACTGTCGCCGTAATTTTCCATTTTCATTTTGGATAATTGTGGTAATAATCTTCAGAGACTACTCTCTGTGAATTCTCAGGATATGCAAGACATGAGAGACTGCTACGATAGGCTACTTTCTGCAGCTGCTGCCACGGCAAATAGTGCTTATGGTAAAGAAACATTCAGTTTCGTATGCGATATGCACTTTTAGGTTAGGTTTCTAATGAAAACGATCTTACACTTATGGTTATACTGTGGAAAATCTCAGAGTTCTCTGTATCATTGGGAGAGATGGGTTCTTGTTTGGAGCAAATTGCGCCTCATAACGATGAAGAAAGCGGTAAGCGCCTAAGTTTAGACTTTAGCCTATTATCCTATTATAGAAATTGTAATTTTCCTATGTATATAATATATGCTGTATAGTAATAATTATGTTTCCTTCTGTAGGTAGAATCTTGTTAATGTTGGGTCAAGTTCAGTTTGAGCTCCAAAAACTTCTTGACAAATATGTAAGTTGTTAGCAAACCATCTCCGCAAAAGCTTTATTTATTACTTTATTTATTACACTAAAAGGAACTTAATTGGCCACGTTTTTTTTTTTGTTCTTCAGCGTAGTCATATATTCAAAACTATTACAGCCCCATCAGAATCACTTCTTCAGGACCTTAGAAATGTTGAGGTATACCATAGTTTGCTATTCTTGTATCCGAGAAACGCTGACTTTTTGTTTTTACTCATCTTTTTCACTTTGTGAATGAGCAGGATATGAAGCAACAATGCGACGAGAAGAGGTTTGTTATTATATTCACTACTGAAGTTTTTTATTTTACACTCTGCCTTATACATTTTCTTTACCTGTAAAACTACTCAGAAATGTGTTTGAGATGGCGCTTGTGAAAGAGAAAGGAAGGCCTAAAAGCAGTAAAGGAGAAAGACATATTCCTCCTGAGTCTCGACCTGCTTACAATGAGTTTCATGACGAAGCAACAATGTGCATTTTTCGGTTGAAATCTCTTAAAGAAGGTCAAGCTCGTAGTCTCCTCACACAAGCAGTTCGTCACCACACTGCTCAGGTATAGATCAAACTCAATTTCTTATTTATACGTGGATATTTTTGGTCTTCTTGTTATGTGTTCTTGACTTTTTTTCTCTTGTTATGATTCTTATAGATGCGTCTGTTTCACACTGGAATGAAGTCGCTCGAGGCAGTAGAGCGACACGTAAGAGTTTCAGCAGAGAAACAACACATTGACTGTGATCTCTCTGTTCATGAGAACGAAGTGGAAGCTAGTGAGGATGACAATGGCCACTACATGAACAGAGACGGAGAAGTAAGTTTAGCTTACAGGGCAAATGAGCAGATGGTAGAAGCTGCTTCTCTCTCTACACCGCGTGGCTCGATGAAGGTAAGTCGAATTCGAAAACGACAAAGGAACATGAATCTGAAACAGAATGATTTTAAGCTCTTCTGTTTTCCTCCAGATGGACGATTCAGACCTCTCATTTCCTCGTCCTTCTACAACAAGAGCAGCAGCGGTATGTTCTTTTTTCCGTTGATCTCTATAAACCATTTGACATCTTTGTAACAGAGTTTCTCAACTGCAATAATTTCATTGGCCATTCTAGGTAAATGCTGATCATAGAGAAGAACACCCGATTTCAACCCGCGATCACAGAATGACCAGCCATTCAGCTCCGTTGTTCCCGGAAAAGAAACCCGATTTATCAGAAAGGCTGAGACAGACGAATCCATCTTCAAATGCTTACGTATTACCAACACCAATCGATTCAAAGTACTCAAAACCAGCTTCCCAAGCTTTAAACCCGAGGCCAGCAAACATATGGCATTCATCACCATTAGAACCAATAAAAAGTGGGAAAGACGCAGAAAACAACAGCCTCTACGTGCGTCTCCCTCGCCCTTCCACAACAGACGCGCATAATCACCATCAGCAGCAGCAAGCAGCAGCAAGACATGCATTTTCCGGACCTCTCAAACCGTCCTCAGCAAAACCCCTCACCACCACCGACCTTTCCTCAGGCGCGTTTCGTCCTCTGCCAATTCCTCCTGCACCCCAACCTCATCCTCATCCATCATCTTCTCCAAAAGTGTCCCCTACAGCTTCACCTCCTCCTGGTCTTTCTTCTTCCCCGAGGCTCAACGAGCTTCACGAGCTTCCAAGACCACCAGGCCACTTTGCACCGCCGCCACGACGAGCCAAATCCCCTGGTCTGGTTGGTCACTCGGCTCCTCTAACCGGATGGAATCAAGAAAGAAACTCAGCTACTGTTGCTCCTCCGTCCAGCTCCAACATTGTGGCCTCGCCACTTCCGGTTCCTCCCCTGGTTGTCCCTAGAAGCTTCTCTATACCTTCAAGTCACCAGAGAGCCTTTGCTCAACGGCCTGTTGAGAGGACCGATGATAGCGTCGCCGCGTCCCCACCGCTAACACCAATGAGCCTGTCTCGGCCAATTCCTCAAGCAACGGGAGTTGCTCAGACAAGTCAAATCAGAGGTAAAATGCAACAAAAAAATGTTAAGCTTCAATTATTTGAAACGCCATTTATGCGTTTGCATTTACATGGAAAAGGTCACATTTTTAAAACACGAGCATTTTCATTTATTTTCCTGAGCAAACGCCAAACGCAAACGAAAAGTTACCTTTGTGTTCGTGTTTAGCGTTGGAAATGGATTTTGTTTGTTGTGGATTTATTGAAACCTCCATAGGTTATTGAATCATGCAGGAGTAGGAGAGCTGATCGAACGATGAAGCTGCTGCGTCTGCGTTTGACCAAAACGCTTGTTGTAGAGAATTAGAGATCTCCACAAATGAATATAGTAGTCAGAAGTCCGTATGTGTATTCTTTAGTTGGTTAATTTCGTTCTCGTCTTTGTTCTTCTCCATTGTAAATCTGAAGCCTCTGTTCATTTTTACTCTTCTTTTATCCCTTCCATATTAAAAAAAAAAAGCAAGTCAATGAAAATGAATAACAGATGAAGATTTTTTTTTTTTTTTATTCCAGAAAATGTAGTAAAAGAAAAAAATTATCACGTTGAGTTGATTCTTTAGACATACGTGGCGGATGTCTAGGAAGTAGAGAGGAGAGAACGATTTTGACGGAAAAAAAAAAAAAAAAAGAGAGGAGAGAACGATTTCGTCGTCGTCAATGGATATCTCTGCGTCTGCTTCTCTAACTTCCTCTGGATTCGTTCCTCGTCTTCTTCCCTTGTGCTATCCTCAAGCTCGAACTATTTCCTGCACGGCGTTGCTCTCTTCTTCTTCCTCTGTTAGACTCATTTCTTCTCACAGACGTATAGCTCCGTCTCCTCCGTGTCTCTCCGATCAGTCTGCCTTTACCGGTTAGTTTTCAATCCCTAATTTGGAATCTAAGAGATGCCTAAGCCTAGCGTTACTTTTTGTTTTCTGGTTTCGTTAGTTTCTTCTTACGAAAAAATGATTTCAATCGCTTTATATAACAAAGTGTTCGACGATATGTGTGATGATGAATAAGTCATATTCTGCTGCATTTTTTGTCCCGAAATTCTCTCACATTGGTGCTACGAGTAATTGCTTCTCGACAAAACGGAGAAATTGTATGAAGTTTTTCAGCTGATTGATCCATTTCTCACACGAGCTATCGTTTTTTTTTTTGTTGCACAGGGATCAATGTTGTTGATTCGGATCCCGTTGATGCTGTTAAGGTGAGAGTTTTCACAGAACCAACTTACAAAATGTAACCAGCTTTGCTTCCTCTTAATTTAACAATTTCCGTCTGAAACTCAGAGGAAAGCTATGGACATAGCACCTCAACTCAAAGGAGCTTCAATATTTCTGGTTGGTAAGGCCGGCTTGGCTACGATTTAAGCTGCACGCTCCAATTTCTAAACTAAATGTGTACTTCATATGGACGGAGACTGATGTCTGAGCTTTAACGATCTGTTTTTAGGGATAAATAACCCCATTAAAACAAACTTGGGGAAGCTTTTGGCAGATTCATTACGATATTACTACTTTGATAGGTAAGTTCGTTAATATTTCAGTTTATATGTGCTTATCTTTGTGTGAACCCAATTTACCATACATATGAGGTACTTGTGGAATCCAGTTTCTTGTCTGAGCCCTAGTGTTAAGCTTTACCTCCATAACACTTCTCCTCCTCTTAATAAATTCACGTTGAATGGTCTCAAGTCCTTTCAAGCTGTCCTTAACTTTAGTTTACTCTTATTGTGTAGTGATAATTTGATCGCAGAGGCAGCTGGTGGAAATGCGTCCGCTCAAGCTTTAAAGGAAGCTGATGAGAAGGCTTTTCAGGAATCAGAGGTAAACTCGATCACACCCTCCAGTTTCTGATCTCACTTACAAAATACCGACTTAAAAATCAATATACATATATATGCCACACAATGGTTTTTGGTGATGGTTCTCCAACATGTTTCTGCAGACTGAAGTGCTGAAGCAGCTATCATCTATGGGTCGGCTTGTAGTTTGCGCTGGTGATGGTGCGGTCCAGAGCTTGAAAAATCTGTATGTCCTATATAAGTTCTCTCTAGCAGTTCAAGCTTTTAGAAGACTTACACACTCTGTTTAGACTTTTAAATGTCTCTTCTGTCTGTTCTCATTTGATGGTAAATGTTTGAACAGTGCACTTCTAAGATATGGGATCTCCATATGGATCGATGTTCCTCTGGATATCGCGGCTAAAGGGAATGATTCATCCAACTCAGAACCTATCCCTCAGGTCTTTCTTCTTTCTTTCCTATGACCTGCTTTATCTTTCTGTCGGCTTTGTCACAAAGAAACTGACCTTCTTTATGGATGAACACAGTTGTTTGAGTCGCTTAAAGCGAGTTACGAAGAATCAAGAAAGGGTTACCATACAGCAGATGCATCCATTTCCCTTCAAAGTAAAGATATTGCCGAAGTCCATATTGTTATCCTTGATGACGGTTTCCTTTTACTGACTCATGCTGCTTTTGTTCTTGGAAACAGGAATAGCTACAAAGCTGGGATGTGATGACTTGGAAACAGTAACTGCTGAAGACATTGTTTTGGAGGTAAGTTTTTAGCCTTTGTGATTTTTTGTTCTCTTTTCATTTTTACTTATGATTACAAATGTGGAAAGTTTCTGAAACAATTGTTCTTCAGGTCCTGAAAGAAATCGAGAAGTTGACCAGAGTGAAGAAAATGATGGAAGAAGCTTCTCGACCTTTCTAGGTTGATTTTTACTCACTCAAGCATCGTAAAATCTGTCAGTTTATAGGTTTTATATATTTTCATATGATTATTTTGTATATCATCGACATTAATTAAGAATTTTGCACAAAAATTAGTGTTTTTGCGTTTATATCACTTTGCAAGTGAACAAAACTTGACTGTGAGGCGGGTCGACGACCTATTTCCCCACCATCGTATCAGATGCAGCTCAATGTATTGCATCGTCCCAATTTCACACCATCAGAAAGTTGAATAGCCAATTCTCCACCAAATAAAAGTTAAACACTCAGTTCTCCACGAGTTCAATTGTGATGGTTAAATGTCTTTACCCGAGTACCAAACCATCAAATCCAGTTAGTAAACCGAACCAAAACCCAAATCGTCGCAAAACCGGACCCGTATAACCCGATCCATATATCACCTGTTATATCTCGACACAACGGTCAGAATATCCCAAATCGAAGAACCCTAAAATCAAATATCGAAAAAAAAATCTCAAATCGATCTTGCTGCACTGAGATTTCTTAAATTGACGGTGAGTCTATTTACATGTTCAAATTCATGAGCCTCCTTATTGTCTTTATATTCTAGATTGTCGATTTAGCTACTCTTCTTCTCATATTTTCATTGTCGAGTGCTTCTTCTACTTCTTCTGTGTTTGTGTTGATTGAAAGCTATGAGTAACGTGTTTGGAGTTTCTAGTGGATCTTGAAGTGCTTGTTCAAGAGGGAGAGTGTTTGGTGTTCCAAAAACTTGTCATTGTGGATAACAAGTCATGGAATTGATATCTAAATCAAACAACAATCCGTACCGGCGTTACTTTCGTTGCGGATATGCTGTAGTTAGAAAGGTAATTCGATAACAATCCTTCCTTGTTCTTCATTTTTTTAGTGTAGTGGTTCTTCATGTGCATATAATATTGTGGTTCTTCACTGATCTTATTCACAAACAACCTAGTTATCACAGGGACCTTCACCATCTCACACTCTCCATTTCTAGCATATGTATGCTTATCTAAAAACTTCCTAACTCTCCAGATTTTATCTTTTGGAAGGATCGAAGCATAAATTTTCCAATGACACGGTTCATCATTATCACCTCTACCAAAACAATCGAAACCAATCTTTACCTTATCATACCTGTATTGTCTGATATTGAACCTGGTTCTAAGAGCATAGTCGAGGACTCTGTCCTTCAAAGCAACCCCGTTGAAGAATGTATGCTCATGGTATAAATGCCCATCACCACGCTTTATATGCGTGTGCATTACCTCTCGACCATCCTCCTCTAATTCGCTATCACTCTCAGGTAACTCGTCGTGGATAATCGATGGTTCGCTTTCAAATTCTCGCAATAGCTTGTCGAGTAGAAACTCTTCTCGTTCGGCTTCTTCATCGTCAAAATCCAATCCCGGTGCACTATTTGGAGGGGGTAGAGCCATGCGAAACCCGATTTTAATCCATAAGAAAGAATGTCGAGTTGATTTCTCTGATTCTCTGTCACTCTCTCGATTTTAATTTCTAGGGTTCTTAGTTTTTTGAATTGAGGATTTTTCTGGGTCGTGTTGGACGGTTAAGTTGGTGAAATAGTTTACTAGTTCTAATTGGGTCTAAAATCGAGTGTAAAGATTTATTTTGGTTAATACGAGATTTTGGAATAGTAAACTGTGTTTTCCGACCAATTAACTAGCTTAACCACAGCTCTGTGGGAATCTGTGTATTTTAACTTTGAATTCTAGGAGGTTAAGTGTTGAACTTTTATTTGGTGGGGAATTGGCTGGCTATTCAACTTTCTCATGGTGTGAAATTGGGACAATGCAATACATTGGGCTGATACAATACCGTAGTTTTGGTGGGGAAATAGGTTGTCGAACCCTGTGAGGCAGGCTCAGCTTTGGGTGGAGGAGAATTGTTTGTCGGCTCTCACATGAGATCACGTGTTGGGCTTATTCTACTGTTTCACTAGAATGTGGGCCCAAAATATATGGCCCACTTAGGGATAAGACCGTGAAACAGAGAAAGTGCAAAAAAGCTCATCCCAATTCCCAACAGCTTTCTTAGTCTCTCGTTCTTTTTTTTATTGTTTTAAAAAAAAGAAAACATTTCTCCATTTTTTCCTGTTCGTTGGAGTCGCAATATTCGGTGTCGGTAAAACAATAAAAACGGTAAAGTTTGCAGATTATTAGCGTAAATGCGTGTATTTGTCTGTTTTTGTTAATCAAAAGAATCAAAATCCGTAGATATTTAAACGGGAAAAGAATGTTTAATCTGGGAAATTCGTATCTCGATAAAACAAATCGTATAGAGAAAAAATGTTTAATTAGAAGTAAAAGAAAAGGAGAGCGATGGTAATGGCGATGAGTTATTGGGATTTGTTTATAAACAGACGAAAGATAAGGGACGAAGAGGTACCTCCTCTGCCTGATCTTTCTCTCACCCAAATATTCTTCTTACCCTTTTTTCTCCTTCTTTTTCTCTTTTGGATTCGTCTCTTCCTCTTCTTCATTCGATTTGAGTCTGATTTTAATCCTGATTAATCGAAGCAGAGGATTTAATGGTTTATGTGAATGATTCCGATTTTTTGGACTTCGTCTGAAATGTTCTCTTGAACGGATTTTTGCAACCCATTGCTTCATCGGTGCGTCTTTTCATGGAGTTATTATCTTCGGACCTTTCTCGAGATTTTTTTTTCTTTCTTGGAATTGTTTTTTGTGTGTATTGATTAATCCGAGTTTCGTGGTTGCATCGGTTTTATGAGCTTTACGGTGTTGTTGCCGATGGTGGTGATGTTGATGACGTGCTTTGTTTTCTGGGGATTTGAAGATTTGTCTTCTATGAGAATTATTGATTTGATCACAAGTTTATGCCGTGCAATTCTCTGGTTGATCGTGTCGCGTTCATGATCTGCTCCAAACATTTGTCAACTGCTCGATCATGATTTGGTTGATCATTTCGTTATTTTTGGGAGATTTTGCGGCTGTGTTCGATCATTTGTATTTTGCTCATACACGTGTGTTTCTAGTGATGTTTGCTTGAAACCTATATACTGAGAAATTGTGAGGATGGCTTTGGCTTTGTGAATTTACTGCTTCTGAGTCATGATTTTGTTATATATCTTGTTGGAATGGCTGGTGTTGTTTGATCTCGTCTTCTTGCTTAAAAATTGAAACTCTGAAAAACTTGTTAAATATAATTTGGTTTTATGGCGAATGTTTCCGTTTCCGGATCATGATATGTTTGATCGTTTCTTATCCTTTTTTTTTTACTTGTGCGATTGTGTTATGTTGATGCTTAAGCTTAATAATCTCCCTGATCAACTTTAGGCTACGTCCTTATTGTGTATGATATGTTACTGATTCGGTGTCACTACCTTATTCATTTCAGGAAAGTGTAACTGCAATGAACTCTGTATCCACCATTCTCAAATTCCATGTAGCTCCAGAATTCTCTGACATAAACCACCGTCGAATAAATGTTAAGTGTATGTCAGTCAGTAGGCAAGCAATGCGCGAGTTGTGGATGCCTGTGACCGATACATAGTTTTAGATTTGGTTTGTTCTGCTAGAGGATAGAGACTGTTACATAGTCAAAGACTGTTATTGCAAGGATTTGGTAGTTTGTAGGGAGTTTCCAGATAAGTAGGGATTTGGAAACTGACATCGCATAAGTTTCAAGAAAGGTGACCATAACTTTTTATTTGATAAAGTCCTTTGAGCATTGGTTATGGGTCTGCCACAGACTGCTCCAAGCGAGCAAACCCATGAACCTTCGTCTGCGCCAAGTTGCAGCCTTTCGCAAAGTCTGCCTGTGTACGCCACTTCTCATGAATCAGATGGCCTTAACAGAGGAAGTGAAGGAGGCATCTGCTCTTCCATTGGAGAATTTGTTAGAAAAACATCACTGGAGCCTCTAGAGCTCACAGATGATTCGTGTAGATTCCATGGCACTCGTGTTGCTACCTCATCAAGTGCTCAGGGATCGACTAGCTATGCTGCGGATAAGGTTGGCTCGAGTCTAACTGGAGCTAGAAGGATAGTTGGTTTTGCATCAAGCGAAACTAGCTCTGTGGACAACAAACAAACGAGCGTCGCTGTTGATCACTCTCTACCATCCGTTGTTGGAGTTACAGGAGTAGATATTGGTGGTGGAGCGTTAGTCAGGAAACGAGTACTCTCCCCTCTGAACACTCTCTTCCCTGTGAAATTCAGAGGTGACCTGCTTGATATCAGCTCTAGTAGTAACCACCAACAAATTACTTATTCTGGTATCTCTAATGGATTCTGCAATTCCGTCGCACAAGATCACAAAAAGGTTAATCTGTCTACTAGGTTACATCTCTCAACCACTCCAACTTCCACATCCGCATCTACTTGCTGGGAATGGAAGAATACCTCAAACGGTGGTAGACTCTCGTCCATGGTCTTCACTGATGGTCCATTGCTTGACTCTGTAGACCTCCGCCGACCCACAAAAGGTGAGGTTTGCTTATATTCGCCAGTATATGAAACGCCTGGTATTCCCAATATGCCATTACCTTGTGATAAGGATATATCTGTCTCTCCACCGCTTTCTATGTCACCACTTGGTCCCAAGTTCTCTGAGAAGATAAAAGCTGTAAGAAGTGGCCAAAATGGGAAGGTAGTGGAAGATTTAAGGAATATCAGTGAAGAAGCAGAATTAAGGATTGACCGTAGATTGTTTGACGATGCATATGCTCTTAGGAGAGCGTTTTCGATGGAGAGAGGTATTGAATCAGCTCCTGCATCTCCGTGTAAAAGGTTCAGTAGAAGCTTGAGTGGACGCCCCATTCAGAGGTCATTGGTTGGCTCTTTCGAGGAGTCACTCTTGACAGGAAGATTGTCATGCGGGCTAACAAATCAGGTTTTCATCATTAATTCTGATGCTTTGATAACTCATTTTATATTTATGAAAGGAAAATATACAGCTTTAGAAATTGAGGACTTGTAAAACTGGCTATAGCAGAGGAATGTGTATGTTTTAGGGTCGTAGTTATCACCATCCTGCTTAGTGCTTATGCAAAAGCTATAGACGCAGAACTAAGCACCTTGGGCAGAAAAGGTTTTTTTTTTTTTTAGGCTCTTGACTTCTGTCTGCTATTTTGGTACAGCAGATTGACGGTTTTCTAGCCGTTCTTAGTATTGCTGGGGGAAACATATCTCCAAAATCACAGAAGCTTCCATTCTCAGTAACCAGTGTTGGTGATGATTGCCTCTTGCTATACTATGCCTCCATAGATCTCTCTGGAGGATCTAAATCGAACAAATTCTGGGGACAGAAAGTGAAAACTAGTCAAATCAGCTCCGATGCTCAGAGTTCCAAGAGCCAACTTCGGATCCCCATGAAGGGTCGGATACAACTGGTATCTCCTTTCTCTTTGTTTTTTGTTCAATTAATTCTGCATTTAATATATATGCTGTGGCCAAAAACTCGTTTGAAGTTTGGTTGCAGTAGATACAGTTTTCTCGTGTAAAACTTCAAATGAGTTTTTGGCCACAGCATATACAGTTTACTAGTTTAGTATTTCGATCGTTACCTAACCAAATTGTAATTGTAATCCCAGACTAGTTGAAACTGTTTCCTCAGTGTTGCTAGGCTAAGTTAAACTGTTTCTCAGTGTTACTAATAATAGAGTTTCGAAAAGCTCTGAATGTTCGTTCACTCATGATATAAAACTGCTTTTGTGCAGGTTCTGAGTAACCCTGAGAAAACACCTCTTCACACCTTCCTCTGTAACTATGACTTAACTGATATGCCAGCTGGTACAAAGGTAACATAGAACATAAAAGATTACACATTTTCTCGTAGAGTTTCAAAGCACTCTGCCTTTTCTTTTTCAGTTTCAAGAAAGAAAAATCATTAGGAACTGTTTTTTTTGGGCGTTATACAGACGTTCTTGCGCCAAAAGGTAACTCTGGGATCATCTAATCCAACCAATGAAGGAACGCAAGAGAGCAGTAGAAAAGCCAAAAGCTTGGAAAAAGAAAACTCTAAACATGGGAACAAAAAAGAATGTGAAGGAGATGAGAAATTTGATGAAAGTGGAAAAAGCTCGTATAACGGTGGTTCTGGTGCTCTACGGTACGCTCTTCATCTGAGGTTTGTTTGCCCATTACCCAAGAAAGCTTCAAAGAAACCTGAAGAGACCGAAACCACTGGACAAGAGAAAAACTTGGATTCAGATGGGAAGAGGAGATTCTATCTGTACAACGACTTGAGAGTCGTGTTTCCTCAACGCCACACAGATTCCGATGAAGGAAAGGTACGGCTACGAGATTTGCGTTTTGAGTCTTCTTGTCCAGCGTGTTGTAAACATCATTTTGTTTGTTTGTGTTTGTGTTTGTGATGCAGTTGAATGTGGAGTACCATTACCCAGAGAACCCAAGATACTTCGACATCACAGAGTAGGAGACTTTGAATGGTCCTTGTTCCACGAGGGTTGTATGGTTTTCTTGTTTAAGAAGAAATCAATTGACCTTTTTGCACATACAGAATTTATGTAGTCACGATGGCTCTGGCCCACTTTGTACAGATTACCATTTTCGGATTTTCTTATCAAAAATAAGATTGAAAATATATATATATATATATATTTAAACCGTGTTATTAGTATTTATTTATAATACCTCAAATACACGCAAGGAAAGTCCGTTTCGTTTCAAGGACAGAATCTTGGAAACCATACACTTGGCATAAACACCTACTCTTGTCCATTTGTTCCAACACGTGGGGTTGGATCATTAATCTTCAATGGGTCCTTCAACAGTAAAGTATAATCTCAAAATTGTTGATGTAAGACCATCTATGTATATCTTTATTTTTGCCATTAAGTTTTATATTATTATTTCCCAATTTATTTTGTTTCCGTGTTTACATATCTATTCAACATAGATTTTTATCTTATTTTTCTATTTGTTTCGTTTCTGTGTTTGCTCATGTCAATATGTGAGCGTCCATATCTATTTTAACTCATCCAATATTTGTTCATTTTATTTGTTAATATGTCCGTATCCATTAAGAATCATGACTATAATAGATCTTCTAAAATAGATTGTCTATTGAAAAAAAAAAACAGATTTTTGATCATGAAAAAAAAAAGTTTGAAAATCGATTTTTTTACTCTGTATAGATTGTAAAAAATAATTTTGCCCCAAATCAGTTTAACATATGTTTTTAAATCTATTATATAGCCTATAGTCTATGTCTACACATGTCCGTCTATATTTGTCTATGAGCTATATCTATGTCTGGTGCATATTTATTTAGACACAGACAGTCTATGGGCCGCTGTCCATATTGACAGTCCTACGTGTTCAACATAAGTGTTATCTTCTTTTTCTATTTGTTTCGTTTCCATGTTTATGTGTCCATTCAACATATGTTTTATCTGATTTCTCTATTTATTTTGTTTCCGTGTTTATATGTCCATTCAACATAAATTTTATTTTCTTTCCTATTTGTTTTGTTTCCGTGTTTCCGTGTCTATTCAATATAGATTTTATCTTCTTTTCTTATTTGTTTACGAGTCCATTCAACATAGGTTTTATCTTATTTCCCTATTTATTTTGTTTCTGTGTTTCTATTCCATTCAACGTAGGTTTTATCTTCTTTCTTTATTTGTTTCGTTTCCGTATTTCTGTTTCCATTCAACATAACTTTTATCTTCTTTTTCTATTTGTTTCGTTTCCGTATTTCCGTGTTTACGTGTCCATTCAACATAGATTTTATTTTCTTTTCTATTTGTTTCATTTCCGTATTTCCGTTCCATTCAATATAGGTTTTATCTTCTTTCCTATTTGTTTCGTTTCCGTATTTCCGTATATTTACATATCCATTCAACATAGATTTTATCTTTTTTCATTATTTTTACTAGAATAGTATTATAAATAAACCCTTCTACAGTAAACTAAGCGGTCGGAAACAAAACAAAAATCTGAGAAATTGTGAAGCGCCGCCGATGATTGTTGAGGTTATAAAAAAATCGATCAATTGAAACATCTCTCTCTCTCCTTCTTCTTCCTCACCCTCATTCTTCTGCTTCTCATCTCCTTTCTTCTGCTTCTCATCTCCTTTCTTCTTCTTATCACTCTCTCCCTCGGATCTCTCTCGGACTCTCTCTCAATCTCGATCTTCACTGGCCTCTCTCTAATCTAAGTCCAGGTAATTCACTGGCCTCTCTCTCATCTTCCATAGTCCTTTTCAGAGAAATTTATGTCGATTTTCGTGGCTAAAATTCCTCTTTAGGATCCAAGTTTCAGACTTAAAGCAATACTGGGTGAAAATGGGTTTTTGATTACGATAATTTTTTCTTTTATCTCGATCAAATTGTTTAATCACCGCAGAATTCTAAATGTTCAAGTGAAATTATACCCAATTATTGCAGAATTCAAAATGAATTCGACCTGTTGAATAGTTTGAAATTCTCTGATTATAATAGTCTCTCGTTTATAAGTGTTTGACTGTTTCCTTATGCATCAGATGTGGATAATGTACAGTTTGCTTCTAGTTTTGATGATCCGATGTAGATTTGTGGAACTGAAATTATTTTCTTTGTAATATTTGTCTTAACTGTGGCAGAAAAAGAATCAGAGCCATTTATGATTGTTACTATATGTGGCAGGACCTGTTCGCAATTTCCCAGGACCAGCCATTCCGTTTCCCATCAACTTTCACCTTTGTCATCCAAGCATTGCATCTTCCACACTCGAGGGTACTCTTCTTTTAGCCAAGCATATAATCTTTACTTTTTACTCTTTCATGATTATGGTCTCTCGTTTGAGTGTTTCCTTATGATAATGTACAGTTTTGATGCTCTTCTGTAGTTTTGTTAATTACAATGCTTCTCTTGGTCTTGTGTTACGTTCCTTTCTCTGAGGATCTGTGTGGCTTACGGGAGTTTGCTGGACCATATACTGAATGTGGTTCTTGGTGACATGATTCTGTCAAAACTTACAAAAGGACATCTAGTAGATAAAACTTGTGGAAAAGTAATGAGTTTTGTTCTATTTACCAGTAAGATTACTAATTACTAAGTACAGTAATACTAGCTAGTTGCGTCTCATGTTGTGTTAGTTCATTAAGATGGTTTCTCGTTTCTTGCATAATCCAGCGTGACACGTCTTTTTGTTGCCTCCTTTTATGTACTTGTATCTGCTCTATGGAATCAGAAGTGTGTTCACTCATATTAAAGAGGTTCTTTTACTTATGGATTCCTTTGCTTTATATTTTTCAACCAATTGCTGATTGAATAGCTGAAATGCAACTGTTTTTACATGGGAACGGTTTCTAGTTATAACTGTGGCTTTACTTTAGGGTTGTTTCTGCCTTTACTTCTCTCATCATTATCACCTTATCTCTCCGGTGTATAGATTTCTTTTGATCGGTGTTGGTGTTTCCTATGAAAGTTTATATCAGTCTTCTTATTGAGCTGTTGTTGATTCGGTTTTTTTTTCGAGCAGGTATTGGTATCTGGTCACTCCATACAGCTGCTCTCAGTCATAACACCTCTTCTCTGTTGGCGATATCTTGAAGAGGAGAGTAACAAATAAGGATTCTCCAAATGGAACATAATAAAGAGGAGGCGACTAGAGCTAGAGAGATCGCAAAGAAGAAGTTTTTAGCAAATGATTTACCGGGTGCCAGGAAGTTCGCAATGAAGGCTCAGTTCATGTATCCCGAACTCGAGGGGATTGCTCAGATGGCGGCCACATTTGACACACATCTATCTGCCAAGAACATAATCTATGGGGAGATAGATTACTATGGAGTTCTTGGTGTGAATCCAGAGGCTGATGACGAAACAGTGAGGAAACGCTACAGGAAGCTGGCTGTGTTGCTTCATCCTGACAGGAACAAGACGGTAGGAGCAGAGGAAGCGTTTAAGTTTCTCTCGCAGGCTTGGGGTGTGTTCTCTGACAAGGCGAAGAGAGCTGAGTATGACATGAAGAGGAATCTTGGAATGCACAAAGGAAGAGGTGCTTCAACATCGTCATCATCACCAAAGCCTCCAATCAATGGTGCTCAGAGAGTTGTGAAAACAAGTGTTAACACAACAAAGCTGAAGACTTCTTCAAAGAGAGGTATCAAACGGGCGAGTGAAGCGTCTGCGTCTGCTTCTGCTTCTGCTTCTGCTGCGGCTACTACTTCAACTGCTGGTGGTGGAACGTTTTGGACTGTTTGCCGCACTTGCAAGACACAGTACGAGTATCATCGTATTTACCTAAACCAGAACCTCCTGTGTCCCAACTGTCGTAAGCCGTTCATAGCTGTGGAAACAGATCCTCCAGGTTCAGGCTCCATCCGCAAGACCTTTAACGAGCACCAGTTTGACTCTATCCGTCAGGCAACAGACGGAAGAAAGAAAAGCAGAGACAGTAATGGTGTCTATGGTGGTGAATATGATTCGTTTGAGTGGAGTGGTGTGTACACTGGAACCAGAAACCCTACTCATGCTCCACAGACCGGGCCACGGAAAGACGAGGTTGTGCGTAGAGAGTATACCAAAAGAGCGTCTGGTGTTTCGTTGGCTAATGCTCCGAAGAGAAGAAAGGGTATGGAAAATGGAGTTGCTGGTTCCAACGTTGCAGGTGGTTTTGCTGCTAAGTCCAACACTGTGAAAGAGTTTTCCGAGGAGGACCTGAAGAATGTGTTGAAGAAGAAAGTTAAACCACTAGTCAGAAGAAAGCTGCAAGAACTATGCATGGCAGTTCCTGAAACTGCTATTGATGCACATGGGCGGCGAATGGAAACTGAGGATCTCGATGGTGCCAATGCCATTGAATCTTGCTCTGTGGACTCCATTCTGGATTCTGACAAGGTTTTAAACTCCTTGGAAGACTTGACGGTAGATGTTCTTGAGCCAGATTTCTGCAACTTTGACAAAGATCGAAGCGAGAAGTCGTTTGCTGATAACGAGATATGGGCTTGTTATGACTCCATAGATGGGATGCCTCGGTCCTATGTCATGATACATAAGGTCATCTCTGTAGATCCATTCAAGGTGCATATCATTCGGCTTACTTCAGAGACAAACAGTGAGCTTACCTCAACTAAGTGGCTTGGTTTCGGTATTGCGAAAACTTGTGGAGATTTTAGAGTTGGCAAAATACAAACCTGCAGGTCACCTTACGTTTTCTCACACAAAGTGAAGCTGATCAAAGGCAATCAAGGAGAGTTTCTTATATATCCACGGAAAGGCGAGGTATGGGCTCTGTACAAGAACTGGTCCCCTGACTGGAACTATCTTAAAGAAGCCGAAACGGTCCAGTACGATCTTGTCGAAGTTGTTGAAGGATATACAGAGGAGTATGGTGTATCGGTGGTTCCTTTGGTTAAAGTTGCTGGTTTCAAATCTGTGTTTCATCATCATTTGGATGCCAATGAAGTCAGAAGGATCTTGAAGGATGAGATTTCGAGATTCTCTCATCGGATACCGTCTTACTTGCTCACAGGTCGTGAAGCAACCGATGCTCCCAGAGGTTGCAGACAGCTTGACCCTGCAGCAACACCGTCAGAGCTTCTTCAGGTTATCGATTATCATCTTTAAAGTGTGAAAAAGATTCATCTTTATGGGGTAATGTAGTTTGCTTAAACATGAAATTGATGTTTTATTTCTAATTTATGTAACACAGGATCTATAACTCTTAGTTTTCATCTTTAAGATGTAAAAAAGTCAAAACTTTTTGTTTCTTTGTAATGTAGATGCATCAACTTGATGTATTATTTCTAATTTATGCAACACATTTCATCTCTAAAGATGTTATAAAGATTCAAACTTTTGGTTTCTTGGTAATGTAGTTACATGAACTTTAGTTTGATTTCTAATTTATGTAAATCAGAATATATAACTCGTAAGTTTTCATCTTGACGATGTAACAAAGAACTTGATGTATAATTCAAATGATGAGATTAAATAAAACCAGTTGGTCCAGTTCCCAAACCAGGTCCCAAGAAGAAATGAAGAAGTTTCATCTTAATTTTTCACCAAGATACTTGTAAGAAGTGTTGTTATATCGGTATTTTCAGAATAAGGAGACTGATATTTGTAAAACTATTTTTTTTTTCACTTTAATGATAAGATATTTGGCGTTGTATTCAATCGATATATAGAAGTTTTCTAATTTTAATTTGGTATTTTACTTACAGATGCTTTGATGCATTTTAATGTCCACCGGCACTTGAGGTCCGAACATTGTCTCCCATATCCACACATTCAAATAAGTTTCCGCGGATTCTTTGTTTACCATTATGGCTAATATGTTTTGGCATTTATCAAAATAATATGTACCATGGTTAATTTGATATATTTGGAAATGAAGAAATGACAAGCTATTTTACAAAACCATACTCTGTGTCAAGCCTAACAAAATGACAAGACGAAAAAGGCAAAGCAATAGCTTTTGAGAAACCTGCTCCTTCCAAGAATGAGAATCAGAGCTCCAGATACCCCAGATCTCGACAAAGAAAACTCCTTAACCTTGATAGAAAAGCTCACCAACCCTAAAGCCCAATGCCTTTGGTGTCAATGATTTCGTTCCTCTCTCAACGATGGAACCTGCGTGGAAAAAGCTATCGATATATGAGAATAAAAGGCGTCACTATTAATACCCTCGAATTATTTGTAACATTGAACATGTGTCATGATGTTACATGACGTTAACCAAAAGTACAAATACAGTACCGTTGTAGTCTTACCATAAAACAACTATTAATAGGATAATTCTAATAATAGAGAAACAAGAAACTGTAAATGGATATTGTGCTCTGTCTTAATTCTGTACATTCGTTGGATTTTTAGAAAACAAGTTTTCCTTGTTTCTCCTATATATATATGTATCGTATTCGTATGTAGAATATTCCCGAACAAGGAAAACTTGTTTTGCGGTTATTTGATTCTCACAAAGAGAAATGAAAAATCTCTCAATCTTCCTCCTTGTTCTTAGCCTCTCCATGATTGTTGGCCATGTACACGGTGCCGGAGTGAGGATCGCGAACGAACTCAGATTCAAGAAATTGCTAAGGATGGAGTGTGAATCCGAAAACGACAAGATAAGTCCAAGAATCTTGAAACCTGGAGAACATTGGCAATTCACTTTCGGCGTTGACTTTTTTGGGAGGACGCGTTTCAAGTGTAGGTTGAGCCAAGGGCCTAATTTCAGACACTATCAGAACATCATAGCATTTAAACAGTTCAGTCACACGGATTCAGGAGGCCTCTGGGATTGGAGAGCCAGAGAGAATGGCATCTATTTCAAAAAAGAGGCCGGGGAACATATTAAGAAGCCGACCAATATGCGTAGAGAGTATCTTTGGATACCTTAACAAGTTATCTCATAATATTTTCTTTTTAATAAGTCGATCGTTTCATATTCTTCATTCTTTTGATTTTTGATAAAATGGTATTCATATTCATATTCTTTTGTAAGACGTAAGGATAATAATTATTACTATATTTTTTGTAATTCTATCATTTATTTATGATACTATATTGGAAAAATCATTTGTTATTTTTATTTCAAGATTTTGGAAGTGTAAAAGTTAAAATCAAACTATTTAAGAATGCCATGGTTCATGTAGAATAGAAAGCCTTTTAGAACCTTTTAAAATAAATATCATATAATCAAATTTAAATGTCTACGTACACCTAATGTAAATGAATAATTTCAGAGATCAAAGGTCGGAATTTCAGAAGAGAAACCATGCGAGGCCTGATACAATATCCTCGGCAACAAGTTTCTGTATGGATCACTCTCTCTTTTCACTTTCAAATATGCAATGCATTGTTCGACCTCAGACTTGACTTGCAAGTAAAGCTCTTGAGCCTTCTTCTTATCTCTTAGCTCTTGCTCCTTACCTGCAGCCACGAAAACAAAAACACAATCACAATCAAATAAGCCATTGCAAGTTTTGAGATGGACATTTAGATTAAACACATGCATATACATACCTGCTGTATCGATTGGTTTTCCAAAGTAAAAGTAGAACCGCCCCGGGATCTTAGGTAGAAGCCCTGGGAAATAGGCATCTTGTTTTCCCAATTCGCTATTGTCACCTTCCCTAACAATTATGATGTTCAAAACCGATACTCGTATGAGTTTTTTACTTAGGATATGTATATAGAGAGAGAGTGTGTGCAATGAAATACCTTAAGTTTCCAGCTTGTCTTGTTGCCTTATCTATGAAATCCTTTAGGATAGGGATGTTCTTTTGATCATCAGCATCCAGGACAAGCTGAGAGCAATCCAATGTCCCAACCAAATTTATTAATTACTTGAAAACTTATAGATATATATAAAGTAGAGAGCATTATAGAGTTGAGTTGAGAAAGCTTACGTCGCAGATGTCATCTTCTCCAACAGCACCAAAAGGGACGATTTTGGCTCCAAATTTAGATGCAACTCTCACAAACTCGGCTTGCTCCGGCCAGAACAACTTGTATGCTTCACCCTACAAAACTCTCTCTCTCTCTACACGTTTAGTATCAAAGAATGCAGAAACCGTAATTTAATTAGGGCACAAACTTTTTTTAATCACCTTTCGATGCAAAGCTTCACGGACACCTCCAGGATACAAAAGCACATGAGACTTTGACTGGAGTAGTTTGTAGATACTGAAATTGGAGACAGGAACTCCACCCATTATCTTATATTTGTCAAACATCTGTGGATCCACTAGATCGGTCTTGTTTATAAAAAGCAGGGGATGTGCCAAACCCCGCAAGTGAATGTTCTTCTCTCTCAAGAACTGAGTTAGCAATGGAGCTAACTCAAATCCCAGTAACATGTGATAGCCAACGTAAAGAACAGGTCCCTCTGTCTCTGATGGTAAACCTTCAAGGCCCCTTACAACTTTACCGTCTTCTAGAGTTGATAGCATTACAGGTGAAGCACCATCTATCAGAAATCTGCACAACGGAGAAATTATCTAAGACTTGTTTGCTTTTGCTAAAAAAAAATCATCTAAGATTGATATAGTGAGGCGTTTTTTTTGGGTTTTAACCTGTGGTCGTCTAATTGTTGTTTTAACTCAAATGGTGTAGGCATTATGTAATCCGTAAGGTGATCATGAGACTTGCCACGGCGGTAAAAACAAGTACCCTTGATGATAGTAACCAGATCTACACCGTCCTCCTAACATTTGACGTAAAAAGAGATAGTTCAAGTGTCGTTAGTATTCAACGATTGATTATCATCAAGAGATATATGACACTTACCAAAAAGAGAAACTGTCCATTGTCCTTAAGCTTACGGACAATACATTTTGGCATAGTGCGCGAGTATCTGTCAATGTCTTCCTCGTTCAGCAGCCATTGATCGCGTCCACTGCAATGGTTATAACCAGTTATTCAAAGTATATACTGTATACCTAATTAACCTCTGTTTGGAAGTAAAAGAGATTCAGTGTTTTTGTATAGACCAATGAAACAGAGGAATTTTATTAGACCTCAGAAGAATCATTGTTTCAGCTCTGACAGCGTATATGTGAGAATTGGCAGATGCAATAGCAGACTTAAGCAGCTCCAGCTTCCATAGCAGTGTGTCCTTAGGGAAGATCTTACTCAAAGTCTGCAAATATCACATTACTAGATTGGAACATTGATTAACGCATAGATCATATATGAGTTTCTAACAAGGAATTCTTACGGGAAGATTAGCTGAAACTGCAAAGATATCTCTTAGCATCCCTCCACCGAATTGATGAACAGCAAATTCATTTGTCAAAGCGTCTAACATTGCAGCCAATGGATCGCCTATGTTAGTAAATCCCCGGGAACAAAGAAACACACATGTTTTAGTTAGGTTAAAGTAGTAAAACTGAACGTACGTAACATAAGTTCGAGACATTTTTAAAGATCAAAAAGTGTACCTTGCTTAAAACCAAAAATTTCTTCCATAAGTGTTGGAATTCCATCTGGTAAAATATTCAACATTCCTGATACAGGTTGCGACATGATATTGTTGACATGTGTGGCTGCAACGAACAATGACTAGGATGAGCAAAATATTACATACATATAAGAATCTCACAGACAGACCGCGCGAGCTTTGTACCTGGATTAGCCAAGATCAGAACAAGATCGATGTTGGGATTCCTGGCTGCAACATCTAATGCAAGACATGCTCCAATAGAATCTCCAACTATATATATTGGTCTATTTGGGAACCGATTGTTCTCAGACTTTATTGTCCTCTCAATAAGCTTCACCAAGTCTGAAAAAAAAACACAATTAATCCGCATTAAGCTATCTTCTCGGTTAGAAAACCATTTTTTTTATTTACCTTTAGCAGGAGTACGATCCTTGACTGGAATGTGAAGGCACCATATATCAAAAATCCTACTCAATTTCAAAAACAACAACATCAGAAATAAAGATCCCTTACATGTCAATAATACTTCAAACACTGCCTAGCTAAAATCAAAGTTCAAAAAGAATAATGCAAACTTCAAAAGAAACGAAGAAGCAATGTACAGAATTTAAAATTACGCACTCCCCGAGTTTCTTGTGATGGCGAATGAGCCCAAGTCCAGTACCATCGATCCCTGCAAGTGTTTAGTTTCTCACTTTTGTTAACTTGAAAAAACTTAACGTTTCAGAGTTCGATGGAGATAAAATCAAGTCTAAACAATCTCTTAGAAACTATTGAAGTTTAACCCAAATGGAATCATCGGTATGAGTCTAAACATCAATTCAAATGGAGAAATATTGGGAGGCCTAAACCAAGTGGTGTGGGTCCGGTTTGGTAAAGATTCCCCGTCGGTTAAGGCCAAGGATCAATCCCACCAACCAACCACAGCTTATCATTGTAAATCTTTTTGGCCACCGTATAATTTAGATGCCACCGAGAAAAGTTGATTTCACTTTCACCAACCACAGGCTCTCCATTTTTACCGGTTTGGGATTTCGGTCTAGGATCTACCCCGGTTATAATAAAAAAATTGAGAGGACGAACCAGGTAAAAAAAGAAGAAGAGGAGAGTTTGGAGCTTGAGCGGCGGACTCCAACGGAGAAAACCAACGAGGCGGACCATCATCTCCGACGAAATCTCTCGCTTCTTCCAAAAAGTCCGGCAAGCTCTTTTTCAAATCTGGACGCGCCGTCTCCACTTTCCAATACGGGCTCTCCACCACCTTCGCCACCCTCGCTCCGTGTTCATCCTTATTCTTCCGTTGAATTCGATTACCTCCAGGAGTCGTCGATGTTACGGATTTGATCTCAGTGATTCGGTCCTTGGAGGCGGAGGTCCGTTTGGAACAGCAGAGATCAGCGTTGTGAACTCCTTCTCTTGAGGAAGACGAGATGTGAGAGAGACCGAAGATAGAGCCAAGTACTGTAACCGCCATTGGAGAGAATCTGGAGAGGTCGATGAGTTTTTCTTTCCGTCTTCGATTTGTTTATCTTCAGATAGTCAGAATACGACAAAGCTCATCTAAACAAAGAGCCAAGAAAGTGCGCGGAAAAGAAAACTTTTAATACTTCCGTTTTGAAAAATATAATATTAGTGTTTTTGGAATAGACACATGAGAAAAGGACAGTGTTTTATATTTTATAATTTATCAGGTAATAATTGGTGAATAATTACAAATTTCTTTGTTGGGTGAATTATTCGATTAAAGAAATAAATCCAGCGATCGACACAGCGGATATGATTAAAATAGAATACAAATCTTAAATAATACTAGTAGGAATTGTCGGTAATAATTCTAAAAAAGAAGATAGTAGTATGAACTTAGGATATTTTACTAAAAATAAAAATAGCAAACCTTTTTGAAAGTTAGTTGACTAAATTAGTATTATCAACTGACAAAGTCATTAGTCAATGGTTAATCAATGTTATTACATCGTTAGTCAGACATATAAACTGATTGATAGATTAGTTAGACTAGTTTACCAAGAGTGTCAATGGGTGTATAATTAGAACACAAAATTAAATAAAGAATATTTAAGACGATAAAGTGGACAAAAGTATTCTTCTACCATACCCCAATCCCATCCATCATCATTTTATTCATCTTATTTTGCATTTTAAGTGGTCAACCTATAGGATTAACATCTTTGTCAAAAATATAGGTTAACATGATATATATAGTAATCTCAAATGAACTTTATATTATATCATTACAAGTTTTATTCAACTAATATGTTTATCTTTATAAAACTTTATATATATATATATTTAATAAGATAGCACCTAATTTTGTTTTCACTTTGAGAAAGTCTGTAACAAAAAATTTGCAAGAATAAACTCAAGCCTAATGGAGAAAGTTTAGTTTCCATCTTTTTGTATTTAAAAGGCACTTTTTTCCACCATCTATGTATCTAATAGTTTAGAACAAAAAGAAAAAAGAAAGAAATATAGATCTTTGGATATAAACCAACAACAGTGACTTCTTGGATTTTGTTATAAGATACTTTTTTGGTCAAAGAGATTTTGCTATTTACAAACAATTAAAGACGTGCAAGGTTCGTCTTTTGAACTTTCTACAATCACAACAAACTAAATTTATTGAACTTCAATGTTGGCATTGTGGTGTTCACAAGTATGGGAAGAAAATGCAAGAAACATGACAAATTGTTAAACCACTGAACTTAAGTTATGGTTTGATGTTCAACGTTACACAAAACAGTGTATTATATGGAACAATGTCATAATATAAAAAACGTTAAGAGTTTATTTGATGGGATAAGCCAAACCCATGCAATAGTGCAACGCATAGATGACTCGAGAAAGCCCATATAGCAAGCTATATTGATAAGTTTTCTCCCTTAAAAGATAGTGTTAATATCGTGTGAGCCAATAACCCACATATATTAGATATTAAACTGATAAGAACAGATACTACACTTGGTCTTAGCCAAAAGGCCGAGAAAGGTATGAATTGTGAGAGGAGTCGAGCTTTCATTTTATTTACTAACGTTCAGTGAGAGCAGCTTCGATCTTAACGATGTGGGAAAACGAAATTTCGTCCATAGAAATGTAGTACATATGTGATATAGGCATTGGGCCAGAACAAAATAAGCCCCTTTACATAACCATCCAATATTTTTTGGGTAAATTGACGTTGAAATGACCTTTTTAAGTTATATAATGTTCTTTCTTTTTTTTTTTTTTTTGACCAATTTTATGTTAATGTTCTTTTTTTTTTCAATAAAGTTTATCATAAACGAGTTTATTAATGATGTTTCCATTGGAAACAAAGTTGATGAACATTGTTCTGCCAGAATACAGGTTCTCGCTTGTTAGAAAGATTTTTCCAAGACGTGCCAGTGAACAATATTTGTGAAAATTTACTGAAACGACATGATGATGACATTCGAACCAAATCAAATCTCAACAATCGGTAATGAATAAGATATGGATGATACAGAAAAGAGAATCGAGTTCTTTTGAAAACGAACTGTATTCTGATTCTTTAATTTAAAGTTATCCAAATTCTTTAATTTAACGGTCAAACCTTTTTGATATATCAAAAGAGGTGATATAAAGGTGAAACATATCATGAAAGTTTTCCTATTTTAGATTTTTTTTAAAGGAAAATAAATATAGAAAATACAAATTTCTAAATTAGAGAAAAAGTCAAGAACAACTTGCCCATACCAGATGGCAGAAAGCATCAATTCAAAGGACCATATATTTTACACTTTGCGCTAAGATAAGAGGGACAACATGAGTGATGCATATATATACAATATATCTTTTTCTTATTTTTTCTTATTTTTTTCAGTTTTAGGTGCAATAAAAAAGATAATTACTATGCTCCCGACTTAAACAATGTTAGCTACAACCACATCTAAATAATTCCGATTCAATCCACCGAATGAAAAAAAAAAAAAAAACCTAAAGTTACACGAGCATAATGTTTTATCAAAGCTAAATCTATTTCACTCGACAGCGTAAACAATTTTACAACGTATCCAACTAAATACGATATATAATTTTGTGAGTGAAACGAAGAAAAAGAGATAATCTTAATGACCCGAAAAAATGGTCCATTTTTAGGAACATATTCCGTTGATAAAGAATACAAAGTTGACCATATTTAGCCCATGCAAAAAAACGGATTTATTTTTAGAAATCAATATGCATATATTCCTTCTCAAGGGTTATAAATAGAGAGCACATGCATGTGAGTACAACCATAATAGAGAGTAGTGAAGTGAATAATGAGGAAGAGAGGTCTAACGTGGCGAAAAGAGTCATTTTTAGTAGCCAAGGATGACTTGCCTGCTCTTTTTCACCTCCATGGTTCAATTTTAAGTTAATGGATTTCGGATTATTATGCATTTGAAAAGTATAATAATTCGAAAACATGTTGAATCCTTGCGGGTTAGGCTTCAGGCAGTCTCCTTGGCTATCTTGACATGCCTTTTTTATCCATGTTATACCTAATTCTCTTTCTATATATCTTTTCGAAACCACATAACTTTTATTATAAATTCACTGCAACAATATTTTGATCGATCATCAATCTTTTGGTAAAGTGTTATTTGGAAAGATCAATATTTTCGCATCTGGTTTTCAAAGCATTTGCTACAAATGTATGTGGCGTGTGTGTGTGTGCATTGTTTAGAAGGAGATGTTAAAGATGAATAGGAGAATCATATTTGGTAGCCAAGGATGACTTGCCTATCTCTTTGAGAAGTAAAATGGTCATGGTGTCATGTTTGAAAAGTGACTATAGGTAATATCAATTAGTGACCATTTTGCTTTCAAACAGATACTAGGCAGTCTCCTTGGCTATCCTTATATGTTCTTCTCTCTCATCTTAAACATTTGCCTTCATCCGACAAAGAGAGACACGACATGAAAGATCATGGTAAGAAAGATACTGTTGATGGCTTTGCGCTTTCTCGATGTATATATATGCATTATATGTACCTATATATTGTGCATATCATACATTTTAATTTGTGTATCATATATCAATAGATAAAGAAACGATGCGCACGCATATAGTTAACCATTTTAATTTTGCAGGTTTTTTAGTCTTTGTTTCCGAATCGAACTCTTGCGGTGGAGATATTTTCCGGAAGAATTATTTATATTTCTCCAACTGGGAAAAAATATCAACTGGGCGACGCAAGCGACGCATAATTTACTTAGACCATCTCCTGGAGTATTTTAACACAAGTTTTTAAACAAAAAAAAATTAATAAAATAATAAAAAGTAAGAGAAAGAAAATAAAAATTTTAAAAAAATTTCTTAGTTAGAATCTTTTCTTAAAGTTTTTAAAAATTTAAAAAACTTATTTTATGTGTGTCAATTTATGATTGGTTTAAATTTTGTTGTGATTTAAAAATTGATATTTTTTATAAAAAAAAAACTTTAAAAGAGTTTTATGGATAGAGATGCTCTAAGTTACAGATATTATTGATATAATATATAAAAAAAAAATTAATCAAATAGAAGGAACGTGATCTGCATGAAATGACCACATCGCACGTTCGGTTCATGAACAAACATGATGCAAAACGTATATAACGTAAAAATAATTGAAAAATACCCAAAACTTTTTGTCGATGACATATTAATTATTTGTTGGCAATATATTAAACGCTCAACATGATGGAGTAATCTACGGTTGCGTTAGTCGTCTCGAACATATATAGATGAAAATTAAGTGTGTTCTCTCTTTTAGTTTGACTTTGACAGAGAACTATGACCTTAAAACGACTTCGTTATAAAGTTTTGCAAGATTCAGAAATGTACTTATGTACATTGTCGGATTTCATCTATCTTTTGCATTCCATAACAGTAACACTTTCAAATAACTCCTCTTCTATTTTTTCGCAAATTTAAGAGATGACAGACATTTGCAAAAACTGTTGTGACATAACGGATTTGATTGATTTAGACGCATACTTCTGCCAATTTGCGTGAATGCTCAGTAATATGTGTGCGTGAACATTTATCGATTTGCGTAAATGTTCAGTAATATGTATGCAAATATTTCATTTGTCTTTCTAGAGCTGTCAATATGGGTGTCCATATCCATATTAGCCTATCCAATAATGTCTATTTATTTTATGGACAAAATATTATCCGTGTCTATTTAGGACTATGTCCATATTGGCATATGCCCATTATACCCCATAAAAAATGGGCTGTTTATAGGCGTCCATGGACAAAAAGAAAACAGATTTTTATTTATATAATTTTTTTTTCTCTGGGCATATTATGAAAATTAATTTTGCCCCAAATCGATTTGACATAGATTTTTATATCCATTGGACAGCCCATATCCATACGTGTCCGTCCACATTTGTCCATGGGCTAAGTTAGACATGTCCGATTATGCATATGTCAAAAATGGACGTGTCTATATCCGTCCATATTAATTTGGACATGGGCTTATCTAGGCCGATATATGACAGCGATATCGTGTGTATATTTATACACCTCGTAATTCTCGAATTGTTGGCACTTGGCCAAATTATATTAAAAAATATATACTATAAGCGCTCGAATTATTAAAAATTACATAACTAAGAAAAGGAATATACAAGTTTTGTCCCTAATAAACGAAGCTCCCGTCTCAGGCCTGACTAAGTGAGTGGCCATCGGAGATATGGAGACCGAAATGAGGAAGCTCTCTTCTGCCATGGCTCTGACATTCCTGGCATTGATCTCAGCTTCAATCGCGACCTCAGAGGCCCCTTTCATGGTTGTCCACAAGAAGGCGTCTCTCTCTAGCATCAAATCAGGATCCCAACGCGTCTCCGTCACCATCGACATATACAATCAAGGATCCTCGTAAGTCTCACTTCATTTCATAAATACTGTTTTTTAGATCTCGTTGCGTTTGCTCATTTGGCTTACAAAACCTGTTTACATGCTCTCGCCGATCGAGATATTACCGATCTGCCCAGTTCTTATTTTCCGGATCCTCGATGTTGAAAATTTATTGCCAAACATGAACATTTTTTCGTTTATTTTTGATCTCGAAATCAAACGTTGTTCTGTTGAATCATCTTGTCTATATTCAATAGACACCTACAAAGATCGTCAATGTATTGCTTAAAAGAGATTCAAGAAGAAGGTCAATGTTATCAACATTTCCAATTTTGTGGACGAGAGAAAACAAATTGTGTTTGGTGTTGTTTATCGACTTATCTTACTTGATCTCTTTACCGTTCAAGTCTTTTAAACAAACATTAGACGAATTATCTAAAACGTTTATGGGTGTAACTTTTTTTTCAGATCAGCATATGATGTAAATGTGGTAGATGATGGCTGGAATCCAAATCTCTTTGAGGTTGTTAGTGGTAACACTTCAAAGTCATGGGAAAAGCTTGATGTGTAAGAGTTTCTCATTAATCTTCCAACAAAAAAAACTTAAACAAATGGTTTTTTTTTTTTTTTTTTTTTTTTTGGAGAAAAATTGTCTTTGGTTTTGTGTGTAGTGGTCAAGTTCTGTCACATTCATTTGAGTTGCAGACTAAGACAAAGGGTCTATACTACGGTTCACCAGCTGTTGTTACGTTCCGTGTCCCATCTAAGGGTGTTCTTCAGGTTTTTTTTTGTGCTTTTATGATTTTATGTAGTTATGATTCTTCAAAATAAAATCAAAGGGATCATGTAGTTATATGATGTTTTCTTCTGAAATTTCTGCCTTGAAACTTAGGCATATTCAACTCCACTATTGCCTCTAGATGTGCTTGCAGAGACCATCCCGGAGAAGAAGCTTGATTGGGTAATGCTTTTTTGTTCTTCCCTTTAAATTACTTGGTTCATCTGACATTCTTTGCTCGTCCTCTGTAATTAATTGAACTGTTATTCTTCTGCTTTCATGGAATTCTTCTTGACTGCGGCTAAAATTCAGGCAAAGGTATGTCAAAATTCCTATCTCTTATCTCAATCATTTAACGTAGTCTTTTAAACAGCTGAAATATGGTGAAAGTTAGATCAAAAGTTTAATGAATATGCACTGATATGTGACGGTTAATTTAACATCCATCAAACGTTTTGAGTCATAACCATATTTTACGAATAGTTTAAGCATCTTAGTTCATTTTTTATGTCATCTAATGATTGTAATTTTTGATCTGCAGAGATTGGTGCGTAAAGTTGGACCTCAAATCTCAGTGATTTCGATTGTTGTGACGTTTGTGTATTTGATCGCAACTCCATCAAAGGGAAGCAAGAAGAAGCGTTGAAATTAAGTTTATTGTGGGCATCATCACCTTTTTTTGTTAGCAAAAAAAAAAGAAAATCTCTTCTTCTGTTTTGGGGACCTTTGTAGTTGACATTTTTTTCTTTCTCTGTGTATCTTTCGAATCAGAATCAGACCAAAAATAACCCTTTACCAACAAAAAAAAGTCAGACCACTTTAATCATTTTAGACTATCTTGAGTTTTATGGAAATGGGTAATGCAACAATCTTCTACTCTTATCCTACCTTACAAAGTTCTAATTATTCCATCATTCATGGGTTTTCACTTTTGTTTCTTTTCTTTTCTTTTTGAACCTTTTTAATATCATCTCTATCAAAATTAGAAAAAAATCAAAGTTAGATGAGATATATTTGAAGTAAATTTTCATTTAGTTGGGTTTGACTTTGATTTGATTTGATTTATTTGGTATGCAAAGAATTGGTACCAAGAAAATTGTAAGGAAAAAAAAAAGAAGAAGAAGGTTACATTCACTTGTGTAGAAGAAGGTCTCCACTTTAAAAATTAAAATTCGATTAGACTACTCAATCTCAAGTAAGCAAGCAAAAGTCAATCAAGAACAAAATTTCAATTGCTTAATGGGCTAAAATCGAAAGACTGGTTTGTATATCCAACCTCATTTGTTTATAGGCCCAATTTATACAATTTTCAAGAATTGGCGGAAAAACGACATAAATGTGAACAATTACGCGAGAGCCACGCGTCCGAATATAGTTGGCTAACGTCGGCAGATCATCTCCCACAAACCCAGAGTATCATTTCGTCAATCTCACCCAATTCTGAAGTTGTTTACTTACCTTGTTGTCTTTCAGAAGAAGCAAATAAAATGAGCTACGAGAAAGTCCATACGGAATCGTATCCTCCACCAGGTTCGTAAAATCTTAATCCACTTATGCTTCTGTAATTCAGTTCCGACTCGATTCCTTAACTCGAAACTTTAAATCTGTTAAAAATCTCGTTTTCCTGGTGATCAAATCGAAATCGGTTAGGTTACCAATCTCAATATCCGCCGCCGGGATATCCATCAGGACCACCACCTCCGGGATATCCTCAGCAGCATCAACATCAGTCGCACGGATATCCGTCTTATCCACCACCACAACCGTCTTCGCGTCCGCCTTACCAAGGCGGCTATCAGGAGTACTTCACCGGAGGCTATCCTCCTCCTCCTCCCCCTCCTCCGCCTCCGCAGCAGTACAATGAATGCCATCACGATCATCACTACTACCATGACTCTAACTGTGGCTGCACCTCTTTCCTCCGTGGCTGGTACGTCCCTCGATTTTTCTTCTTTCCGATTCTTATGATTCTCTTAGATCACGGCTTCGTTACATACCTAGTGTAGATCTACTGGCACGTATGTCGAGATGATGTTGAGTGAAAGAAATCCTTTGAGTTCTTATTGCGCTTTGACTGTTTCTGACTTGACTTAGATCATGTGAAAACACTTATCTCAAGTGTTGTGTTGCTGTCACATCTTCTTTTGTACATTAACTCAAACACAAGCATCATCATCTTATATCCTTTTTGTTGTTCTGTCTTTGAGCTTCTTCACTTGTTATGTTTATGTACCTTCTTCTTATCTCCTTATTGATTCGAACAATTATAACTAAATTCTTTTCATTTTTCTGAATCAGTCTCGCCGCTCTCTGTTGCTGCTGTGTGTTAGAGGAATGCTGCTTCTAAGTTTGAAGTGTTGCTAATTTACAGTTGATATGCTGTTTTTGTTTGCTTTGTTTGCTTTGTTTGAGAACAATAAGTTTTGAGTATTGTTAACAACTTTGATCTATATCATTGTGCTACATATCTGCCCGCCCATATAATTATATAAACTAAGAAATATTATTGAACAAATTTCTGAAAAAAACACAAGTGGATGTCTTGCTCATGTACAAAACTCCTTTGTATTTCCATATCCGTAAATACATGGAAATCATTTGCTTAAAAAACTGAAAATCTGATAATATTTTGAATGATAAAGACAAGCAGGGAATCTGGAAATTTTGTTCAGAATCAGAACTATGATTACTTGATTCTATTTATTTTATGTACAATTTTTTCTTTATTTTGCATTATTCCTAGCAAGGTAAAAGCTAATTAAATCACATTTAACAAGCTTATAAAAAACAAGCCGTAGCACTTGAAATAACTAAAGAAACAATAAATCACCGGAGGAAAGTCAGAATAGAAACAGAAAAGCTTTCACAGAAGAATATCATCAGCTCTCGTCTTAAAGAAGATAAAAGTACACGTAATTCGGAAAGGACACACTAACGGGAAGACGACCAATCAGAATAACCAGAAGCATTGAACCACGTTCCATGTTTGGTCGGAATAAAAACTAGAGAATCCAGACAAATGGCGGCGCATCAGTCCTAGTCCCAACCACAGTCCGGTACAGATACAACTTATCAACCTCTTGTCTCCCTTCGTGTCCGTTCTGCTCCATCCGGTTATTATCATTCTCGTTTATGATCTCCACATTGAGCCACGGCGCTATCTGAGCGATCCTTTTGCAACCCCCGAGTGTGACCTCACATGACGACATCCAAAGGGATCGCATTGTCTCGTACTTGCTCACATCAGCAAGAAGCGCCGCGTCCCCAAACGGACTATCCCGAATCTCCAGCTTCCTCATCTTCTTGCAACCATCCAACACATAGAGCATGCCTTTATCCGTATCCCCTGCGAAAGCTATGGAGAGCATCTCTAGCTCATGCGCGTACTTCCCAATGTAGTGGAAGACTTGATCCGTGAGGAGACCAGAGAGCGAAAGCCGTCTCAGTCTCTTGCACGCTCGCACGATCGCTCCAAAACCCTCGTCTAGAGGTCTGGATGTGACGTGGTCCGGTTTGTTCGGTTCGAGGATGCAGAGTCTAAACCGGATGAAGTTTGGACAGTTCTTGGCGACGGTTATGAGCGCCGCGTTTGTCATCTGCTGGCAGAAGTAGAGAATCGAATGAAGCTTGGGGCAACCTGCGGAGATCGCGACTAGACCATCTTCGGTCACAGCCGTGTTGCCTCCACCGACTAAATCAGACGGAAACACCCTAAGCTCTTGCAACTCTTTACATGTAGAAGCTACCACTTCAAGCCCTTTGTCACCTATACTATCCAATATCTGCAAGAAAAGATTACAAAAAAATAAATATCTATCTGCATAATTCATTTCTTGATTTTGTTTCAAGAAACCAAGAGTTGCTTGCTTACCCATAACCGTTGGAGTTTATTGCAGTGTTGAATAAGCTTAATGAGATGGCTGCTGTGGATCTCGGCTGCGTAACTAAGATTCAAGGAGGTGAGGTTATGACAAATCGGATGGAACGCAGAGAGAGAGTGAGGAGCAGCCTCTAAGAAGCCAGATAAACTCCGTAACGAGGTGCATTTCTTTATGGCGGCCTCGAGTTTCAGGTACTGCTCTGACTCCCGGTCGTTCTCGTACGACCCTACTCCTATCTCGACTATCTGCGGCGCGCACGCCACTAACCTCGCGAGCGCGTCCAGCGGCACCGCACGGTTTAGCTTCAGACTCTTTAGTTTCGGTGACCTCGCGACGAGCCTCTCTAGTGCCACGAGATTGGTTTCTCCTTCGAGGCACGCGAAGTTCAGCGTGACGAGACTCGTGCAAGTGTCTGGGAAACAGCTCAGCCATTGACCTCTGTGGTCATCGATTTCGTTTTCTTGCAAGTCAAGATCCCGTAGATGCCTACAGAGAAGTCAAAATTTGTAAAAAAAAAAAAAAAAGTTACCATGACTTAAAAACCTCAAGCCAAGAGGAACTTAATCTAATGTTCTTTATCACCTCAACAAAATAATATTTCATTTTTAAACGTATCTGAATATTAATGTTCAACTAAAAGCTTGAAGCAAATGTGCAATGATTTATGAATATGACTTTTCTACCGCCAAATTCAACCAAATTTAAAAGGAAAAATAATTTGTACCTGCAATTGGCGGCAATGGAGGCAAGACCATCAGTGGTAAACCCTTCGCAGCTAACAAGCACCAAAGACTTGAAATTCGAAAACGAACGCGAAAGCAGCTCCAAGCTCTCATCGGTTACAACCATCCGCTTCAACCTCAGCTCTTCCAGCCCCACGCGGCTTCTCGCTAAGGCTTCGATCCAAGGTTGCAGAAAGCCTCCCCATTCGTGAGGAACCAAATTGAAATCCGCGAAATGAGGCTTCCCTTTCAGTGTTAAGGACTTGAGACACGGAAACCTCCGGAGCAATCTTTCAGGGTTTATCGCGTAGCAGTTTCCGATGAACACTCTCTGCCTACTGTATCTCTCGATCTTGTACCACGATTTGCAGACCAGAGATATCGCGTTTCTGTCTTTGTGTGATGTCACGAAGTCGAAAACTTGTTCCGTGACTTCATCTGGGAAATAGTTCATCTCTTCTTCAACTTCTTGCCAAGAACTTGAATTCGAATCAAGAAATAGTGGTGGACTCCAAAAAATTCACTTGACTTTGACTCAGAACAATAGGTGCTCAATATCCAAAGATATCGGAAGCTTTGAAATTGAGAGCTCTGAAACACCAAGTGAATTCACCAGATCCAGATCTACCGGAAAAAAAAAAACAAAAGCTAGATCTATAAAGAACAGTTTTGAGAATCAATAAAATAAATTTTTTTAAAAATTAACAAAATCTCTGGAGAGCTAAACGAGTGAGAGATTCTATCTGAGAGCTAAAGATCACAGTCGAAATCAAAAACTGTGATGATTACAAAGAAGAAGAAAACGTTGACAATGATCGAGAATCATAATAGATCTGTTAGAATCTCTCTCAAAGAAAAAGAAAAAACAATCAACCATAAATAGAAACTTGCTTCGTCCCCTGAAACAAAAGAGCTACAAGAAAGAAAGAAAAAATATAAAAAGAAAATCAAAATCTAATGATGATAAGATGATCAGAAGATTGATGAGAGAGATCACGCAAGCAAAGCAAAGCAAAGCAAAAGCCCAGCAAAGAAAAAAAAAAAAAAGTCTCTCTCTCTCTCTCTCTCTTCTCTTCTCTTCTCTTCTCTCTCTCTCTCGGTGACTTGCTAATGGAAAATAAGTCTTAACCAACGAAGAAGCACATCACAGGGCCCCTACCTGGCTGACCAAAACAAACCGTGGTTAGGTTAAGTGAAACCGTGGTTATGGAATGATCCGACGGTGAGAAATAATTCAAAGGAAGAGCCAGCGAAGGGATCTTGACCGTTGATGGGAATGGCATGCATGTGTCCTAATCACTGGTTACGAGGCCATTCGCCATAGAGAAAAAGAAAGGGTGATGTCGTAGTGTCAGACTTAAGGAACAGTTTCAAAATGCCCTCGGTTTTTCGGTTTATTTACGGAGACATGCCATGATAGTTTTGTTGAGAGTAGCTACTAGATTTCTGTACTCGCAGGGAGACCAAAAAAAAGAAAAGAGAGGTTGATTAGTGATCAATTATTCAACTAATATGTGATTAAAAGTTGATTAGTGATTATATTTGTAGTATATGTACTAAAATAATTCCATTTTGGAAAAAAAAATGCAAAAACCGTATAGCATTGTTTTTGATAAATAATATGTTAATTTATTCAATGATAGGTTATTAAAATGCATTTTTTTTGTTAAAGTGCATATTTAAAATACTATTTGTTTGTGTTTTTGTTTTCATGTCTCTTTTCTTCAAAATTTTGACGTTTATTTAACCCCAAGTAACAAGTTTTTAAAAGCTTTATCTTAGTTAATTACACAAATTATAATGGGAACCCCAATACAGTTTGAGTTTTATCAAATTTTAATTGATTTTGGGATATTAAGAAGGAGAAAGAATGGAAAAGCAAGGCTGGCTGAGTTTGTCTGTTACGAGGACATACACCATCCGTGGAGATACGTAGTCAGTAGGTGATGACATTAGCAAATTTAGTATTAAATTTCTTCTTCTTTTTTCTTTACCAAATGAATCCAAATACCACTCAAAACAAAAACCAAAATATTTAATTTCAAGCTTAAAAATGGTGGCAGCAAATTGGAAGGAGTATGTTTGATGTGAAAAATACAGTGTACCTATGGCTAAAGTTGAAACGGTCGGTTTGAATATTAAATGGCACACGAAAAAATTGTGAATGACTTTTACAATTTCAGTTAAATGTAATGATTAAAAAAGCAACAAAAACATTTTTTCAGGGGATGAATAATTATTTGTGTATATATATTTATACATAGTATAAACTCTATAAATTAATATTTGATAGACTAATAAATTCGATAATATAATAAATTGCTTCGGTTCCAAGTCATAGACCGGTGTAAAATATAGCACAAATCGATAAAATAATAAGATAATAATATTTTTGAGAAACATATGTAAATATACAGTCCCATTAATATCATAAATTAATAATTTCCATACAAATCTTACATAAAAAATTATTTAAGATAACTTAATAACTCTATAAAAAATTATAGAAACAAATTATTTCTTAATAAAAAATTATTAATAAAAAATTATTTTAATTATTAATAAAAAATTATTTTAGTCAAAATCGATAACTTAATAACTCTATAAATTAGTAAAATATCAAAGTCTCAATTTTATTAATTTATAGAGTTTTTACTATACAAATTAATCATAATTCACACCAATGATGACAAAAAGACATAAGGAAAACAAATAGAAACATCTTAGAAATTTTTGAACTATTGGCCATATTTTCTCAATGGTGACAAAAGAAGATGAGTAAATTTAGACACACTAAACACATCAACCACATCCTTCGCCAATAAAATGATAAAGTGAAACTATGAAAGAAGAAATATATAGAGAAGGAAAAAAATGAAAAAATAACAAGAAAGATGGCTTCATAATCGAACTCAATTATAGACCCACTTGCATATAATTACAAAAGGGAGCACACAAAACAAAAGTATTATTATTGGTTGACAGAGAAGAGTCACTTCCTTGCCTCTTACCACCAAACTTTTGTTTAGTTAATTTAGAGAGAAAATTTGACAAATGAGCTACTAATTAGCTAGCAATAATTAAATTAGAATGAACTAGCCATTGAAGTGTAATATATACATCGATCACATGGAATAAATAACCTTGTATATCTCCGGAAACATTATTATATTTAGTTTTTTTTTTTAACCAACAACTTTAAAAAAAAATTCAAACGTGACCAGCCGTGTATGAATACAGAACCTCTTTTGAAAGGAGTGAGCTAACACATTTCGTTTAAGAAAATAGATTTTGCATGTTTTTGATGTATTATAGTATATTCATCTTATAAATAACTTCCATTGTTTGTTAGATGGATATTTGCACTCTTACCCTTGTATTCGCATATATTATAAACAAATAAAATTTAACTCACTGAATATTAAGTATACATGTTCTTAATTACAAACATCGCGATCCTATTTGCTCCAAAAAAGGTGATGCTCAATATAAGTATTTATAAAGTTAAAAAAAAAATATTATGAAAACTTAAAATCGTCGGGTGAAATTAATACATGTCTACTTTTGTCAAGACATGTTTTTATTTAAACTGTTCTTCAGGAATGCTAATGTAAGAATGTATGGAAATAAAAGGGAAGAGTGGTGGATGTGCATTGTTGTTTTTGTGGATAGGTCCACTCTTCTCTTGCATCTCATCATATTCTAAAAATGGCTGCCATGTGAAGACCACCACTTCATTTCTCTATTCCCTTTATAATAATCCTATGTCAAATTTTTCATTATTACCCCAAATTAACCATAATTGCAATTTTAAGAAATCATTAGTTAGCCGTTTCTTTCTATTGGTTGAAAAAGCAATCTAGCAATCGATTTATACTTTATAAATAAAAACACATTTTGATAGACCGAATCTACTAGAAGGCTATAATCAAAGAGGGGAAATATTGAATTTCAATATCGAAACATACATTTCAGAGTCTACCAACGTATTGCTCTTCCAACCAAACTAACCTAATCACGATAACTTGATATATATATTAGTTACTAACAGATTTGCACAATGTTTCGATTGATAACGTACGTTCAGAATCGTGACATCATTATTAAAAGAAAAATAAAAAATCAATAGTTGGAATACAATAGCGTAAACATGTTCTACAAATATTTGATTTAATAAAATGACTTATAAATCAATGGTATTCATTTTTTCTCATTGGTCTTGAGGAATGACAGAGGGATAGATGGCCATTTCGTTATGCTTTTTGCTTAATAAGAACTTGGTATTCTATTATTTACCAATCAACACCAGTATATTCATATAGTGTTGTATCCTTTGCATTACATGAACCGATTAACAAAATTACTCTTCCAACTCCATATTAGCGTAACATGTGTTCTTACCTCTCTATTCTCGAGCGATGATTTTGCTAGTTCAAGTGAAAGCAAAGTCTGAGCCCAAGAAGGCCCAAAGCATGCCTCATCATCTCGCATGTCCTAATTATCTATATATAACCGGTGGTCCTACATTAAAAAAATGCCTCTTTGGTACATAAATGATAAAACACTCACTTTGCAAATACATAATACATACAAACATGACATATGCACGTATTTCATATTGGAAACGTAAGATATGTCTCTTTTGATTTGTCCCTTCCAGGTGGTCCTCTCTACCCTTTTTGAAATTGCACTGCCTTTGAAACATGCTTTTTTCCATGGTTTAAGAGGATATGTGACACACGGCTATTGGGATTTTACTGTTTTTTTGTTTGTTTGAGATTGTGTGTATTTATAGTTTAGAAAGAAAATATTAGTTTATGAGTTTATCTATCAAATATAAATTATAAAACATAAATACAAACACGAAAGCAGATGGGAAAAATAATGTTTACTTTTGGTGTTTTTGATGTCTTTCGGCTTATTCGAAACTTAGGCTGTGATTGGTAACATGAGTTACCATGTGGTATGGTTGATTTATGGGCATAACTCAAAAATGTTACCAATCATGATTTATTTTCAACTTTTTGCATTAGAGTTTGAGTTATAATGTGTTATGGTTGAGTTAGAATTTTGATGTATGTTCTTTGTAAAATAGCTAACTCAACTCAAATTTGTAAAACATGGGAAAGTGTATGTATTAGAATGTTGTAGAAGTTGATTTATGATTTTTTTTTTTTAAAATCTTCAACCCACGTTTTAAATTTTTTTTTTTTGTTTTTTGCATTTTTTTTTTGTTTTTTGTTAATTCTATTCTAATTTTATACTTCTAATAATTCATACATTAAATTATATATTATATCAATGTTTTTGAATAATATCATTGCAAAAATATGTATTCTTAAAATTTTATATCATAGTTCTTTTTTAATTATAATAAATATATATAAAGTTATAAATTAATATATATATATATATAAATTGATATATATATATGTATAGTTATAATTATATAAATAGTTATAAATTAATATAAATTTAGGGCCTAGATTAATATTAATTTTATTTTATTTTTTTGTAGTTAAATTTATAATAAATGTCAAATTATTTTTAATAATATATACTGCAATTTATACCGCATAAAAGTTACCAGTCAGCTGATTTGAATATTAGTAACTCATATTTCTACAGCAAACCTACCACAAAAATATACCGTTTCTACCACATAATTTTTACTGCAACTTACATCAAATTATACTATTTATTCTAACTCAACAATAATACCACATGTCACCAATCGGTGCCTTACATCATGGAAAACTCCTTTGTTTCGATGGTGCACCTCCACTTCCATGAAACCAACCATTAATACGCGCACAAATGTCATGTCTTGAAATTAATTCTTAGACATTCAAACTCCAAGTCTTAGACTTTTTTTTATTTTTGCAAGAAAGCGTTTGTTAAACTGATAGAACCGATTTTGAACGAGTTTTTCTTCTTTACCAAAATAAATTGATGTTAGAATGATTTTTTTTTTACGGCAATTGATGTTAGAATAATTAGTAGAGTCAATTGTTAATACTCAATATTTGTTTAATTTGCATATAAAAGGTTAGCATAATAAGGTTGTTTGAGAAGTGATTAGTGTTATGAAAGTGAATTAGTCATATTTGTGAGTTTTGTGTTCATTAAATGGTTGTCCTATCATAAATTGGTTATAGCTATAAGTGTTTTTTTCTTAATCAAGTGTATTACTTTTACGCTTAATTTAATGGTTTATGTGTGTGGTAATTCTGTTTATCGTGTTTGTTTCTTAGTCCTTGTTTAGTTATATTTTTGGTTTATCTTTTAACCATTTTCCTAGCTATTGCCATCTAACGCTTAGCCTAAACTAGATAAAATCCGATTAAAATTTTTCGTTATAAATTAACTAGAATCTCGTACGTGGAGAGCATTCCGTAATTTCTTATGGAACTCGAGCCCGTTTATGCTTTAAAGGCATTAAATCGTGCACTTACAAATACCGTGTTCAGTTTAAAAACCGACCTTCTCACTCATCAAATCGGAACTAAAATTTTGTACAACCAAGAATCAAATCATGCACATGTTCTCCATCCTCCAAATCTAAGGTATATTTTTTTTTGGATTTGATCTTGCTACTAAAGTTAATTTGAAAAATTTATAGAAATGACCGGTTGACATAATGACCGGAGTTGACATAATGAAAAATTACAATCGGTGGTTGCTTTCTATTCAAATCACTAACAGTAACACTAAGCATTTTTTGGTTTGGAGAAGTCATAGCAGAAAAATAGCGGAAAAAACAAAGTGTAGAGAAGAGATCATACAAAAAGGGAGATCAAGCTTGGATTAAAGATAGTAAAACAATATGAGATACCACAAAACCAAATGCATGTCTCCTCCAACCCTTCTCCTTCTGAAGTGCAAATGGGCTCTGGTAAGAAAGTGAATCGTAAAAATCACCACAAAACAAAAAAATATTCATTATTAGCATGCATAGTTATTATTTTCTGGTTAACTAAAAAGTTCTTGTTCTAGATATATAGTTTTCTTTGATTCTGTTGTGTTTCTTCCAAAATTCGTGAAGCAATGGTTTTCCTGAAAAGGGCAAGCCATTGGCTCAGTGTAGCATTTTGGCAATCTGATGATCTGTGGGTAAATGACCCAAAGAACAAAGCACTTAACCAACATACACACTCCTTCCATTTATTTGATGTTTTTGGATTAACCATTTTTTTCATTATCTCTCATCAGTTATACTAGGTTTTTCACCCGCGCTACGCGCGGGTCTGTATTAATAATTTGATTAAATATTTTTATTCATAAGCTTTTTTCATCGGTAGCATGATTGATTGTAGTGAATCAATGTTCTTATTTCTCTTATTTTGTTTCGTTTTTTAGTTTTTTTTCCTTTATTTTCGCTTTTTATTTGACTGCTTTTTCTTTTTTTTTGTTCTTCATCTTTATTATTCCTCGTCTTCCTTCCTTTTCAGTTCTTTGTCCTTACAATTTCTTATTCGGTCTCCTTCTTCATCTTTGTTATTTGTTTGTTTATCTTTTGTGCTCATTCTTTGATATCATTGTCTTCGTTTTTTTTAAATGTTTCTTCTTATTTTTGTCATCGTCTTAGTTCTTGTTCATATTTTTTTCTATGATTAGTTCATGCGGTCGAAGTTGCTAAGAGTTTGCTATATTTTTTTTGTTTAGCTTCTTCTCTTTATTTTTCTTGATTATTCTCGAGAACTTGATCCCTTTTATAAATAGTTTTATTGTAGTTCTCTTTAAATTTAATCTTATGTAGAGTAAAAATTCAATTATCTGATACACCCAACCAAACTTAAAAATGAAAAAGATTCACGAAAACAAAATTAAGCTAGAGATGGTACAATTACATATTCACACATGTAATAAGCAATGTCTAATAACAATATATATAACTAATTTAATTTATGCGATCATAGAGATATAGTTACGCATAGCTTTCAATTTCTTATTTTTCGGTTTCATCTTTTATTTGGTTTCCTTCTTTAGCCTTATCTTTTTGGTTTCTTTTATGGCATTGTTTTTTTCTATCTTCGTCCTCCATTTTCTTCATTTACTTCTTTTCTTTTTGTTCTTCTGGTACATATTTTAGCATAAATCTCTTTAATCCTATGTAGAATATATTTTCATTATCTGATACACCAAATCAAACTTAAAAAAGAAAATGTATGTATAAACAAATTAAAGCTAGAAGATAAGCTAATATTTTGGTAGGTTTTCTACGGTTATAAAACCTAAATGAAGAGAAGCTAATCGACATATATCATTGTTTTTTATTTTCTTCTTCGTTCTTGTTTTTATGTTTTTTAATTTTCTTTGATTCATTCTTATTCAGTCGATCTCTTCTATTTTGATTTCTTCTTTGTCTTTTTTCTTATATGGTTTTTTCTTCATTTTCACTCATCTTTGCATTTATTTTTCTTCGTCTTTGCGCTTCTTTTTTATTCTTTTTTTTTTTCGTCTCCTTCGTTCTTATTCGCTTTCCTCTTTAGATTGGCAAGTTTTTTGTTTTTGTTTAGTTTCTTCTCCTTCGTTCTTATTCGATTTCCTTTTCAATTTTTTCTTTGCAATTTTTTATCAGGTTTTTTCTTATTCATCTTTGCCTTCTTTGGTTTCTATTTTGTCTTCGCAATTCAATATATTCGTTTTCGCTTTTCTTCGGTTGTATGTTCTTACTCTTCTTCTTTGTGTCTGTTTTGTTCTTCAACTTTTTTTTCTTTCTTATTTGTATAAGTTATTCTTCACCATTAAAATTTTACATGGCTCCATTTCTCTTGTAAAATATTAATTTTATGTTGAAATTTGTAAACTAATTTTAACATAAGTTTTTTTAGTTTGATATCGATCCATAAGTTATTTAGAGTGTCCACATATAAAATATATATATGCTTTATAAATTTGTTCTTTCTTATTTGTTAAACAATTTCAGTGATTATTTATGTAATTAAAACCATTATCTTAAATTAAGAAATTTTCCTAATATAAATCTAAATAGATTTTTTACTAAAACTTATACATGTTTTTCTTATATCTATTGATATTCCAAATCTAAAATTTGGAAAATTTCTTGATCTTAGATGATGATATAGAAAAATATTATTGGTTGTTTAAAATTTGGAAAATTTCTTAATTTTAGAGATGTTGATTTGGCATAATTATTTGGTTTTAAAAAACTTAAAAAGCTGATGTGGACACCCTTAGAGGCATTTAGCCTCAACTTTTATATAGTATAGATTTTAGACAAATTTGGCAAAATACACAGAAAAAAAGAATGCTTTGTCTCAATACACATTTTTAGAACTTTGTCCATCTAAACTTTTTAAAACTTATTTGGCAATTTTGTCCTTAAAATTGATTAACCATTTGAGAAAAATAAATAAACAACACCCCCAGCCTTCGAGAAAAAATAAAATCCGATTTGAGACAAAAAACAAAAACAAAACCTGATTTTCTTCTTCTCTTCTTTGGCCGTCTCTTCTTCCGACGAAACATCTGTTGCCATCTCTTATTCCCACGAAACCTCTGTCGTCGTCTCAAATCCCGTCCTCCATCACCGTTTCTTCCTCTTTCCTCAGTCGCCGTCACGCCCTCTGTTGGAAGTCCTATCGCCGACAGATCCGCATAGCTCTTTTCTCCTCCTTCAAGACCGGTTTGCTGGAAAGACAATCGCCATTCACATATTCGAGTTTTCGATCAGGTTAGTGTAGATTCTGGTTTGTTTATGGATGTTTTATCATGCAACTGAAGATTTGGTTATTGGAATTGAAATTATGTGTCCCGATCCCAAATTGATTTGGGTCTTTTGTTTGAAAATTGATTTTGGCTTAAATTTGGTTAGTTATGAGGCTAATTCTGCATGTCAAGTTAGTTTAACTAAGAAATTGAAGTTTATCGAGATGTTTATGCATGTCAATTACGCATGTCAAATTAAGGCTAAACATGTTTCTCATGACATAGTGTTTTTCGTTTTATGTGCATAATAGGAAGTAATAAATCAGTAGTTGAAGCTTGATACCATGTTAATGTTTGATGCTAGCTTTGTCTTAAGGTTTGATAAATATAAAATTTCAAATCACATATTGGTTCAAGTCTTAATGTTTGTTTGTTTTATGGATTGCTCAATGTTAGACAATGCTAGACTCATTTACCTTTTTCAAGAAAGTTTGACATTTTGTTCTTATGTTTTCGTTACTTGTGGGTTTATTTGAGTTCATGGTCTGTGATGATAGCAATTTTCTGCATTTACATTACTTCAAGTCTGTTAAATAGCACTTTTCAAATCACATTTCTTCCAAATCGTTTTGTTACTTATCTGCTTTTTGAGTTTATTGTTTGGTCAATCTTAGTCAATATGATAGCTTTGGCTTGAACTCTGTTTTTCCTTTTAATTTTCTGCTGTGATGTAATGATTGGTGTATGTTACAGTGAAACTTTAGAACCACTTATGTTGCTTCTGTATGTTACATTAGGACTTTTATAAAAGATATATCAGGACTTTTATAAAAGATATATCACACATGGTTCTTGTACGTGTTCAAGTTTTGTAAGCGGTGTGATTTGAGTTGTTTCATTGCATGTATTACGTAATTGATTTTGATGTTTTCGTTATTTTAGGTATGGACACAGAGTTGCCTAAACGATTATACAAGGAAGGAACAGAACCACAAGTGGATAAGATTAACAAATGTGCCAAAATGTCGATACTGAATATTTTGGAGAATTATATGGAAGATGAGTTGAACGAAGTGAAGAAGGATCCTGTTTTTGCTCATACTAATCCTAGCTATCTACGACAATCGTCTGACATTTTTAGGGAAATTGGTTCACAGTTTCATGTGTAGGTAGCTTCTCACCGCAAAAAAACATGAGTTGTGGTTTGTGTTTGCAAGGAGGCCTAACTCAAGATTGGTGATCTAACTCAAGATTCTTTTGTGCCCGGTTTTGATCAGACACAGCTGCGAGTGCAAGAAGACGCTCTCGAATTTGAAACACCAATAACTGAATTGCATCCAGTCGCTATTAATTTGTCTGAGAAGGTGCCTTCGTCATTTGCAAAGGAGTTGAGGAAAGATCCTATTGCAAGCGGGAAAGATCATGACCATCTACTGGTTTATGTCTCATGAAATATGAGAGCAACTAAGATCATTGTTCTGAATTTTCTGAATTTTTTTGGATTTTAAAAATATTTATTTCAGTTTTTTTAAATATGTGAAAGGGTATTAAAGTCAAAAATATGTAAAAATACGAAAACATGTAAATGGACAAAGACTTCTTTTTTTTTTTTTGTATAATCACAAATCTCCCTATTTTTTATATATACTCTTTCCGTTTATAATTAGTTGTCGTTTTAGATATATTTATCTGGAAATACATCCAAATATATATTTTAGAATGACAACTAATGTACATACTTTTTTGAGCCTTTAGGTTTTTCTTTCTTGGTATAGATTTAGTGCAAAGCATGATCACCATCTAAAGACCAATGAGCTTGTGTTTGGCTTTTCAGTGGTCTTAATACAAAATCCTTTTTTGAGATACGCGGACAGACCATACTCCTTCTCTTTAGTTACAAAAATGGTTGTAAGTACATAATTATTAAATTGTATTTTCCAAATTATACTATGAACACACACACACAGACATATTTAAGTATTAAATATACTGCTCATTAGACTGCAATAGTTTAGATATAAATTTAATAAGTTAAATAAAAAAGTCGTTTGTTAAACTGGTTTCGGCATTTAAAAATGATTAGCCTCTAAAATAAAATTTTCTATAAAAATACTTCTTTTAGATAAGGATTATTTCCGTTATCAAAAATAATAAATAAATAAGGATTATTTTCATGAACCAAAAACTACCCACCCATTATAGTTGTAACAGAAGCAACCGTTATATACAACATATGTTTAGAATAATCCCTTTTCGAACCAAAAAACAAAAATATAAGGATTCTTTTCAACATATGCTGTTTATAACGGTTGTTATTGTTACATCTATAACGGTGGTTCATGGTTCATGGTTCATGAATGGAAACTCGTAAAAAGCAATGTACCAACACTTAATGGGAAGAATCCATTTAATTATAAGTGTCAAAATGCGTAAAGGAAGGAGAGGAAGGATTCTGTCATTAAATTAAGAGAGAGGGACGTGCATGGTTGCCACTTGTCCATGCATCTTCTGCTCATTGGAACACAAAAGACGTATTCAACTTTACGTACGAACTTCTTTCCCTCCCCCACCAACCACCATCCCCAAAAATATCCGTATATAGCCCGTAAAACACCTCTTAATTATACAGTATATACTATATACATAGATTATTAATTGAAATTATAAAGGAATGAATCAATTCTAAGCTCTACTCGAAGTCCAACATTGCTACTAAAATCGAAGTCGAGTAATCAAGCATAATGTGGTCTTCCCTTCCAAAGCAGTTTCCTATGTACACTGATCACTCACAAATTTTTATTTTATTTTTCTGAAATAGATCGTATACACATACACGAAAAATACGTATATAAAAATCACATGTTGACCACTAAGTAGTTTAGAGAGTAAACACAATATTGACTTAAACTAGAGTTTAATGTTCCAGAGAGAGAGATGAAAAAAGGAAAAGGAGAGATAAACGGAAGGAAGAAGACGCCATTGAATTCTGGAAAAAAGGGAGCAACAGAACTTTTGCAACACCTGTTCATCATTCACCCTCCACTCGTCTCCTTCTTCTTGGTTCCTCCTTTTTAACTTAACCTCTGTTTAAACTATGGTTGAGTTTTTATTTAAACAACATTCATTAAGTGGCATTAGATCTCGCTCCTGAACGTCGTTGCTATCATCATAATCTTTTTCTCAATCCATTTAGATATTGGAAACCTCCTTTTAAATCCCCTCCTCCAAAACCCTAGAACATGAATGTGGGTTATACAAATGTCACTCCTTACCATAAATAGTAAAACAAAATAAAATAAAAATCAAAACTTTTGTTTTAACCCAAATCTCTGATTGCCCAGCTCCATTTTAAGCCACTGTTTCGATCTGCACAACCCACAAACACATACAGTCTCTCTCTCTCTTCTCTCTTCTCTCTTCTCTCTTCTCTCTTCTCTCTCTCTCTCTTTCTCTATCACTGAAACCCAAAGCCATCCACCATTTGTTCCTTTTTCCTTCACACACTGTTTCCAAACTTCCTTTTTACTAGGCAGTGTTTATTAACCAATTGAGGATCAAATGATGGATGAAGCTGCTGCTGCTCATGATGTGGAAACCAAGGCCTCTACTTTAAAGGCAAGTGTTGATCATCATCCCGGATTTGGATCCGGGTCTGGTCATGGCCATGATCATGGGTTATCGGCGTCTGTGCCTCTTCTGGGTGTTAACTGGAAGAAGAGAAGGATGCCCAGACAGAGACGATCGTCTTCTTCCTTTAACCTTCTCTCTTTTCCTCATATGCCTCCTTCCCACGTGCCAACTCCTATTCCCGCACGTGTATGCCCCTCCTTTTTCCAAGTTATTTTTTTTTCCCTCTCTTAATAATATTAATTCATTTTAAAAATAATTATGATTCTCCGAAGTTCTTTCTTTAGACCTGTATGGATCCAAATAAAAGGACAGATTTTATATGTGTATATATATATATATATATCTGATCTATGTATACATCCAGTTGATATCGATTTTTCTTTTTTTATAAAAGGATTCAATGTATATTGTGATCATGATGCAGAAAATAGACACAAGAAGGCTAAGATTCCTCTTCCAAAAGGAATTGAAGAACAGTGACGTCAGCTCCCTCCGCCGGATGATACTCCCCAAGGTATCTCTAATTATGATTCATGATGAATATTAATGATGACGGTGATGGTTGATGGTTGGTGGTTGGTGCAGAAATCAGCGGAGGCTCATTTGCCGGCGCTGGAATCCAAGGAAGGGATACCGATAACAATGGAAGATTTGGATGGTCTTCACGTTTGGACCTTCAAGTACAGGTATACTTACATATTTTTATAATGTGCGCCTAATGAATGCTATGTAAATGTAAAGATTATATATATAGTCGAATCAACTATTCAGTTTCGCAAGTAACAAAATTGGAAATCTATTGATGTTCTTGGTGGATCGATAATTTTGATAGTGTTTCACTTATCCATGTCGATCTTAACTATATATATATATTTTCAATTGTGTGATATATTTAAATCTCCATAGTCTCTAAATACTAATAAGAGCTTTCAATTCGTATTTGTGATGAAATATATTATCATTTCATAGGACCTGTTCAAATAATTAGATCTTGAATATTATTTTTTTGAACTTTTAGATCTTGAGTCTTGGTCTAACGTTGTGATCTTTAGGTACTGGCCTAACAACAATAGCAGAATGTACGTGCTAGAAAACACAGGTAAACTTCATTTGTTACTCGGAATTATAACCTGACACCCTCTGGAAAATCGAATAAATCATTGTTAAAATTCTCGATTCGAGCTGGGTTTTATCTCCAGGCGACTTTGTGAATGCTCATGGTTTGCAGCAAGGTGACTTCATCATGGTCTACCAAGATCTCTACTCTAACAATTACGTAAGTCACACGTTACGAAAAAGGATATCCAAAATCTTAACTAAAACGTGTCATATTTGTTGTTTAAAAAAACATGTCATATACTCATATATAAACTCAAGTTTATTTATTTTTATTTAATACAGGTGATACAAGCAAGAAAAGCATCTGAAGAAGACATCGCCAACGTCGAAGAAGACGACGTTTACACAGACTTAACAAGGATTGAAAACACTGTGGTTAACGACCTTGTCCTCCGAGATTATAATTATCATTACAACAACGGAAAATGTTCTCAATATTATCCCGTCATCGATGACGTTACGCCGACCACAACCACCACGGGGTCTTTCGTCTACGACACGACGGCTCTAACCTCCAACGACACTCCTCTCGATTTTTTGGGTGGACTCTCGACGTCGACTAATAATTATTATAATTCCAAGTTTGGATCATTCGACGTCGATAATATCTCTCTCGATGACTTCTACTAGATCGGATCGATCGATGGGCTCATGATGATTCTTAATGGTGATCAGCTTTTTATTTTATTTCTTATATAAGTATAAAATTAAATGCATTTTGCATATCGTAAAGTGTTTTGATATTACAGTTTATAATGAAGATAAGATGATAGCTATGGGAGGCATGGTTTTCACACACAAAAGGAAAAAAAATGGGAGTCATGGAGGTGTTTTGTGTTTGATGAATAAATGTAAATTTGTGTAGCGGCTTTAATTTTTATTATCCTTGCCCAACAAAAACACAAAACACACTTTTCTTTCTTTCTTTTATTTTTATCAGGGAAATTTGTTGTTTCTCTTGTAATGTTTACCGTTATATACATGAACTGGTCTTTTGAAGTCAGATTAAATTTAATTATTATAAATTCATTGGTTGACTATTAAGTAATAAACTAACCATTAACGAATGATTTTTATCTCGAGATGGGAACATTATTATACTAAATGTATGAACCAAATGCAGAAGAACAAATTGACAACAGTTCCAAATGGCATATGAACTATGAAAAAAAGATTTAGTAAAATGAACCTTTTTTTATAGAGTCTTCTAAATCTACAAAATATCTAAGTATTGTTATCCTGTTAAAAACACTAAAGTTAGCTCTGTGAAGCTAATTCGACCTAACTAGTTACGAGGTCAACGAGTTCTTCGTTAACATTTGTATTTTAGACTCAACAAACTGAGGGTTTGTAGAAAAGCTAAAACAAACTCAGAGTTACGATATTCTGTAAATTTGAGCAAAGTTCAAGGTTTGTATACGATAAACTCAAAAGTAATCTCTGGCTATATTCCCCCGGTCGAAGGTTATTGCCTTACCGGTTTGGTTTTCTGGTTGAATATTTCGCGCAATTATATAAACCGAACCTGTTATCATTTTGATACATGAACCACACAAATCGTCCTCAGGGAAGAGAGAGCGAGACGTTGATCCGGAAACCAGAATCAATGGCTTCGTCGTCGTTGAACCGTTTACATATCCTAGAGTGGAAGACTCTGCTTCTTTCTTCGCCGTGGAACCGTTTTCAGGAGCAGATCTCGAAGCATTCCTTTGGTACTACAGCTAAGAGGTTAATAGGAGCAGATCTCGAAGCATTCTCTACTCGCCCTTGGTACTAGTACTACAGTTAATTAATATGCCTCAATTTTGGGATTATATCAATGTGACAATAGTTGGCAGAAGATCAGAAAGCAGAAAAAATTTCAGGACAAGTTCTCGTGAAAAAGGGTTCCAACTTCCAAGTGAGTTACTTCTATATTTTTCTCTGGAGTGTGGATTCAAAACCTTATTTGTAAGTTTGTATGTTTTTGGTCATATCTTCTATTTGTTTTTTTTATTATTTTGTCTGTCGCATATCTTCGTTATACTTGTGTGGCGTATTCGGGTTTAATCTAAATTTTTCTAATAATGTGCGACATTGCCAGCTGATGGGATTAGCTGTTAATAAAAAGAGTTGTGGTCTGAGTTTGTCAGTGTCAGTGGATTCGTGTCAAGTCGCGAGCGCATTCAATGCGCGTGGGTGCCACGATCCTCAAAATTTCACTCCACAGATTTTAGCAAATATGTTCGAAACCGAAAAACAAATTTAGTGCCACTGCATATTTTCCACTCATCTACATAAAATAAAAAATTAATAACACATATTTCTGATAATTAAAAGTTTAATACTAGTCGTCAATAAAAAAAAAGTTTAATACTTAACACTTTTGTTTTACTAAAACTAGTTTCTTTTTTTTTGCTTAATAGGTTGAAGTATGAAGTATTTAGTAATTAGTATTCTTTCTATATAGACCGTCTATCAATCAATTAGAGTTAATTTTCCCGCTAAAAATAAGGTAAATTATAATGATTTGATAACAAATTTTTTGCTATGGCTATTTTTGATGGACCAAAATCTATCATTATTCAATTCGCTTTGATATTCATAACGAGAAAAAAAAGGAAAAAAAGACTTCTTAGGATATGTGAAAGGATCGGAGTTTTTACTGAATAAATAATTTCAAATACTTCAAATGGTGGACGGTTGAAGTGGTATTATTATCTTCTTTTATAAAAAAGGAGGTATTTGAGAATACCTCATATGATTATGTAATGGTTTCGAGTTTGGAATAGGTTTGAATTCTCCCGCTTCCCATACTCTCCTATCTCTCTCTTCATCTCTCTTCATCTCAGTGCTTTGCTCGAGCGTCGAACGCGTCATGCAATGCATTATACATGCCTTCGCAGACCAGACGAGCTACACGAGTTAAGCGCTCGTGTTGCATAAGTAAACAATTTAACTAGATACATTGATAGCTCACAAGGTCTATTCAGATTTTTTTTTGAGAGGGTAAGTCCATATGTTTCCTTTTTAAATTTATAGGTTAACAAGAGAGAGGTCTACAAAATCGTTAAACACTCTAGTATTTTCTTACACAAGATATAAATCGGATTAGACAGAATGAATAGATACAAGGATAATCACCTGATTTGAAATCCAACGAAATTATAAAATCGATTAATGATAATTAGTCCCTTTTTATAATCCAAAAGATAATATAAAAGCCACTGTGTGTGTGTCCCAAACAATAAACCCAATCAAACAACTAGGATTTTAGTAATATATCGACTTAAATGGGGCCTCTATCAATAATACTATACGTGAGAGACACTGCACTCACCAGTAATCTCCACAAGAACAAAACCCATCTTTGAAATGGTGAAACCGCTTCGCATCTCTCACCACAAACTCTCTATCAACAATCTTCGAAATCAGCTTGATCACACTGTGACAATCGCTGCAAACTCTCAGATTCTTAACCACACTAACCGTCGAGCCAGGAACCGTGTTCATGATCCCAAACGCAACCGCTAGTTTCTCGCTGTGAACTCTCAGTGTCATCTCTTTCTCTTCCTCATCAACATCATGACACACCGACGCCGTGTTCGACACGTAACCTGCCTCCAACAGCTTCTGGTTCAGTTCCTCTAAGAACTCGTAAATCTTTTCGCGCTGAGGATGCTCTTCGTCTCCGATCAAGAACATATGAACCTCACCGTTCAGCTCAAGAAGACTAAAACCCGGCGGTTTCACCAACCCACGATTCTTCATCACCATCCTCACCCTCTCAACGTCTTTCCAACGCCCCGCATCAGCGTAGATATGCGAAAGCAACATGTAATAACCGCAATTCGAAGGGGCTAATTCGAACAAACGCGCCACGGATATCTCCGCGAGCTCCACGTTCTTGTGGATTCTACAGGCTGCAAGAAGCGAGCTCCAAATGATAGAGTCCGGCTTCATCTTCATCGTCTGTATCAAATCATAAGCTCTCTGAAGAAACCCGGCTCGACTTAAAAGGTCAACCATACAACCGTAGTGTTCCAAACCCGGTTCCACGCCGAATCTTCCCTTCATCGCGTTGAACCAGCGCCAGCCTTGGACATGAAGACCCGCGTGACTGCAAGCAGCTAACACCGATACGAAAGTAATGTAATTTGGTCTAACCCCTGAATCGATCATAGCAGGGAATAACTCTAACGCTTTATCCGCGTGGCCGTGCATTCCATATCCAGCAATCATGGCGGTCCACGACCTAACATTCTTGTTTTTCATTCGATCAAATGCTTTTCTCGCCGTCTCAACTCTCCCGCATTTGCAATACATATCAATTATCGACGTCCCAACTATCACATCATCCTCAAGACCCATCCTTATCACCTGCATACGCACATGCAAATCAGACACAACATTTCACTTAACAAATTGTATAACAGGAATCTCAATTTTACCTGATCATGTATACATTTCCCAATGCGCAGAGCACCTGAATGTGAAGCAGCCAACAACACAGTAGACAGTGTAATGGAGTTAAAGGTCACAACTTTATCATTTACCAGTATGCGGAAAACATCAAAAGCCTCATTAGACATTCCATTCCGAGCATAAACACTCATGATCGAATTATACGAAACACGATCCTTATCCACAATCTGATCAAAGATTTTTCTCGCCACAGCTACTCCTCTTTCTCCACCTTTTGCATAAGCATCTAAAAGAGTATTACCAACACTCACTCCTCTATCAAACCCTCTCTTTATAACAAAGCTGTGAACTGATTCTGTTAAACCTTTAGCAGAAACACGAGAACAAGCCGAGATGACTGAAACCATACTCATAGAATCGAGCAACATTGCAGCGTCATCGTAGTAATCTCTACGAACACCATTGTCATTTTCTTCGACTAATAAATCCTTGAAAAGAGAGACAGCGTCAAGGGCATTACCGTTAAGGTCATACCCTCGGATCATTGACGTCCAAGAGACAATATTTCGATTGGGAATTTCGTCGAACACTTGCCGTGCATCCTTAAGTTGTCCACAAGTAGAGTACATAACGATCAAAGCCGAAGAGACGAAGATGTAGGACTGATAACCGAAGACGAAAGCTTGCTGGTGGGTCTGCTTCCCGGAGAAGATATCGAGAAGAGACGAACATGCTTTGATGGTGCAAGGAAAGCTGGAGCGAGTAGGGTAGAGAGAGAGCTTTCGCATGGAGGAAAAAGCGCGAAGAGCTTCAGCAGAATCGCCGCTACGAGCGAGGTCGGCGATGACAGAGTTCCACGAGAAGACATCTGTCTTGTCGACATATCTGTTGAACAAAGTCGTTAGGTTTTGTCTGTCTGTGTATCTCTCCGTGTGGACAAGTCGAGAGACGGAGGCCACCAAAGCAGTTGTTTTACTCGGAGCCTTCATTCATTCTTTTGTCTCAATTAAGTTTTGCCTAAAATGTCACTCTTAAATATCAGAATTCTTCTTATTCCTCCTCTTCTTCTTTACAGTTTGCAAATATAAAGAATCAATCAAAATCAAAATAAAAATTGCAAAATCTTGTTAATCATTTTTTCTAATTTCCCAAACAAACATTACAAAAGAGGCCGTGTCATATAATATATCATCATCTGCAAAACCTTTGTTCTTGATCTTTCTGCAGATTCATGGTGTAGAATACGAAATTCTTTTTTTTTTTGTGTGTGTGTGTGTGTGGAAATAAATAAAAATTTGAAGCTACAACAATCTAAGATGAGCAGTATCATTCATTCGTTTGAGCTGCCACCCATTTCTACAAGAATGCTGTAACACAGTCACTGAAGAGTCCTCTACACATATCTTATGAGTCATTACCGGACTGCAACCGAGGATTCCGGTCAGAAGACACTTTATAGGCAAAGAATGAGTGAAAACCCCAATGCAATTAGAGATCAACGAAGATGAATCACTTAGGTCGCTGTGATTATGATTAACCTCTTCCTCTCTTGGGGACATTTCACAGTCAGGCTCGTGATTGGTCATCACTTGAAGCCTGCTTTTACCGGATTTCTTCCTTGTAAAGCTGGGACGATGCTTGTGAAGCAAGTCCCAGTTGGTCGAAAGAAGCGAAGAAGAACCATGACGCTCATTTGTCTCGTTGTGATGCGTAGCGGATGAAAAATCTGACCTGAGCTTCTCTGCAAGTCCTGAGACAGTCCCGTTTAGAAACTGAACCATTCGGAACTCTACTTGCCTGAGTGATTCTCCAGACGGGGACGTGAAATCAGGCTGACATTTCTCGATTAAGCTCAAGATTTCAGGTTTGTAAATCTCTATCTCTGATTGATTGCAACCTTCCCAATCTCCTAGACTCATCTCAATAAGTGCATCTGAGGAATGTACGTGCTCCTCTGAAAAACTCATTTCCTGCCAATACAAATTAAGTCTGGCTAAGTAACCTTCTTAGATCCAAATTCTTGTGTAGAAGGAGAGGCAAATTGAAACAAGTGAAATTGATCTTGTTAAAACTTAATTAGTTCCTTAAGGAGAGAGTGTGAAGATCTCAGATTACCTGGCAAACCGAAACGGCCATGGATCTAGCTCGATCAAGCGGCGACGAGTAGACGGAGGTGAATCGAACACCCTGTGATTTCAAGAAAACAGCGAGAGCCCTGGCTTGGCGTTTCCCATTGGCGGTGAGCGCGGCGACGTGGCATCTCCCTCCGATCAGATCAGGCCTTAGATTGAGATCGCACTCGCCGTGGCTGATGAGATAAACCTCCGTCACAGCGCGATCTTCGTCCCCAGACGCGATTCGGGAGAAGATCGGCGGAGGGAGTAGAGTAGGATGAGGAGGAGGAGGAGGCGGCGAGAGGACGTTGTAAGGATCCCAGACCTTAATCGACGGCCCAATCCGTGGAGTTCCGAGAGATGATAGCTGTGGAGAAAGAGGAGAAGCTGAAGAGTGACACGGTAACATCTCATGCTCTTGCTCGAGAACTCTCTTCACCAAGAGGTTATCCAATTCTCTTATATTCGATCCGCCATTATCGTTTTCTTCATCGTCTTCTTCTTCTTCTTCTTCTTCTCCACCATCAGTTTCCTCTTCTTCTTCATCGTCTTCGTCTCCCACTAGTGCAGACTGTGACGACCCCATCTTCGTTGTCAAAGTGTTCCTACGAGAAAAGAAGCAAAGCTTTTTGTTGGGCGCGAATCTTATCTAGCCTTACTAGACAAAAAGATAATCGCCCTTACATAGAATTATTATTTTGCCATTAATGAATCTGAATCAACATTAAAATTTAATTTAACAAAAACGGAGAAAAACTCAAAATTGGATCTAAATATTTTTTCTGAAAATTGAGCTAGCCGCCCAATCAATCATTCCACCCATGGCATTTTAATTTATTTTTTTTCTTTTGTTTATCTCCGCCAAATCGATGTCATTTTAATTAATTTTATTTTAGTTATTTCTACCAAATTTAGACATAATTATCCTCAAGATATCAATTATCCTCAAGTAGTATATTAGATGTTAAAACTTATATATAGTTATACATACCATAATCTTTATAGTTTTAGGTTATACAAGTAAGTAACTGTAAGTAATAGTTTTACTTTCTTTTAGATGGTATCCAATTAACAAACTAACCATAAAAGTATAATATATAGTTAACTTTTGATCATAGCGAAAACTTTTTTTTATCAAAACTGTTTTTTATTCGATAAATATATTATATGTTAAGTTTTGTTCCCATTTTTCTCATATACTTTATGTTTATTTTTAATACATCCAATTTTAAGTTTTATAAAATTATAAATTTTAATAAACAATAAAATGTAAAATTACACGGGAAAACGCACAAAAAATTCCTCAACTTTTCAAAATTGAACGTTTTATTCATGAACTGTCGATTGCACGATTTATTCCTCAAACTATTAATAACTGTTTGAAATTGGGTTTCGCTTAATTTGGCGTTAACGACAATTAGACAAAATAATAAGTCCGTTAACTTAAAATCCTCTCAGACGTCGGAGCTTCGCAACTTCAATTTATGAGGTAAATTATTCGCTATTTTATTTTGATTTGGGATGCTGAGGACCAATTTTGATCACAATCCTCATTTTAATAGATGTGTGATCTTGAGCTCAGCTCATTGTTCAAACCATTCGTAAGATGAGTATCACTGAACCAAGACACAAATCACTTCAGAGGATTAAGATCTCTATACTGGAGGTAAATTCTTTTTCTTTTTCCTTTTCATGGGATTGTGTTACCGAGTTTATGATGCAATTACAGTAGATGAAAATTTAGCTTTGTGTGTTTTGTTTTGTAGCAAGAAGATGAAACAACGGCTAAGAGAGCACTTGTTACCCTTTGTGAGCTTCACAAGAGAAAGGTCTGGCTTGGTGATAAACATGACAGAATTGCAATTGCGATTTGTGAAGCTTGCTTTCATACCTCACCTAGGTATATATATATATATTTTTAACTATGGTGTATGTTGATATCATATTATGGTTTTTCCAATTGCTAACTTCTCTTTTCACTTGTTTAGGATTATTTTAATAACTGTGTAATCTTGAACAATGAGGCATATTAAATAGTATACTCAATGAGCTGTGATACATTTTGTTGGATATCGATTAAACGATTTTTGTGTCGAGTCTCTGATTCGTACTCTTTCTGGGTTTTCATTACTAGAAAATCTTGTTGTCTATGTTAGTGCTCTTATTGTTACCATGTTATTGAATTGACCTTAGATGAGAATAAGGCACAATATTCTTGATTTTCTTGAAGACTATATATAGTCCATTTTTTCTTGTTTATTGATACTTATATGTGTTTGTGTATAGGAAGAGCAAGAAAAATTGGCTAAAAGCAAGACCTTGGCGATTAGAATATCAAACATTGCGAACATGGTTCTTTTTGCTGCTAAAGTCTATGCTTCTGTCACAGGTGGCTCTTTAGAAATTGTTGCGTCCACATTGGACTCTTTTCTTGATCTATTTTCTGGCTTCATCCTTGGTTCACCGCCTTCTCGATGTAGACACCAAACCCGTATCAGTATCCCATTGGGAAGAAAATGATGCAACCACTGGTTTGTTTTCACTTAGTATCTTTTTGTTTTGTGCTATTGATTTCTTTGTGCCACTATAACAAGACTACAAAGCTTTTTTCTATTTATCAATAAGTGATTCTTGGATCAAATCCTCTTAGGGAATCCTAGTCTTTGCATCAACGATGGCTGACACTTGGGTTGCAGATCATCTTGGATTCTCTTCGCTAGAGCTATTCAATGTATGTAGACCTTGAATATGAGCAAGTGACTTTGATCGAAAACTTTAAAAATTATATTATTCACACAAATTGCTTCGCATGTTCTATTATACAGCACAAGGAATTCAGCCTAACAAAATGGCAAAAGAATTGTGTGGTTGGGATCATGCTCTTTGTGACACTGGTGACTGGTTACAAAGCCCGTAGCCAGGCCCGCAAACCCGCTAATAATATGCGGGGCCAGGGCCGGCCCTGAGGCAAGCCTAATGAGCCTTTTGGCTTGGCCCCCAGATTTTACAGGCCCAATTTTTAAAACAATTTTATTATATATATATATATATATTTATGGCCCAAATAAATAGATACATAAATACTAAGTGATCCAATTAAATAAGTGGCATGAAATACTGGCCCCCATTTTTAATTTTATTTCAGGCCCCCAAAATTTCAGGGACAGCCCTGGCAGGGCGGGCTTGGGCCTAAAGTTTTTATCCGCAGCCCGCGGCGGGCAATCCGCACGAACATCTCAAAAACAGGAAGCCCAATGGGCAGGTCCATGCGGACACGGGTCAGCCCGATTGACAGCTCTAGTTTTAAGTTTTTCCGATATAGAGATACACAAAACCAATTCATATATTATGGATCAAAAAGACGATTTATATGCTTAACACGAATCTTTGCTTCGGCCTAAATAAAACTAGTGAATTTTGAATTAAAACTTGAATTCGACTTATTTAGAGGTACAAATCCATTTTCAATCTATCAAGAATCAGAAGGAAAAGGAAATCCAGCGATTTTGAAAGCAGTCATGCCGCCGTCGACGATCAAGTTATGGCCGCTAACGTATTTACCGTCGTCGGAGGCCAAATACAGAGCAGCTTTAGCCACGTCAGCTTCTTCGCACTCGGCTCCTTTTAACTCACCCATCCCTTTTACCGTCTCACGGAGTTTCTCCTCCGTCACCGTCGGGAAAACATTCTTAAGGTAACGGAGAGTGAGCGGCGTCGCGACCGTACCCGGTGAGATACAGTTGATACGCACGCCGTGTTCGCAGAGCTCGCTCGCCGCCGATTTCACGATTCCGGGGATTGTGAATTTTGATATTGTGTATGAATGTGGGGCCAACCCTCCAATCACGCCTGCATGTATTTCATTTGATATTGTAACAAAGTCAATAGTAAGTGCTGACCAAAGTTTTGAGCATAATTCAAGATTAATCTTAAAATGCTTCAGTTTGAAGAATGTTTATATCTATATTATTAAATTATATTTAAGCTATGATTAATCTAAATAGCCCAAAACTTTGATTAATATTAGTACCTGCTATGCTTGAAGTGCACAAGATACATCCCGACCCAGCCCGAATCATAACCTTTGCGGCGTGTTTAATGCCGGAGACAACGGCAGTAACGTTAATCCTCATCACCTTCTCGAACTCCGTCATATCAAGCTCCGATATGCTCGGCGGACTCATGGGTCCCACGATCCCAGCATTGTTATACATCACGTTTAGCTTCCCATGCTTCGCCACCGTCATTTCCACGGCTCCGGCGACATCCGCTTCCACCGTGACGTCGCAGCGCACAAACTCTGCCGCCGAGCCTAGCTCCTTAGCGGCTTTAATCCCGCTTTCCGCATCTAAGTCGGCGATCACAACTCGGGCACCGTGCCGGAGAAACTCGCCGGCGGTTGCTTTACCTAACCCGCTTGCACCGCCGGTTATGAGAGCTACTTTACCTTCTAGCTTCTTGCTGCATAACATTAATGTTTATAAAAATAGTTACGAATATTTGTATGAGTGATCGATGCCATACCATATTCTATATTCAAGAAATAAGAAAAAAGCATAATCTATCGAGTTAAGTTGACTAACTATCAATCAATCATCTTTTAACAAAAAAAACTATCAGTTAATCAAGACTCACTCAGTTAGATTTTTTCTATTATCAATTTTTTATGTGTTTTTCCGTTTCAATGTGAATTTTAAAATTATAATTATATATCTAGAAGCCTATGAGACTGATATGAGACAGAGAAGGGAACTTACCTCGTACAAGTACAACCACCGGTGGAGTAAGCGGCTGAGGCTGCGGTGGCTGGCCGTTTCAAGGTTCTAGCAAAAGAAAGTATACCGAGGTTAAATACTTTATGATATAAAATAAAAGATTAAGCTGATGTCACTAGTAGTTAGGAGATGATGATCTTGATTTTACCTGGCAATGGCTCTGATCATTACGGCCACCATGGATGACTGCTTCTTTGAGATCTTTGAAACGGTATGAGTATTCAGTTTTGGTTCTGTATAACTCGATGACTTGTAACTGATGATCAGACAAAAAGACAGAGAACTAGTGGAGCTCGTGTAGGTGGTGAATGCACCTAACGTAACATGCTTGGTGTTTCTCTAGGCGGAGAAACCAATTAGATTTGGTTAAGAAAACCAAACTCTGGCTTATTATAAGGATACTAATATTCTATATTTGGATGGACTAAAAGATTATATAATTGTGGAGGCATCTCTATGGTTACATGCTTGGTGTTTCTCTAGCTAGGCGGAGAAACCAATTAAATTTGGTTAAGAAAACCAAACTCTGGCTTATTATAATCTATAAACTTGTTATTGGGCATAGGGAATTATGATGAGATATATATCTACAAAATCTTAACAATACAATGTCCCATGTATTACAAAAGAACATATCACTAAGTTACCCCAAACCACACTCTTAATCAACAATATATTGGAATACTATATAAAAGGCTCTCATTGCTTGAATATTAAGGAAAAGGGAGATTAAGAGACTTGAAACAAGTAAAACCACCATCAATAACAAGGTTGTGCCCAGTCACAAACTTAGCATCATCCGATGCCAAATACAAAGCCGCTTTAGCCACATCGCTCTCTTCACACTTCTCTCCCTTTAACTCTCCTGTCGCGTTCACAATCGCCAAAAGCTGTTCCTCCGGAATGCTGTGACCCGCAAACACCTCTCGAAACATCTTCAGCGTTAGAGGCGTCGGGATTGCCGCGGGTGATATACAATTGATCCTTAAGCCGTGCTTGCAAAGCTCGCTAGCGACGGTCTTCACCACACCCGGGATTGTGAATTTAGAAATTGAGTATGCATGTGGACCTAGGCCGCCCATCAAGCCACTAATGCTAGACAGGCAAAGGATGGATCCCGAACCAGCAGGGATCATGGCTCGAGCCGCGTGCTTTATTCCTAACACCGTGCCTCGCACGTTGAGACGCATCACTTTGTCGTAAATGTCCATGTCTAGGTCCGCGATGCTTGGTGGTGCTATGGAGCCTGCATTGTATAAATAATGTTTGAATAAATAGCATTCCACGTAACGAGAAAGGTGTAATATCAGAGATTTATAAAATTTAAGCCAAAAGAAAAAATCATTTTTTTATCATCGAATATATTTGGTATTTTGTGTATGCGTATATATGAATGTATCAAACGAATATAGATGTCGAAGAGGTGCTTAAACTAAAGCAAAACCATTAAATCCCATAGTAAAAATTAACGGCGAGCATTTTTCGCTAATGGCATAATGTCACAACTCACTAGATTCTATCATTTTTGTGACGAAATCGTTTGGTTGCTAATAATATATCAGTAACTTAACTATATATGATTAGCGACTGAATAATATAGAATAATTAGTGGATTGTGACGATTTTTTTTTTTACTTCCTTTTTTAATTGGTAGAAACAGGTCACTACGAAAACGAAATTTGTCTCATAAGAAACCATCACAACAACAAAACAAAACAAAAAAAAAAAAAAAAAAAAAAAAAAAAAAAAAAAAAAACAACAACAAAAAGTTTTCTACTATATTGTGCACGGTCTTATATATTTAAATAGTTATTTCTTACATGATATTCCGGCACTATTGAGCATTATGTCGAGCTTCCCATTGCTAGCCACGACGGTTTCCACAGCCTTAGCGACTTGTTCCTCCACAGTGACATCACATTTTATGAATTGTGCGGCTGAGCCAAGTTCCCTCGCGACCATATGACCAGCCTCCTCGTCTATATCTACAATACTTACTCGAGCACCTTGGCTTACAAATTCCTCCGCCGTGGCCTTCCCTAGCCCGCTTGCACCGCCCGTTATGACGGCGACTTTTCCTTCTAACTTTCTATATATTATGTACGAAGCAAAAAAGTTAGAGGTTTTGCATGTTTTAATTGAGATTAAAAGGTCGAACCTCGTTAAAATATTTAAAGAACATTTCTATATAGAGTCGACGACCTTGAAGAAGTTGAATAGAGGACAGTAGAGCTATTTGGCTTGGAGATCAAACCATTCTGTACAATGAGTTTTACGCTTCTGCAAAGCCACGGAGAAGAAAATTATAATGAGACTAATAATTAGATAATTGGACAATAGATTTAAAACATGTCTTGTGAGTGTTTTACCTTGTGAATGACCTCAGCATTTTACTTCTTCCTCTTCTTAATCACTATCTGAACGTGAATATGGGATCTCTTTGGTGCAAGAGTCTTGAGCTTTTTATCATGGGAAACAACGAGAGAAAAGGTTGTAGAAGTTTAGAGTATATCTATCAAGATCCCATTTTCTTATTATTATATTGCATTCTTTAATGTTTAAACTAAAGTCTCATTCCACTTTCCACATAGCTAAGCTATATGCATATTTTAAGATATAATTTTGAAGGAAAAAGTAGATTTTAATTTGTAAAGTTACATTGAATTTTGATCCCTTGTATTAAAGGACACGGAATAAATGTATGATTTGTGATGTTATAAAACTTGATCACTCTATATACTTTTCTCAATGTAATGATTTAGGTGGTAACCAAATCATAACAGAATTGACAAAAAAAAAAAAAAAAATTATATTCATTTCTGCATAGTTTGTTTGGTGGATTCTTTAAAGTTATTTCAGCTAAGTGTATGATGACTTTTTTTTTCTCCAATATGTTTACCAAAACAAAGAGAGTATGATGAATCCAATTTACATAGACTAAGTTGGATCAAAATGGTTTAATTACACTTGTGATGGAACAAGTAAGAGTTCAATCCAATTCAAGGACTGGCCAATATTTATAAAGAAATCTTGGTTTATATTTACGTTTTGAATAATTTGGTCTGGTAAGTAGACACTATCCTCTTGCTTCTGGTTTCCAAATTTTATTCTTGGTTTTGGTATCAAATTTCTTGTTTCCAGAATTGGTTAATGACAATCTCACATCATTGAATCTTAGATTACGATGTTTGTAATGTCTAGTTTATGGAATCTCTTGTGTCCTTTTAGATATTTAATATGTGATGTCGTATTAGTTTCTAATATCTTCGTTCAAAAATCGTGTAAAAAATAAATGATGAGAAAATACGGTCAAGAAAATTACTGAACCGAATTATTGAAAACGTAAGTATAAACCAAGATTTGTCTCTCTGAATTGGATTTACTTTTACTTGTTCTATCACATGTGTAATAAAACCATTTTGGTCCAACTTATGGTCCGAATGGTAACAGCGTATTAATGTGTTGTGCGGATTAAGCAGATTTAGAATGCGGTGCGGTTTATTTTTGGAATATGCGGATAAAACTGAACTGCGTAACAATTGCGGTTCATGCAGAATAAGCGGTACAAACCAATGTTTGATTGGTGAAAAAAATAATTAGCGGTCCAAATTATTTTTTAAATGATGACAAAATCAAAAACCGATACATAATACACACATATATATATATATAATCTATAAACAAATATATCAACAATATTAGTAAATCTGAATTTAAAACTACATTTTAAATATTAGTAAAAATTATTATAAAAATTAAATACTTTATATACCAAAGTTTAATTAGAACAAAAAAATAATTTTTGATACATATATTGCTGAACCAAGTAACCGAAAACGTAAAAACAAAATATAAAATAAAATATTTAAGTGTAAAAGATCAACAAACGGTTCCAAATACAATAATGATATAAATTACAACCGAAAACCAAACTTAAAACCAAAATGTTAAAAATGTAAATTATAGATAAAAATATGTAATAAAATTTAATATATGTTCATATAGAATTATGAAGTACCAAAAAGCTCATTTAAATAAAATTTTACTTTTAGAAGATGAAATTTTAATAAAAATGGGTTATATATATAGCAAAAGCTATATGTTCAAAACACAGTTTACTTATCGTAAATTGGATCATACCTCTTTGTTTTGGTAAATTGGATATATAACACCGTAGCACTCATTCTTTAAAACTTATCTACCAGTTTGCAGGAATATTATATTTTTGCTAAACACCTCATTGCAGTTTTTCCATACGACATTACTCAAATATAGCAGCTACTTCCTCAATAACCGGATTTCAACTCAGTTAATTTGGATAATAATAGTTAAAATTTGAATCTTTAAATGATCTTCAATGAATTTTTCTATTTTTTCAGATTTGTAAAATAGAGGTGGATTTCCCTCTGCAAAGTAACATCTTTGGAAAATGTTTTGTAGAAAAAAAAACATTAATTGACAATTAGGTTAACTATGTTTACATTAATTGACATAAAACCTTTAGTGTCGTTTGAAGATAGTTTTTGTTCCAGTCGTTTTCATTGGACTAAATTTTGTATAGGATCGAATATATATGTGTTAACTTTGTAGATATGGCACAATGTAAATTGAATTATATATTAGCATAATATATTTTGCTAGTATGCATATACTTTTCAGAAATAAGTGGTTTTTTTGAAACAAAAATTTATTCATAAATAAGTGGTATTTACACATTTTAATGTAAAATATTTTATTGTTTTGACTATTTAAATTCTGCAAATTGAAAATTTATTAGTTGAATTTTCTTATAAAAGATGATAAAGCATATTTTGTTTTGAAAAAAAAAAAAAAATAATTTGTGAATAGGTGTGCATAGCATCAAATCAAAAGGCGTATAAGGTAGAGTAATTTAAACCCAAATAAATGGTACCAACCCCATCAACTCGTTCAACCAATGTATAAAGACCCCATCGAGTGGATAAGAATTAAAAAAGAAGAAGGAGAGGAGAATCTTGGATAGGACAGAGATTCTCAAAAAGCTATAATCACTGAAAAGTTGTTGACTAAAAACCGAAAGATCAAAACGGATTAAACTAAGAAAAATAATCCATGTTAGTGGCCACTAACTTGGGTTGGGTAGGTTTAAATCTTTTAATCATAAAAAAATGGAGAGTTTTGTCTAGATTTCAAGGGACAAGAAAGTAAATAACGACACCGTTTTGCAGGCTTTACTGCTTCCACAATTCAAAGCCCTCTTTATCGGTAACTTTAATTACGATTAAGATAACTAATCAGTGTAAAATTATTGGAGTAAGTGATATAAGTATTAACTAAAATCCCGAAAAATATTCAAAACCCTTTCGTTTTTGTCATCTTGCTTATGGAAGGAGACAGTCTTTAGACAAAGCAAGCTCTACTACACTGTCTCTTTTTAACCTATCCTTTTTGTCTCGTTTTATTACAGCAACATTATCTATTATCATCTTTTGTCACGTGGGGGGGACGTGGGTGCACGTTATTTTGATCCATAATGGGCCCTAACTTATCATATTATTACTGGGCTAATCTAAATAAGCCCATTAATACAATCGCAAATACTTTAAAACAAAAGATCGATTATTCGTTAATGGAAATTTCGAAACAGAGCAATTTCAATGGAGCAAAACCCTAAAACCCAGACGAAATGGCGGTACACATGGGAAGCTCAGTCTCATTCTCCGAATCTTCGTCTGTTTCTCTTCGATTCGATAACTAACCCTAAAATCAACTGCAAGTGCCTCGATGTATCCATCATCCTCGGAAAATCTCAGCTTCTCGTCACTTGGATCGATGACGATGAAGCCACGAGCGAGGAGAAGGGAAGAGAAGAGGTTGTTTCTCTTCGTGTTCCAGTTCCTAGGGTTTTGCTGGATGCTGAATCCCCAGTGAATTTCAGAGCTTTGGAAGATCACATCGAGGTTAGACTTGTTCTGTTACTCCCCGTCGATCATCCTCTAGTCTCCGACTTCAATCTGGCGACCGATTCTGAAAAATCGGCGCCTTTAGTGATGGATTATGATCTGAAAACTCTGTCATCATTAGGAGGAGTTCATATAAACTGCAGAAATTGCTCAAATAGGTTAACAAAGAGACTCCTTTCCGATTTCTCTGAAATGCCGTCGATTAACTGGCGAGAATCAGCTGATAATTGGTTTGGTAATTGCTGTTGCTCGTTTGGAAGAATCAGTGAGAAAATGGTAGCTAAGTACACAGATTCGTATACTTGCTCTAGTGGGTTGTGTTTGCTTAGTGCCACAACTGTTTTGGTTAGCAAGGATGATCTCATTGGAATCGTAAACCAATTTGAACCAAGTTTAGCTCTGAGCTCTGATCTTGGTGGAGTTGAATTGGTTTCAAGAAGAAGTGAAGGAAATGCTGACTTCCATGAGAATGGAGGTGAGAGTATTTGTGGAACTTCTTGTGGTAAAGTCGATGACTCGATGCTGCGATGTATAGATAAGGCATCAATGCCTGAATGTTGTGCACATGAATCACATGCGTCTAGTGAGAGTTTTCAGCAACTTACACTTGATAAGAAGTATTTGCTGGATGGGTTTCTTGAGGATGTTTTTATGGCGAAAGCATTGAATGTATCGAAGAATGTCGAGTGGATTGAATTCGTTTGTCCAGAGTGTTCATCTCCTATTGGAGCCTATCCTTCTGGCTGTGGGAGCAACGGTAAAAAACCTATAGATGGTGGAGTTAGACTCTTCAAATGCTATGTTTCCACATCGTCGGCGAGCGGTGATACCTCTGATGTTTTCAGGAAATACACATTGGAGAGAATGTTTACCAATCAGCTAGTGGAATGCGCCAAAGAAGAGTTATCGTTTCATGTGTTGGTCAAAGATTTGAGATCCAAATCGCCTTTGTTCCATATCGTTATCCTGAATCCAAACACTTGGACATCGACTGGTCTTTGCTCGAGCAGAGATGAAGCAGGTTTCACATTAGAGCTAACCCCTGTTGTGAAGGTTCTGTTTTCAGATTGCGTCAGCTCACTGGTGAAGATTGATGAAGAGGTTTACGTTTTGAAGGGACAAGGAGAGGAGTTGATAGAGTTGCTTACAAATGCGACCAAATTGCTTCCATCTTCATGTGCATATCTTCAGGGCTCACTAGTCTCATCGATGCATCTATGATAAAATTAAAAAAAAATGTTTCTTTACTTAATCGCGACAATATCTCTGTTGTGCCGTATTAGATAAAGCGGCAATCTTTATTAAAACAAATTTTCAGAATTTATTTCCCTATGAACTAGAAACAAATTAGTTGAAAATTCCCATGCAATCGAATTTCATATATTTTCTTCAGGGATTTATGAGATCGAGCCAAACCATTCTTCTTATTTCTCCATTACTTAATGTTTTTTTTTTTTTCAATCCTAGACTTCAGGGAAAGCGTGAGGTTTATTTCACTTGATTTGGAATTATGAAAAGCAAATGAGCTGCTTTATACTTTTCTTCCCTCTTTGCTAATGCTCTCATTATTGGAGTTGAATGGGAAGCTGAACATGTATATACTGGAGATTTCTATAAAAAAAAAATATTTGTCAACAATCTCAATTCTTAGAACACACACGGCAAACTTCTTGAGTCAAAAGGGTCTAGATAGGGTTGAGAGTTTTCATGATGAAGATAGCAACAACTCTCAAGGATTTGACAATAAGGAAGAAGGTGAAGCACAAATATATTTGCAAGAGTCTGAAATTTGTTTCATCGCTGTGTTTCCATGAGGGCTACCAAATTAACGGGTCCCCCTTCTAGGACAATTTCTAAGTGAGTATCATTAAGAATCTCTTCAAGGCTATTAAAAACTTGAAAAGCTTGTTGGATAATTATAAATTACTTCAAGGTAATTCAACGACATCTCCTCGTTGCACTATAGACACCCACAAAAGTTTGAAGGTTTGTCACGACTCTGGTTTGCAGTTTATCAGCCTCCTTAAGCTGTTCATTTGATCGCAGATAATTTCTCTTTATTTCGCCCTTCAGTTTTTTTTTATCCTCTGTAATGTGGTTTGTCCCACTTTCATCTCATCTGTAAATTCACTTTTCAAAGTTGCTCAAAAAATTTGAAATTTCATCAAAAAAAAAAAAAAACTTATCAAACCAATTCGAATTTTATTGGTTATTTGCCTAGCTTAAGACGTGCGTGTAACAATCTAAATGAGCTCTTTTTGGCTTTTTTAGTTCTCTCCGTTTCACAAAAAGTGTTATTTTAAGGTTTTTATTTTATTTTACAAAGAGTGTTATTTTTTTTTATGTTTCCAATGCAATTTTATTAACTAAAATCCAATTTTAACCTTGATATATATATATATGTGTATTAATTAGAATAATGAGAGAATTTATACTATAATAAAAGGATAACTCTTTCTAAGAGAGTGACATCTCATCATTTACACTTGAGAGCATGACACAATTTTTTTTTTTTTTTTTTTGTTGATACATCTTAATAGTCATTCATTTATTTCTCTCCATCCTTATACAAATTAATTGCAGATGTATGATCTGTTTTTAAATGTGACTTCTCATATTCTCCAACTTTTATACTTAAAGGAATTACTTGAAATAATCAATTTTCAGAAACTAACGACAGAAATAGACCATTCTAGTGAAAAATAATAGGCCCAGATATACTAGGTGAGTCTATTTAAACAATTAGTTTTTGAAAATAAACTATTTAAACTATCGCCTTTTATACTTCCTCAAAAAAATAATTTCTTACGTTTTTTAAATCCACTCACTATGGGAAGCACAATAAATAGGCCATACTATTATCTTAATTTCATTCACATGAAAGAATATTATTGTTTTCATATAGACTAAAAACTATACAATTTATCATGTAACTATCGCTAAAAAAACACAACTAATGTATTATAACATATATGTGCATTTGACAAAAAAACTATTATAAAGAAAAATATGTTCTTAGCGTGGGTACACACCTAGTGTTGTGTGTTTAAAATAAAACTAAATTGATTCGACTATTTTTCATTGTAAAAAAGTATCTAAGAAAGTCTAATAACATATTATTTCAATTTTTTTTCTTAAATTGCAAAAACTCGTAGGGATTGCCCACAAATTTTGAGAAAATTGAGAAATTTTGAAGTATTTCTAAATTAATGAAGAGATTATGTTTAAAGTAAAAATTAAATGATGAGATCATTTTTCATTGTAAAAGAGTATATAAGAAAGCCTAAAAACATGGGGGGGGGGGGTGGTGAATAAAAGTATCTAAGAAAGTCTAATAACATATTATTTCAATTTTTTCAAAATTTGCAAAAACTCGTACGGGTTAGCCCACAAATTTTTGAAATATTTCTAATAACATAAGAAAGGCTAAAAACATATTATTTCACAGTTTTTTTCAAAATTTGCAATAAGAAGAGGGAGGGGGGGGGGGGGGGGGGGGGGGGGGAAGGGGGTGAATAAAGTATCTAAGAAAGTTTAAGAAAATATTATTTCAATTTTTTTAAAATTTGCAAAAACTCGTACGGGTTAGCCCACAAATTTTGAAATATTTCTAAATTAATGAAGGGGTTATGTTTAAAGTGAAAATAAAATGATCAGACCATTTTTCATTGTAAAAGAGTATCTAAGAAAGCATAAAAGCATATTATTTGTTTTTTTTCAAAATTTGCAAAAACTCGTTGGGGGTTAACCCACAAATTATGAGGAAATTGATACATTTTGAACTTTTTCTAAATTAATGAAGGGAAAGTGTTTAAAGTGTAAATAAATTGATCAGACAATTTTTCATTGTAAAATACTAAAATAGTATCTAAGAAAGCCTAATAACATATTATTTCAATTTTTAAAAGAATTTAAAAAATTCGTAGGGGTCCACAAATTATGAGAATATTGATTGGGCCATTTTTGATTGTAATAGAGTATCTAAGAAAGTCTGACAACATATTATTTCAATTTTTTTAAAAAAATTGGAAAAACTCGTACGGATTAGCCCACAAATTCTTAGAAAACTGATACATTTTGAGATTATTCTAAATTAATGAAGAAAATGTGTTTAAAGTGAAAAGAAATTGATGAAACCATTTTTTATTGTAAAAGAGTATCTAAGAAAGCCTAATAACATATTATTTCGATTTTTTAAAAATTTGCAAAAACTCGTAGGGAGCCCACAAATTCTGAGAACATTGATATATTTTGAAGTTTTTATAAATTAATGATGGGAATGTGTTTAAAGTTAAAATAAATTGCCGGGACCATTTTTTATTGTAATAGAGTATCTAAGAAAGCCTAATAATACATTATTTTATTTTTTTTCAAAATATGAAAAAACCCGTAAGAGTTAGCCCACAATTTTTTTTGAAAATTGATAAATTTTGAAGTTTTTCTTAGTTAATGGAGGAAATGTGTTTAAAGTGAAAATAAATTGATTAGACCATTTTTCATTGTAAAAAAATATATAAGAAAGCCTAAAAACATATTATTTTCATTTTTTTCAAAATTTGCAAAAAGTCATATAATATAATGTTACTAAGGAGGTGTTATTGGATTGGTTATTTTAATGTATTTGATTGTATTTTAAAAACAGAGTTAAATCTAGTGTTATTCAATTGTGTATTTGTTTGAAGTATTTCAAAATACAATAAAAACATGTGTTATTCAATTTTGATTTGATAATTTTAGAAAACAGTTTTAGTGGATTTCAATGGATTCTCTCTCTTAAAACATGAGTAAAACAAATACAAGGGTTTTGTCTTAGATTTTAAAATCCTTCCCATGAGTTGTAATAAATTCATCAAAACCCAACACAATACATCATAATTAAACTACTTTAAAACACATAACAATCTCAATCCAATAACACCTCATAAAAGGGATAAAATAGACTGGATTGAAGCTTTGATCCGCACAAAAGACTGGATTCGCAATGATTATGAACATAGTTCTTTGGAAGAATAACCTAAAAGTCTTCAAAGTCTAGAAGGTGGTAATATACACTTGTTTTATGTTATTTATGATGATTTATTTTACTTATGAACTTACATGTTTTATATGTTGTTTAACAGAGATTTGTTGGTTTGTTGCCTTCTTGGACGGCACAAGTACTTGTTTAATGAATTAGCAAGTTACAAGGCGAGGTAAGTAATTTTCGAGTTGGTATAATTCTGGTAATAATTTGTTATAACAAGTATTTGTCAAGTATAAAGCAAGTCACAGTCAACATTTCTTAATTTTTAAGGGGCAAAACGGCTCACAAGTCACAAGTACCCCAAAAAATTTGGGTACTTGCTCCATGCTCAGATTTATTAATATATGTGTAGAATAGTAGAATGACAATTCTTTATAAAACATAATGAAAGTTTTGTATATGAAGATTAGAGCATCTTCATCTATAAAACCTTCTTAAAGTTTTTAAACAAAAAAATCATTAATTTTTAAATCACAACAAAATTTAAACCAATCATAAATTGACACACAAGAAATAAGTTTAAGAAAATATTCTAACTAAGAAATTTTTAAAAGCTTTTTTATTTCCCATGTCCATTGCCAAATATCTAAATTTGAATATCTAATAATATATTAATATAATTTAATAACATAAACTTAAATTAATAAAATGATGACATGTGTAATTTTAAGCTAAAAACCTTATCTATAATATCTTATGTAGATACTTTTTTCTGTCTCTTCTCTTTCTTAGTTTCTAATTTTTTTGTCTTTTTTTTTATTTTATTTATTATAACATATTTGCTAACAACTCACCGACGGAGGTGGTCTTCGAGGGAGTATCTTATTTACGACTTCATCCACACTTTCCAATATATGAAGATTAGTTCGTTAGATTTGTGTACGCAAATGAGAGGGTTTTGTACTTTTCCGCCTCATAGTTAATGAATGAAAGCAAATTGTTTGAAGAAATATTTTATTTTTATATATTGTAAAGGAACACATATTTAGCAAGACTATCTAAATAAGATACTCCCTCTGTTTTACGTTTTGTTCTGTTTCATGATATTTTATTTTATATCTAATAGATATAAACCGATCAACAATACTAGTGGAGGATATTTAAACATAATAAATCATTACTGTTTATAACTACCGGCAGGTTTTTAGTGTGAAAATATGATGAATGAATAATTATTAGAAAAGTGAAAAATACAAGTTAAAAAACAGTTACCAGAATGTTTCTTATTACCTCTATAACTAACTGTGTGATACGTTACATTTCATTCCAAATATGAATTAATTATTGTTTAATTTAAGTAGGAGTTAACATAATTAATTTGCTCATAATTGGTAATAGCGTCCGTTACAGAAGTGCATGGAGGACACGCGTTGCATGGATTTAGTTTAGTTCATAAACTGACGTCATTAGTTTACGCTAACACCTGACTTATCATCATCAGTCTATTTTGTACTCACTCCCTCTATATAAACAGAGAGACAGTGACAGAGAGAGAGAGAGAGAGAGAGCAAACATGGAGTAGTGACGGTGAGAGACGGTAACGAAGAAGCAAAGAGTCACGAGAAATCTGGGGTAAGTGTTGAATGAAAAAGAAAGAAAGAAAAAAAAAAGTTATGGTGGGTGTCTCCTAAATTGAATCGACTACACCTAGAAAAAACAAATCTTTAGGTTTCTTCTCTCTTTTTCAATTTTGAAGCTCGCTCTGAATCTTATCATTCTCTCTCTCTAAAAAATCCATCCTCCTTTTCTCAGATTTTGCTTCTTTTTCTGATTAGCCCACCTCATGAAACCCTCGTGATTCCACTTTAATGCACTTTTTCATAATATCTTAGTCTCTGAAGAAAAATTCAAACTTTTTCTTCTCTGTAGAATTGTCTCTTTTTTCCCCTAAATTTGAGGTTTTAAAGCTCTCAACTTTCGCGATGGTTCTCGACGGTAACGGCGGTGCGGTGTGGTTAGGCGGCGAGGAAGAGAACGAGGAAGCTTCATGGGGTAGGAATCAAGAAGACGGTGGAGGTTCTCTTTCTCATTTCAAGCCTATGCTTGAAGGTGATTGGTTTAGCAACCCAACGCATCCACAAGATCTCCAAATGTTGCAGAGCCATCAAGATTTCAGATTCCTCGGTGGTTTCCCTTTCAATCCCAACGACAATCTCCTTCTTCACCAGTCGATTGATTCGTCTTCCTCTTGCTCTCCCTCTCAAGCTTTTAGCCTCGACCCATCTCAGCCGTCCTTCTTAGCCGCCAACAGCAAATCCTGTCTCCTCAATGTTCCTTCCTCAGCAAACCCTTTCGACAATGCCTTCGAATTCGGCTCTGATTCCGGTTTCCTCGGCCAAATCCAAGCTCCGATTTCGATGGGTTTCGGTTCGCTGACGCAATTGGGGAACCGGGATTTGACCTCCGTCCCTGATTTCTTATCCGCTCGGTCTCTCCTCCCGCCGGAGAACAACAACTCAACGCCGTTATGTGGAGGTGGATTCACTCCGTTGGAGTTGGAAGGTTTCGGGAGTCCTGCTAATGGCGGATTCGTCGGAAACAGAGCGAAAGTTCTCAAGCCTTTGGAGGTGTTGGCATCGTCCGGTGCACAGCCTACTCTGTTCCAGAAACGTGCAGCTATGCGTCAGAGCTCCGGAGGAAGCAAGATTGGGAACTCGGAGAGCTCGGGGATGAGGAGGCTAAGCGATGATGGAGAGATGGATGAGACCGGGATTGAGGTTTCCGGGTTGAATTACGAGTCTGATGAGCTTAACGAGAGCGGTAAAGCGGCGGCGGAGAGTTTTCAGAACGGAGGAGGAGGAGGAGGAGGAGGAGGAGGAGGAGGAGGGAAAGGGAAGAAGAAAGGAATGCCTGCAAAGAATCTGATGGCTGAGAGGAGAAGGAGGAAGAAGCTTAATGATAGGCTTTACATGCTTAGATCAGTTGTCCCCAAGATCAGCAAAGTAAACAATTACTTCTCTCTTATCTTATCTCCTTAAAGCGTCACTTAGTTTGAACAAGACTTGTGCTTGTGTTATGTTTGTTGTTGTCAAACTTTGAATTTAGTGGATTGGATGAAAATTGCAGATGGATAGAGCATCAATACTTGGAGATGCAATTGATTATCTAAAGGAACTTTTACAAAGGATCAATGATCTTCACAACGAGCTTGAGTCTACTCCTCCTGGAAGTTTGCCTCCAACTTCATCAAGCTTTCATCCGTTAACGCCGACACCGCAGACTCTTTCTTGCCGTGTCAAGGAAGAGTTATGTCCCTCTTCTTTGCCAAGTCCTAAAGGACAGCAAGCAAGAGTAAGTCTTGGACCTTGTGTTTAGATTTAAGACTGGAAGGAAGAAAACACGGCAGAAGATTCATTTACTCTGTTTTTTTTTTTTTTTCCGCAGGTTGAGGTAAGATTAAGGGAAGGAAGAGCAGTGAACATTCATATGTTTTGTGGACGAAGACCGGGGCTTCTGCTGGCTACCATGAAAGCCTTGGATAATCTTGGATTGGATGTTCAGCAAGCAGTGATCAGCTGTTTCAACGGGTTTGCATTGGATGTTTTCCGTGCTGAGGTGATAATAATAATAATAGCATCATCTAACTTTAAGTTTAAACAGTTATTGGAAGGTTTTAGTAAACATGTATTCTTTTTTTTTGATTTTGGTCTATCAGCAATGCCAAGAAGGACAGGAGATAATGCCTGATCAAATCAAAGCGGTGCTTTTCGATACAGCGGGTTACGCTGGTATGATCTGATCCTGAGTCGAGTCCGTTGAGCATGTTTTGATGCAAGAGCTTGAAGAACTAAGCCTTTCATTTTCTTCTCTGTGTTTTTTTTTTTTCTTCTTTCTATAATTTAAGCATGTATGCAATTGCAACTGAGAGTTGTTTTTCTAATTAAGCTTTGAGAACTTGGGGTTGTTGGGTACAAAACTTCAACCTTTTTTTAAGCAATGTTAACTTCATTAATTATGTTTCATCTCAGAATTTCTTGACTTTCTTCATGAATCTTTCCCTATGAAAAGCAAAGATGATTCCAAAGTTTTCGAAAATGTTTGAGTTTTATTTTGGTTATGATGATGTGAGAAAGAAGAAACACAGAATAAACCGGGAGAACAACATGGTAAAGGAAGAAGAGGCAGAGCATAGAATGGGCCCAACCATTTTGTTTTGCTTTGTCTTTAAATGCTCAAAAAATTAAAACTTTTTATATCCGTACAAGATAAAAATCAAGAAGAGACAGAGTTTATGGCGGTTAGGGACAGAAGAGAGAGATATGATCACGAGAACCTAGAGGATGTGATGAAGGATGAAGAAAAAGTAAAAGTGGTGTGGGCCTTCAAAATTGAATCTTTCAAAAACCTATTCGTTTTAGTGTTAGAGTTGAGACATGAACATTTAATCTCTTTTTTATCTTCTATGATGAGTATTATCCTGCATTAATGAAGTCCTCGTGACTCCAGTTTTAAATGTCCTTTTTGATGATTCAAACTTCAAAGCCGTTTACTACTTTTGCTTATCCTTTTCTCTGCAAAAGTCTGTCTTTTTGAGGTTTAAACTTTTCAGTTTCCAGTAGAAAAATCTCTTTTTACTCATCATGCCATCACACATGATCTACGTTATAACTTGATGAAAATATATAAGAAGATTTATATCTATGACGTGGTTTACTCGGTTTTAGACTACCAGAAAGTGAAAAAGGAAAATATGGATGTAATTATGGAATATGTAAGTACTCAGTTGGAAAATGAAGGATAATAGTATCTGAATTATCCAGTTTATACGATCACCAAAACATGAACAAGATATAGAAACATGACAACAATATGGATTTATTTTTCTTAATCTATAAAACCCTTCCATCATCAGTAGAAAGCTCAACTTTTTTACTTTATCCGTATAGGACTGGCCTTTAAAAGTAACAAAGCCCATAAATAAGATGAACGCTTAAGACCGAAAAAACGAAGATGTACACTATAAAAAAATGAACGCTTAAGATTTTTGAAACAAATTACAAAAAAATATTAAACAAAATATGATTATTTTTAAAAATAAGTAAAATAATATTGAGAACCGGATAAGCAATTTCTGAATAACATAAGATTTACAAAAACTTAAATTGTGTATTCTTGTCTAAAATAAAAACAAAAATTATGTTTATATATATATGTATTATAAATATATCAATATTAATAGAAAATATAATTTGTTACTAACATTTTCATCAAGTAATAGAAGGTTCAGTTCTATAAAGATATTAATTTCTTTAAGATTTCTATCTTTTCACTTTCAAATAATTTTGATTTCAATCCAGAACTTTCGAATACATAATTTTTTTTATTCTAAATGAGAGAGAGGAAAAAAAAGATGAAAAACACAATTAGATTTTGAAGGTTATATATTATTATATAGGGTTTGGTAAATTTCCTTATTCCATTAGAATATAGAACATTTTTATCTAAGAATATGAGGCATGCAATTTTTTTTTTTTCGGTTAGAATATGGAACCTTATTCAGTTAGAATATGACAAATATACTTTTTTCATTTTTTATCTTAGAATATGAGGCATACAAAAATATTTTTTTTTTTTTTTCCATTACAATATAAAACTTTTGCACGTTAGAATATGACAAATATATGTTTACCCTTTTTAACACCTTTTTAAATAGATTTTTTTTTTTAAGACACATGTCAAGATCTAAATTTGATTAAAATTAAAGTTGACACATATTACAATCCTATGAATTATAAAAATCATACATATTGCAACCATGTCACGCCCCTCCAACTTTATATAATAAGATACACCTTCCATGAAAATATATATTTAAATCATACCACAGCCTAAACAAACATATCACTACGCACCTTTCGAAATTGTTGAAATTTTTTTTTGAACATCAAACACATATTTAAATCATATCACTACGCACATGATTTTTTGTTATGCCACATATATATTTCACTAGTGTATGACCCGTACAGCAGTGCAGTGCGAGATTATGTTTTTATTTTTTTGCTTTTTTTCTTCTTTTTGTAACATGTTTTAATTTAAGAGTTGTATGTTTTTTTATGTTAAAATTGTCAAAGTATATTGTTAATTTGAATCTAAATTTTTGTATTAAGTGATTCAAACTTTGATGTATTAATTAGACTGTCTTTATTTATTAATAATTAAGAAAAAAAATACAATAACCAAACACATGTCCAGACAATAAAAATATTACATCATGGTTATGTTATAACTGTTATACCAACTTAATCCATAATCTGAATAGCTCCAAACTTTTATATACTCTTGAACAAAATATGTTTGTGGTTCTAGTTTAATAAAAAATGAAAAATACATTTATGGATAGACTTCAAAATCATGTAGTGACATTATGTAGAACCCGAAACAGAAAAGAATCAAGGAAAGAAGTGTGTTGTGTTGTCGACAGATGATTCTTTTTCCAACGATAGTAAAATCCTTTGTAAAAACATATGTCCAACAAAAAAAAAATAATAACCAAACACCTGTCAAAACAGATGTCTTCCGTAGAATACTACTGTGCGAATCTTAGTCTTACGAATGAATTGTCTTCCACGTTCCATTTGCTCTTTTTGCTCGTTAATTTTGTTTGGTTATGAGATTTCAGTTTTTTACTCTCCGAAACCATCATCAATTACTAAACTCTACGAAATATTTTTTTAGATTGCTTCAATTTAGAGAAGCATGAGAGAAAGAAATCGTGACAATTCAATTTAGGAAATCTGCAAACTTCAGTGACAACCAGATCTGGAATTCTCAGGTCAGTAAGCAAATTCTTCATATGATCTTCCTGCCATGTCGATTTCCAGTTATCGTTAAAGTGGATTATGGGTTTAATTTGTCTGTGACTTTCATTACAAAAGTCTTGGTTTTTTTTTTTTATTTTATTTAGTATCAAAGTTGCTTCGATTTGGTATTATCGCTAGTTTTTTTTTATTATTCTTTTTGCAGATTTTTAATAGAGAATGTATAAAACGGAAATCTTTGAAAACGGAAATCTTAGATTATGGTATTATCTAGAGAATGCATAAAATGAAAATCTTTGATTATGGTATTATCTACTCTAAAAGGAATTGATTGTTGGTTTAATTGAACCAAACATTGGTTTGATTTAAGTGATATTTTAGATTACTAAATTAACCCTCACTAAACCTGTTTCCAAACAGATTATCTTCACAAAGAGAGATGGTTTTTTGGTCAAAAAAAAGAGATGTACTTCTCAATTAATAGTAAAGAGATTTTGTCAGAAATTGCTAGTCATAAAAGTAAAAAAAGAACCATTAAATATCTACCTTTAGGGTAAAGAAATGCATATAATTAGCTGTCTTTTGTGTAACCTTTTTTATTTGTATCTAGCCCGTTCTAATTCAATCTCAACATCGATCAAAGGTATATATATGATAAATAATACCTTTTTAGGGTGTAAGGGTTTCCAAATTTTTGTATTAAAATTTTAGTTGACAAAAAATGATGATTGATAAATGGGTGAATTTAGTGAATATACTCAGATAATAAGAAAATTAAAAACTAAGAGCAAATAATTAGAAATTAGGTGAAATAAGAAAGAGAAACAAAATTAAAAACAAAGTATCCTTTTTATTTTTAATAATTACAGAAAGTGCCATTGTGTTGCAAACTCATTTTCCTATGAAACAATCTGACAACACTGTTCCTTATCCAAACAACCACCATCGATATTGTTTATCTAAGATCGGTGAACACTATTCATCATCCGAAAATATAAAAGATAACAATGATGTTAACACGCTAACGCAGTTAGCATATTGTGAACCTCGTTATCATATAATAAATAATGAAATTTTCATGTTAAAATAGTTATCACATTTTAAAATTATTGTTTTAACTTTGTTATCGTTATAATCATTCTGGTAATCTTGTTATCATTTCACGAAAATATGAGTTATTAATTTGCTAACTTTGTTATCGTTATAATCATCGTTCTAATCTTGTTATCATTTCTTGAAAATATGAATTACTGATTTGCTAACTCTGTTAACTTTAAAAGTTACTTTGGTATTATCACCATCGTTATCATTGTTACCATTGCCAATATTATATTCTTTTTCTTCATTCTTCTTTCTCTTTTTCTTCTTTTTCTTCTTCTTCTTCTTCTTCTTCTTCCTCTTCTTTCTTCTTCTTTCTATTTCTTCTTTCTTTTCATCGATTAGTTGGAGAGAGAACCAAACAAATATAAAGCTAGGAGAAAGTTGTATTTTAAACATGAATAGTATAGTGATAAAGGTGTCAGTTTTTGTCACTTAATATAGAGATTATCTGAGGTTAGTTTGTACAATTTTTCTTGATAAATAACATAATGTTTTTTTTTTTTTTTTTTTCTTTCAGACTAGATATCGAGATGTATTTAGGAAAGACTTTGAGATGCTACGTGCTCACATGGAAAACAGAAACGATTTTTTTACTTAAATTTATATTCTTCCAGTCAATGTATTCTCTGTTTTTTTTTTTTTTTTTTGTCAGCATTATTCAATGTATTTAGATCATTTAAAAATAAATTGAAAGAGTTGATTACATGATAGATATGAACTACTTGAAAAGGGGAAAAAGTTAAAATTTATGCTTATTGTTGATAATTTGAATGCAAATTGGGTATACAAAAATCAAAGATAGAATCAAATCAACCAAATAAGAAACAAAATCTACATGGTATGAAAACTTAGCTGGAATCATGAACGGATGATATTACAATTGTTTGATCCAACGGTAGTTGTTCTCCCTGTAAATAATGTCGGACTGATTCCAAAATGCTATAAATAGAGGTTCTTGTCTTTCTTTCTTCTTCACTGCTTCACACTTAAAAATCAAAGATCTATTATTCTTTTGTTTTTCATATCATTTGTTCGTTATATAAAAAAGTCTCTTCATTTCTCTAATTCGAATTTCGAAAGGTGCGTGGTGATATGATTTCCTCTCAATATGTTTTCTTTTATAAAATTTATTTTATATTTTTTTGCGTGTCAATGTTATATAGATATTCAAGTAGTAAAAAAAAAAATTCAATTGCTTATACGTTTGCTTAGCCTATGGTTTAACGCTGTATAATTATTTAGATCTGAGTTTTCATTTTCTTGAAGCTGTTAGATACTGTATATGGTTGAATAAGCATTCGTCTTGTTTATGGACTATTGCTTTTAAAGTCCAGTCCTTTACGGATAAACTTCAAAAGTTGAAACTTCTATTGAAGAGGGAGGAACGACTTTCATCTAATTCTTTCAGGAATTTTTTTCCAAATTGTCATGTTTCTTTGAAACTGAATTGTCATGTTTGTATATATTCTTCATGTTTTGGTGATCGTACGTAAAAAGTAGATGATTCGGATACTATTATTCCTTCATTTCCCAACTGACTTACATATTTCATAATCAGTTTGTTAACTTGGCTTCCTCACCAATCTAAACTAAAAAATCGTATAGCCAGATTTTCTTTTCTCGCTTTCCAGTAATCTTAAACCTAGTAAAGCCCGTCACAGATATAAATCTTCTTCTTTTCGTCATTTGGATCTTTTGGTTTGCCTGATAATTCCCACTTCGTTTCCTATGCAAGATTTTCTCTTTCAACTTTCAAGCGTATGATCTTACCATTCTTATTTGCGCTTATGCCATGTCCATCATGAACCAAAGTCTCAAGACCATTGTAATCACATTTGTAGTTAAAGGACTGTTTATTGTACCATCTTTAGAGGTCGGTCAATACTCAGTGCCAACAATTATTTATGCGTGAAGTTTGATGAGGCACATTTCACCCTAATTGTAGACGATGTCGTCTTCTACTTTTAGGGCCTCATGTTTCTCGTCGGGCTTGACTATGTGACCGCTAAAGATGGCTGCACGGACAATAATTTAGCTGCAAGTCTGGTTACAATGGGAAATTATGATAATATATTAAGGGACTTTGAGACTTTGGTTTATACGAGACATGTTGGAATCACGAATAAGAATGGCAAAGAAGAGAAACTTGAAAGCGAGAATCTTGCGTAATAAGCAAGTATACGGAAGGGAAAATGAAGTAAAAATGATCAAAGACTAATCAGATCTGAATGATGATGAGATGAAGAAGTATATGTATACGAGGGGTTTTTTACTTTTTACTCGGTTTCATATTACTGGCAAAGGAAATTTTGGTTTTGCTGAGTTTTAACTTTATGTTGGTTAGGAAACCAAGTCAACCTTCTTGTTGCAGAATCTGGAAATCAGTTAGAAGATGGACGACTGATTTTGATGTTCATACTAAACACCTGCATGGAGAACACAACAGTAGAAGGAAAACAAATCAAATCAATCGCTGAAGGAAGATTTTATTTGTCCGACTGAAACCATCGAGAAATCTCAAGTCTTGGTGGTTATAACGTAGATCATGTAAAATGAGATTTTTTTACTGGAAATTGAGATGTTCAAACCTCAAAGGGATAGACTTTTGCAGAGAAAAAGATAAGAAAATGTACGAAACGGTTATCATCAAAAAAGACATTTAAAACTGAGAGTAACGAGGACTTCATTAATGCAGGATAATAGTCATCACACAAGAGAAAAAAAAAGAGAGTAAATGTTCATATCTCAACTCAAACCCTAAAAGTTTATATTTTGAAAGATAGGGCCCATCACTTTGAAACAAAAGTTAATAATTTGAATGCAAATTTGGTATAAAAATTTCAATGGATATTACATCAACGAGGTAAGAAACAAAATCTACATGCTTTTGAAACTTAGCTGGAAACGTGAATGGATGATATTAGAAGAGTTTGATCGAACGGTAGTTGTTCTCTCTGAAAATAATGTTGGTCTGATTCCAAAATGCTATAAATCGAGGTTCTCGTCTTTCATTCTTCTTCACACAAAATAAAAATTCTATTGTTTTTTCTTTCTAATATCGTTTGTTACGTCAGACATAATATATTCATAATTTCTTTTCTTTTTTCAAAAATCTCAACAAAACAGAATATTTTCAAATTTCTTTTCTTTTTTTCTCCTCCCATGGTAAAATCTCAAGTAAACTTATTTACACACTAGTCAAAGATAAATTTGTATATACATCCCTTTATAGTCGGGTGTGTGGGTCAAATCACATCGATATTTTATTTGGATGTTGATCTATCATGTGAGTATGTAGATATTTTTCTCCACAATTGTATAGTCTAATTTATTAAGCCATAGAAATTTGGTCGTCGGGACTAGACTACATAGTTCAATGGTCTAGGCAAACTGCAAATTTCAAAGTCAACTTAATATAATATTCTTGTCCATTCATTATTAGTGTAACTAAAAAGTCCAACAACAATAGACGTCAAAGAATAAGACGGATGACGTAGACAAGTCTACATTTTTAAAGCCTTTTGTTATTGTGTAGTTGACTTAAAATAAAATTAATATACGGCAATGAAGTCTTTTGTTATTGTCCTAATGTATGAGAAATAACATACATTAAAAAAGTTAAAAAATAACTAAAAATAACATACATTAGGACGATACACGATGTGATGAGGATTAAAAACACTTCATATGTCTAAGTACTTATATAGATTGTTAATTCATATGGATTAGAAATGTTATATACATTGTAAATTAACCAAAAGAGTTAAGTAATATATATTGTAAATTCATACCAATCAGAAATGAATGATTTTAAACGTCTGTGAGCTATTTTAAGTAGATGAGAAATAAGTTATTTACAACTAGTTTAATATCGAAGTACTTCTAAAGTTTAAAAACCATTGGACCGGCACAAAACATAAGCGAGTGAAGCGAAAAATTAGGACATCCAATTTAAAAAAAAAACATATTTTTATTATTTTTTCTAAAGAGGCTTTTAATTTATTCAAAAAGTTTTCAAACTTTTAATAACAAGGAAAAATTGGTAAACTAGACACTTTCCAAGATGTGAATTAGCAAATGAGGCACATTGGAGTTTTAAATTGGAAAAAGTTATTTACAACTAGTTTAATATCGAAGTACTTCTAAAGTTTAAAAACCATTGGACCGGCACAAAACATAAGCGAGTGAAGCGAAAAATTAGGACATCCAATTTAAAAAAAAAACATATTTTTATTATTTTTTCTAAAGAGGCTTTTAATTTATTCAAAAAGTTTTCAAACTTTTAATAACAAGGAAAAATTGGTAAACTAGACACTTTCCAAGATGTGAATTAGCAAATGAGGCACATTGGAGTTTTAAATTGGAAAAATAGGCAACTTTGTGTGGACCCCGCTGGCAAATAACAAGAAGACCCTTTAGAAATTAAGATTATTACGAATTTGCCATTGTTCTCTCTCTTCTTTCTTTTTCATTTTCTTTTAACTTTTTAATATCTTACTTTTCTCTTTTAATTCTCTCTTTTAATATATATTTTTTTTATTCTCTAACTTTTGTTTTTCTTATAAAATTACAGCAAATCTCTTGTTTCTTCAATTTATTTTTTCTTTATTCTGCAATTTTTTTCTCTTCAAAAGTTATCAATTTTCAATTTTAGGTTTTGGAAAACTCTAAATTTCCTAATAATTTTGATTTTAATTTTGGTTTCGGTTTTTGGAGTTTGATTTTTCATTATGCTGTAGATTTAAGTTTTGTTAAAAACTTAAATGGTAATTATTTTAGTTTTCTGGTTTTTATCTAAAATTATTTTTAAAAACATTTTCATTTTAGTTTTATGTATTTAATGTTACTAAATTAGTATATCATTTTATTAATAAAAAATAATAACTCACAAAAAAATATATAAGTACTTATAAAATTTATCAATAAAAATATACATAGGTTTATTTAATAAATTTAAAATAGAAGAAACTCATTATAGCACATTATTATAGAGATATTCATAAAAATGAAGATGAGTTTTTTATATATTTTAAATTGCTAAAGTCACTACAAAAAAAGAGGTATATTGTATCACTTAAATAGCATCACAAAGTTGAATGATACTAAATTAAATTACTTGTTAATAAATGATACAAAATATATTGGTTAACATCACTTATAATAATGGATTCAGTTTTGGACTTGTTTGACATCAGTTCCATATAATTGATACAAATTTACGTTAGTTTACATCAGTTCAAAAGAATTGATATAAAAATATGGATTAACATCAATTATTAACTGATATATTATAGAAAAAATTAATAACATCACATTGGAAAAATGATACATAATTTATATCAATCAAAAAGTGATCTTAATAGAAATATGTGATTTAGCTCGATATTTGTTAAATATTTAGACTTCATATCTATAATTCAAATTTAAAAATAGAAAAATTAAAGAATGATAAAATTTATGATATTTAAGAATTTCAATTTTATTTTCTAATTTTCTTAAACATGATTTAAACATCAACAAATATATTTATAAATTTCTTATCAAATTATCATAAATTTTAACCGTGATTAAATAATCATAATTGGATTTCACAAACTTAAAATCTATTTTAGAGATATGTATGTGACTTTAATATTCTGAAAAAAAAAAAAAAAATTTCTAGTATTACTACAATTCTACAAGTCATATTTTGACATGTGGCTTTTTGAATAAATATTTCAGAAGTAATTAAAGTGTATCATAACACGTTAATTATTTACTAGCTTTTTAGTCAAAATTATTGTTGTAAGTGGGAATTAACTTCCCCGAAAAAACAGATTCTACAAATGCCTGAAATATATTAAATTTCCATATTTTCTTTAAACCTAACAAATTAGAATTTCCAGAATCCTTATTACTCGTCCATAATCTTTCTAAATGCTATTATCTTCCAAAAAGTTTTGAAACAAGTATCTCCTGTAAAACCTTCAAATATCTGTCTTACTCAAAAAATTTTTTTGTATGTTTGTGAAGCGTGTCTCAATTTTCTCTTTTGTTATTTTGATTTCAATCTTCATCAATTTTATCAAAATCTGCCATGAATGGTGAGTTGAAAGTTCAGTTTAGAGATGATGATACTACGGAGAACATTTGGAGCCATGCCTACACGAATCCGAAAAATAAAGGTATCTCAACACTTATGATTTCCAAAGATTTCAATGAATATGGTATCATATACTTTAATTCAACATTTGCAGAATAATATATTTTTTCAACTATGATGATGATTCAAGGATTCCCCACTTACAAATCAACGTACAACCTTTCTTCTGCAAATGGAAAAAAGGAGTCCCAAGGCAAGAAACAAAAAAATAAAAATTCCCACGATGAAGGAGTTCGAGAAATGCTATATTTTTCTTTTGGCTATCAAGTTGTAAATCCATGATTTTTTTTTTCTTTTTGTAAACGAAGACTTTCTGATGATGTATTATTAAAATTTCTCCAGATTATTTATTTTGTTGTAATTGATTTGGAATGAATGTATTTACTATAATATTCCTATGTAAGAAAACAACTAATTGTAAAAAAAAAAAAAACAATCTGGAAATTGAAAAACAATAATAATTTATTTTATTAGTAAAATATATTATTATTTTGAAAAATACGTTTTTTAATTATTATTTTAACATCAATTTTAGAAGTGATGAAAATATTTTAACATCATTTGTTTGCAACTGATATATACTGACATCGATTGCAAAAAGAGATGTAAATATTATATATTTTTGCATCGATTCTTAAAAAATTGATGTGAATTATTTGCATCACTGCAATTACAGTCATTTGTATAAGTGATATAAATATTTTTTACATCATTTATAACTAATACAAATAAATAAAATAAATGATTTAAAACACCCTTTTTTTTGTAGTGAGTAAATTTGTAAGATGTATTATTTTAGTTTTCTGGTTTGTATCTATAATTATTTTTTTAAACATTTTCATTTTAGTTTTATGTATTTAATGTTACTAAATTAGTATATCATTTTTATTAATAAAAATAATAACTCGCAAAAATATATATAGGTACTTATAAAATTTATCAATAAAAATATATAGGTTTATTTAATAAAATTAAAATAGAAGAAACTCATTATAACACATTATTGTAGAGATGTTCATAAAAATGAAGATGAGTTTTTTATATATTTTAAATTACTAAAGTAAATTTGTAAGATGCACTAATAAACACATATTAATTTTATATAAATAATAATTTCTACAAAATTAGAGAAAAATCATCATATCACATGATACTATTTTTAATTACTCTCGTACCATCACTAGTTTTTTTCTCTCATATCATGTTTCCATTATACCACAAACTTTAAAAAATGTTTATGATTTAAATATTTGGGTTTGGGTTTAGTATTTACTATTTAGGATGTAAGGTTTAGGGTTTAGTTTTGATGGTTTCATTATGTTATAACTCTAAAAAGTGTTCATAATTTAAAATTTTGGGTTTGGGTTTGAATTTAGGGTTTAGGGTTTAGTATTTAAGGTTTAGGGTTTAGTTTTGATGGTTTAGGGTTTAGTATTGAAGGTTTAGGGTTTAGTTTTGATGGTTTAATTATGTTATAATTCTAAAAAGGATTTATAATTTAAATATTTGGGTTTGGGTTTGAATTTAGGGTTTAGGGTTTAGTATTTAAGGTTTAGGGTTTAGTTTTGATGGTTTAGGGTTTAGTATTGAAGGTTTAGGGTTTAGTTTAGGGTTTAGGGTTTACAAGTGATGGTATGAGAGTAATTAAAAAAACATATTGGTGGTATATGTGAGAATTGTCCACAAATTATGACCAACATACTGGTGTACGGTGCCCATAGACTGGGGTACGGTGCCAAAACGCGTACACCACAGACTGGTGTACGGGAACAAAACGCGTACACCACGGACTGGTGTACGGGAACAAAACGCGTACACCACGGACTGGTGTACGGGAACAAAACGCATACACAGACTGGTGTACGGGAACAAAACGCATACACAGACTGGTGTACGGGAACAAAACGCGTACACCACAGACTGGTGTACGGGAACAAAACTCGTACACCACATATTGGTGTACGAGCCAAAACGCGTACATCACTGACTGGTGAACGGGTACAAAACACATACACTGTGAACTGGTGTGTGGTGCCAAAACGTGTACACAAACAAAACACATACACAAATGATTGGTGTACGGGATCAAAACGCGTACACCACACACTGGTGTACGGAAACAAAACGCGATCACATTAGGGAACATGGTTAAAAACTGAAATATTAGGATTTATGATTTAAGATTTAAGATTTCTAGTTTAGATTTTAAATTTTATACTTTTGGGTTTAGAATTTAGAATGATAAATTTTAAGAAATACACTTCAAGAGGTGTATTTTAAAAACTACACCTCTAATGTAGTAATTTTCAAAAATATATTTTTATAATTTTAAGATATATGTTTGGGTTCACTAATATTTGACTATGCTTTAGATTTTGGGGTTGAGGAATGAGAAATGGAAATGTTTAGAATTCTTTTGGGGTTTACAGTTTATTTTTTAGGGTTTAGAATTTTTTTACTCAATGATAAAAGTTTAGTTTTGAAAATAGAAACTGACACCTAAAAAAGTATAATTTTGAAATTTCGCCATTTAGAATTCTTAAAATCCTATTTAAACTAATCTTAAAGTTTATAAACTAAAACACGATGTGTAAGTTAAATGTACTCGAAAATAAATCATATGTTGTTTATAGCATTTTAAGTTATAATATAGGATTTTAAATAAATCACCCAATTTTTTCTATAATATAAAGAGTTGGAGTTATTTTAAATAAACATCGTATTACGTACAAATATTGCTGACATCTAATTTTAAGAATTTCACTATATATATATTTTTTTAAAAAACTATCTTTTTATAAAATGACTAACACGTCACAATAGGTCACAAAATAACATTACATTTTACAAAACATACATATATATTACTAATAAAGTTGATCATATTATAATAATTTGAATAATTTCAAGTAATTTTTGGTCATTAGACAGATGAAAACATTTTGGTTATCGATATTAAAAGCTTTTATGAAGGTAATGCTAGACGGAGATAGTAAAAGCTTTTAAGAAGGTCAATGGGTAATTTATTGTAGCTCATCAATCAATAAAAGCTTTTCCCCAATCGAGCATTCTCTCTCTTCACTCAGAGGGTTACTTTTGTATTAAAGTTTTATTCTCTCTCCAATTTGCCTTCTTTCCTAATTATAAACTTGAGGTTGCCTGAATTTACAATTACAAACTAAAAAACGTCCTACTTTACTAAAAAGCCCTAATAACAATATCTATAGGGCAATTGTTAACAAACATATTAATTAAGTGTATTATTAAATAATAATTAATTTTATTAGTAATAGTGCTTAGAAAGAAAAAAAAAACTTCAGCAAATGAGGATACTTTCATAACATCATTATATGAACTTGGAGGTTCTTTAATGCACCCATACATATTAGTTACACTACAAGAAAACATGCTCATTGCGAAGGAACTTTGCGATGGAAAATTTCCGTCGCAAATTTGCGACGACTTTGCGACGGATTTGCGACGGTTTTGAGATGAAATAAGAAGTCATCGCAAATCCGTCGCAAGTTTGCGATGGAAATTTTTCCGTCGCAAATTTGCGACGGTCTTGCGATGGAATTGCGATGTAAACTGAAGTCATCGCAAGTTTGCGACGATTTTGCGATGTAAACTGAAGTCATCGCAAACTTGCGACAGAACTGATTCCGTCGCAATTTTGCGACGGATTTGCGACGGAACTTTCATTGCGACGAATAAATTGCGACGGAAATGCTTTCCTCGCAATTCCGTCGCAAAGGGTCTTTTGCGACGGAATTGCGATGTAATTTTTCGTCGCAAATTGCCTATATTTCTTGTAGTGGTTGGTGATAATTTTTTTTTGGAATTAAAAATTTTCCAAGAACCAGAAAAGAAGCCTATTAAAGAAACACGGTTATTTTTTTATCGCATATTGTTGATTATTCCGGTATCAGTTGCCGGTGTACTAAGAATTTTTTTAAAATTGAAGTTGATTAAGAATGACCTGTTGTCAATCATATTACCAGAAATATTAAATGGCTTTGTTATCGATTGAGATATCTATGGTTTCATTTATACAATTGATATTTTTTTTTAAAACTGGTTTATTTTACAAAGTTTTAATTTTTTTGTGATTTTATAATTTTGTGATTTTAGTAAATAAAATATGAAAATACATTTTTTTAGATTTGCTTAGCGCGTTCCAAGTTGTTAGATCATCGCTAAAGTTCAGAATATAATATAGACACTAAGATACAAGAGCATATAGCTGTTAAAAGAAAAAAAAGACACAAGAGCAGATCGAGTCATAAACTCATAATTCAAATAAGTGGTGTAGAGAAAATAAATATTTTATTTCTTTTTGGTTTTCTTCTCTTTGATTTTGTTTGTTGGTATTTACTTTCTCTCTCTGTTCGGATATTATAAATATCTCGACGAATCAAAGGAAAGAGAGCAAACAGAGACATAAGAGAGAGAGAGACAGAGAAAGATGGGAAAGAAGGATTCTTCACAATTAAACCTTGTACTCGTTTTGGTTTTGCTCATTTGCCTACTCCCTTGTCTTAGCCAATCGGCTCCATTCTCAGCTACCGGTTAGTACTGTTTCAATTATCCAAAGTATTACAGATATAAATATATACTCACATACTTGTCCTGTTTTCCCAAAATTTTGTGTAAATTAAGTTAGGGATTAAAGTTAATCAAAACCGGAGAAACAGAGATTATAAATGAAAACTCACCTGAACAAGTTCTTGCAAATTGCAATACAAGCCAAACCTTCCTCCTTCAATGTAAAATCACGGGGAATAAACAACAGCAAGAAAATGAATGCCTTACATCGGAAGTTTTTTTTGTTTTTTGATAAAGGGTTTCATACATAAATAACTAAATACATACATAAATACTCTCCATAAATACATTGTAACATAATTATATTAATATATAGCCCGTATTTGTGCTACTTGTTTGGTTACTTTCTGCTTTTAGCTAAAGGTAAGCCGGTGGAATTATTAGTAAAATTAGTCTAATCACATATTTATCAAATCTGATAGCAAACCATATACAATACTTGTTTAAATAATATGTAGCCCTGCGTTTAACTCATAGCAATAGATAATACTTCTAGTTCTATAAGATATAAGACGTTATATTGCTGCGTTGTCTTTTAATTGATTGAATAAATATATCCTTAATAAATAAATATATAATTTTTAGTTGTAGGGAGGAGACTGATGAGCAATGGGATAGTAGCAGGCCCTTCAACAAGTGGTCAAGGACCAAAGAAAAATGATAGTTATCACGGTAGTGATCGTATTATTATCTCTCTGTTTTTCTTTTCTCTTTTTTTTTTTATACAAATTATTAACTTTTCTATTCCTTAACCCCCATTACATAACTCGCCTATAAATATTTTGCTGCATTTGTTCACTAAATTGAATTTATAAAATTATGAAATGTAGGGAGGAGACTGATGAGCACATATTTTCCAAATGCGGGCATAAGAGCAGGACCTTCGACAAGTGGACAGGGTGGTGGTAGCATTCCCGTCGCGTCCCCCTAGTACTTCAAATCCAATATAACGAAGCTTTTTATTAGGCTTCAAACAATATAATAATTATATGAATGTAACTTTTATTTTCTGAAGTCATAAGTAAAGTTTCACTTTGCGTAAGTCTATGTTGGTGTAAGGTTCCGGTGTTTTATTTTTCAATAAAATTTTCTAAACAACTCACCATCTATATTTCTTATGTCCTTCTTCTATCTCAACTTGGAGATTATTAGAACTCCATTTCAAATTTTTATCTACTCCATCTCAAGATACAGAAAGCGTTACAAGGAGCATTAGATGGTAAGGCGTTGCTGTTTCGAAGGAAATGGATTGTTTCATATTGGTGAAGTGAAGAGTGATGATCATAATATTTGACATTAGAGTTTGGCTATCTAAATTTAAACATGTTAATATGAATCATGTAAAAACGTAGATGCAATGAACCTGTTCATTTGTTAGTTAGAAAAAATCCTCCGGATAAATTTTTCTATTCGGGCTGTAGTTATCCACCATATTTATCTATCTATCTATCTAATCTATACTACTATTATTAATTGAGAAGTACATTTTAATAATATTTGGATATAAAGATAAAAGAGAAAAATTATTTGGATACAAGAATAAGAGATAAAACTGTTTGGATACAAGAATAATAACTTAAAACAAACCGATGGTTCAGTTAAACCAAAAATCAAAAAAAAAAAAAATATAATATTATCAAAAATAATCCACAATACCTATTTGGGTAATTTGGTTATCCGATAAGGTATCGGTTCGGTTCTGGAATTATATAATATCCACAGGTATCAAAAATTTTACCTATCAGGTGATTTGTTTTATACCCAAAATAAAAAAAAAAAATCCAAAAAACCTAAAAAGTTTTTTTTTTAAATATCAAAAATAATCCACAATATCCATCGGGTAATTTTGGTACCCGATCGGGTATCGGTTCGGTTAAGGTATTATCTGATACCCACGGGTATCAAATATTTTACCTATATGGTGATTTGTTTTATACCCAAAATCAATCGGATATGAGTATTGTGGATCAATTCGGTTCGGATTTTCGGATATGGGTTAAAAGTCTCATTCTCAATTAATAGTAGTATAGATATCTACTCCCTCATAACAGAAATATAATGAATCCAACAGACATAACATAAACTAAATTAAACTGAAAAGATAAAAAAAAAAACATAACGTACCATCGCGCAAACACGCGGGTGCTCCACTAGTGAAACATTATTTTAAGATAACATGTCAATCATATTTTGTCGGAAAAAATAAATTCTAAACATAATCAGCTAATGCACTTCATGTCAAGGATATGGTCTACAATACTCATTTATGTTGATTACAATCACCCACAATCATCTCCTTCATATCTTCCTCCTTTAATGTATACTAGGTCTGGACCCGTGCTTGAGAAGCACCGGATGTTGTAATTTTTGATATAAAAAAACTTTAAATATTTATATTGTAATTATGTAAGTAATAGTATGTTTGTGATATATATTAATGTATTAATATTATTAGATTATTTAAGTATGAGATAAAATAAATATGTGATCATTACTTTTTTGACTATATATTATATTTGGGCTAATTGGACCAGAGCGTTAAAAATGATAGATTTTTGCTAGAAAAAGATTATTGTCTTCATGAGACAAGTTTTGTCCCAATATGTGTGATTTTTTTTGTTAGTTAGACTGATAATTATTAATTTGTCCATATTAATTGTTAACTTTGAAAAAATCTAATTTCCTTGATCACTTCATTAGATCTTGACCCATATTAAAAAATATTAAATCTGTAATAACTATTCGACCCATAAAAGTAAATTATTCACTCTTAAACCGAACGAATTAAATCAAACCAAAATTAATTCGTCGGACCGGTGTCGACCGACACCCAACCTTGGTGTCGCTCGACACCACACAACAATTCCAATTCTTTGGTTTACGGATGCTACAATACTTTTTTTCTGTGTCTTAGAAAAGACCCATATCTAAAAGAATGGTTGTTCTGAACCGTGATATTGCTAACCTTTGAGTTAATTAAACCGAACCTCATTTTTAAAAGAGAAATTTGGCCATTTGGGTCAAGAACGATATTCTTGTATGTAGATCCAATCTTCTTTTTACTCTTCATTTGTAAATTTGTCCATGACACATGTTAAAGTCAAGATCACAAATTTTCACCTTTGATCAGATCCGTTTTTTCTTTATGTCTCTCCGGAAAAACCCAGATATAAAAGAATTGAAACAACCAAGCTTTTTTTTTTTATAAATGATTATAATAATTATCAATGCGGAAATTCTCAGAAAGAAATCAATAATATTAAATCATAAAAAGCCGTTCAACAAATAACCAATAAAGAATAAAACCAATAAAACCAATAAGCAACCTAAACACCAGGTTTGCTACATTATTAAAAATAAACTAACACCCTAAGAATTCCTGGTCAACCACAACAAAAGAGCCAAAATCAGATTCCTAATCTCATCATCCTCTTCTCTCGGTCTCTTTCCGCGGAAGAACATTGCTGTTACCTGCATCACATTGGAATAGAGATGCGTAAGTATTATCATAAATACTTAGTGAGTGGATCATCCTGCCTACATGCCAAGTACGTCAACCACTAGACAATACAACACAATAATCAACAACAATAACCATGCTCAACAATAAACAACAATATAAACCTTCCCTGTCAGGAAACACCCACGTTTCCTGACACCCAGGTCGGTGTCGACCGACACCTCTATGGTGTCGATCGACGCCAGCCTTCTGAGTGACGCCCGACACCAGCTCGACGCCCAGACACCAACATCAACGAAAATCGCATAGCAAATCGCAAAACACATAATCTAAGGGTTTTCAACGCCCCAATACTATCAAACACGAATTCCAGCATAAACAATCTCAAGAACACGTCACAAATCCGAAATCACACAATCTCTAACGATTAACGGACCTACAGTCATGCACTCACCTTAGAAACGGATTGGAAGGAAGGAGAAGAGATAGAACAACGAAGAACAGCACAAAACGAGCCTCCAAACTCCAAAATCTCTCTGGAAATCACCTCTATCTCTCAAAAACACTTCTGCCTCGAAAACTGAGCCTCTCTCGCGACTACAGACTTTTAAATCGCGACCTAGGGCTTCCCTTGCCCCAAACCGAACAAAACCACCCGACTTGAATCAAACCGGTCGATTTCTCAATAACCGGTGTCGATCGACACCCTTCCTTGGTGTCGGTCGACACCCCTCGACCAAAACCAAAACAAACTCAATCGAACGCGCAATCGACTTAAACCGGAATTGATTTCTCAAACCGGTGTCGATCGACACACCCTTTGGTGTCGATCGACACTAAGCATTCAGAAGCTTTTCACACATCTTCTTCGAGATAAATGAACCTTAAACCAACTGTACAACAATCAAACAAGAACATGTACAATCAATTCTCGATTCGCACCTCAAAGAGCATGTGTAATCGACTCCCGAACCACTAATGTCGTCCGATACCAACTCTAAACACAACTTTCTGGTTCGCGGATGTTACAATTCTCCCCCACTAAACTGAATTCGTCCTCGAATCCCAACACAAACGTCTCTCAAAGACCTCAAAAACTCATATTTTCAGTCCTATGTTATACGCATGTCTCCAAGATATTATTACTCTCAATACCGTAACCCACCGTCACGATATCCATATTGCGGCCCACCGCCACAATATCCATATTGCGGCCCACCGCCACAATATCCATACTGCGGCCCACCGCCACAGTATCCAAACCGCGACCCACCGTCACGAAAACAACCCATATCGAGGTAGCGACCCCCAATATAAGTCTGTCGGGCACCCACCGTCCCAACAAAAGTAGACCCACCGTCTACTCTAAAGGCCCACCGCCTCTAGACAAAACGAGTAGTAAAATCTGAAACGCGTACCAACATATGACCAAAAACTTTCAGTGACCCCACTGGCCAAAGAAACTTGTAACATCCAAAACGCGAAACCAAAATATGAGGCAAAACTCCATCTCATATAACTCCAAAAATGTATATCGTACAACGAAACGAAAATACATAAATCCAAAACCAACAACAACATAACCAAAAGCAAGACTGGAACCACAAAGATGAAGAAGCTCACTCCACAGCCTGCTTGTCGAACCACTTCCCGAACTTCAGCTTCATCTTTGCCTCTGGCTCCCAAGTCTGCTCCTCTGTGCCACTACAGTTCCACAAGACTCTCAACAATGGCACTCACTTGTTCCGCAGAACCTTGACTCTCCTCTCAAGAATCCTCACAAGAACTGTCGGAACTGTCATATCTGGCTATTGATCCTCTGGAATCTCAACCACAAACTCCTCTGAAGGACGCAAACACCTCCTCAACATAGAAACATGAAACACCTTGTGAAAGGCGCTCATAATCGGTGGCAACTCCAACCGATAAGCCACTGGCCCAACTCGCTCCACCACTGGAAACGGACCCATAAAACGCGGACTGAGCTTGTTCTCTGCTATGGACCTGTTAGGGCCCCTCAACATAGCTATCTTGAGATAAACTCTATCTCCCACCTGAAACTCAAGCTCACGTCGCCGCCTATCTGCATAACTTCTCTGTCTATCCTGAGCCTCCTTCATGTTCAGCCTCAAGACAGGATCTTCTCCGTCGTCTCCTGGACAAAACTAGCTCCAAACATGCTGCGCTCCCCCACTTGGGTCCAGCATAAGGGTGTCCTGCATGGCCTCCCGTACAAAGCCTCATAAGGAGCCATACCAATACTAGACTAAAAACTGTTGTTATAGGCAAACTCTGCCAAACACAGATGATCAGCCCAATGACCACCCCGATCCAGTACACACATTCTAAGCAGATACTCCAAAGTCTGAATAGTCCTCTCTGACTGCCCATCTGTCTGCGGATGATACGCTGTACTCATATGCACCTTAGTGCCCATCTCAGTCTGAAACGCCCTCCAGAACTCTGAAGCAAACCTCAGATCTCTATCCGACACAATACTGGCTGGCACTCCATGCAGCCTCAAAATCTTTCGCACAAACTTCCTAGCCAAAACAGCCGCTCCATCTGTCTTCTTGATGGCCAAGAAATGTGCTGATTTGGTCAAGCGATCCACAATGACCCAAATAGCATCAAAAGTCCGTGAGATAGGCAATCCCACAACAAAATCCATAGTGATCATATCCCACTTCCACTCTGGAATGGGTAAACTCTGCAAAAGACCACTAGGTCTGCCTTGACCAAAGAACAAGTGTTGCACCTCGCAACCCAATCTGCCACATCCCTCTTCATCCCAACCCAATGATAATACCGTTTGAGGTCACGGTACATCTTGGTCGCACCCGGATGAATCGAAAACTTGCTCGAATGAGCCTCTCTCAAAACCTCCTGTCTCAACTCCACATCCTTGGGCACACAAACTCGCCCACGAACCAATATAGTCCCATTCGAAGAGACTTGATACTCAGAACCAGACACCTGCGAAGCATTGATCAAACCCTGATCACTCTGCTGAGCCACTCTGATCCTACTGAGTAAATCTGCCTGATCAGCTGCCTCCAGACCCAAAGGCTCCTCTGAAATAGGACAAAGACGCAATGTACCAATCTCGCTGACCAAAGCCTCAACACCACGCTCTCTATCTGAATCAACCCTCCGTCGACTCAAAGCATCTACCACCAAGTTGGCCTTGCCCGGATGATAAACAATATCCAAGTCATAGTCTGCCAGAAACTCCACCCAACGCGTCTGCCTCGCATTCAGCAAAGGCTGAGTAAAGATATGCTGTAGACTCTTGTGATCTGTAAAGATTTGCACTCTACCACCATAAAGATAAGACCTCCAAATCTTGAGCGCAAAAACCACTGCTCCCAACTCAAGATCATGTGTAGGACGGTTGCGCTCACTGCCCTGCAACTGCCTCGAAGCATAGGCAATCACTCTGCCCTCCTGCATCAAAACACAACCAAGTCCAACACCTGAAGCATCTGTGTACACTACATATGGCTTCCCCGGATCGGGTAATGCCAACACTGGAGTACTAGTCAACATCTCCTTGAGCTTCCCAAAGCTCTCCTCGCACTCATGCGACCACACAAACGGCACATCCTTGCCAGTCAACCTCGTCATCGGCTGAGACATACTCGCAAACCCCTTGACGAACCTCCTGTAGTAGCTTGCTAAACCCAGAAAACTCCTGATCTCGGTAGCACTACTCGGTCTAGGACAATCTCTGATAGCCTCAATCTTAGCCGGATCCACAGAAACACCCTCTGCAGAAACAATATGGCCAAGAAAACCCATCTCTCGCTGCCAAAAACTGCACTTGCTCAACTTAGCAAAAAGCTTCTGCTCTCGAAGCTTCTCCAAAACAAGCCTCAAATGCGTCGCATGCTCCTCTGGACTCCTCGAATATACCAAAATATCATCTATGAAAATGATGACAAACACATCCAGAAACTCCCTGAACACGTCGTTCATCAACCTCATAAAAGCTGCCGGCGCATTAGTCAAACCAAAAGGCATGACCACAAACTCAAAATGCCCATACCTCGTCCGAAAAGCTGTCTTCCGAACATCTGCCTCATCTATCGGAATCTGATGATATCCCGATGCAAAGTCAATCTTGGAGAACCAAGTAGCACCTCTCAACTGATCCAACAACTCATCAATCCTCGGAAGTGGGTACCTGTTCTTCACTGTGACTCGGTTAAGTCCCCGGTAATCAATACACAACCGAAAACTGCCATCCTTCTTCTTCACAAATAACACTGGCGCTCCCCACGGCGAAACACTAGGTCTGATGAACCCTTTACTCAAAAAGTCCTCTAGCTGTCTCTTCAGCTCTGCCATCTCTGCTGGAGCCATCCTGTAAGGTGTCTTCGATATCGGAGCTGTCCCGGGCTCTAAATCAATCGTGAAAGGATCTGACCGAGATGGTGGCAATCCCTTCAGCGACCGAAATACATCCTCAAAATCCTGGACAACCTGAATATCCTGCAAAACCACCTCACCACTGGACTCTGTCATAGTGATCGTCGCCAAATAGGCTTCGCAGCCCCGCTCTAACAACTGCTCTGCCTGAATAGCTGAAATCACTATACTCCCTGAAGTCGGTCTCACTCCCTGATAAACCAACTTCCCTGCATCCCGCTCAAACACCACTCTACCTTTGTAGCAATCTAGATGAACTCGGTATAGAGATAACCAGTCCATCCCCAAAATCACGTCATACAGCTCCACTGGACTGATGACCAAATTTGCTGGCATAGACTGCCCCGCAATACGCACATCAACTGCTATAGCTCTGCCCGAAGTAGCCAAATAACCACCACCGGCCACCTTGACAAAGCCTGAAGCCTCGCCCTCGCTACTCCGAATACCACTACTCTCAGCTCTCTCCTGAGTAATGAAGCAATTAGATGCTCCCGAGTCAAACAACACGTGAGTCTCAAAACCGCCTACTAACAAGGTCCCTACAAAATTCCACAAGTGTTGAGAACCTCTAACTCTATCACAGTAAAATAACAGAAACAGACACACCAACAATTCTACCCTTGAGAATTTAAAAGTCTGAGTCAAGATTTTACCTGTGATCTGGCCTGACTGACTGGTCTGGCCCACCTCCGCCGAAGTGTAAACTCTCGGCGCTCCACCCGACTGCAACGCCGCAACCTGCGCTGCTGACTGAATAGCCAACGGCTGAATCGCCGCTGCCACTGCTCTCTGCTGCAACTTGGGACACATTGTCTTGATATGCCCCGGCTCCCTGCAGTAGAAGCACACTGTAGTCTCTCTGGATCCCGCCCTCTTGGGGCAAGTCGCAACTCTGTGATCCAGACTCCCACACCCAAAACAACCACCTGTACTCGGGCTACTAGCAAATATCTCCTCTGCTCTCCTCTTCTGGCCCTGCGCAGGCCTGCTGCCCCTGCCGTAACCAGAACTGTAACCTCTGCGCTGCTGATGCTGCTGCTGGCCCCGAGGATGGGTAGCAGGAGCAACTGCAACTGGAACAACTGCCGTACTCACCGGTTCACGCAAGTCCTCCTCAATGGAAGCTGCCAACTCCACTAAACCCGCTCTAGTGTGGTACATACCACCTCTGCACTGAGTCCTGATGTTCCTCCGAAGTCCCTGAAGAAACCGCGACGTCAATGCTCGCTCACTGATCAGCTCACCACCAGAATGAACCAACAACCTGCAAAACTCTGCATCATACTCCCGTACAGACCTCTCACCCTGCGTCAAGTCTAAAAACCTCAACTGCAGCCTGTCACGAGCCTCCTGAGGGAAAAACTTGTGGTTGAACTCCTCGACGAAGTCAACCCAAGTCCAAACCTCCTCCTGGTCCTAACAGACCTCCACCACAAATGTGCATCACCTCCAAGGTAGTGCACTGCCAACTCGACCTGGAACTGCTCTGGACAACGAACAGAATCGAAGTTCCGCTCCAACCTCTGACGCCACTCGTCAGCCTGCTCTGGAGTAACACCGCCCTCAAACGTAGGCGTACCAATCCTCTGCATCTCCTTCATCATCTCACGATAAGGAGAAAACCCAACTGCAACACCCTGCTGCACCGCAGCCTCCTGCTGCTCAACAAAACCGGCACCAACATGTGCCCCGGCACCAACCTGTGCCCCGGCCGCTGGAGGTGCAACCGGAGCCTGCTGTGGAACTGCCTGAGGAAGACGTGCCAACAACTGCGTCAGTAGCCCCACAATCAACTCTCCCTGAGCTAAAGCAGCGCCCCCACCGGGAACCGCTCCAGCTCCTGCGCCACCACTGGCACCTGAGTTAGCCCCACCGGCCAACGAAACAGACTGTGTCACCGACGCTGCCGTCACACTCGGCGCTGCACTCTCTACGGAAACCTCAGCCTCTGGCACTCCACGACCAGCACCCCGACCTCCACGACCCGCTGCTCGCCCACCGCGACCAGCTCCTCTGCCCCCACGGGCTGCACCGCGACCACGACCACGGCCACGACCACGACCTGCGTCCATCTCTCTGCACTACCACCAAGTACAGAAAAAGAGCAAAGTCAACACACAAACCAAAACACGACACACCAAATATCCAACTCACTTACCTGCGAAAAACTGGAAGACCGAGAGGATGAGACTAGACCACTAACTGACTAACTCACATAATCACTTAATCACACAGTCCAATTCATCAAATTCTAACAGTCCTAAAACCGTATTTTCTCTGATACCAAAATGAAACAACCAAGCTTTTTTTTTTTTTTTTTATAAATGATTATATTAATTATCAATGCGGAAATTCTCAGAAAGAAATCAATAATATTAAATCATAAAAAGCCGTTCAAAAAATAACCAATAAAGAATAAAACCAATAAGCAACCTAAACAGCAGGTTTGCTACATTATTAAAAATAAACTAACACCCTAAGAATTCCTGGTCAACCACAACAAAAGAGCCAAAATCAGATTCCTAATCTCATCATCCTCTTCTCTCGGTCTCTTTCCGCGGAAGAACGTTGCTGTTACCTGCATCACATTGGAATAGAGATGCGTAATTATTATCATAAATACTTAGTGAGTGGATCATCCTGCCTACAGGCCAAGTACGTCAACCACTAGACAATACAACACAATAATCAACAACAATAACCATGCTCAACAATAAACAACAATATAAACCTTCCCTGTCAGGAAACACCCACGTTTCCTGACACCCAGGTCGGTGTCGACCGACACCTCTATGGTGTCGATCGACGCCAGCCTTCTGAGTGTCGATCGACACTCATCGAGTGTCGGTCGACACCAGCTCGACGCCCAGACACCAACATCAACGAAAATCGCATAGCAAATCGCAAAACACATAATCTAAGGGTTTTCAACGCCCCAATACTATCAAACACGAATTCCAGCATAAACAATCTCAAGAACACGTCACAAATCCGAAATCACACAATCTCTAACGATTAACGGACCTACAGTCACGCACTCACCTTAGAAACGGATTGGAAGGAAGGAGAAGAGATAGAACAACGAAGAACAGCACAAAACGAGCCTCCAAACTCCAAAATCTCTCTGGAAATCACCTATTTCTCTCAAAAACACTTCTGCCTCAAAAACTGAGCCTCTCTCGCGGCTACAGACTTTTAAATCGCGACCTAGGGCTTCCCTTGCCCCAAACCGAACAAAACCAGCCGACTTGAATCAAACCGGTCGATTTCTCAATAACCGGTGTCGATCAACACCCTTCCTTGGTGTCGGTCGACACCCCTCGACCAAAACCAAAACAAACTCAATCGAACGCGCAATCGACTTAAACCGGAATTGATTTCTCAAACCGGTGTCGATCGACACACCCTTTGGTGTCGATCGACACTAAGCATTCAGAAGCTTTTCACACATTTTCTTCGAGATAAATGAACCTTAAACCAACTGTACAACAATCAAACAAGAACATGTACAATCAATTCTCGATTCGCACCTCAAAGAGCATATGTAATCGACTCCCGAACCCCTAATGTCGTCCGATACCAACTCTAAACACAACTTTCTGGTTCGCGGATGTTACAAGAATGTTGGTTCTGGCCCGTGGTGTTACTAAGTTTTGAGTTATCAAAATTTGTGAATATTAGTTTATAAGCTTTGTGAATGCTTGTTTATAATCTATGTTAGTTGTTTGGTTTTTTGGTGTTAGTGTGAAACTCACTTTTAAAAGAGAAATTTGGTAATATGGGTCAGGAAGAAAACGATACTCTTGTCTGAAATTTACTTGTTTTTTCCGCAAAAACAATTATAACTGGAATACCCTTTGAGCTTCAGTTTTAATAGTATAAATTATTCAACCTGGTATATGAAAAAGTATTCGACCCGTGAACAAAAATTATTCGATCCGTGAAATAAAATTATTAAATCCGTAAAAGAAAATTAGTCAACCCATATAAAAAATATTAAATCTGTAATAACTATTCGACCCATAAAAATAAATTATTCACTCTTAAAAAATTATCCATCATATGTCAAAAAATCATTCAATCTCTAAAAATCATTGGTGAAAGAAACATATATATAATGGTATCTTATATTTTTTTGGTTTTTAAGTTATTAAAAACATTTCACTGAACAATTCCAATATAAGAGAGCAATTCTAATTGAAAAAAAAAAAACCTTCGACCAAAAATCGGATTAAAATTGAAATGTATTATTTTGATTGCAAACTGTAATTGGCTTTCATTTAATTTCGAGCTGTTGGGTTCTAAACCCAAGTGGCTTTATTTAATTAAAAAATGGTATTGTCGAGAAAAGAGGGGGGGGGGGGGGGGGGGGGGGGGGAGAGATAATAATTTAAAAAAAAATTCTAAAATTTAAAAACCGTGGTCGGCAGTGCAAGAAGAAACTGTTTATCCCTTCCTCTAGTCCCTGTTTCGCCCAAATTTCTTCTTCGCTCTCGCAAACATGTGGTTATGCTACTGAAATTGAAGATGATTTCTGAGTGTAATACTTTGTCTCGTTTCAATTAGATATTGTTGGAGCTTCGAATTTCATTCCAATGGCATATATCATTTGATGCATCAGATAAGTCTTCTCTATTTGATCCCTCTCTCGATTACTTTACACTGAACTTTCATTTTGATTCTATTGTGGGTTGCTATTTTCTTTCTTTATTCCATCGAAATTTAATTGATTGGTAATCACAATTCACAAATCACAATTCATTCCAAAATCTAGTTTGAAGTAGTTAGTGTTGTTAACTTTTTCGGAGTTTTATTAAAACACAACATTTAGTCTTGGGGCCAAAATTATGTCTCAAAGTTTTGATGATAAAAGTTAAGTGTCATCATAGTAGCTAATCCGAGAATGCACTTTCATTAGGTTATAAAATTTCGAAGTTCAGTCTGATGGATCAGATCGTTAGTCTTAATGTCAAACGGATCACAATTTCACACTTGCGCAGGCTTTGAGAGGTGAGTACTTTTTCATTGATGATCCTCTGGTAATACTTGATAGGTGAAATTTTCATTGAATGGATTGATATTCTTTCAAAGTGTGACCGGAAGTTGATTTACCATGACTCCACTTTTTTTTGGTTGGATGACAAATTTTAGGTGGCGTTCTCCAGGCGGCATATGATTACGTTCTCTTTTGAGCTTTATGCTCATGCCCTGTACTTAGAGAGTAGAGACCACCATTAGAATATCATTCAAAAATATGCATATATTCTCTTGTGTGGACCTCTAATAAAGGTTTGTTCTTCTCACCTTAGAATAGAAACCAATTTTTTAAGAATCTCCTTCACTCTTCTTTAGGCTTTTCTTCATTGGGTTGAATAGGTTGAATGCGAGTAACATGTAATATCTGAACATTCTTCATAAATCCAAATTTAGCACACTGGAATTTAGATGTATCAAAAATATATAAAAAGATTTACCTTAGGAAAAGATGCGACGTAAGATGGTATGTTCATCTCTTTTGTTATGTGTCCTTATATGATGTCGAACAAAACATTAGATTAAATTGTGGACGTAGAATACTATTGATTGAGAATTGTTTCAACATGTCAGCTTGTTATCTCTCTTAAAATTGTATCATAAGGGTCTTCATACCCTATTAGCAAATAAAATATGGTGAAGAGTATATTTTAGATGCGAGTAGTAAATGAAAACATAGTAGATTAATAGAAAGAGAATATAAAACTGACCTCTTATTTTTGCGAAGATGGTTGAGATTGATTATATAGTTTTGCTATCTATAGCTACTGGAGTAGAAGCCATTCTTGCAAAAGGAGACCCGAAGAGATTTGTTATCTGAGAGTTTTCTTGCTGGAAGATATCGAGGTATGCAATTAACTTTTTCTTATGCTTTGAATATTCGATGGTAGTGACTATTGACTACAACCTCACATGTATTTATAGTGATAATCGCCGAGAGACCCTCTAGGCCTCTAGGGTTCAGCGAATTAAATATCGAATATACGTTCTCTTAAGATACTCCCCTCCGTAATCTAAACCATGCCATTTCTGTTCACGTAATAACTGTGATAGATCTTCAAGAAATTGCTTTATTTTCGAAATTTGAAGTTCCATATTTTTTGGGATCTCGAATGTGAAATTGCTGAGCGACTTACCTTGTTTATAGCTGTTTAATAATATATACAGATGATTAATAGATGCTATTTATTAAGCCGTGATTATCTTGATTAATTCTTTGATTTCCGGATATAACGTGATTTGTCCTTAAACTCTTTTGTTTCCTTGATTCGGGTCGGGTTTATTTCCTGATTTTTTTGTTAATTTCGGGTTAAAACCTGTTTGGCTACGGGGATAAGCGCTTTTTTAAGGATGAATCCTTATTTTGTTCCTCTGTTTTAATAGTATAGATATATTCTTCCCTTGATTTGTAGCTTACGATCTCTGTATATAAACTCATGTAACCTCTCTTTCATAATATAATACAACGTATACTCTCTATCTATATGGTATCAGAGCCCTGATCCTACAAAGATCTAAATTTTGTTTTTTTTCTTTTTTTCCTTCTCATCATCGTCTCTTACACACGAAATTGCTGCTCCCATGGCTGCCACAAACACCGCTGATGCAATTCCGTTAAACACAACCAACCTTTTACATGTCAACATGTCCAACGTCTCCAAACTTACAAGCACAAATTATCTGATGTGGAGCTTGCAGATCCACGCCCTTCTTGATGGCCATGCTCTCTCTACGTTTCTGGACGAATCTGCTCCAATTCCGGCCAAAACTCTGACCGTGGGTGACGCAGTCTCGGAAAATCCAGCCTTTGTCCTCTGGCATTGCCAAGACAAACTAATCTATAGTGCACTCCTTGGCGCTATCTCCAACTCACTACAGCCAATTGTCTCTCGGACGACCACAGCTTCTCAAATCTGGAGTAAGCTCGCTGCGACGTATGCGAAACCAAGCCGCGGCCATATCAAACAACTAAAGGCCCAGCTCAAAACCTACACCAAAGGAACCAAAACAATTGATGATTACGTACAAGGAGTCATCACCCGCCTCGATCAGCTTGCTGTTCTGGGGAAACCAATTGATCACGAAGATCAAATTGAAATCATTCTTGAAGGTCTCCCTGACGATTACAAGACCGTCATCGACCAGATTGAAGGAAAAGACTCTCCGCCTAGCATAACCGAAGTCCACGAACGGTTGCTCAATCACGAGGCCAAACTTTTATCCACCGGTGCTGCTTCTTCATCCATTGTTCCAGCCTCTGCAAATCTAGCACAACAGCGATACACAAACAACAACAGCAATTTCCGCTACAACAACGGCAAGAAGTTTCCTAACAACAATGTCTCAGGTAACAACTCAAATTGGCAAGGTCCGCCGGCGAACAACAGACACGAACCTCGTAGCTTCCGTCCCTACTTGGGAAAGTGTCAACTCTGCCACACTCAGGGACACAGTGCAAAGCGCTGTCCTCAACTCCAGTCTCTAACCAATTAACTCGGCTAATCCACCGCAAGCCAATCCGTTCAGGCCATGGCAACCACGTGCCAATATCGCCATGAGCACGCCATACACAGCCAACAATTGGCTCCTCAACTCTGGCGCAACTCACCACATCACTTCCGACCTCAACAATCTGTCATGTAACCTCTCTTTCATAATATAATACAACGTATACTCTCTATCTATACTTCAGTTGTCCAGTTGAACTGATTCTTATAAATATCAATACCAGAATTGATTACGCAAAATAAGTTAATAAGTAATACCAAAAAGTAAAATTCTTATCAGAATAATATAAAAATAGGTTTGAATTACTAGAGTGAGAGTGAGAATGATAGTGAAAGTGGGAGTGAGAGTGAGAGTGAGAGTGTGTGTGAGAATGAGAGTAAAAGTGAGAGTGAGAAGGTGAGTAAGAATGAGAGTGAGAGTATGAGTAAAAATGAGAGTGAGAGTATGAGTATGAGTATGAGTATGAGTATGAGTGAGAGTGAGAGTGAGAGTGAGAGTGAGAGTGAGAGTGAGAGTGAGAGAGAGTGAGAATGAGAGTGTGGATGAGAGTGTGAGTGTGAGTGTGAGTGTGAGTGTGAGTGTGAGTGAGAGTGAGAGTGAGAGTGTGAGTGTGAGTGAGAGTGTGAGTGAGAGTGGATGTCTTTGTGATTTCTTTTCATGATTCGAAGCTGCATATTGTAAGTATAAAACGAAAAGAAATACAAGGATGTCAAACCTTGGAGACTGAGATATGTATGTCAAGCTTCCTGCTGGAGAAGCACATATGTCATTAAAAAATTATGTGTTCGCTCGCTATATAAAGAGTTCGGATATCTCCATATTGTTGGAATGAATGGAAAACATATATAAAGATGCAATCTTTCAGCAAAGAAACATCCGATTCTGAATTATGAATCCAAAAGTTACCTAAAAATATATTTAATTCAAGTTATTAGTGTTACTATTAGTATTCGGAACAAATAGAGTTCTTGAAGGAAACCATAAGAATGTTCCCATTAACCGATCCCACTCCATTTTAGAAAATGTTTTGACGCATATCATAGCCGGATTGATATAAGAATCTGCAAAATCCATTTTTGGGAAGCTCTTGTTTACATTTCATGTGTGTCAGACTCCAATTCAAGACCTCTTCCGCTACCGAATAAATCATAAAATTTCAAGTACTCGAATGTACAGCTAAGTAGGAGCCACCTACCTTGCCGGCAACCCAATTTTCCATTCACGCATGCATGAAGCACTTGGCACTAGACTACCATTTTGTCCGCCAGTACATACAAAACAAGGAGCTTCGGGTGGCACATGTATCCTCTCATGATCAACTTGCTGATGCTCTTACCAAACCACTTCCGCGCGCTTGATTTGAGAATTTCAGTGTCAAGATTGGGGCGTCCATCTTGAGGGGGCGTGTAGGAATATATGAGATATTCTCCAAGATCTCCACGCTCCCTTTGATTTAGCCTATTCAATTTTTTTGTATTCATTTATGTATATCGACTTCCCTTGTATAGCTTCTTCTGTGTGTTTATAACAGAGCTTTGTATCTAAATAATACTCATTAATTAAGTCTAAAACTCATCAGATTAACTTTTTGATCAAGTGTGGGGATTTTGGGTCTGATTTACAACTTCGGTCTTGATTAAGTGATGATAGCTTTCATATATTAATTAAGGAGTGATTTATTAGAGACTTGTACAGAAACAAACACATATTCACATCACATAAAATCTTGCTTCTTCTAGTAGACATCTTTTTGCTAGTCAGATTGGTAGAATTCTCCTCCAAGATCATTGCATGCCTCTGCGCGGAAAAATCTGTTTCCAAGTTCAAAACACACAATCAGAAATCAAAAACGCAAGCTAAGAATCTAAGGTAACGAAAGGAAAGGGTTTCAGAAAATTGCGAACTCTTACGTTTTGGGGTTGTTACTCTAAGGTATTCTCCGTCTACTGGCTCTGGAGCCACGGGACGTGGGACTGGCTTTGTGTCGAGCTTGACGTCAGGGTAAATGTCAGCATAACAGACGTATCCGCTGATTGTTTCACATGCTTCATCTGGGAAAACACTGAGCATAGAGATGTTACTGAGTCAGTCGATAACGTATATGCATGACACGACGATTTTGAATGCATGAATGATATTTTGTTGCTACAGAAACTGAAGAAAGGAAGTAGATGGATTTTTTTAAAAACTATAGGTTAAGAAGTTTGTTATTAGTTATTCATAAACTGAAATAGAGTAACAAACTCATATATGATCCAAAATAACCATGGTCAGTCTTGAAATTTACAAATATAAACACGACCACCTAACTGGAAATTCCTCCTCCATTATCCAATTAGATTTCAAGATTTCACAACCAAAACGTTAACTTGGTTTCATAACCTGAAGAAAATCTGAAGCAGTTTTTTTTTTTATCTCTCTCTTTTCTAGTAATCTAAAATAGATTAAAGACCCTCGTAGAATACTTCTTACTTTGATTTGATAACTCTGTTTTCATATCCTTTCCATATACCTGCTTCTAACGCAGATTCTCTATTTCAAGCTTTTGATCGTTCATACGCTTGACTTCTTATTCGTGATTTCACCATGTCTCGTGTAAACCAAAGTCTCAAAATCCCTTTTTTGGCTCATCATAATATATTAATGTCCCCATGTAACCACACTTGTCGCTTAATGATCGTCTGTTGTGCCGTCTCTAGCAGTCACATAGTCAACACTGACAATCAGATGTGTGTGAAGCCCGACGAGGAACATGTCCCCCCAAATGAAGAATATGTCACTAATCCCGATTCCATGACCTAAACCGATTGTTTTCTTTAAATTATCCCTAAACCGTAAATTCTTGCAGTTAGTTAAAGAGGTTGTAAGAACGCCTTTTACAATATAGTTTCCATAACCGTCTTTTTAGTATAGGTTATGGAAACTTGACTACGTGAAAGGCGTGCTTAACAACAATATCAATAGTCTATTAACTAACTGCAAAAAGTTGGGAGTTGCGACTAATTTAAAGAAGAGAATGAATTTGTCAGGTTCCGGAATCGAAATCGGAGACATATTTGTACTTCTAGGGTGAGATGTGCCTCGTCAAACTTTACACATAAATGGCGTCGACATTGAGTATATGATCTCTAAAGAATGCACACCAGAAGATCTTTAGCTACAAGCCTACAACTGTAATAACATGGAAACCTTAATGACGATGGCAAAATACAGGATACTGAGACTTTCTTCATATGAGACATGACAAAAGCGTAAATAAGAATGGTAAGCTTAAAAGAGAGAATCATGCATCGAAAGCAAGTATAGAGAAAGGGAGCGAAGTGAGAATAATCAAGCAAAGAAGATCCGAATGATATTAAAGAAAGAACGAAAAAAAATATTTATATGTAGGATGGCGAGTACTCGGTTTTAGATACTATACGAAGGAATAGTAGTAATTCTGAATCATCCAAGTTTCCATGATCACCAAAAGATACAAGATATACAAACATGACAATTTGTTATAAAAAAAAGAGATGAAAACCTTTCCTCCATCTTCAATAGAAAACTCAACTTTTTTACTTTATCCGTATAGGACTGGACTTAAATAGCACTAGTCCATAAACAAGAGTTCAAGACGAATGCTTATTCAACCATATAATATAATAGCTTCAAGCACATATGCACTTGAATATAAATATAACTTTAACACGCAGAAAAGTATAAAATAAATTTTAGAAAAAACAGAAAAAACATAGAGAATTATATCACCACACACCATTCGAAATTCGAATAAGAGAATGAGATTTAAAACTTTTCGGAAAAAAAAATCATCAAGCAGAGGGAAAAAAAAGGAACGATAGATTTTGATTTCTAAGTGTGAAGAAGAATGAAAGACGATAGCCTCCATTTATAGCATTTTGGAAACAGTCCAGCATTTTTTCCAAAGAGATCTACTACCGTTGGATCAAACTCTTATAATATTATCCGTTCACGTTTCCAGCTAAGTTTTAAAAGCATGTAGATTTTGTTTCTTATCTGGTTGATTTGATACTATCCTTTCATTTTCCTCTTTTCAGTGAATCATATGATACCTATCATGTAATCAACTTTTTAAAATTATTTTTGAATGGTTTGAATACAATGAATGTATATTGTCATTTGTCAACAAAAAAAAGAATACACTGAATGTAAGAAAATAAGTTCAGTCTAAATCTGTTGGACTGAATTTGACAGTCTGTTACTGTTTTTGACTATGTGAGCACGTAGCATCTCAAAGTCACTAGTTCGAGGCTGATATTAGATAGTTAACTAAATTTATTAACTAAAACTAGTTGGATACCCGCGCTACGCGCATGTTTTTCATTGCAGAAAATGTGTGGTTGATTTTGTTGTTAGTTTATTTTTTTTTTCCTTTTTGTAATTTTATTTTGTACATCATGCCTTAGTGTTTTGCTGATTTTTGTGTCAAGAAGAAAGTGATTCTCAACAAAACATAAGAACAGAAAGTCTGACAAAAATAGAGTTAAGCTGCATTTCTTTTCTTCCCAAGATAAAGTTGTTTAGTATCAAAACACTCGAAACTCTATATGACGTACAAACACATTTCAACAATAGGTAGCTTGTAGACAAAATGTATCTCAATGTTGCTACTTGTAACTAATTACAATCTCCAAAACCATTGTTTAAGAGCCCATACAACAATAGAAAACAAATCTCTGTCCCTCAATTGCTTACAATACAACCGATTTAGCTATACAATAATAGAGTAAAACTATTTCTACTACCACACCAATCAGCTTCACTCTAACCACCCATCACTTTGATCCAGCTCAGAATCTGCAGCATTCTTCATATCTTCACTGTTCTTCATTCTTCCAAGTCCCGCTGAAGTTGGCGACGAAGTGGTCGTTGGTGTGCTTTGAATTACAGATCTTCATCGCGCCACTGGCTAATGGAATTTAACGCATGAGCATTAACCAATTCCTAGAATATAGAGATTATTCGATTAAAAGTTACACGCAAGAAAACCAAGATAATAGAGTTGAATCTGGAGTCTGTGTCCAAAAAAGTTAAAAAAACCTCGACAGTTGTACTTGTTCCAGGTGACATGAAACTAATTCCTAACCAGATTTTCCTCTAACACCTTGTAATAGCTAGTAAAACTATTTCTGTTAAAGCATGAAACAGTAAGTAAAAAATCGCTTGTGTTATGTGAAGGTTTAACCTTAACTAAGAGTTTCCCTCTTCTTTTGAACCTGCTCATACCTCTAAGAGTTTCCCTTTTCTTTTGAAACTGCTCATATCTGGAACATGAGAGACGAAACAGCCGATTAAAACAATTTGAACGATTTTAGAACAAGTGTATATAAGAAATAAGAATTGACGATATCATCATCACCGTCTATAATGAAGTGACGTCATCTATGCGATCACGATACTATACATAGAGAAGAAACTAATTTATATTATCTTAGGCATAAAGAGAATCTTCGCATATATCACTATCCCGAGACTGGGAAGACTCATTGACTGTCTTAGCATCGAGAGCTGGAGAAGAACGCATTACCTTAAGACCAAGTATCGGACAATACCGATGAGCACCATAACAACGGACAGAGGAATCAGAACCCATCTCTAATCGATGTATTGAAAAATCTCTAGTTTGAACGAATTCACCAAGGTTTCATCGGCGGCTGGAGTCTGGAGTTGTTATTCATCGCCGGTAAGGAATCATTGAAGGATGCTGATGTCGAGTCTGCACACCGAAATCTTGGGGTTGTGCGGCAATTCACCACCCATGACAACCAAACGATTCCATCAAATTAGAACCCTAATCGCAGAAAATTGACAAGTGGCAACTACAGAAATTCTTATTTAAAAAACTCTCGTTTCGTATATAGTCGATAAATTCAATTCGGTCTATTGTTACATAAGCTAAACTGTAAAACTTAGGAAAAGGATACTGAATCGTCAAAGAGGATGAGTCGCATGTTTGTTTCGAGAATTGAATGGTTTGAAGTTGAAACGAAAGAAAAATGCTAAGCCACTTGTCACTCTCTTCAGTGCTGACTGCTGACGTGTCAGCCAAGTTTTATATTATAGATGGATTGCATCTCGATTTGGATATGGTCTGAAAAAGATTTATTTGTCAAAAGCTCTAAACTCTTTGTCACAAATAAAACTACTAAGGAAAATTTGTTATTTATCAATCATCATTTTTTTTTTTTTTTATCATCTTGAAATTTATTATGAGTGAATTTGCCAAATAACCATATTGGAATAGCAAATTAAGAATATGGCCATCGAGAAACCAATACAAATTGAGTAACCAAAATTAGTTTTATTGGACGAAAATAACCTTGTTAAGAAAAACATAGATATCACATGTTCATATAGGATAAATACCAGTTCTGAGAAAAATAATAGAACACCACCATCTCACTGCATAATTTTCTTTTTATCCTACAATATATTAAAGAGGAAGCTAAAATGCTGATGTGGCGAGCCCACATTTTTTTGGGATTTTTGTTTTATTTTTTAGTTTAAATCGATAATTCTGAGTTGACTCAGTTAGGAAAGTCCGACCCAATTCCGTCTTGGATCAACACGCGGACCTTTGGTATATTTAAAATAAACCGGAAATTTTTAATTCTGCTTCATTCGGTTCATTGATAAGACTTGGTCAAAATTTTGGGCCTTTATAATTAAAAGTTTCCGGTGCTGCCAAGCCCAAACCGACGTTTATGGTAAAAAATTGATTCGGATCTGTATCCAATAAAAAAGATGCGGACGTTTTTCAGAAAAGGAAAACATTAAAAGAGAATATTTCAAGTTTTCATATAAATAAATATATCACTTACCAATCAATTATAACTTTAGAAAGTAACAACTAATAACAAATCAATCGTATCTTTATAACTAAATTGATTAAATATTAATTTGACTAGCTTTCATTATAAGATTTGCAATTCAAATGCATTTATATTAGTTTCCAAATTTAAAAATAAAATGATTTTACTGAAAGATTTTAATAAATACTGAAATTATAATCCCTATAAATACACACAGATGTATAGGGAAGAACGTTCACTTTTTAAAAAGGAATGCAAACGTATATTTAGTTTTTTTTTGTGTGTTCAAAACGTATATTTAGTTCTACTTTAAAGTTTCTGATGATTTGAGCTAATGAATTTTTTTTTGGTTATAGGTTTGCTATTCGATTTTGGATCTTGCACCAGATGAAATGTGAAATTTGTTCACAGTAAGTCTCCTATAAATTTGTTAAATACACTAAAGTAGTTTCCATCTTTCGTCAGATCCTAAATTTTTCATTTTCTTAGATTCACTCTTTTCCAATAAAATTGAAACGGGTTTCATCTTTTTCCTTCTGTCAAAACAAACGGATTTCATCTTTTTTTTTTAGTTTTTGTCCAAAATTTTCACACATGTGTGATTCTTTCTAAGTTATGTTGAACTTCACGATTGATTCATAAATTTAATTATATCTCATTACTTTATTAGTCAATTTTCATCGATTATTTTAGTAAATTTCTGACGTGGAATACACAATATTTTGAATCTGAAAGTTAATTTTTTTTTTCTCATTAAAATAAATTATCAATATTCCCTACGCATAACAAAAATTATTGGACTAAAAGAGCTTCTACTAAATATTCTAATGATTTCAAATTATTTTTTCGTAATTCATTTATTTACTATCTAATAAAAAAAATAAACCTCTATAAAAAAAACAGCTTTGATGGAAGCCAAAAATGGAGGGGATTTTTGAATTATATTTGGTTGGAAAATATAATTGCAGAAAATACATAAATTCTTTTTACGGCGTAAAATTTGCCGATGAATTTTGTTTGGCGGGAACCTTACAGAATATTTTGTTTCAATTTTTTTTATTAAAAAAAATATTTGAAATAAAAATTTTAGTTAATAATTAAGTTTTGGTGAAAAATTAGTGGCGAAATTTGTGGAACCATATTTTTGGGAAAAACATTTTTGAAAAAAATAGAGTGTTTTGGGTGAAATTTGCATAGTTAAGCTTTGTGAAAAATTAGCATAATCATATTTTTTAAAATGAGATCCTTAAAATAAGAATTTAAACACATATTCTTTGAGGTTGTTATATAATGGATATTGCTATTTTCCTTTTTTGATCTGTGGTTATGCATTTTAAGAAAGGTTTGCCTTGGCTAAATGTTTTTAGCATTTTTTCTAACGATATTTTATATTTAATTGAATCATAAGAAATTTGAAACAATTTATCGACGTAAAATTTGTTGGCGGAAAATTTGAAGATTTAAGTTTTAGTGAAAAATTAGCAGAATAATATTTTTGGCATAAAAACCTTCAACACAATCCGTGTATTAGGCGCGGGGTATCACCTATACATATATAACATAATTTCCAGATAAGAGGTTAATCTAAATTTGAAACTTATCTGTAAATCACTAAAGTTTACTATACACACGCGCATTAGGCGCGTGCAATCATCTAGTTCCAATTATACACTATGCAAATTAGACGAAGAAACATCAACAAATAGAAGTGATTGAAGAAGTATCATTGTACAATCCCATCATAGACAATCTAAAACAAATTTCTAAAGATATAAACCCAAACATGGTAACGATTTGCTAAGCTAGAACAAAGTACAAAATTTAGAAAACCTAGAACTGGATTTGTGAAATTAAACCAAGGTCCAAAACCGCACAACACTCATATTGTTTGTCCTTTAAATCTGTTTTTCAAATACAATTTTGTATTGTTGTATTAAATTGGGAGAAGATGTAGAACGATGTAAACGATAGAGCGAGATGGGAGAAAAGAGACTGGGGGTATTTTTGCTATTAATACACAAAATACAACTACAATCACAGCCACGTCTTAAAATGATTACTTCCCTAATTTTAGTTTTTTTTATTGTCATTGATGTCAATTTCTCATTTATTATTAAAATTTAGAAAACTTTATACAAAACCAAACATCTTAAAAAAAGAGAAACAAAGTCGGCAAAAAAAAAAAAGTTATGTATATAAAGTTATGTCGTGAATAAATTGTGGGTACGTCTTTCTTAAATTTTTTTGGGGGAATTTCATTTTTTGTACCCAAACATTTTTTTTTTTAAAAAAACTATACCCAATATGACTCTTTAACCAAAAGTGTACCCCAAGGGGTGTAAAAAGACCATTTGGTCTTTCATGAACAAACAATAAACGCGTGCTGCAAATGACCATTTTACCCACGTAGGTGAAGTCTACAGCAGAAGTTTACGAAAAGTAGACTTCTAAACGAAGTCTACAACAGATTAAAATCTTAAATTTAAATTATAAAATTAAAGAAAAATATTTAAACCAAACAAATGATACATAAATAAGACATTGAAGTTTGGCATCTTTTAAAAATAATTTTACTTAGAAATTAATTAGCCTAAGTAAAACAAAGACAAATTAAGCCACAAAGCTAAAAATTTATAGAGAAGTCTACACTTGAAGTCTACAAACTTGCAAAATCTTAAAATTTAATTTAAAAATTTATAAAAAATATTTTACCAAATATTTTTTGCTAGTAATTTAAGTAAATACAAAGGTCATCTATATAAAATACAAACTCATTAAAATGTATAAGTTTATAAGTTTCATGAGTATTTGGTTCAATAAGGTTAGAGTTTAGGTTTAAAGTTTAGGGTTTGATAGTATGACTTGTTAGGGTTTAGACAAATATTTTTTGAAAACATAGTTTACATATTGTATAATGATTTAAGGTTCATATATCTTTGTTGTTTATAGTGTAAATTGTGTATATGCAAAGAAAACTAATATATGCTATAAGTTTTTATGTAAAACATTCGATTTAGTGTTTAGGGTATGGAAGACTTCTCTTGTAGACTTCCATTGTAGATGTCGTGAAGAAGTCTGCATAACCGGAATTTTAACTAAACCGAAAAAATTGTCTTCATATATAAATAAAATTTAACCTAATTGTATTAGAAAGAAAACATTTCTCTCTCTCTAATCCTGCGCCTCCCTCTCCTCTCTCTTCTTCAACCTCCCCGCCTTTCCATTTTTCATCTCTATTAAAATTTCAACATTGATTTCGTCTCTGATTCTTCGATTTTTTAGTTCTGATTGTTATGGGCGTTACAAGAAACGGCCTTGTCTTGCATCATCATCGTGTCTGAGGTTTCGGAAAAACCCTAGCCCACCTCACTATCTCTCTCTTAGATGCGGCGACCTAATGCTATGTGCCATCCAGTTATGCCACCTCCGTCTAGCTTCGAAGTCGTGGCCGTGGCCGTCGTCTCGTTGTCGTCGTTCCGTCGTGCTCCTCGCTGATGCTACCGTCGTCGCGTTCTCACCGATACTGCCATCGTCACTGGTAAGCTCTCCTTCTTCTCCTCATGTTAGATCTGAGGTAGATCTGTTCAATTCGAATGAACTAGATCTGAGACAACTCTAGCTGAAACTCATGAAAACCCTATCTTTATGATCTGTTAAGCTTGATTCTTTCAATCTGTTTCTTGTAGGCGCTTGATCTGCCTCACAGGGGTTTGGTGTCTCCTCTGATCATATCCGGCCTCCTCCTTCCATCGCGAGTAGACTTCTCGTGTAAACTTCACGAGTAGACTTCTCGTGTAGACTTCACGAGTAGACTTCTCGTGTAGACTTCACGAGTAGACTTCTCGTGTAGACTTCACATTATTTTTAAAAAATTACAAATTCAATGTTCACTGATGAATCTTGAGCATGTATGGGTTGTTAAAGTTAAAGGTTTTCTCGTGTTTCTTTAGTGTTAAAGCTAGAAACTGATGTTTTGCAATGTTCACTGATGAATCTTCTCCCTCTGTCTTTTTTGGTCCACTAGTGATTCTCTGGACAAAGAAGAAAGTCTATAAACTGATGTTCTATTTTTTCTTTTCGCTTTCAGCCTAATCTCCGTGACAAACGTGAGACGCTTTGGTGTCTTGTACGTGGGAAGAAGTTTCCTGTGATAACTGATGAGCTTGTAACCTTTAATATCAAAGGAAGATGTGACTTTGAACAAGACTTCGTAACCTGTAAATTATCAGTTTTTGTTCTCGTGTTGCTTGTCTTATTTTGTGTTTTGTGTTTCAACTTGAGTTTCTCTGTTATCTACGTGTTTGTTGGGTCTTTTACTTTCCTTAAATCTGTTTTAATTGTTTGAAAGACATTGATCTTTTTGTTGGTCGTCATCATCTGTTTTAATTAACCATAACTTGATGCGTTATGTTGATTTGTTAGGCTATTCCCATGATACTTTTGAGGGTCTGGAAATTTTGGTGCTTTTATATTGGGTTGATATTGGTTTTTTTTGTTTTAGATTGCAGCTATTGTCAATGTACTTCATAGCAAAACAGATGAGGATTAGTGTAAGAGCTATATTCGTCGAAGCCGTTAATGGTGGTTATCTTGAAGAGATTTGATGAGGAGAAGCCCATAGTTTCTCCACGGTTTGTCTCTGATGTGATGAGGATGAGGAGAATGAGCGGCATTGTAGAAGTAGATGCTAAGTGTTGTAAAACCAATTAAAATTTAATGATATACATATTGTAGATTTCATTAATAGACTTTTCGTGTAGACTTCACATTTTTTTAATAAAAAAACTCACATTTTTTTCACTGAGACATGAGTTCATCCTTGCTTCCAAAACGCTGGCCGACCGTTATGACGGCATCCCGATACTTATCAAAACGTCTTCCATCATGATAACAACGCCCTTTAAGCCGGATATCGTCAAGTGGAACCTTTTCCTCACGCTCATCTTCGTCTATGACTCGCCCAAACATACTGTAATCAGCGTCTGTGTCATCAATCTCAACTTCACTCCCATCCGTTTTCGTCTTGTTATCTCCATTGACATTCCTATCAACTTCCCATTCATCTTCTGAATATGAATTCCACTCCTCATCATCAGAAGATGATCCCCACTCACTATCCAGACCTACGTTACCATCTCCAGGTACGTCGTTGTTCGCATGATTCCTCTGTTGGCTCGACACACACAAGCGTAATACATGGGCTCTACTAAGCTCAATCAGACTTTGAACTTGCCTATCATTCGTTACAAACGTCGGAGGAGAATCAGTGGGTAGATGACAGAGAATGTCAGCAGGAAGTGGGTATGCTATCAGTGAGAACAGTCTCCCCCCTTTTCCGTCATCAACTTCAAAAAACCAGGATCCGTCGTCTTTCCTGACCCATTTTCCATAAACGGCAGCTACGTACACCATTTTCTTCAAGAAGTCTACTTCTCGCCGGAGCTTTGAAATTCGCGAAAAACGAACGAAAAATCACCTTAGAGAGCTCTTCGGTGTCGTCTACGGCGGATTGCTTCTATCTGAAGCTTCAATAGAGAAGCCCAGCCGTCGCCGTGAGCTTGGTGACCGGAAATGGTATCATACAATAACTTGAAATTTTGAGAGATGGATTATAAAGTTTTTTGTGATGAAATTGGAGAGAATAAGGTAGATAAGAAGGTTAGAAGTGAATAGAATGAGATTTAAGTGGTGTAAATGGGAAGAAGAAGCATTAAAAGCTTGATTATGGGTGAAAATGGTTGTTGGATGAATTGAAGTGGATGGCATTTTCGTGAATAAGTGTAGGAGATGAGGTTGGTTTGGACATTATCATTTAAAGTAGACTTCATAAAGAAGTCTACTTAATGGCATTTTTGTGATTATGTTAGCAGGGTAAGGATGATATAGGAAAAATGGGGTGTAAGTATTTTAAAAAATGAGAGGGGTGTAGATCTGCAATTCGGGAAATGTTTAAGTGTAGTTTTGAAATCACCCCAATTTTTTTTATAGAAAATCTTGTTTTAATTTTGGTTGGTTTTTATTTCTTCTTGAAAGTCTATTCTTTGTTTGCAGTGTTTGTGTGGGTTTAATTTAGGAGTTTACTGTCGAATTTTATTGTATTTTGTGGTTTTAAATTTATACAAAGAAAAATCTTATCCTCAATGATGATGAATCTAATGAATTTAGCATATTTTGTGGCGTAGAGCTTGCACCGTAATTTTAGATTGGTGGTCCTCCGATCAAGTATCGTTTTACTCCACTTCTCCTTTTCTATATGCTCGTTTTTTTATTAATCCGACGTTGCTGCCGAACACAATTTTTTTGAAAACTTGTTTGTGTTAGAAGTGAATAGAATGAGATTTAAGTGGTGTAAATGGGAAGAAGAAGCATTAAAAGCTTGATTATGGGTGAAAATGGTTGTTGGATGAATTGAAGTGGATGGCATTTTCGTGAATAAGTGTAGGAGATGAGGTTGGTTTGGACATTATCATTTAAAGTAGACTTCATAAAGAAGTCTACTTAATGGCATTTTTGTGATTATGTTAGCAGGGTAAGGATGATATAGGAAAAATGGGGTGTAAGTATTTTAAAAAATGAGAGGGGTGTAGATCTGCAATTCGGGAAATGTTTAAGTGTAGTTTTGAAATCACCCCAATTTTTTTTATAGAAAATCTTGTTTTAATTTTGGTTGGTTTTTATTTCTTCTTGAAAGTCTATTCTTTGTTTGCAGTGTTTGTGTGGGTTTAATTTAGGAGTTTACTGTCGAATTTTATTGTATTTTGTGGTTTTAAATTTATACAAAGAAAAATCTTATCCTCAATGATGATGAATCTAATGAATTTAGCATATTTTGTGGCGTAGAGCTTGCACCGTAATTTTAGATTGGTGGTCCTCCGATCAAGTATCGTTTTACTCCACTTCTCCTTTTCTATATGCTCGTTTTTTTATTAATCCGACGTTGCTGCCGAACACAATTTTTTTGAAAACTTGTTTGTGTTAGAAGTGAATAGAATGAGATTTAAGTGGTGTAAATGGGAAGAAGAAGCATTAAAAGCTTGATTATGGGTGAAAATGGTTGTTGGATGAATTGAAGTGGATGGCATTTTCGTGAATAAGTGTAGGAGATGAGGTTGGTTTGGACATTATCATTTAAAGTAGACTTCATAAAGAAGTCTACTTAATGGCATTTTTGTGATTATGTTAGCAGGGTAAGGATGATATAGGAAAAATGGGGTGTAAGTATTTTAAAAAATGAGAGGGGTGTAGATCTGCAATTCGGGAAATGTTTAAGTGTAGTTTTGAAATCACCCCAATTTTTTTTATAGAAAATCTTGTTTTAATTTTGGTTGGTTTTTATTTCTTCTTGAAAGTCTATTCTTTGTTTGCAGTGTTTGTGTGGGTTTAATTTAGGAGTTTACTGTCGAATTTTATTGTATTTTGTGGTTTTAAATTTATACAAAGAAAAATCTTATCCTCAATGATGATGAATCTAATGAATTTAGCATATTTTGTGGCGTAGAGCTTGCACCGTAATTTTAGATTGGTGGTCCTCCGATCAAGTATCGTTTTACTCCACTTCTCCTTTTCTATGATGCTCGTTTTTTTATTAATCCGACGTTGCTGCCGAACACAATTTTTTTGAAAACTTGTTTGGGAAAAAAAGAGACCTTAGAAATTGAAAACTAATACACTTTTTTCACAATTTTTTTTTTTTTTTTTAGAATCTCTATTTCCATATCACAGAAAAGTGAATGGAGTTACATATACTAATAACAAAATTCTTAAGAATATTAGTGACTAAAACGTGAAATCGAGTTGAAGAACCTCACTGAAATTCTAAATCACGGTGCAAGCTGTACGCCACAAAAACGGTTATGTCTTGCATCTTTATGATCTCATATGTATTATATTTGTATTTTCTTTCCAGTTTCTTTCAGTTTTCCTCTTATAAGATCAGCGTCATCCTGCAATAGAGGAATCATTGAGAACACATATTGCTAAAAGAATGACTTAGTTTTTTAATCACTGAAATTTCAGAGAAGCAAGTTACCTTTTCTCCCGCCAGTTTGAGAAGATGGTGATGATTAGTTTTTGCAGAGACCTGAAATCAGAGTAGCGGAGACACTTACTGAAATGGAAAGAGCTGTAGATGGGCAATAAATGTAAAGAGAAGTGCGTCGTGTTAAATATTTACAAACATAGCAGTTCCAAGAATCAATAAAGGAAACAAAGGTCAAGGGGAAGTTAATCAACCAGAGAGCAAATCTGACGTTGTGTGGGTTCCCATTGGATTCCAATAACCGATGAAGCTTAACCAGTTGCTAACTGACCGAAATTACGACTCAACACGGTCAGCTTCAATCTTCACTTGCTCTGTAGCAACATTATCAATTTTCAACATTATCACTTGTTCTTTTCTTTCTGTAGCAACATTATCACTTCACCATCGAATTACTCGTCCTCTTCTAATAAGTTATATAACTCTTTTAGAGTGTGTAATTGTAGAACTTATGGTCTTTCAAGGATAGTTGTTTAACCATTTTCATATGTTTAAAACCTCTGTGTGTGAGCTTTTGTTGAGGTAAATGACCATTGGAGATTGATGTGACCTATGGCCATGTTATTTTCATGGTCGCTGCAACCAGCGTCAGCGGTACATAATACAACCACATTAATGATACTTGGAACGCAAGATTTGTGGAGAGCAGAGTATACAGTTCGGCGTGCGACTCTTTACGGACAACAATCTGGTCGCTGAAAATTCTAGCGTCAGCTGCGACTCCTTTTAAGGCAACAACGACTCCTTTTTCTCTCACCACCAGCTTCTTTTTCTCTCGCCGCTGACGCTGGTCGCAGCGACCATGAAAAGAACATGGCCATGTATCGATAGAAAGACCATCTTCTTCATTGAAATGATCTCATTCTGAACTCCCTTGGAGATCAGACACTACTAATGTCATCACCATAATCATCTTTTCAAGTTTCGTGTGGAGAAAAGATTAGCTTTGTGAGTTTTGTTAACAGAACAAAACTGAGGGGTTAATTGTGGGTTTTGTTTCCTCGAAAAGAAAAGCATACCTTAAGTCGACAATGACGTTAATCTTAATTTTTGGGGCTTTTGTTTATTTTGGTTGTCAAAAAGCAATATAAAAACTTTATGCACATGCCTGAGTTGCAGTACATACGTGATGAGAGATGCTGTATTTTATGGGCACATCTAAAAGAACAAACAGTATCTATCTACTTTTCTGAGTTCTGATAATTATTCATTTCATCAACATCAAAACTCATCGATCCTAATGCTTTAAGCTTCTCGGCGATATTATCAAATCAAAACTGGTTCTTATTATATGACTGGCGTTTTGCGTTAGTACAACTTAACCTCGTTCATTTCTTTCTAAACACTATATTTTTTAGGTCTAATCAACCAAAGGTGGTTCTTATTATAACGCCCTGACCACCCATCCCGGTGAGTCACTCACGCCCTCTCTCGACCCGTGGGCCCCACCCTGTCCGACGGTCAGTTTGTTATTTTTGAGAGGCTCTACCGACTTATTTACTATCCCTGCAATCAACACTCAACCATTTCCCGTGTTTTGACCTCACTCACACGGTTCCGCAGACCACTTCCCGGAAGGTCACCCATCCTTCCACTACTCCAGCTCAAGCACGCTTAACTCTGGAGTTACTTATGGGCGTTTGACCGAAAAGGTAAGTGCACTTTGTTGACATAGGTAGCCAAATCAATTCTCTTAAGCCTCTCCACAAACCGGGATGTTACAATTCACCCCCACTCACTAAGCGCAACGTCCTCGTTGCGCACCTGAATCGTCACCCCCTGACGGTGTGAGTCAATGCCACTCCACTTGACTCCACACTCACGTCTGGGTTCGGCTCTGATACCAAATTATAACGCCCTGACCACCCATCCCGGTGAGTCACTCACGCCCTCTCTCGACCCGTGGGCCCCACCCTGTCCGACGGTCAGTTTGTTATTTTTGAGAGGCTCTACCGACTTATTTACTATCCCTGCAATCAACACTCAACCCTTTCCCGTGTTTTGACCTCACTCACACGGTTCCGCAGACCACTTCCCGGAAGGTCACCCATCCTTCCACTACTCCAGCTCAAGCACGCTTAACTCTGGAGTTACTTATGGGCGTTTGACCGAAAAGGTAAGTGCACTTTGTTGACATAGGTAGCCAAATCAATTCTCTTAAGCCTCTCCACAAACCGGGATGTTACACTTATGTGCATGTATAATCCCCTGAAAACTCAGATAGGAGAAGCATATGTATGATTCATACAATATGACGAAAAAGAAAACTTATTTGATGGTCTTAGTCTGTATGTGAGAAGTAACTGGGTGACAAATTTTAGATGCAACTTATGTGCAACCAGTATGTATACCTTGAGAGAAGACAGATGAAGAGCATACGCAAGGTACTTTTCCGTGTCTTTTTCTCATGTTAAAAACAAACTGTTGAGGATGATGATCTCTATATCGTTTTCCTGGTATGTATGCATAAATTAATTCCAAAATACTTCTAGACGCCAAACTTCTTTCTTTTTGTTTCTTATGACCCAAACAAACAAAAGAAAAGAAGAGTAGAAAATGGCGTTCAATCTTCCATCAAAGACCTTCCACAGCTAAACATTGAGTCATCTCAAACGGGGTTTTTTTTCCGAGTCTCAAAACTGCAATTTTCATTTTAAATTGAAAGACATACCGTAGGAAAGCGTAAAGAGCTAAACATTTTAATCAGTTCGAGTGGCTTTTGGTATCAAATTTGTAAGATTTTAGCAAAGAAAGATTGTAGATTTGAGAGTATGAGAGAAGAGAAGAGAGTTTTGAGTTTCAGAGTTTGGAAGAGAGAGAGAGATTAAAACTCTACTTTCTTAATTTTCATTAAAGATGACAATTTACAATATAAATATAGATAATCAGACGTTGTCTCTAACGGTCACTTTGACTTTTCCACTAATAGCTCTATTCTATATGACCATAGAATCAATACTCCCCCTCAAGCTTAACCACAAGAGCCTTCGAGGTTAAGCTTGAAAGCATAGATATCCACCTCATTAAAAAAACCTGAGCCTAGAAAACCTCATGGGACAAAACTAAACTCAGGGAAAAAGAGTGTGAAGATCACGGCTTAGAGAGGTCAATGAGTCCAAGCTTCCCGTGAATGAACTCACAAGTCTTTTGACTTACAGCCTTGGTAAAGATGTCAGCTAGTTGTTCTGCACTTCTTGTATAACATGGCAGAATCACTCCAAGTTTCATCTGTTCTCGTACTTTGTGGCAGTCAACCTCTATGTGTTTAGTTCTCTCGTGAAACACCGAGTTAGATGCAATGTGAATAGCAGCCTGATTATCACAATGCATTGTGATCGGATTTGGTGTCTCTATCCCCAAGTCTTTAAGCAGCATCTTGAGCCACATGAGTTCTGTAGTCAGCTTCCTCATGGCTCTGTACTCAGCTTCTGCACTTGAGCAGGCACTACAAGAAAAATGGGTATTAATAGCACTTAATTATAGCGTTTGGACCATTTCTGCTATAGTTGAGTTCTGATGAATCTATTATAGCGTTTGATAAAAGGAAAACGCTATACTATGTTGGGCGGCAAAATAAATGTGTTGGCGCTTAGTTTTTTGGCTTTATTATGAAAAAAAAAAGGTAAAGTGAAAATATATCAGAAAAATAAAAAAATCTCTTTCTCTCTTCCGAACCCATCTCTCTTCTTCCTTGTTCGAACCCATCTTTCTTCTTCCTTGTTCGACCCCATCTCTCTTCTTCCTTGCTTGAACCCATCTTTCTTCTTCCTTGTTCGACCAACCCCATCTCTCTCCCCAGATCTCTTTCTCATTTCCGAACCCAATCTCGTACAAAGCCGACAATTCTCAATCTTTAACATTGGTGCATGTTTAGTCTGGATCTGTAAAGCGAGAAATTCATCTGTCGTAATTCAATCGACGTGTTTGAAATTGAAATTGAAGGTAAGATTGTGTTTGGGTGTTCTTTAATTATATCGAATTTGTGTTTTAACATGTTGGGTTGTAAATAGTTTAAATTATTTCGCTCTATTGCAGGAGGATTTCTGTTAAGCTTCAGTTCAAGGTACTGTAATTGAGTTTTCGATTAAGCTTCTATTTTTTTTTTAAATTTTAAGATTGGTGGTTTTGTCTTTGGTGATGAGTGATTTTGTTGCATCTTTTCACTTTGTTTTTGTAGATTTGTGGTGCCTATTGTCGTTAAGCAACTTGTTGGTCCAATCCTTGTAGCTTGTTTGTTTGTGTAAGTAACTTTTATCATCTTTACTTTGTTCCTACTGTGAGTGACTTTTATTAGAGTTTGAGTGTCTGATCGTTGAACATCTCACCACATATTTAACTGGTGGACGAGCTGGGGTTAATATGGACAAGGCATGGGTTTGGCTTCCAAGGTATAAATCGCTGTTAATGCTTAATTATAAGAGATTTTAATTTTTCACTGATTTCTTAATTACAATAGAAATGATTTTGAAGTTTATAATTTGACTGAATTGCAGGACTAGCCTTTAGTACGAAAAAGGGACACGGGAATTTGTTAATGCATCAGCAAGGAATTTGGGTAATCCTACTGAGTTGTTCTGTCCATGTGTTGATTGCCGCAATGTTTGTCATCAGCCTAGAGAGACAGTAGTGGATCATCTAGTTATTAGGGGTATGGATCAGAAGTATAAGAGGAATTCATGTTGGAGTAAGCATGGGGAGCAAAGAAATGCTGCAAAAGGTGATGTTCCGACTTCAGAATCTGAGGCCTACGACTTGATTAGGACGGCTTTCTTTGATGGAGCAGATACTGATAGGCAACGAAGCCATAGTAGAAGTGAATCAGAAGAGTGTGACAACACAGAAGAATCTCAGTTTAGAGATAAGTTAAATGAGGCCGAAACTCCACTCTACTCAACATGTCACAAGTACACCAAGGTTTCTGCGATAATGGTTCTATATCGCATAAAGGTGAAGAGTGGGATGTCAGAGAACTTTTTTGATCAGCTTCTGACGGCAATTAAAGACATGCTACCAGAAAATAATGTGCTTCCAATGTCTACAGATGAGATGAAGAAGTTTTTGAAGATATTTGGGTTTGGCTATGATGCTATTCACGCATGCAAGAACGACTGTATTCTTTATAGAAAGCAGTATGATAAGATGGAAAGTTGCCCAAGATGTAGTGCTTCTAGGTGGGAAGTGGATAAGCATAGTGGTGAGGTAAAGAAAGGAATTCCGGTGAAGGTGCTTAGATATTTCCCTATCAAAGATAGATTGAAGAGGATGTTTAGGTCAAAAAGAATGGCTGAGGATTTGCGTTGGCATTTCAACAACAGCAGTGAAGATGGTACAATGAGACATCCAGTGGATTCCATCACATGGGCTCAGGTGAATGATAAATGGCCAGTGTTTGCATCTGAACCAAGAAACCTACGACTCGGTCTTTCTACAGATGGTATGAACCCTTTCTCTATTCAGAACACCAAGTATAGTACTTGGCCGGTGTTGCTAGTTAACTACAATTTGCCTCCAACTATGTGTATGAAGGCTGACAACATTATGCTCACTATGTTGATCCCTGGTCCAACTGCACCAAGCAACGTTTATCTTGCCCCGCTGATAGATGATCTAAAGGAATTGTGGAATGAAGGTATTGAGGTATATGACTCATATCTAAAAGAGAAGTTTACACTTAGAGCTTTGTTGTTATGGACCATTAGTGACTATCCAGCATTGGGGTGTCAGGATGCAAAGTGAAGGGGAAACAAGCTTGTAACGTCTGTGGGAAAGATACTTACTCCAAGTAGGTGGTTGAAGTTTAGCAGAAAATATGTGTATTTGGGCAATAGGAAACGTCTCAGGCCTGGTCATCCTTACAGGCGAAAAAAAAAATGGTTTGATAACACCATTGAAGATGGGACTGCAATGAGAATTCAAACAGGGGCTGAAATTTTGGAGGTACTTAAAGATTACAGAAACAATTTTGGAAAACCTTTGGATAAGCAAAGTAAAAAAAGAAGAGCTAATGATGTGGTGTCGGAAGAAGAATATGAGGAAGATAGTGATCAGTGGCGATGGAAAAAGCGGTCAATCTTCTTTGAATTACCTTATTGGAAGGTTAGTATATCTTAAATAACATTGATTTTCTTATGTACAAATTTTCACCATGTAATTCTGATATTTCTGTTTATCATGTTTTAGGATATTCCTGTGCGTCACAACATTGATGTGATGCATGTGGAGAAAAATGTGTCTGATGCCTTATTATCTACTCTAATGCAATCGAGTAAATCTAAAGATGGTTTGAAAGCAAGAAAAGACTTAGAAGACATGGGGATACGAGAACACTTGCACACAGAAGTCCGAGGGAAGAGAACCTATTTGCCTCCAGCGGCTTATTGGCTTTCTAAGGAAGAGAAAAGAAGGTTTTGTCTCAGGCTATCTAAGTTCAGAGGACCAGATGGATATTGTGCGAATATCTCTAGCTGTGTGTCTTTGAATCCTCCGACAATTGGTGGCCTTAAGTCACATGATCATCATGTGCTTATGCAGAATTTGCTACCTGTGGCTTTAAGAGGGTTGTTGCCAAAAGGGCCTAGGCTAGCAGTGACTCGTGTATGCAATTACTTCAACAGGCTATGTCAACGTTCCATTGACCCTGAGAAGCTGATACAGTGGGAGTCCGAGTTCGTGGAGACAATGTGCCAGATGGAGCGGTTCTTTCCTCCGTCCCTTTTTGATATCATGTTTCACCTCCCTTTACATTTAGCAAGAGAAGCACGTTTGGGTGGCCCTGTTCACTTCCGTTGGATGTATCCCTTTGAAAGGTACTGATTTCTTATATATTTACTTATATTTCAGATACAGTTTGTTTCTTAACCAGTATGTATTGGGTTTATGTTGCAGGTATATGAAGACTTTGAAGGCTTTTGTTAAAAATTATGCGAGACCAGAAGCATGTATGGCCGAGGGTTATTTGGCCGAAGAATGCATCGCCTTCTGCTTACAGTTTCTGCATAATTCTGTACCTATCGAAGAAGCAGTTAAACGTAATGAACTTGTTGAAGCTGATGATGTTGTTCTTGAGGGCCGTCCCTTGCAGAAGGGAACAGAAATCACTCTTTCGGACAAAGAAAAAGACATAGCACATCAGTATGTGTTAATGAACACAGGAGTCATCGAGCCATATATTCAGTAAGTTAGTCTTCTTTCATCTTATTAATGTTTATTCAGTAATGTTTATCTACTAATGTCTTCTGTAAATAGGTTACATTTGGAAGAATTGCAAGCTAATGATATTCGTTGTAGAAGAAACGAAACTCTACTATGGAAACTTCATAATGAACGATTTGCAAATTGGTTAAAGGACAAGGTATTAATAATTTATTCTTCAGATTCGAGTTAGAAACTTCAATTGATATGTCATCAGTAACTTTTAACTGTTTTTGATGTAGATACCTGCTAACTCAACGGCTTATTCAGCCAAATTACGATGGTTGGCATTTGGACCAAGACATGTAGCTCAATCACACAAGGGGTTCATCATTAATGGCAAGCGCTTCCATACAGATGACGTTAAACGACAGACACAAAATAGTGGAATTTCATATGAAGCTTTCACTATGTGTAGGTCTAGTTCACGAGATAACAGACATATTGCCGACATAGTTACATATTATGGTGTGATCAGAGATATCATATTGCTGGACTACCACATGTTCAGCGTTCCAGTATTTAAATGCTCTTGGGCCAACAAAGGGAATGGTGTGAAGGAAGAAGACGGATTTACGTTGGTGAACCTACATCTGAACCAGTCAGCTTTTATCCAAGATCCATTTATTATGCCATCTCAAGCAAAACAAGTATTCTATTCAAGAGAAGATGAATCTTCACAGTGGTATGTAGTGATGAAGGCGCCACCGAGGGGATATCACGAGTTAGAGACAGAGGAAGTTTTTGCTGGAGCATTAGTGTCAGATATAGAGTTCGAGGATTTGGAAAATCAGTCATCTGATGATGAGAGTTTCTGTGTTAGGGATGATTGTGAAGGAGTTCTAATTGGGGAGTCATAGTGTAACTGTTTGTGTTTGGGTCACAAAGTAACTCTGTATGTTAATTGTGTTTCAGGATCAGTCATGGTTAAGAGAAAAGTTGGTCTGAAACGTAAAAGGAGGATGCTTTCGGAGATCGTTGAAAGAAATGGTAAGGAAACAGAGCTTGCGGTGGGAGTGCCTGAAGAGATCGAGGAAGATGTGATTGCAGAGACTGAGGACGAAGTCCCTAGAGAGGTTGAGGAAGAAGTTATCAAAGATGCAGAAGAGGTTCACGAGGAAGAAGAAGAACCATCTCAGCCAAATGTTGGTTCTGGTGCTACGGCTGAACCATCTCAATCAATACCGACACCTGAGCAAGAACAAGACAAAGAGAGGGCTGACCAACCGTCAGTCTCCAAGAACAAGAGAAAGAGAGGGCTGACCAAGATGCGTAAGGTAGCAAAAGACCCTCTTGTAAAAGTTGATGTGGAATTTACATCGTTAGGTGAACATGCCGGACCTGGATCAGTGACACTTTCGTCGTTCCTTGGCCCTCTTGTGAGGGAGCATGTTTCAGTACTACTTGAAGACTGGAGGCAACTAGATGACGTGACCAAGGATACTCTATGGGAAGAAATTCAGGTATATTTGCTTTAACTTACATTACTCATCATTGATTCTTGGCGTGAGGCCAGCTGATAAGGTGGAATTAGTTAACCTACATCCACGAGATCAATCAGTGAGAGGATCGCCTGGGGTTAGTTGTCATCTTCCTAGTAATTATATATTTATGTGTTAAGATTGTTGCTCTGTGATCGATTTTTGATGAATGTGTTACACATTTTGGGTGATAGACTGCAAGTACTACCTCAGGAAGCAGTAAAGGATCAAAGAAGAAGTGCATTCTCATGGATTGCAACAACTCCGGAGAAAAAGTCGCTGAAGGCCGAGTATGCTCAACTAATCCAACAGATGTTGTCCATTTCAAACCCTTGGGTCCCAATGCTAGCAAGGTCTGGGTTGAGGTATCGAAGATAGGTGATGCTAGAGTGTGGAGACCAAATTCAGAGATCAAATACATTTCTGATGCAATAGGCACAACAGTAGCTTGGCCTAATGAGAAGATTGTGTACCTTTAGAACCTTGTTTCTCGTTTATGGACTCCCTCGTTGTTTTTGTGTATCGACTCTCTCGTTGTATGATCAAACAAGTTTAAGTTCTGTTAACAAATTGAAGTTTACATTTCAATAATTATTCAAGTTTTTATTAATTTTTTATAATGAATTAGGGTTTATTTTTATTTAGGGCATGTTTAGGGTTTAGATTAATTGACAGCTAATAATTGAGAAATTGTATATAACATTAATATCTACGAAATGTTTAGTTATGTTATATAGTTATGAGTCAAATATTTGACATTACTGCGACATTTACGGTTTAGGGTTTAGGGCATTGAATAGGGTTTAGGAAATTATTATGACGATTTAAGAAACACATGGAACATAAATATCTTTTCTAAACATCAAATGAAAAATGAAAATACATGTTATTTAATTTTTCATAATTACACAATATGAAATCTGCTAATTTGGAAACTATTAGGATATTATTACATAGTTTTCCATTCATGCTTTACTCTTAAACCTCTTTTGATGGTTTGATTTTCGTTTTTTATTTTTAATTTTTTTTTAAAAATATAAATAATTAAGACAATATTTAACTTAGAATTATGACATTATTTACAGAAATTTCCATAACTAGAATTGTTAAAATAAATTACTATAAGATTTAAAAATAGGGCATGATTAAAAATAAACACCCATAAGATGGGAGCCAATTAAAACCAACCACTCAGATTGCCTCTAGAGAAGCATGAACCGTTGATCTTCTTATGTTTTATTCCTATCTTTCAATCTCAGCCATCCGTCGACTGTGATTCTTTATTAAACGAGAGCCGATAACTTTCAATCTCAATCGTTCACTTCTTCTTTCTCTTTAACCAAAGCTTCACGCGACATTGACAGATCTCCTCACGCTCAGATCCCCTCGCTTCTCTTTACCAAAACATAGGTTTTCAGTTCAATTCTTCGTATCCAACCGTCGCTCGATTCACAGGTTCTTATATTTGGTTTGTTGTTTGCAATTGGATAGGAGGATCTTCCCAGACCGAGAAGGAGACACTTTATCTTTCCGTCCTCTCATTGGTATGTTTTTGCTTTAGCTTTTTGGTTCTTTGATCGCTCGTCGTTTGTTCTGCTTCTCAGTGTTCTGGAGCTAACTATGTATTGGTTCTTTAGCTGCAAAAAGTTACGGACTTTTGATTTTAGCTTGGAATTTCTCTTAGTTTGGTTTTTTTAATTTCCTCTTGTTGAACTCCAAATGTTTCAGATTTTGTTGGATGTTTATTTTGGTTTAATGCAATATTTGTTGGTTTTGTTCTATTATGTTTGATGTTTTGCAACAAGTTTTGTTTGGAGTTCATAGATAATACAACCTATGTTCGATGTTTTGCTTAAAGGTTACAGCCTGTTTGAATCATTAATTTGCTGTTCTTAATTAGGTACGTATTATATTGACCACCTTGTCTTTGATTTTGGTTTGTTGCTTGCTTGATTGAGGTAGTTCTTGTAACTGTTTTTGTTTTCTACATTCAACATATAACTATCGGATATCATTTGCAAAGTTGCAGCCTTCGTTCTGCTTTTACTTAAATTTTTCATTGTGTTCGACATTTTAATCTCATTGATTTGATCTGATTCAGAAATGGAAGCAAAGAAACAAATAGTCTGCGGACTCTCCGCAAATGGAATACCACAGCTCCACCAAACGGAATCACACCACAGACGCCTCATTTGCGGACTCCCGGCAAACGGAATCACACCACAGCTCCACCAACAGCCACGACAAGAACCAGATGATGATCAAGGAATTGATTTGGAGGAGCTCACAAACATACAGTACCGGAAAGCTATGAGAGCTAAGGGATACTTGATCCGCATTGAGGAAGACGAAGAAGACATCGATCCAATCTACCTCAGAGCATTGAAAAATATGCAAAACAATGCACGCAACTCCGCTCAACTGAAACGCCCCAAACAAGAACAAGGAGAGTCCTCCCGAGGTAAGGATCATCGAGGAGACTAAGGAGCAAAATCTGAATGTATTAGTGAGTTTCATTGTTAATTTCTTCTAAAGTATGTTATTTGTAACATCAAATTTACTCTCTCTATTTGACCTTTTAGTTTGTAATATGTCTTGAGTATCATGGTTTCTTATTATATATGAATAAAATTTGGTGTTTGTTTTTAATAAAACAATTTTCAAAATTGAAAACCCAGAAAATAGTGAATAAAAACAATTTGATAGAAGAATTACAATATTTTCACGTAAATCCATTCCAAAATATGGAAATGTGCTATGAAAATGCTATTATTGATACAATCAATAACACAATAAAATTGCTATTGTATAATTTCAGATTGCTTAAAATAAAACGCTATATTAAATGAGAGATAAGATAGCATTTGTTATACTTAAACGAACTTCAAAACCTCAACAAAAAAGCGCTATAATAAAAGATATGCATATTAATAGTAACGGAATTCATGTGCTATTGAATAATTAAATATCGCAACAGAAAATCGCTATAATAAAATATTTTAATAACAAATATAAAGCGCTATAGTAGACTTTAACACAGCGCACAAAATTCCGCTATTATAAATTAAATTATAATAGCATTTGCAAAAAGCGCTATGAAAAGTGGTGGACCTATTATGACGGGCGCAGACATAGCGCTTTCTACAACGCTATGGTATCATTACATAGCGTTTTTCGGGTGCTATAAATACTCATTTTTCCTGTAGTGAGGATACCACTTTTTGTTTCTTGCTCTTCCACGTGACTAAGTTTCCCCCAATGAAGGTGCAGTACCCGGTTGTTGATCTTCTATCTCCACGGTCACCAGCATAATCAGCATCACAATATCCGACTATTTCAGTGTTCCCGTTGCATCCCATCCAAATTCCTTGATCCGGTGTTCCCTTAATGTATTGCAAGATTCGATCCACCATTCTCCAATGTGACATCCTTGGCTCTTGCATATATTGGCTAACCTGATTCACAGCATAGCACAAGTCAGGCCTAGTGAGAGTAAGATATATAAGCTTACCAACCATCTTGCGGTATAGCTTCCGGTCTTCAAAGAAGACATCTTCTTTCTCCCCCTGTTGGTGAGCTTTATAGGCATCCTCAAGAGGAGTCTTAGCCAGTCCTCCTTCGAGCGGCCCTGCTGCATTCAAAAGATCATTGGTGTACTTCTTTTGAGAGAGAAACAGACCCTCATTAGTTCGACATACTTCAATACCAAGAAAATATTTGAGTATACCAAGATCTTTAATATCAAACATTGATTTCAAGTATTCTTTGGTAGCTTGAATCCCCACCTTGTCATTCCCAGAGATGATTATATCATCCACGTAGATGAGAATGACCACAATACCTGTCTGGCTCGTTAGAGTGAAGAGTGTATGGTCAGCTTCTGAGCGATTGAAGCCACAATCTAATAAAGTTAAGCTGAGTTTTTGATACCAAGCTCTAGGCGATTGTTTAAGACCATAGATAGCCTTCCTCAAGCGTAGTACTTTTCCCGGTGTGACTTTGTCCTCAAGGCCAGGTGGTGGTGTCATGTAGACTTCCTCTTCAAGCTCCCCCTGAAGAAATGCATTCTTTACATCCATCTGCCACAATTCCCATTCAAGATTGACGGCCAGAGAGAGTATAACTCGCACAGTATGAAGCTTAGCCACAGGAGCAAAGGTCTCTATGTAGTCATCACCATACGTTTGAGTGAAGCCTCTGGCCACTAGCCGGGCTTTGTGTCGCTCAATCTCACCACTACTGAAATACTTGATTGTGAAGACCCACTTGGAGCTAACCGCTTTCTTTCCAGGGGGTAAATCGGCCTCATCCCACGTGTGGTTTCTCTCCATGGCTCCAGTTTCATCGCTAACAGCATCTCTCCAAACCTTAAGTTGTTGTGCCTCTTCATAAGATTTTGGAATCTCCTCCAAATCCAACTGACCAATGAACACATGATGTTCTAAAGGAAAATGAGCCAAGTTGCAGATAACTTGAACCGGATGTGCAACTGCATTGTTGTTGTAGTAAATTTGAGGGTTGATGTACTTAGAAGGTTTACTTATCCTTTGACTCCTTCTTAGAACTGGTTGATCAGACTGTAACTCCTTAACTTCGTTGTTCTCACTACCATCCTCTTCTGTATTTTGCTCTGTCTGGTCTATCTCTTCATTGTCTTCCGAGTTTTCAACTGGAGCTTCTTCCATACCATTGGTTTCATTCGTCGTGACTGGTAGGGTTGTTGTTGTAGAGTCACTGGATAGGGGAATGTTTCCATTCCTAAGATCTTCCAAGAGAACTCGCAGAGTAGTAGCCCTATCATGAGTTGAGTGAGTGAGATCTCTTAAGCTTTCCCAGTCCTTCTTGTCATAGTAGCCTCTTTCTTCAATGAACTTAACATCTCGAGACACCATGATCCTTTTAGTTTCAGGAATGTAGCACTTGTAACCCTTTTGAGTGGGAGAATAGCCAACAAACATCCCTTTAATACTCTTAGCCTCAAGCTTGTTCCTCTGTTCTCCTGGAACTAACACAAAGCACACACAACCAAAAACACGTAAGTGTTCTATAACGGGTTTTGATTTATGTAGTACCTCAAATGGTGGTATATCTTGAAGGATTTTGGTTGGAATCCTGTTGATCAGATAACACGCAGAGACAACTGCATCTCCCCAAAATTGTTTTGGAACATTGGTATGGAACATCATCGCCCTTGCTACTTCCATCAAATGTCGATTCTTTCTTTCAGCTACACCATTTTGTTGGGGTGTGTATGGACAGCTGGTTTGATGTAGGATTCCATGTTTGGCTATGTGTTGCTTGAACGCTAGGCTAGTGTACTCTCCTCCATTATCTGATCTCAAACACTTAATCTTGGCATTATAATGGTTAGTCACATAATTTTGAAACATTATGAAAGCCTCAAGGACACGATCTTTAGTTTGCAAAAGAGTTATCCAGGTATATTTAGACTTTTCATCAATAAAGGTCACAAAATATTTCTGATTTTCTCTAGACAAGCAAGGTGAGGTCCAAACATCAGTGTGAACCAAATCAAAACAGTTTTCATAAGTAGTAGAAGAAATAGGAAACACAGATCTGCAATGCTTTCCGAGAATACAAGCCTCACACTCATTGTTTTTAAACGAAACATTAGGCAATAATAATTCTAAAGCTCGAGAGTGAGGATGGCCTAGCCTAGCATGCCACAAAAGATTCTTTATAGTATACGAAACAGAACTAAAAGAACAAGATAAATCAGAGACGATCTTAGTGTCTTCAAGAACATAAAGACCATCCTTGGTTTTTCCTTTTCCAATCACCTTACTTGAGTCAATATCCTGAAAATAAACATCATTAGGCCCGAAAATAGCATAACAATTTAAGTCTGAAGTAGTTCTCTTAACTGATAACAGATTAGAGGTGAAAGATGGCATGTAAAATGCTTGAGATTTCTTGTTGAACAAATTTAAGTTCCCTATTCCTTTCACAGGAATTCTATCACCATTTGCAATAATCACATCTCCAACAGCAGGTTTTATATCACTCATCAATTTAACATCACTAATCATATGATGAGAAGCTCCAGAATCAACTATAAGAGATTTAGAGGTCTTAAGAGAGTTAAAAGCATTACCAGACTCTTTGAGGTGTTTGATAAGAGCATCAAGGTCTGCCTTCTTCACGTATTCTGTAGAAGAGGCGGCCATTGCTGTTCCTTCCTCAGAAGTCTTGAATGATGCTTCTCCCCTGACTTGAACGGAGCCTCCATCTAGTTCTGTTGATGAGCTAGCATCATATGAAAGATTAGCCCTTGGTTCCCTACGGTTTCTTTGATCTCTCCAGTCTCGTTGATCCATCCACCTGTTAGGTCACGGGTTTGGCCTGAGGTGAGGATGTAGAAGATAACACCTACTTTTGAAGTGACCAATCATCTTGCAGTGATCACAAACTGGCGGCTTCCTTTCACCAGGCTTGAAGTAACTCTTGTTAGCAGTGGCAAGCTCTCCTTTGTTGGCAACCACCAACTCGTCTTTGCTTCCAAACAAGCCAAGAGATCCTTGTTCCTTTTGGATTTGAGCACAGACCTCATCAAGGCTTGGAAGTTTCTCAGCTCTAAGAAGATGCTTGATTAAGTCATTGTAGGCAGGATTTAGCACCATGAGTAGAGCAAAGACCTTGTCCTGCTCTCTTCTCTCATTAAGCACAGTCGCATCAGTTGTTGGTGGTCTAAGCATCTCAAGCTCTGCCCAAAGAGACCTAAACTTCCCAAAGAACTTGTTGAATTCCATATCTTCTTGAGAGAGATTGTTGATGGCTCTCCTTACTTCAAAGACCCTGGTAGCATGCTCACAATATGAGTAAGCTTCTAACACTGAGAGATCAAGAGAACATTGCAAGATGGCAAGAACAGCTTGGTCTTCTTGTATATCCTTCTCGGTTGGAACGGCTAGAGCTGCTGCTTCTACGGGAAATGTCTCGGGTGGCTCGATTTGGTTCCAGAGTCCACGGCCACACAACACTGCTTTCGCCGTCCTTGACCACAAGAGATAGTTCTCTCCTCCTTTGAGCACCACCGGAAGAGCTACTGACTTTGAATTCTCCATGGCTGAGTAATTTTCTTCAGGGCAAGACAAGAACAGAGTTTAATTTGCAGAGTAAATCACAGGAGATCTACTGACCAGTAGGAGAATAGATGAAATGAACAAGAATCCTTTCCAAGAACAAGAACCCAGGCGAAGGCAGACAGATTAAGATGGAACAAATAGAAATCACTGATTTCCTTTCACCAGATCGAAGATTAGGGTTTCGTGAACAGTGCAGCTCGGAAACCAAGACAGCCACAAGAACAGAGGAAAGACATATAGAACTCACAAATCAACACCACAATGAAACGGGATTAGCAAACAAAGAGACTAAGCTCTGATACCATGTAAGATTTTAGCAAAGAGAGATTGTAGTTTTGAGAGTATGAGAGAAGAGAAGAGAGTTTTGAGTTTCAGAGTTTGGAAGAGAGAGAGAGATTAAAACTCTACTTTCTTAATTTTTATTAAAGATGACAATTTACAATATATAGACAATCAGACGTTGTCTCTAACGGTCACTTTGACTTTTCCACTAATAGCTCTATTCTATATGACCATAGAATCAATAAAATTCACATTTAGAACGAAACTCCAGTAAAAAGATCTGGAGGATATTTACCCACCTACAACCATTGGCATATTCCATAGGTTGGTGAACTTCTTTTGGTTCAGAACACCTTGAATGCCCAAATTTTACTCACAAACTACCCCAAAAAAATCCCATTCGCCATGAGCACTAACTAAAACCTCATTCTCAGATACTGAGATAAAGAGAAGAAAGAATACAGCGGGGAAGTATTTAAGTTGTTTCAAAATCTCTCGATTGTTATCAAAGCTAAGATCAGGACCAGTGCGATTCAACAAAACCTTTTGATATAAGATTGGAATCACACCAACTTAAGATCACTTGATGATCAAGAGATTCCAAGCTTAAGGCTTGCGGAAGGTGGAAAGATGGTAGAAATGGTGGTGAATGATTGACTCTCTCAATCGGTGGGATGATTGACTCTCTCTTGAGCTTTAGGTCTCTTGCTACTCTGCTTTTGCTCTACCCTAGCTTCTACTTTCTTGAGCTGTGGAGCTCCCTTGGGAACTTGTTGTTTCGTCTTGGCAGACACCATTGGTTGGGCTTTGGTTAGAGTCTTCTTTGGCGAGGTAACCGTAATCCATCTTCTTGGCTGGTTGGGAACCAACGGCCTGGGATAATATGGTTCAGCTTCTGGTTCCTCCACAAACTCTTTATGTAAGAATAGCTTCATCTCCTCCCAGCTGTAGTCTGGTAGATCATAGTCGAGTCTGAGGTAAGCATCTATCTCCCATTGTAGATAGGCTTCATCAACTAGAGTTTGCTCGGCAATGGCTGTCATTTCTTCATGAGGAATTTGATTTTCTTGAAACCATTCCTCCATGTCTCTCTCCCATCTTAGATAAGCCTCTGGTCCTTGATTGTGACCTGAAAAATAAATGTGGTATGGCTCCTCTTGACAAGAGTCAAATTCTTCTTCCTCACGCCATACTTCTTCTAATGGCTCTTCTTCTGTACCAGCATCGGTTTCTCTTAAACTGATTTGAGAATCAGTTTCATCACCTTCTTCATAGCCTTGACGGTTGGTTGGTTCTCCATATGTATATTCAAGCTCTGGTTCTTCTTGTTCAGGATTTGATTCGCCATCATAGCTTGCTTCTGATCCAACATCTTGGCTCCATGGTTCTTCTCCATTATTGGTTTCTCCATATTCTGGTTCACTTTCATGGCCTCCATCTTCTAGACTAAATTGAGAATAAGTCTCTTCAGGCCATGAATCTTCTTCATAGACTTCTCTTGGTTCACCTTCTTGGTCGCTTTCTTCTTCTCCGGACCAACTCTCATGGCTTGCGTTGCCTTGGCCATAGTCTGGTGGTTTAGGTTCGAAGTCTTCACCATCTGGTTCATCTCCAAAACTGATTTCAGAATCAGTTTGGTCTCTCCATGGCTCATGGTCGTGGTCTTCTCCTCCTCCACTCCAAGAGTGGTTTTCTTCTTCACCCCAATCTACTTCTGAGGTATTGTATCCGCTTGCTCCATCTTCATAGTCCATAGTTCTCTTGTACCTTACAAGAAACAAGGAAAAGAGACGTCAATATTCTCACTCAAGAAGAAAAGGAAACAAAAATTTGACACTAACACAAAGGGAAACAAGATAATAGAAATTTTCAGAACCAAAGAGGCAATTAACTTTTTTTTTTTTTTTTTTTTTTTTTTTTTTTTTTTTTTTTAGATATGAGACAAATAAATTTCGAAAATTCAAGATACAAAATAAAACAAATCAAATTTTTATTTTCTTTTTATGATATGAACTGAAATAGAAATCAAAATTAAAGGAAAACAATTTTTATTTTGGTTTTCTATGAAGGAATGAAACAAAACAAAACACAAAAATGAAAGATAAAGGTTGGATTGATACAACCTGATGGGTAGGAGCTTTTGAAGCTCTGATACCAGATGATATAAGATTGGAATCACACCAACTTAAGATCACTTGATGATCAAGAGATTCCAAGCTTAAGGCTTGCGGAAGGTGGAAAGATGGTAGAAATGGTGGTGAATGATTGACTCTCTCAATCGGTGGGATGATTGACTCTCTCAATCCTTGGAGAACTAGACTTGTTTGAATCTCAAAAACAATCCTAATCCCTTAATCTCAAGTATCAAATGAATCTCTCAAATGAAACTTAAAGACAAACAATTTAGACAAAGAAACTCTTTGAATAAAAACAAGAACAAACTTTATTTCTTAGATGATTGAAAGGTGATTTACAACGAAGGAATGAATGAGCTTATATAGAGGCTCGACCTAGACAAGACCAAACGGTCATATACATAATAAGGAAGCTAATCAACTCTAAATAAATGTGAAAGATCAAAGGGAAAAGGCTCCCAAAGATAGTATAGCCGTTAGGCTTAAATGAGGTCAAATTATGGTAGGCTTGAGATTCCTTGAGTCTTGACAGCTTGGGCGCAAAGCTGTGATGTCTTGGAACGTCTAGGTGCATTGAACAAGTCCCCAAAACGCAGCAGCAAAGAGGAAAGAGCCGTTGCAGATTAATTGCTCCAAGTGTGAATGCTCCTGGCGTCATATATGGAAAGTAAGAGCAAGAGGGGATCCGCCTGATCCTGTGAATGCTGGTGCATGGGAAGCTGGTATAGGACTCTTCTAGATGTCTTGATGTGATACTGGAAGCCTCTGATTGTAGTAGATACTCTCCTGGTCGCGAAATATGCGTTTGAAGGCTTCTAAACCCGTGAGCTTCCAAATAAGGCAAGTTGAGGATCCTTCCATTTGGAAAATAAATATCTCCCAAACCAAAACCGGGATTGGAATGAATCCAATTCGACGTGATGCATGTTTGAGTCAAGATTCCATACCAAGTCGGTTCATGGCCTATTTCATTCTGGTTTGCTCGGAATACTCCAATAAGCGCGCCTGGGTCCAAATCGGGAAAGTTCCGGTTTACCCGATTTGTAAAACTAATAACTCCTTGGTCTGACCTCTGATTGAACCGAGTCCAATTCCCCGTGTTCCTATGGTGAGTTGAAAATCTAGAACAATTGGATTTGTAGCTTAGACCTTCCTGGTTGGACCGGAATGATTCGTTGAGTGAACGCAGGTCTCCATAGTGTCCATTGACGACCTTCCAAAATGTGTCTTCAATATCTTCTTCATTTGGGATTCTTTTGGGTTGATTCTTCTTCGTGACTAACTCTGGATGAGTTGAGTGTGATCTCCAAATGTTGGTTGAGCTGGGATGTTTGATCTTGGCCTCCATTTGAGCTGAATTCAGCTCACTTGTCTCCTTAGCTCTCCTCAGCTTCATGCTCGCCTCCTCAAGACTCTTGGTTCGGTGCTCTTGAGCTGATGATGACTTTATGTCCTCATCACCTTTCAACTTTCAAGTGTTCAGTCCGTGGGACGGATGTCAAAATTTACCTCAGCATATGCACCTATGTGGTAATCCATGGCCAATGTTTGTGTAATAAGCTTTTCTTTTTCCTAGTAGGTGCTTTTGCTTGTACGAAGTTACAGTAGAAAATTACATGTGCTTATGTGTCATTTTTTCCCAATAGAAAGTTGTAAGAAGCATCCCTATGTTACCTGCAACAAATGCGAGAAGGGATTTTGCAAATTTATATCAGAAATTTTTTTGTTTAAAGAAAAATATTTTGCAAATTTAAATCAGTAAAATGTCAGAGTGAATGAAGGATATACAAAAATTGAAAATCCCTAATATATTAAAAGAGAAAACATTTTAAAATTAACCTTTACTATTATTAACAAGAATGTCATGTGTCTCTTGAATTGCTGCTTGTTGGAAAACCTTTGCTTAAACTCTTTCTAATGGAGGCTTATCTATGATATCATAGCTGATTCGTTCAGTTTTAGCTCGTTTACATAGGGTTAGCTAATTGATCTTGGCTTTGTTTATTTCGCATCAGAGGATTTAGGATCTCAGGTCTTGTTTGACAATTTCATTAGGTAACACATTCACAGTGAACTTAGGAACGCTAGATTTCGTTGTTAGATCCATATGACAATATGGAGGTTATGATTCTGAAATTTACTTGCTTTATATTTACTGATTGTTATGACTTTGAGACTTATCTTAACAATCTTTTTGCTGCTTTTTCAGGTATAAATATGTCTGGAGCTGAAGATTTCACTGTCGCACCTCCTCTTGGACCAGAATTAGCAAGTGGAAAATGGAGAGTTCGTGTCATAGGTTTGTAATTTATCTGGAGGATTCCTTCTTGACTCAAACGTATTACAGAGGTGATGGTGACGTTTATCATGATATTTTCTGTGTTTTAGATGGTGAAGGAAGGATTACAGAGGAAATGATTTCCGGAAAGGAAGTGTGGAGCATGCGAAACCGACGGGTTATGGTTGATTTCAATAGAAAAGTTTGATACTTAAACTTTGTGATCTATATATATTTTCAGGAAAGTGGCACTTCAAAGACCGGAATTTGAATGTATGTTCCTCTTGAAATTGGTATGTTATGATCGATCTTAATCTTTGTTAGAGTATGAAACAATTAGGTTTATCTGATGAACAAAGCATTGTTTAGTTGGTTAGATAAACAATCAATTAGGTTATCTGATGAACAAACTAGAAAGTTTTATGGACTTGAGAGCTAGGTTATGTTCTGTTTTTGCGGTTTTATAAAACAGATTGGGTTATGTTCTGTTTTTGAATACAGCTTGTTATGTTTGCAGAGAGAGCGACTTTTGAATATAGCTTGTTATGTTTGCAGAGAGCGACGCAAGTTGGAGAAACAACCATCGCATACAATTGTGAGAGGAGCATATAATCTAATAAGCTCATTGCCCTCTTATATTACTTTTGGCTTCAAATTGGTGAATACTTATACCAAAATTTTCATTATAAACAAAGAAGATATTGTATGTTTATGATAACTATTTGTTGATATATAAAGTTTGTTTCAGTTTATGAGAACTATTTGTTGATATATAAAGTTTTGGTTCTCACATTACTTTGGTATAAAGCTTTAAAAGTAACTTTAAAGTTTGTGTATTACTTTGGTATAAAGCTTTAAAAGTAACTTTAAAATTTGTGTGTTTAAGTGATGTTAAAGTTTGTGTGTTTTTTTTTAAGTGATATTAATATTTGTGTGTTTTTTAAAAATGATGTTACTTAAATGATGTTAAATTTGGTGTGTTTTATTTAAGTGATGCTAACAAACTTAGCATCATTGAGTGTTGTGTTACTTTTGCAAATGACTTTAAGTTTTTAGAATCATTTTTAAAATGATGTGAACCATGTTTTAAAGTAATGCCAAATCCCTTGTTTCTTGTAGTGTCTCACCAAAATGCTTCTCATGATATTTATGCAATAAGGTTTAATTTACTAGAAATATTACATATGTGCCATATGTGCCATTGACATTAGTTTGGTTAGAGAATATGTTATACCAATATTTATACATAATTCAGCATTTAATTATGAAGAGATTATCATTCTTTCCATTTCTAACAAATATATCATATTAATTATTTTCTTAAATACTATATTTTCTTCTCAAATTTTTTTGGCTGAACTAAATTTTGTAAAAACAAATAAATTACCACATCATCTATATATGAATAAAATATAGATTTTTTTTACATAAGTTGTAATTTAAATTTTCAAAAATGAATATCAATTAATCAAATGATGAAAATATGAGTTCTTCAAAGTCCCATATTGAAAATAAAAATGTGTAGGTGATTCACTAGACTATTATAAAATAAAAAATGATAAGAAAAGAAACTTGATTTAATAAGCAGTACTTTATAAGTATTTTTGGTTTAATATGCATTTTTAATAGAACCATATAACTAAACCAATAAATATCTATAATATTAAAAATATTTTGATGTTTTAAAAATATTTATGTCAAATTCCCACATTGGAAATTAAGATGTATATTGGTTTATGAAACTATTATAAATAAAAAACAATGTGAAATCACGATGATTTTTTTTTTTTGTAACATCTGATTATATGATATCAAATAGTGTAAGGGAAATACAAATAAGTTACCAACCAAGGAGGAGGGCAATCGTAAATCATACATATATTACTTGAGTCAGAGACACACTTAGATAAAATATCAGCTCCTTTATTCTTCTCCCTATTGATGTAAGCGATCGAGCACTCTGGTAATTTGCCTATCCAATGTCGAAGATCATATATCAGATTACCTAAGTCCATTCTATCTTGCTGTTGATTAATCACTTTCGTTAGTTCTTGACTGTCACCCTCAAACCACACTTTCCTCCATCCCTTACTCCATACTCGTTGGATTACATACAAGAATCCACATGCCTCCGCTTGTAATGGAGATGTGACCTGGGGGAGTTTTGCCCAGCCGACATCAATGTAACGACCATTATCATCTCTGATTAACCAACCCACACCCATGTAGTTTGCATCTTGGCGATAGCTACTATCGAAATTGCATTTTAACCAACCTGTATCTGGAGGTTCCCACTGACCATTATTACTCTGCTGATGTGAATGTTGTTCAATAGGATTTGCTGCTAACCATTCTGAAACTGCATGTAAACTTTTAGTAGCTTCATCTTGTGCCTGAACATTCCTCTGTTGGAATAAAAATTCATTCCTAGCTTTCCATATCATCCAAACTATCCAAAAAGGAAGCAGTCTCGTTTCTTCTGAGTATCTCTGCAAATCTTTAATTTCCAACATTTTCCTTATATTCTCCTCCAACGTTACCTCTGAGCTGTCAAAGGTTTGGAAATTAGCACATCTCCATACTGCACGAGCGTGTTGACATTCAAAGAGTACATGGTTAATTGTTTCTTCATGTAGGCAACATCGCTGGCAAATTGGGTCAATATTTATTGTTCTTGAACATAACCTTTCAGCCGTAGGCACAGCTCCAACTATTGCTTTCCACAGGAAGTGTTGCACCTTTGGAGCTACGTGTAGTTTCCAAACTTCCCTCTTTAATTCCAAAGAACCTCCGGGAGGTTCTATTAACTCTGCATCTGGGACTACATGAGTTGCAACCCAATACCCTGACTTAACCGTATATGTAGCATCTACTGTATATGGCCAAACATATATATCGTGGTTTGCATACCTTGACAATCTGATAGTCTTAGCTAGGGCTGCATCTTCTGGACAGAGGACCGAATCTACAATTCTGTCATCCCATTCTCTCTTTCCTGGTTTCCATAGGTCTTCCACTTTCATCTGGACCTGTCTAAATGGTCCCTGTGCTTCTCTTGGTGGCATCACCGGCAGCCAATGATCCGTCCACACATCAGTATCACGACCGTTACCCAATCTGACTTGTAGACCTCTTTTAAGCAGTGCTTTCCCTGCTTGTAAAGATCTCCATCCGTAAGATGGACTTCCTCCACTCAACGACACTAAGAATGTCGTTGATCTGTGGTACCTCCCCTTATATATCCTAGATAATAATGAAGAAGGATTAATAAGGACACGCCATGCTTGTTTTCCCAATAAAGCCAAATTAAAACAGTGAAGATCTTTGAACCCCATGCCACCTTCATTTTTAGGGATAGATAATCTTTGCCAAGATATCCATGAAATTTTTCTTTTTCCATTGTCATTTGTTCCCCACCAAAACTCTGAAAGAAGACTATGTATCTGATCACAAATCTGTTTAGGCATTAAAAAACAACTCATCGAATAGACAGGTTTCGCCTGAGCCACAGACTTAATCAGCACTTCCTTTCCTGCTGGACTTAGATATTGGTTATACCAACCACCAATATCATTCCTAACTTTATTAACTACTCCTTGAAACAACTCCGTTTTGTTCCTGCCAATTTGCTCTGGTAAGCCTAAGTATTTTCCTCCACCACCTATATGTTAGTGAAATCACGATGATTTATTAAGCTTATGAATTTTTAATTTATTTTCGTTGAATATAGTTTTTAATAGAATCGTATAATTTCAGTTGCATTACTAATAAATATTATATTATTACCCATAAATATTACTAACATATACATAAAAACTTATTAAATTATATTTTTAAAAATAATTTATATATTATTTAATAATATAGTCCGTAAATTTTTCACTCCGTGTCCTGCGCGGGTCCAACCCTAGTAATGTTGTAATACACAATACATGAATCGTGGAAGGATTATTTTATGCACACCGAGATTAAATAACAAAAAGCAAGTAGTATAGGGAGTTGAGACAAACTTGCGGCTACATTTTTACAATATCGATTATCAGAGAAGAAGTTTAGATTTAGGAGCGTTTGGATTTCGAGGAACGAACCTTCGGCACGGTTTTTCGCTTTCGAGAAAGAGCGAGAAACGAAATTCATTTACTCTTATAGGGGCGTCGAGTGAAGCCGTTGTGGCGGTAAGGGCCATCAGCAATGCAACCTTAGCCGGCGAGATGCTGTAAGAGCATATGGAAGAGAGGAGAACCAATAATGACATAGCAGCGAACCGTGGAGGAAATCGCAGAAGGAAAAATTGGTTATAGGTTTGATGGTTATTCCCTCCACTGAGGCCGCAAAATTGATGGAGAATAAGTGAGGATTGGGGACGGAACAGCAACTGCTTTGGTTCAGAGGGAGCGGTGATGTGCGGATTGAGGCGAAGATGAGGGAGCGAGGAAAGAGCGCCGAATTGTATTGTAGGTTCGCCGAATCAATTTCAGAATTTTTTTTTTTTTAATTTTGAAATGCCACGTGTCCATCTCTCCCGTGACGTGGCATCAACCGGAGAGATGGGCAGTTTTATATACAATAAAACCTCTATAAAGTAATAATGTTGGGACTTTGAAAATTTATTATCTTATAGAGGTATTACTTTATCGAAATTATAATTTGTTAACTTATAGATACATATTTTCTTATTTATAATATTCGAAAATTATTCTCCATATAATAATGTATTAAGAATATGATAATGTATTAAGAATTTAGAAAAAAAAAACTTATTTGTTAATATGACATGCATAAACTTGAAATTATGATTAAGATTTTTAGATATCGTAATAAAACATTTATTATTAGCTTATTTGAATATATTTATATAAAGTTTGATGCACGAATAATTATTGTGTTTATAAAATATTTCACAATTTTATATGCATATAAAAAAAGTTAGAGGTAAACTTAAATTTATAGTTTAATAAACTTTCTTTAGCATTATAGTTTTATATAATTATTACTTTAACTTATTATTGGGTTTATACTTTTACATAGGAGTTTCAAAAATATTATTATCTTATCATCTTATCGCATATTGCTTATTTTTACACTGGCCCGAGTTGGGACCGGAGAAATTTATTATCTTATAGAGATTATTACTTTATCGAGTATTACTTTATAAAGGTTCGACTGTATACTAAGGTGAAAGTTGAAAGTGTATTTAACTTTTTAATTTATTTTGATTGTCATGTTAGTGTGTTTGTTCAAACTCTAAACATGTACGTTTTATTTTTCCAGTTATCCTGACACTTACAATATGTGTAAAGAAGTTATCTATACAGTGAACAAATAAATTGTCTGTCTTTCTATCTTTTATCCCTGTTAGACAGAGCTTAATTTTGTATGTTAGGTTTTTAACTTATATAGAAAGACAACTTTTAGTCTCCTTGGTTCTCTATAAATTTTGCGTTTAACTTATTTACTGTACATTGAGTTTTCTTGGGGAAACAAAATTTGAGCTTTTGTTTTTGGAATTGTCGTAATGTTAAACATCCACCAAAAATAACACACACACACACCATCATGAATCCAGTCACGTGTTTGATTAATGATATCAATTTGCAAGTTCGGGCTTTTTAGACATAAAATTATAAGGAAGATAAACAGTGTGAGTTTCATACTTTGCCTCTTCTATCACCAGATCTGAGTTGGACACATCTCACAAGAGTAGCAACATAGCCAACATGACAGATATCTCCCGCCTTTCTAACTACATAAGCCCAAATAGCAGCGACGAAAACATTAATAGCGACGATGTAGATCCCCTATCTAAATGCTTTTCTCTCATCGCAACTAAGAAATGAAAAAAACATTCTAGTTATTATTGGCAAAACAGAAAATCTCTGATATATTCGAAAGAGAAGCTACAAATTCAGGTAAGAAAACAAAACCTGGAAGATAGGAATCGTCAGTGCTTCGAAACAAATGGGATAATCGAGAATATTGAAATTAAACAACGTCGTCGAGAGTGTGTTATCTTCTGTACACAATCTCTTCGCTCCGTCACCGGAAGATACCGGAGAACGCAGGTCGCTCCCACCAGAAGACACCGGAGATATGCTGGTCGAGCCATTGTCTTCATCCGAAATCGACGCGGACTTTGGCCGGAGAGTTGGAGGTCTGTGGGAGAGCGCGGAGGCAGGCGTGGGTGAAGAAAAGTGACGGCGATTTGGGGAGCGACGGCGAAGAGGAGAGAGATCGACGACGTGGGACTGGCTTTGTGTCGAGCTTGACGTCAGGGTAGATGTCAGCATAACATAGGACTGAAAATGTGAGTTGAGGTCTTTTAGGGACGTTGTGTTGGGATTCGAGGACGAATCCAGTTTAGTGGGGGAGAATTGTAACATCCGCGAACCAGAAAGTTGTGTTCAGAGTTGGTATCGGACGACATTAGGGGTTCGGGAGTCGATTACATGCGTTCTTTGAGGTGCGAATCGAGGATTGATTGTACATGTTCTTGTTTGATTGTTGTACAGTTGGTCTAAGGTTCATTTATCTCGAAGAAAGTGTGTGAAAAGCTTCTGAACGCTTGGTGTCGATCGACACCAAAGGGGTGTGTCGATCGACACCGGTTTGAGAAATCAATTCCGGTTTAAGTCGATTGCGCGTTCGATTGTGGTTGGTTTCGGTTTGGTCGACGGGTGTCGACCGACAACAAGGAAGGGTGTCGATCGACACCGGTTATTGAGAGATCAACCGGTTCGATTCAAGTCGGCTGGTTTTGTCCGGTTTAGGGCGTGGAAACCCTATTTCGCGTTTTAAAAGCCCTGTGGCCGCGAGAAAGGCACAAGTTTCGAGATATCAAGTTTCAGAGGCGACTTTTGGAGGATTGGAGGTGATTTCTGAGTTTCTTGGTTGAATCTGTTGCTGTTATTCATTGTTCCTTCTCCCTTCCTTCTTTTCAATCCGTTTTCAAGGTGAGTGCGTGACTGTAGGTCCGTTAATCATTAGAGATTGTTTGATTTCGAGTTTTGGTTGTGTTCTTGAGTTGTTTATAGTGGAAATCGTGTTTTGGATTGTTTTGGGGCGTTGAAAACCCTTGATTATGAGTTTGTGATTGTTGATTGCGATTTTCGTAGCTTCTGGTGTCTGGGCGTCGAGCTGGTGTCGACCGACACTCGATGAGTGTCGATCGACACTCAGAAGGCTCGCGTCGATCGACACCATAGAGGTGTCGGTCGACACCGACCTGGGTGTCAGGAAACGTGGGTGTTTCCTGACAGGGAATTCATATTGTTGTTGATTATTGTTGAGCATTGTTATGGTTGTTGATTATTGTGATGTATTGTCTAGTGTTTGACGTACTTGGCCTGTAAGCAGGATGATCCACTCACTAAGTATTTATGATAATACTTACGCATCTCTATTCCAATGTGATGCAGGTAACAGCAATGTTCTTCCGCGGAAAGAGACCGAGAGAAGAGGATGATGAGATTAGGAATTTGAGTCTGGCTCTTTTGTTATGGCTGACCAGGAATTAGTGATATTTAGGGTGTTAGTCTTTATTTCAACAATGTAGCAAACCTGGTGTTTAGGTTGTTAGAGTTATTTCCTTATTGGTTATTCTTTATTGGTTATTGGTTGAACGATTATTTGTGATTTAATAATATTGATTTCTTTCAGAGAACTTCCGCACTGTGTTGTTGGAATTAGCTGTTGAGGATTAATATTTATGGGAATATTAATCTGGGCTAATTATTAAAAAAAAAAAAAAAAAAGCTTGGTTGTTTCAATAGTTATTATTGGCAAAACAGAAAATCTCTGATATATTCGAAAGAGAAGCTACAAATTCAGGTAAGAAAACAAAACCTGGAAGATAGGAATCGTCAGTGCTTCGAAACAAATGGGACAATCGAGAATATTGAAATTAAACAGCGTCGTCGAGAGTGTGTTATCTTCTGTACACAATCTCTTCGCTCCGTCACCGGAAGATACCGGAGAACGCAGGTCGCTCCCACCAGAAGACACCGGAGATATGCTGGTCGAGCCATTGTCTTCATCCGAAATCGACGCGGACTTTGGCCGGAGAGTTGGAGGTCGGTGGGAGAGCGCGGCGGCAGGCGTGGGTGAAGAAAAGTGACGGCGATTTGGGGAGCGACGACGAAGAGGAGAGAGATCGACGACGTGGGACTGGCTTTGTGTCGAGCTTGACGTCAGGGTAAATGTCCGCTGATTGTTTCACATGCTTCAGCTGGGAAAACACTGAGCATAGAGATGTTACTGAGTCAGTCGTTAACGTATATGCATGACATTATAGAGAAGAGAGAATATTGTGAATTCTGAATGATTTGTATTACACTTGAGACCTTTACATTTATACAAAGAGGGTAGGATGTAAACTAAGGAAAGACAATATTTACACATAAAGGAGAGTGATATGAGCCGATGATGAAGGCAATCATATCACGACTATTGACTATCACATATCAATCATATTGATTGAGTATCTCTAATATGCCCCCTCAAGATGGAGGGGCTTGCGAAACTCCAATCTTGCGTCGTAGAAGAGTGAACTGTGAGGTCGTTAGAGGTTTGGTTAGACCATCTGCTAGCTGATCATGCGTAGAAACATGTGCAACCCGTAAAGTTCCTCCCTGAACTTGTTCTCGAATAAAATGGTAATCCAGGGCAATGTGTTTCATTCTCGAATGAAACACTGGATTAGCGCAGAGATAAGTTGCTCCTATGTTATCACAATATATGACCGGAGGGATAGTGGTGCCGAAACCAAGCTCTGAGAGTAAGGAACATACCCATCTGATTTCTGAAGCTGTATTGGCTACTGCTCTATATTCTGCTTCGGTTGAAGATCTTGCAACGCCCTTTTGCTTCTTTGAAGACCATGAGACAGGCTGGTCTCCGAGATAGACAATGTACCCATTGGTTGAAACATAATCGTCTGAATCACCAGTCCAATCAGCATCTGTGAAGGCGTGAACAGTGAGATTATCAGACTTGCTGATGAAGAGACCGTGAGTTGATGTTCCTGCCAAGTATCGTAAGACTCGCTTTGCCGCTTGCCAATGATCTGTAGTTGGAGACTGCATGTACTGTGACAATTTGTTGACAGCGTATGCAATGTCGGGACGTGTGAAAGCTAAGTATTGGAGACTTCCAATCAAGGTGCGGTACTCTGTTGGATTAGAGTGAAGGATCCCTGATTTTGTGAGCTTCGGAGATGTTGCCATTGGAGAAGCAACCGGTTTTGCATCGTGCATATTCATTTTCGCAAGAAGATCATGAATATACTTCCGCTGGTTGAGATGTAGTCCATGTGGGGTTCTTAGTGCCTCAATTCCGAGAAAGTACGAGAGCTCTCCTTGGTCTTTGACAGAAAAACGGGTGGATAGGTCGGTGATGACTTTCTCTACCGCATCGTTGTTGTTTCCGGTAACGATGATATCGTCAATGTACACAAGAACATAGACAAAGACTTTATGATGCTGCAAAATAAAAAGACATGTATCTGCAAGAGAGTTCTTGAAACCAACATCAACAAGATACCTCTTTAGCTCCAAATACCAAGCTCGGGGAGCCTGCTTTAAGCCATACAAGGCTTTTCGTAATTTGCAAACGTAATCTGGCCTGTCAGGATCCACAAATCCAGGTGGTTGCTTAACATATACTTCCTCATCAAGTGTCCCCTGAAGGAAGGCGTTATTGACATCTAATTCTCTTAAACGCCAATTTTTGCATACCACAATCTTGAGAACCATTTGTGTTGAGGTGGATTTGATGACAGGACTGTATGTCTCCTCAAAGTCGACCCCTTCTTGTTGATTAAAACCACGAGCTACGAGGCGGGACTTGTATTTATCAAGTAAGCCGTCGGAGAAATACTTGATGCGGTAAATCCATTTTGTGTCGATTACGTTCTGAGTTGGTGAAGGAGGGACCAAATCCCATGAACGATGAGCGATTTGAGCATCATACTCTGAGGACATCGACTTTCTCCAATGTTCGGATTTAAGAGCTTGATTAAGAGTTCTGGGTTCTTTGTCGGTAAAGAGAAGAAGGGTGAATTTTTGTTTAGGTTTTGAGATGTTATTTTTGGATCGGGTTACCATTTGGTGGGTGTTTTCGGTTTGGTTGATTTTGCTGATTTGAATCGTCGGTTTGATTAGAGTGATTTGGCTGGGCTATGTTTGCTTGTTGGGCCTGATTAGAAGTTGGGCTTGGTTGGGTTTGGTTGGTGTTTAGAGAAGTGTTTGGGTTATCTTCACGAGAGGTAGAAGTCGATGTCGACGATGAAATTGAGGAGTTGGGATTTGCCGGCGACGGCGGTGGCAGAGAGTGCGGCGACGGCGATGATTCGTCGGAGGAAGGTGGTTGAGCCGGTGGTGAATCGTATTCCGGCGGAGTAGAGGCGAAGCTATCATCTGTCTGAGGAATTTGATGATTGACATTGTTATTGGGTGAAGAATCCAAGCTGGGAGCCACGGCTGATGACGCTGGCTGGACCGGAGGCTGAGAATCAATGAGTGGCAAGCTTGGAATAGAGGTGACTGTGGGAATCCACGGAAGAGAAGTTTCAGAGGGAGTGGTGGAGATGGAGCGAGAAAGAGATTGAAAGGGATATTTTGTTTCATCGAAACGCACATGGCGTGAGGTGTACAAACGATTTTGGGTAGGGTCTAGACAGAAATAGGCGCTTTGAGTTAGGGAGTAGCCCAGAAAAACACAAGGCTTGGAACGATTTTGAAGTTTGTTGGTGGTATAGGGACGAAGCCAAGGGAAACAAAGGCATCCAAAGATACGAAGTTTAGTGTAGTTTGGTTCGATTTTGAAGAGGAGAGTTAAGAGAAAGGGTTGGTGTAGGCATTCTGTTTATGAGATAGACAGCAGCAGCGAAAGCATAGGTCCAATAAGTGTTTGGAATAGAAGCTTTGGTGAGAAGAGTTAAGCCAGTTTCGACAATATGACGATGTCGACGCTCAGCTAACCCGTTGTGTTCAGGGGTATGAGGAGGAGAAGTGAGATGAGTGATACCTTTAGAGGCAAGAAAATCACGGAGGGCAAGGAATTCACCTCCGTTATCTGAGAATAAGGTACCTATTTTTGTTTGAAAGCGGTTTTCAACTAGACTAGTGAAACGAATAAATGTTTCACGTACTTGAGATTTGAGTTTAAGTGGATAAAGCCATATATATCTGGAAAATTGATCAACGATAATTAAGTAATATTTATAATTATCGATAGAGACTATGGGAGAGATCCATACGTCTGTAAAGAGAATTTGCAGTGGGCGAGTGGCAAGAAGAGTTGTTTGAGAAAAAGATAACTTGTGGTTTTTATTAGAAAGGCAATCACTGCAACATGGAATTTGAGATAAAGAAGAATCGGAAATAGGTAAAGAAAACTTTGTAATAGTAGTTTTTAGAATAGATGGAGATGGATGACCTAATCGGGAATGCCAATCTGCCGCTGTCGTTTTATTATTGATAGAGGAAGTGAAAAAGATTTTAGGAAGTGAACTTGGCCACTCATAGAGCTCATCCTTGGTGCGTCCTTGGAGTAATTGGGCCCCCGTGCTGAGATCCCTCACCTGAAAATAAGAAGGTTGAACTGTTACTTGGTTGGCATTGCATAGTTTATAAACTGAGATGAGGTTCTTTTTGATTGCAGGGACACATAGCACATTATTCAAAGATAATGGACGTTGAGAGGAAGGTAAGAATGTGGAACCAGTGTTTGTTATGGCCAAACCATTTCCATCACCAATAATGACTTCTTCACCTCCTGTGTAAGGTTGATGCAACGCAAGGTTTGCGAGGTCAGAAGTAACGTGGTGTGTAGCACCGGAGTCTAGAAGCCATGGTGGGGTCACCTGGGAACCACTGGCTATGTAGTTTGCTCTTGGCTGCCACGGCTGAGGAGATGGGAGAACACCAGTGGTGTGTCGGGACAGTTGTGAGCAACGACGAGCACTATGTCCTTGAACACCACAAATTTGACACTTTCCAAGGTAAGGACGGGGCTGCCATGTGTTGGTGTTGGTGTTCGTTTGTTGCTGCCATGGCTGACTGCGATTGTTGTTCTTGTTTTGTGGCTTGAAGCGGTTGCTGACAACATTGGCAGAGACAGGAAGCGATTGAGCTGGTTCAGAGGTGATAATCTTGGCTTCATGGTTGATGAGTTTTTCATGCAATTCGGTGAGCGTTGGAGGTGCATCACGTCCTTCAACCTGATCAATGACGGATTTGTAATCCTCCGGCAGACCTTCGAGAACAAACTCAATTTGATCTTCAAGATCAATGACTTTGCCGAGAAGCGCGAGTTGATCAAAGCGTGTGATAAGCCCTTGAAGGTACTCATCCACTGTTTTGGTTCCTTTCCTCCATTGTTTGAGTTGATGTTTCAACTGCTTAATGTGACCACGACTGGGTTTCGCATATGTGGAAGCGAGTGTGTCCCAGATTTCAGTTGTGGTCGTTGCTTTTGAGAGAATGGGCTGGATGGAGAGGGAGATTGCACCGAGAATGGCGCTGTAGAGGAGCTTATCCTGTCGCTTGTGGAGAGCATGAGCTGGATTGACAGTGTCAGATCCGTTAACACTGATGGTTGGATCTGGTGTTGGTTTGGAACCATCGAGAAAGTGAGCCAGTTCATACCCGCCAAAGAGAGCGTGAACTTGGCGACTCCACATGATGTAGTTTGTGGCATTCAACTTGGTAACATTAGTCATGTTAACATGAAGGAGAGAGCTTTGCACAGTGGGGATTTGAAGGGTGGGATCAGCAACACCATTGTTAGTTGGTGGAGAAGTCATGTTTGAGCAGAAAAGAAATGGGAGAAAACAAGGAGAAGGAAGAAGAAAGGAAGAGTTTTGAGCTAGGTATCGATAGCCTGCTCTGATACCATATAGAGAAGAGAGAATATTGTGAATTCTGAATGATTTGTATTACACTTGAGACCTTTACATTTATACAAAGAGGGTAGGATGTAAACTAAGGAAAGACAATATTTACACATAAAAGAGAGTGATATGAGCCGATGATGAAGGCAATCATATCACGACTATTGACTATCACATATCAATCATATTGATTGAGTATCTCTAATAGACATGACGATTATGAATGATATTTTGTTGCTACAAAAACTGGAGAAAGGAAGTAGATGAATTTTTTTGAAGACTATAGTTAAAGAAGTTTGTAATTAGCTATTCATAACTGAAATAGAGTAACAAACTCATATATGCATGATCCGCATCATTCATTGTAGTAAACTTCTAAAGAAAATATTTTTTAATCCAAAATAACCATTGTCAGCCTTGAAATTTACAGCAATAAAAACGACCACCTTACTGGAAATTCATCCTCCATTATCCAATTAGATTTCAAGATTTCACAACTAAAACGTTAACTTGGTTTCATAACCAATATGATTTTAAACTCATTGAAGATTTAAAACAAAGTCTTTCTTTCTCTTTTCTAGTAATCTAAAATGGAGTAAAGACCCCCGTAGAGTACTTCTTCCTTTTTTTCATTCAGATTTTCTTCGCCTTTGATCACTTTGTCTTCATTTCCTTTCCATACACCTGCTTCTAACGCAGATTCTCTATTTCAAGCTTTTGATCATTCATACATTTGACTTCTTATTCATGATTTCACCATGTCTCTTAGAAACCAAAGTCTCAAAATCCCTTTTTTTGCTCATCATAATGTCCCCATGTAACCACACTTGTCGCTAATTGATTGTCTGCTGTGCCGTCTTTAGCAGTCACATAGTCAACACTGACACTCATATGTGTGGGAAGCCCGAAGAGGAACACAACGTCCCAAAAGTAGAATATGTCACCAATCCCGATTGAATGACCTAAACGATTGTCTTCTTTAAATTATCCCTAAACCCTAAATTCTTGCAGTTAGTTAAAGAGGTTGTAAGGACCCCTTTTACATTATAGTTTCCAGAACCGTCATTTTTAGTATAGGTTATGGAAACTTGACTACGTGAAAGGCGTGCTTCATTACAACATCAATAGTCTATTAACTAACTGCAAAAAGTTGGGAGTTGCGACTAATTTAAAGAAGAGAATGAACTGGTCAGGTTCTGGAATCGAAGTAGGCGACATATTTGTACTTTTAGGGTGAGATGTACCTCGTCAAACCTTACACATAAATGGTGTCGACATTGAGTATTTGATCTCTAAAGAATGCACATCAGAAGATCTTTAGCTACAAGCCTAAAAGTGTAATAACATCGAAACCTTAATTACGATGGCAAAATATAGGATACTGAGACTTTCTTCATATGAGACGTGACAAAATCGTAAATAAGAATGGTAAGCTTGAAAGAGAGAATCATGCATCGAAAGCAAGCATAGAGAAAGGGAGCGAAGTGAGAATAATCAGGCAAAGAAGATCCGAATTCTTTAGCAAAAAAAAAGATCCGAATGATATAAAAGATAGAAAGAAAAAAATAATTATATGTAGGATGACGAGTACTCAGTTTTAGATATTATATGAAGGAATAATAGTAATTCTGAATCATCTTAGTTTCTATGATCACCAAAACATACAAGATATACAAACATGACAATTTGTTAAAAAAACAAAAAAGAGATGAAAACCTTCTCTCCATCTTCTATAGAAAACTCAACCTTTTTACTTTACGTATAGGACTGGACTTTAAAAGCAATAGTCCATAAACAAGAGTACAAGACGAATGCTTATTCAACCATGTAATATAATAGCTTCAAATATATATTCACTTGAATATAAATATAACTTTAACACGCAGAAAAGTATAAAATAATTTTATGAAAAACAGAAAAAAACATAGAGTACTATAAATTATATCACCACACACCTTTCGAAATCCGAATAAGAGAAATGAGATTTAAGACTTAGATAGAAAAAGAAAAAAAATCATCAAGCAGAGAGAGAAAAAAAAAGGAACGATAGATTATGATTTCTAAAGTGTGAAGAAGAATGAAAGACGATACCCCCATTTATAGCATTTTGGAATCAGTCCAACATTTTTTTCAGAGATATCTACTACCGTTGGATCAAACTCTTCTAATATCATCCGTTCACGTTTCCAGCTAAGTTTTAAAAGCATGTAGATTTTGTTTAGATTTTGTTTCTTATCTGGTTGATTTAATACTATCCTTTGATTTTTTTTATACCAAATTTGCATTCATAATACAGTAAGTATAAATTTAACATTTTCCTCTTTTCAGTAAATCATATCATACCTATCGTGTAATCAACTCTTTTAAATTATTTTTGAATGGTTTGAATACATTGAATGTATATTGTCAAAAAAAAAAAAAAAAAGAATACACTGAATGTAAGAAAATAAGTTCAGTCAAAATTTTGTTGGACTGAATTTGACAATCTGTTACTGTTTTTGACTATGTGAGCACGTAGCATCTCAAAGTCACTAGTTCGAGTCTGATATTAGAGAGTTAAGTAAATTTATTTAACTAAACTTGTATCTCGATATGTATCTGGTCTGAAAAAGATTATTGGTCAAAAGCTTAAAACTTTTTGTCACAAACTAAACTACTTAGAACAATATGTTATTTATCGATCATCATTTTTTATTTATCATCTTGAAATTTATTATTAAAATAAAAATGACTTTATACAAAACCTAACATCTTAAAAAAGAGAAATAAAGTCGGCAAGAAAAATATATATTCCCACAAGCAAAATCGGCAGAAAACAAATCTGGTAACGATAAATTTAAGCCGTTATCTTTTTACTGTCCAAAAACAGAATCAGCTGAGGAAATAAATTTAGAGAGTTAACTAAATTTGTTTAGCTAAGATACATTTAGCTATCTTAATATCTTAAAAAAGTTGGCAAAATAATAGATTTTCATAAATAAATACATTGTTCACAATAAATTTGGTGTTTTGGTGTAACTTTTGATGTTCTATTAGAAAGAATTTGACACCAAATTTGGTATTTTGGTGTATAGTTGGAGTTGCTCTTACGCATAACATTTTAAAACCAAAATAAATAAGGTCGGGAATCCAAACCAAAACAGATCAGAGACAAACTGACTTGAAACTGTAACACGAACAAAACCCAAACCTACAGAGCTGCCAACCTTTTGGATATCCTAGAACACAAATGTATCTGCTCTCTTTGACGTCATAGATACATTCATTTTATTTTCTTTCAGTTATTTTTTCTCTCGATCATTCTTCTATAAATTTAGAACACAAAATAGACGCAAACACAATCAATCATTGCTAAAATTCTGGACTAGCAATTAAAAAGCATTTTTTAATCATATGTGAAAAGCTTGAATTAACATTAACAACATATCTCTGTTTATTAAACACACCCAAACTGACATGATTCTAACATACATGAATGACAGTGCTATTTTTGAATGGATAAATATTTAGGTTTTGCTGCAACAAAAAGTTAAGAAGTAGCTTAAGTTTTTTTACAACTACAAAGTTAAGAAGAAGTTGTTTCTAATTTACTATTAAGCTTAAACTGAAATAATGGAGTAATGATCACGGATTCACGGATCATCTCCTGCTATGGCCAAATATATAGACACTAGCTTTCCAAATGAACGACAAAATCTATTGAAGTTTCGCCATAAGAATAAAACGATAAAAGACTGATTAATTCATGGTACAACATATAAGAGAATTACGATCACCGGATCACGTCATATGATAACAATCAGCCAATCTTGAAAATAAATTTAGAAAACAAAAATATAAGCCGCAAATTTTCCACGTAAAACAATAGAATAATCTGTGTTGCTTAGAAATCGCAAAATATTATTAAATCGAGTTTAGTAAATAACCCATGCAATCCTCAGCACTCATCAGATTAACTATTGGGACTTTGGATCGTCTGATTTACAACTCCGGTCTTGAATAAGTGAAGACAGCTTTCATATAGACTTGTAGAGATACAAACACATATTCACATCAGTCATCACACAAAATCTTGCTTCTTCTAGTAGACATCTTTTTGATAGTCAGGTTTGCAGAAATCTCCTCCAACATCATCGCGCGGAAAACTCTGTTTCCAAGTCCAAAACACACAATCAAAAGTTGAAAACGCAAGCTGAGAATCATAGGTAAAACAAAATGGTTTCATCAAATGTAAACTCTTACGTTTCGGGGTTGTTATACTTTATGTATATTCTAGGTCTACGGGCTCTAAAGCCATGGGACGTGGGACTGGCTTTGTATCGAGCTTGACTTCAGGGAAAATGTCAGAAGAAGAGGCGTATCCGCTGATTGTTTCACATGCTTCAGCTGGGAAAACACTGAGCATAGAGATGTTACTGAGTCAGTCGAAAACGTATATGATGAGGTGATTTTGAATGCGTGAATGAACGTTGTTGCTACGAGAACTGAAGAAAGTGAGTAGATGAATTTTTTGAAGACTATCGGCTAAAAAAAATTAAATTAATTAGCTATATTCTCAAACGGAAACCGAGTAACAAAAACTCATGTATGATCCGCGTCATTCATTGTAGTAAGCTTCTTGAGAAAATATGGTTCCATTCAAAATAACCATGGTCAGCCTTGCAACTTACATCTATAAACACGACCACCTTACTGGAAATCCCTCCTCCGTTATCCAATTAGATTTCAAGATTTCACAACCAAAACGTTGACTTGGTTTCATAACCAGTATTAAAAAAAAAAAAAAACTCATTGAAAATACGAAACAGTTTTTTTCTCGTAGAATACTTGTTCCTTTAATAACTCTGTTTTCATTTTGTTTCCATACACCTGCTTCTAACGCAGATTCTCTATTTCAAGCTTTTGATCGTTCATTCATTCGTGATTTCATCATGTCTCTATAAACCAAATTCTCAAAATCCCTTTTTTTTTTGCTCATCATAATGTCCCCATGTAACCACACTTGTCGCTAAATGATCGTCTGTTGTGCCGTCTCTAGCAGTCACATAGTCAACACTGACAATCAGATGTGTGTGAAGCCCGACAAGGAACGTATCAGCCCAAATGTAGAAGATGTCACTCATCCCGATTCCATGACCTAAACCGATTGTCTTCTTTAAACTATCCATAATCCCTAAATTATTGCAGTTAGTTAAAGAGGTTGTAAGGACGCCTTTTACATTATATTTTCCATAACCGTCTTTTTGTATAGGTTACGGAAACTTGACTACGTGAAAGGCGTGCTTAATTACAACATCAATAGTCTATCAACTAACTGCAAAAAGTTGGGAGTTACGGCAAATATAAAGAATGATAATTTATTGGTCAGGTTCTAACAATCGTAGAAAGCGACATCTTTTTACTTCTAGGGTGAGATGTGCCTCGTCAAACTTTACACATAAATGGCGTCGACATTGAGTATTTGATCTCTAAAGAATGCACATCAGAAGATCTCTAGCTACGAGCCTACAAGTGTAATAACATTGAAACCTTACGATGGCAAAATATAGGATACTGAGACTTTCTTCATATAAGAATGTTAAGCTTATGATCATAAGCTTGAAAGAGAGAATCATGCATCCAAAGCAAGTATAGAAAAAGGGATTCAAGTGAGAATAACCAGGCAAAGAAGATCCGAATGATATAAAAGAAAGAAAGAAAAAAAATATTTATATGTAGGATGACTGAGTACTCGGTTTAAGATATGAAGGAATAGTAGTAATTCTGAATCATCCAAGTTTCTATGATCACCAAATCATCCAAGTTTATGATATACAAACATGACAATATGTTTTTTTTTAAAAGAGATAAAAACCTTTTCTCCATCTTCAATAGAAAACTCAACCTTTTTACTTTATCCGTATAGGACTGGACTTTAAAAGCAATAGTCCATAAACAAGAGTACAAGACGAATGCTTATTCAACCATATAATATAATAGCTTCAAGCATATATGCAGTTGAATATGAATATAACTTTAACACGCAGAAAAGTATAAAATAAATTTATAAAAAAAAGAAAAAACATAGAGAATAAATCATATCACCACACACCTTTCGAAATTCGAATAAGAGAATGAGATTTAAGACTTTTCGGAAAAAAAAATCATCAAGCAGAGAGAGATAAAAAGGAACGATAGATTTTGATTTCTAAGTGTGAAGAAGAATGAAAGACGATAGCCTCCATTTATAGCATTTTGGAAACAGTCCAACATTTTATTCAGAGAGATCTACTACCGTTGGATCAAACTCTTCTAATATTATCCGTTCACGTTTCCAGCTAAGTTTTAAAAGCATGTAGATTTTGTTTCTTATCTAGTTGATTTGATACTATCCTTTGATTTTCCTCTTTTCAGTGAATCATATGATACCTATCATGTAATCAACTTTTAAAAATTATTTTTGAATGGTTTGAATACAATGAATGCATATTGTCAACATAAAAAAAGAATACACTGAATGTACGAAAATAAGTTCAGTCAAAATCTGTTGGACTGAATTTGACAGTCTGTTATTGTTTTTGACTATGTGAGCACGTAGCATCTCAAAGTCACAGCTAGTTCGAGTCTGATATTAGATAGTTAACTAAATTTATCAACTAAAATTGTATCTCGATTTAGATCTGGTCTGAAAAAAGATTATTGGTCAAAAGCCTAAAACTTTTTGTCACAAATAAAACTACTAAGAACAATATGTTATTTATCAATCATCATTTCTTTTTTATCATCTTGAAATTTATTATTAAAATTTTAAAAAACTTTATACAAAACAAAACATCTTAAAAAGGAGAAACAAAGTCGGCAAAAAAAACAACATATATTTCTAAAAGCAAAATCGGCGGAAAAACTGTAAATATTCTATAAGGTTTGCGATAAGTTAAGTTGTTATTTTTTCACCGTCCAAAAGCAGAGCCGTGCCTAGACATATAAAACCCGTAAGTGGTGATAAATAAGGCCATGATGAACCATCTTTGTGTCGAATATATACTAACGTGTTGTTTGTGGCAATCAAACATTATACTTCCTTATATTAAGTTTTGCAATACTTTTTTCTCCATCGTAATAATAATTAGTGATCTCCAAATCCACAAAACTATGATACATATCTAAATTTTTTAACCCATATCTAATCTAAACTTTTAAACTAAATTTCCTTATAAATTAGCAAATTATATGAATTTTGGCTAGTAATTTACTCTAAATCACAAATCAAACTAAATCTAATATTAGATGAACATCACTATAATAAAAAATATTTATCAATTAGGAAATACATTTTTGTCACATTGTTCAATCGTTGTTAACAATAGAAGATGAAAAGAGGTGAAGAATTGCAACGGAAGAGAAAAACAAATTAGTTCGTTTAATTGTTTAGGTGGCTATGTGTTGCCATAATATTTATTGTATTATTAAATTTATTTTTAATTATCTGTTAAAGTTAGACAAAAAATGGTTTTTCTACTACAATTACTGTTAACAACTATTAACAACTAATTAACTGGACCCCTAATTTTTTTTAAAAAAAATTGGCCCATAGGCCAATGTTTCTTTTTCTAGTGCATAGGCACGCCCCTGTCCAAAAGCAAAGTCAGCTGAAGAAATAAATTTAGATAGTTAACTAAATTTATTTAGCTAAATCCTAAATGTATCTTAATATCCCGTTTGAAAAAAGTTATTGGAGACCCTATGAATTGATTTATCACCGATTCATGGTACAATATATAAGAGAACTACAATCACGTTATATGAAAATGCTTAGATATGGTAACAATCAGTCAAACTCTTCAAAAAATAAAAGCCAAAAAAACAGTAGAATAAACTGTGTTGCATGGAAATATCAAAACATGTTCTAATCGAGTCTAGTAAATAACCCATGCAATGCAATCATCAACGTTTGCACATCAGTTTGAAGATTATTAAGTATTATTAAAATTATTACTGTTTGATTAAATTTGGGGGCTTTGGGTCTGATTTACAACTTCGGTAATGAAGATAGCTTTCATATATTAAGGAAGGATTTATAGAGACTTGTAGAGATACAAACACATATTCTCATCACATAAAATCCTGCTTCTAGTATAGATAAATTGTAAAAAAGGATAAGGTCAGGTTTTGTCATATCATGTGAGAATGAAAATCACCGTTGAGTTATCCTCTTCCCTCTTGGAAGATATTTTATCCAATCTTTTTGGAATTTTCTGTGTTCTCTGAGTTAGCAGAGAATTATAATTGAATTTTTTCCTACATGGTGTATCAATGAGAGAATCGTAAAAGAATGTGCTGTGCTAAAACAGAGGTTACATGTCGTTGCGTTTGTGACTTCGCTGCTGCTGCTTTGAACGCTTGTTGGTTCGTTATTAAGCCGCAAATGTTCCTTTCATCATGTGAAGATTTTGAATGCAAGAATGATACTTTAATGCAACAAAAACTGAAGAAAGGAAGTAGATGATTTTCTTGAAGACTATATAGGTTAAGAAAGTCTTCCTGTTCTTATTCGTGATTCCACCATGTCTCCTACAAACCAAAGTCTCAAAATCCTCTAATTTACCATCATGATGTCCCCATGTAACTACACTTGTCGCTAAATCACCGTATGTTGGGTCGCCTTTAGCAGTCACATAGTCAATGCCGAGAATCATCTGTGTGAAGCCCAACACGGAACATCTCGCCACAAAGTAGAATTTGTCACCTACTGCGATTCCAAGAACCAAACCGATTATCTTCTTTAAGTATCCCTAAACCCTAAATTCTTGCAGTTAGTTAAAGAGGTTGTAAGGACGCCTTATACAATATAGTTTCCATAACCGCCTTTTTAGTTAAAAATTTTTTTAACTAAAATGATTTTATATTTTTGAAAAATAAATTAAAATGGCATTTTCGTTATGAAAAAGATTTTCCTGACTTTTTGCTGTTTTCTTAAGGTTTGCTCACAAAGAGTTATTCTTAGGTCTGGGACTTTTACCCGAAACCAGAACCCGAACCCAAACCTGACCCGAAAAACCCAAACCGAACCCGAACCGAAAATTAAAAAAAAATATGAACGGTTTTTATATCTCAAACCCGAAAAACCCAAAAAAATCCGGAAAACCCGGAAAAAAAAATCCAAACCAAACTCGAACCGAAACCCGAAGTCCCATACTTAGTTATTCTAATCATTACCCTACTTTTCAAAGTTGTTCTAGTTATTATTAACTCATTTAATTTAATAAATATAAAGAGTTTTAGATGATGATGTAAAATAATATTATTGGTTGTTTATAATTTGGAAAATTCTTAATTGTGTAGATGATTATGTGGATTCTCATAAATTATTATACTCCTGGCAGGCTTTAAATTTTTAAACCGCAAACCGTAACTTGTGTATGAAGTGACCGGTTAGGGTTCAGTTCTGAATCTTTAAAAGTTGTTTCCTCCTCCGAACTTGGTGATTTCAGAGATTCTTTTAGGTGAAATTAAATTTAGATTGGGTTTGATACAAGACCTCCCACCTTCCTTTTAAGATCGTGATTCTCTAACACCAACGAGCTCTGCGTCTTCCAGGTAACCAGTTTCTGGGTTTTTGACAATTTAGTTGTTATCCTTTGGCTTTTATAACTCTCAAGGTGTACTTTCGATTCTTGTGATCTTGTTGATTTTTGAGCCTTTTGCTTCTGGGGCAGTTGAATATTAACGGCTTCAAATCCTAGTAAACTACAGCTGCGTATAAAAACTAGAATAATATGAATGAATAACAGGTTTCTTGCCCCAAATTAAATATATGACAGCTATCATAACAAATCTAGTAATCCAAGCAATATATTTAGCAATATATGAATGAAAAACTATCTCTTTTTTTTTTTTGTAGATAGTAAAGTTTTGAGGAAGTAAAGGCCAAAAGAGAGTTTTTGGTTTGTTTATTCATCTGTTTTCGAAAGGATGGTAGATAAAGGGAAGTCCTCTAAGAAAGAAGTTGCACCTGAGATTCTTAAGAGGTTTAGGGAGTCTCTTTTTCTTCATGCACATGGCCATGACATTGAGGTAATCCAGATTGTTTATTTTCTGTTGGTATCGTGCTTCTTCATACTTGATATTTCCTGAAAATAAAACTCTAAGTTTTGACTATTTACATATCGGAATTTACTGCTTTTTCCTAATTCATGTATTGTTATGGACTGATCCAGATTTACTTTGTTCCAGGCTTTACCTATTTTAGCAGAAGTTATTAAGCAAGCACCAGCCTTTGATACAGCATATTATTACCTTTCACGTGTTTCTGAGCAACTTGGTAGGACCGAAACATTATCTACATAAGCATTGAAGATTGGTGCAAATATCAAAGGTCCCAAATCACCTTTTTGGAAGCTGCTTTATGAGAGGTCCAAGTAAGTTCTCTTTCTTCATCCCAGACTTCATCTGCTTCATGCAAAAATGGCAAACGCAAAATATTACTCTGTTACTACTATATGCTTGTCAATTATGGCTATCTAGATGTCACGGACAGTAAGACTTTAATCAAAGATTGCAAATAATTAGGTAGCAAGAAATCAACGTTGTTAAATTCTTGGGAATAAAGCCATGGGGAAAGAGAGTAGAATGAAGATGTTTTGTTTTCTGTTTAGAATTTGTTGTTGATTGTGTGGCAAGCTAAGTAACAAAATGTAATGAATTTCATTTTCAGGGAACAAGGGGACATGTTGTCAGCAAGGAATTATGCGTCCAAAGCAATTGAAGCTGATCCAAATGATATCCCTTTAAAATGAATATGCAGACCTCTGCATAAATGCTGGGAAATATAAAGAAGCTGGTGAAACCTTTGAGCAAATATTTCGTCTGTGTCCTGAGAGAACTGAAGCGAGAACTGAAGCACTCAAGTGGGGGATAAAGGTCATAAGCTGAATCCTTGTGATGTAATTTCGCTACACTAATGGCTACATTAATCTTATGAACTTTTTTTTTTTGGAGCTCTTTTCAGTATTTCCTAAAATCCGGTGAGGGTGAACGAGCGGCAAACATCTTAGAGCATGATTAATGGTAGAAAGTCAAAATGTCTCTTAGCTATTATTATATCAATAAATTTATTTTAAGAGATATTGTTAAGAGACATCTGTTTTTTTTTTTTTTTTGTCATCTTTTGTGGGCCCACGGACCCAATATCCTTTCAATGAGGAAATTAACCCCACATGGGGGAAGGTGGAGTCGAACTCCAGATGAGATGGTAGCAGAGGTGTAATGCAACCAATGGCCCACATGCACCACATGCAGAGGTGTTAAGAGACATCTGTTTTCGTATCATTATTGATAGAGTTTCTTAGATGTTCTTAACTTTTTTTTGAATAAATTTATTTATATATAAAACATTAAATATCATACATTAAATGAAAATTGAACTATACTTTGACATAAAAACATTTTAAAGAAATCATAAACATGAGAGGAGCATGTAGGCCATTGGTTGCATTACACATCTGCTACCATCTCATCTGGGGTTCGACTCCACCTTCCCCCATGTGGGGTTAATTTCCTCATTGGGAGGATAATGGGTCTGTGGGCCGGCCTGTTGTGGCCCACAAAAGATGACAAAAAAAAAAAAAAAAATCATAAACATGAAAGAAAAACTCAATTGTCATCATCATCTAGACCATGTCCAAATGTTTGCCATATATGCTTAATCAAATCATCTTTCAATTGTTGATGCATTCGTCTATCACGAACTCTAGTTGAATACCCAAAATTTCGGGAAGATTTGTATGCATCCGGTGCATAACTTGGTGATTAATGTAGAAATATAATTAGTTATTGTTAAATTGGTATTCTAACGTCTTTTCAAATTTCTCATTTTATGTATAATTATGCTGATTTACATTTTGATTGTGATGATAAATTTGTAATTAGTTTGTTAAATATTTGATCTAATCATGTTAGTCAGGTTACTTGTGACTAATCTTTATAGTTATCTTATGCATTTAAATTATCATTTGTTCGGCACAAATAAATTTGATATAATGATACGTAACATTCACATAGTTTTGACTTTTGATATTGGATGGGATATCTTCTTGTTTTTTTTTCTTTATAAAAAAAACTTCACTTTTATTCATCTTCTTCCTTTTTTCTAAAGGAAAAATTGCATTTTAAACCATGAAGGTGGCGAATGGTAGCAGTTTAAACCTCAAAGGTATAACCCTAACACTTTAAACTCTGAAACTATTTTTGGTAACACTTTAAACCATGAAAGTGGCGGAGTTGGTCGGGCCGCCAATCGACGGGACGGAACAGTTGACTCCGTAAACGGAAGACATAACCACCGTTATGTTTTTTTAACACGTGTTTAAGTGTTAACTTGAGTTAATCGTTTGTCGGGTTAGAAAAAGGAGGCTGCGATTAAGAGAAATAAAAAAAAAAAACCCCCAAATCGATTTAGGGTTCCTGAGAGAAAGTAAAATCGCAGAGATAGGAAGAAAAAGAGAAATCACAGAGATTTGGAGGAGGTCAGAAGCTTTCAAGTCAAAATGGGGTAAGAGTCATGTTGATCCTTGTAGTTTCATATTGGCATTGTCGTTTTAACAATGAAGAAATACTGAATTCGGGATTTGCATAAAAAAATATGGGTTCTCGATCGAGTTGCTTATTGAAAATCTGGGTTCATAAGTTGGTTTTGGGTTTCAAAATCATAGGATTTTCGAATTTGGTTTAGGGTTTAGGCTGATTAATTGATGTGCGATTTTCACTTCTTGTTTAACTCTGCTTATTTATGCAAATTTTCCTTTGTTATTTTACAGAGAAAGTACGCTGGCTAAACTCACAATTCACTTCGGTGGAACCATGATCAGAGAAGATGAGGATTACAAATACACTGGGGAACTGGGAGTGAAAGTTGTAAGTTGGGAATTGTATGACATTTCATGGGCAAGATTCTTCAAATTCAGTAGTCAGGAAGAGAAGATTAATGCACCAATTAGGTTCATCTGGTACAAAAAATTAAGGGATGAGATGAAGACGGTTGACTATGTGAATGAGGGAAATGATGAAGATATGTTCCTTCTGATATGTATGGCAAAAGAAGCAGGCGAGGTTGAGGTTTTTATTGAGCATGATTGCACAGAACACAGCGAATTTCCTTGTAGCAATTATCTTGTAAGCAGCCATTGTGTAGATTTTCAGGAAAGGGAAGATGTTACAGTTAACAATTTTTCAGAGAGAGGAGATGATAGTTTTTCGGACAGTGATGAAGAAGTTGACCGGCCAAAGGAGGATGGAGAACCTGAACTATCTGAGGATGAAGTATATGAGAAAGAGGCTGCAGAAAGGGATGAAATGCACAACAATTTGGCATCTGATCATGATGAAACTGTGGCTGAAGCAGGAGATGCTCCTCATCAGAGTCGAGATAATATGGATGATGGAGATGATGTCGTTAAAGATGTTGGAAATGGTGGTAATGACGATAGGTTTACAGCTGTTTTTTAGGAAGGTTTAACTGCAATACCAGACGAAAGAGCATATCAGAACTTAGATGAAAAGGAGGCTGCAGAAAGGGAAGCAGAAGATAGTGATGAAGAGCGTGTGATAGAGGAGAATGCTCATTATCCAGATACACCACTGAACACAGATGAAGAGTGGGAACAATGGGATGATCCGAAAGGGAATAAGAAGGGAAAAGGAGCGCAATTTCATGGAGACTTGGATAAAGAGCCATACATTTGGTTGTTTCAGAAGTTTAACAGTGGTTTAGAGTTTAAGGATCAGTTACTTCGATACTCACTGAAGACACAGTATGATGTGAAGATGGCTAAGTCTGAAGCGAACAGGATAGCTGTTGTTTGCTGCGGTGAAGAGTGTAAGTTTCGAGTTTATTGTTCTTTTGAACCGCCTATAGACAAATGGATGGTGAAAGTCTGCACAGAAAATCAAGCAGAGTCTCCATGTTGAAACAAGGTGTGATCGCAGGATTGTTTAGGGAAGAGATTAGGAGGAACATAAATCTGCAAGCGTCAGTCATCAAAGACACCATCAAAGAGCGATACAACATTGTAGTTCCATTAACAAAGTGTCAGAGAGGCAGACGCATTGCTCTGAATACTATCTTGGAAGCTCAAACCACTCAGTTTGCTAAGCTATGGGATTATGAAGCAGAACTTCGACGAACACATAGTGATATCAGAACAGATCTATGTACTATTCAGAAAGATGATGGTGTGCAGATGTTTGATTGCTTTTACATATGTTTTGAAGAGTTCAGGAGTACATGGAAGGATTGTTGTAGACCGGTAATTGGTTTAGATGGATGCTTTTTGAAGTGGGAGTTAAATGGTGACTTGCTTTCAGCCGTTGGGAGAGATGCAGACAATAGAATGTATCCAATTGCATGGGCAGTTGTTAGAGGAGAGAATAAAGACACTTGGTGTTGGTTTGTCAAGAAGCTGAAGGTGGGTCTCGGCTTAGGGAATGGTGACGAAGTGACGATTATTTCTGACAAACAAAAGGTAACATTCACATTCACTTCTCCAGTAATTACTCTTCATTGTTAACTTCTGATATGTGACTCATTACGTTGTCTTGACAGGGTTTAGTGATTGCCATAGAGGCTGAGCTTCCAAAGGCAGAACATCGTATGTGTGCGAGGCATATTTATGCAAACTGGAAGAAACAAGGTTTTCGAAGGTAGAATACAAGAATCTGTTTTGGGGAGTTGCATATAGCTACACTGAAGGAGAGTATGAAGAAAAACTTCAGGCTGTTATGGACTATGACCCTGCTGCGTATGCTGCTCTTCTTGTGACAGAACCACAAAGGTGGTGTCGTGCATTCTTTAGAGAGGAATCACATTGTGCTGACGTTCACAACAACCTGTCTGAGAGTTTCAACAGGACAATCAAGATGGCAAGATCAAAGCCTGTGATCAATATGCTAGAGGATATAAGAATACAAGCGATGAGAAGAGTATCACGAAGGTTTCTGAAAGCAGATAAGTGTGACACTCCTGTCACACCAATCACGATGGCACTACTGGAGAAAGCCAGAACTGCTGCTGGTTCTTGTTCGACCATACGAAGCAGCAAAAGTCTGTATGAGGTGACAGAGTTTAACACTTCATATGCAGTAAATTTATCCACTCATCAGTGTGCCTGTCGGCAATGGGACTTGACAGGTATAGTTTTGTGTTTGTTTTTGCTCCACAGGGTAAATTAACTTTTCCTAAAGATGTATTATTTCTCACCATTCTCTTATGACAGGTTTATCATGTAAACATGCTATGTGTGTTTTGGATGATAACAAAGATGATCCACTGAGGTATGTGCCTAGATATTACTTCACAAATGTCTTCAAAAAAACCTATGAAGATAACATCAAACCTGTGAATGGTGAGAAATTATGGAAGAGGACAAACAAGCCTCCAATAGGGATACCTGAACTTCGGAAGCCAAGAGGCCGCCCAAAGAACAGAGATAGGAGAAAGGAACCATTTGAGGATCTACAAAATGCAGGCAAATCAACAAGGCATGGAAGAATTCCACATTGCAGCCAATGTAAGCAAGCAGGCCGTATAAAGAGTGGTTGCAAGAATGAACCTGTGGTTTTTGAAGGACCAAAGAACCGACGTGGACGACCTCGTATGTTTCCATCTAAGGTAAAAACTTGTAGTTTTCGCGTTTTGATGATTGCTTATTGGAGTTTTGATGGTTGATTATTAGCATTTTGATGGTGGATTATTTGGTCTCTCTTCTGAACTTGTTGAATTTTGCATTTGATTGTCTATCAGGATACACCAAAACCACCACCGAAACCTAGGGCAAAAAGAAAAACTCCAGCCACCGAAAGTGCATCTCAGCCTATACCATCAAATGCAACTGGTGATGATGTGGTTAGTTCTAGTGCTCCTCAACCTTCAGTCTCCACAAACCAAGTAAACCCACATGTGAAGAAGAAACCAAGAGGCCGACCACTCAAGATAAAGAAAACAATACCAGTTCCATATGGTGTTGGAACCTTTTGGAGTCCGTTCATGAATCGGCCGTTTGAAGTTTTTGGAGATCGAGTTTATGATAGGTCTTCCCAAAACCCACAGCCTCCAGAAGATCCAAACCAGCCTCCACAAGATCCAAACCTGCAGCCTGCACAAGACCCAAATTCGCAGCCTCCGCAAGATGATTAAGCAGCTATGTATTGTTCTTGATTTGGACCTCTAGGTGTTGTACTTGTTTTCAGGATTGACATTGGCTTTTGTTTTGCGCAAAACTAAGTTTTATGTAACCTGCTGCTTGTATGTTCTGACATTGTACTAACAAGCTTATAGGTTGGTTATTTTATAAAATTTCTGTGTCTCTTTGCTTAGAAGATATATTATAGCATAAAAGTCTTACAATAAAGAGCATGAAAGTCTTGCAAAATAGATTACTACTCGTTGCCATTTTCATGGTGTACAAGCCTGACAAAATAGATTAAGAACTAACAAAGACAAGATAAATGTAGAACTAACACTTCCACAATGCCATTACTCCTCCAACCATCACAAGAAGTCCAACCGATGAGGTTACAATAACATTACGAAGTACAAGACTTCTTTCCCTTAGTACCAACACTTCTCTTTCAAGCAATTCATTTCTTTCCTTCAATGTACCCACCAATGCACCAGAACTTCTGACAATGTCTGAATTATGAGTTAGTGTTCTTACCATCTTCCTCAATTTCTCAATCTCTGCTTTTTGATCTTGTATTATCTCCTTTGCCTCCAACAATGCAATAAACTGCCATCCATGAGGCTCTTCCTTATTATACCAATCAAAGAAGTCACACTAATTGACAGAGGAACATTCAAAACTGATTGACAGAGGAAGTGAACATTCACATTCAAAACCCAAATCAAATCGAAAATCCTATAGATTTATAGAAAACAACCCTGAACAGAAATGAAGCTAATTGTAAACCCAGATTTCTCGAGTTTAAACTTCAAATCATAAAAAGCTAAACTAATTATAAACCCAGATTTTTTGAGTTTAAACTTCAAATCCAAAAAATCTAAATGAATTCAATTTGCAGATAAGAACCCGCATGATGAGACTAGTATTGACGAAGAACTAAACCCTTACCCCATTATCACGTGAAATCGTTCAATCTCTCGTCGATTTCTCTCTTTCTGCTCTCTCTTTCTCTTTTTTCTTTAGAACCCTAAATCCCCAAATCGATTGGTTTTTTTTTTAATTTCTCTTGGGTTTTTTTTTTTTCTCTTAATCGCAGCCTCCTTTTTCTAACCCGACAAACGATTAACTCAAGTTAACACTTAAACACGTGTTAAAAAACATAACGGTGGTTATGTCTTCCGTTTATGGAGTCAACTGTTCCGTCCCGTCGATTGGCGGCCCGACCAACTCCGCCACTTTCATGGTTTAAAGTGTTACCAAAAATAGTTTCAGAGTTTAAAGTGTTAGGGCTATACCTTTGAGGTTTAAACTGCTATCATTCGCCACCTTCATGGTTTAAAATGCAATTTTCCCTTTTTCTAAAAGAGACATCTTTTACAATTAAATCACAGTTTGAAGATGAAATTTAACAGCCCGCTAAACATATAATATAAGCTAATTGAAACACTTGTGAAGCATCATAGTCCGAGTAATGACGTTTTCCCATCTCCCACAGCATCAAATTCCAAAATCGAGACGCTGTGTGGTCTCGTGTTTGGTCTCCGACCAAGATTGCATACGTCTCCGGCGCCGTAACTTCTTGTGCAGCAGCATGTTCCCGTAATTTCTTGTGTAGCAGCATGTCTCCGACCAAGATTTGCAAGTGTGAAGTATCTTATAAAAAATGAAATCAGAAGAAGAAGAAATCGAGAAGAGAGAAAGACAAAGAGTGTTCTTCTTCTTGAATTGGACACGTGGACAGTTGGAGACGTCGCTTAGTTGCCCTTAGCTAAACGACGTTTTCAAGTTAATTGGTCATTTTTGATTTAATTAAATCAGTGTTTTTGCTAAGAGATGGCGTTAACAAACGCAGATAATGATGGTCTTAGAGGATCATATCATCAAATCCCATTCAGCAAGAATAAATTTATTTTGAATTTTTTTAATAATGTTATTTTATGGTGTTAGCCTAATGTATGTATTATCCTATCCTACAATTTGGCGTTGTTTTTTTTATTTGTCGATTCTCTGGACTTAATGTCCAATTTTTAAAGGTTGTTGCTCAATGTCTTCTTTTTTTCTTCTTGGCCTAATGAAAGTATCATCTTGTCATCTCAAACTTCTTTTCCTTTTGCTTTGTGCAACATTATCTAGAGTTTACCTGATATTTAACGTGTTATTATGAAAACACACTACATTGAGCCACATGTAACATATTCCTCTCAACTAAGTATTGGTTGCTAGATTTTTGGATGGCCTCTTGTTTAGTTGTAGACTATTATTGAATTCTAAAGCATCTCTATAATCAAAATTAGGCTCTTGTTGTGTTTTATGGTTCTCTTTTTAGCTAGTGGGCTATGGAGTGCCGAATGCATGTGCATCAACGATCTTGTACCTCAATTGTAGATGCAACCTTCTAAATTTTGTTAGTGACAGTTTTTGTAAAAACAGAGGTTTTTTTTTTTTTTTAAGTTTTTTCTACAGCAAGGAATATGAATAAATTACAACGCATAACATTTTAATATTTTTTATATTTTAGCTTTATCTACAACAAAACATGTTCTAGTCGAATCTAGTAAATAACCCATGCTATCATCAACATTTTCTCATCAGTTTAATGATTATCATGTATTAAAATTACTACTGTTTGATTAACTTTGGGGACTTTGGGTCTGATCAACAACTTGGGTCTTGATTAAGCGAAGATAGCTTTCATATATTAAGGAGTGATTTATAACACTTGTAGAGATACAAACACATATTCACATCACATCAAATCTTGCTTCTTCTAGACATCTTTTTGATAGTCAGGTTCGCAGAATTCTCCTCCAAGATCATCGCACGCCTCTGCGCGGAAAACTCTGTTTCCAAGTTCAAAACACACAAATCAGAAATCGAAAACGCAAGCAGAGGATCTGAGGTAATGAAAGGAAAGGGTTTCAGTGTGAACTCTTACGTTTTGGGGTTGTTATACTCTATGTATTCTCGGTCTACGGGCTCTGGAGCCACGGGACGTGGGACTGGCTTTGTGTCGAGCTTGACTTCAGGGTAAATGTCAGCAGAACAGGCGTATCCGCTGATTGTTTCACATGCTTCAGCTGGGAAAACACTGAGCATAAAGATGTTACTGAGTCAGTCGATAACAGAGAAGAAGGAAAAGTGAAGGACTTACGAAAGGAGAGAGTTGTAATCAACGGTGAGAGAATCAGAGGTTGAAGGAGATGATGCGTTCGGTCTGAGAGATGAGACTCTTGAAGCTTTGGTGCTAGTTATGGTGTGAGGAAGAAGAAGAGTGAGCTTTGGAGAAGAAAGTGGTGAAGGAAGAGAAAGAAGAGTTGTTGGTTTGATGCACAAAGCTCCCTGCATATTTTTTTTGTTTATGTGTATCTCTTTTTTTTTCTTTTTCTTTTTTTGTTGATCTTTTAGAGAACTAAGAAGATTGGTTTTGTGATTTGGATATTTGGTTCTGTTTTGCAGAAGATCATGCTATATTTATAGCCAGAGCAGATCACTGCCTTTTGTCCTCCTTTTTATCAAAACTTTTTTATATTTTTTTTGGCGACCAAGTAGAAATGAATATCAAACCAAAAAAACTACTCGATCTAACAAAAGTGAAACTTTATTTCTTGTTTTTAAATTAGTAAATTTAGTTCTATCGACTCAATAATTCAGAATCCAACGGACTTAAATCACTTTGGTCCAAACTTGATTCCTCTTATCTATGTGAAGAAGATGAAAGTTTGAACAAAAAAGAAGAGAGATATTTTGTAAAAGGATAAGGTCAGGCTTTGTTGTAACTTGTGAGTATGAAAATCACTGGTGACTTATCCTCTCCTCTTGGAAGATATTTTCTCTAATCTTTTTGGATCTTTCTGTCTTGTCTGAGTCAGCACAGAATCATAATTGAGTCTAGCATTCATTATCAGTTACATATGGGTTCCGAATAGAAAAGGAAAAAAGCCAAAGCTTTTTTAAGTTTTACTTTTCACACACTCTCTGGTTCTTTCTTTTTTCAGTTTTTAAGCAAATCTTATTATACATACAAACCCTTCAGTAGCGGCGTACACTGGTTGTCGATAGAAGCACTCGGCTAGATTTTTTCCCTCTCTTTCCAGGCTCTTTGATGGTCACCGGTGCGCTTGGTGTCCTTGACGTTACACTAGCAAAAGATGTCACGTTTGTGTTTCTTGCACCTGGAAACATGTTTAAGGGCATCAGAAAATCGTAAAAGAATGTGCAGAGCTACAACAGAGGTTACCTATAGTTGCGTTTGTGACTTCACTGCTGCTGCTTTGAACGCTTGTTGGTTCGTTATTCAGGTTGGGTGAGTCATGGCCAGCTGCAAAGCCGAGCCTTGTCACGTGTGAGAAGGAACTTCTCTCTCCGATGTTTGGAGGGCTTGATGATGTTGGTGCAGAATTTCCTAGTGCTAAAGAGGGACAAAAGAACAAAAGCTTTCTGATTATAAGACAACTAAACCTCAAATCCAAGTAAGAGACGAGAGATTCAATTTTCTACCTTCGAAGTCGTCCAAAGAAAATGGGGGAAAGTTATCATGAGAGGACTGTCCAAAACTGGCCATCATCAATGGTGCAAGCTCTGCAGCTGCAGCTGCATCAGCTTTGATTTTATCTTTTCGATCCTAAGAAAAAGCACAACATTCGAATTCAGGGAGAGTAAGAAACAAAGTAGGATCATTTGCTGTCCCTAATCAATTTAAATACTAACAAAAGGAAGCAAGCAAAACCTAAAGGAGGTTGGAATCAGAAAAAAGATTAGAAAATGAGACGGTGTGAGTTGTGTGGCCATGGTTATAAAGAGGAATACCTTCTTAGCACGTTCTTTCCTCTGCTTCTCACGCTTCTTGATTTCATCCATAAACGGAGCAAATGCATCAGAAGGCAATGATTCCCTCAAATCAATCTCACATATCTGAAAGATTCACAAAAAGATAATGTTTGATATAGCGACAAGGGCAGAAGATAGAACTAAGGGAATAATATGCGCAAGAGATAGGAGCAACCTAAGGGAAAATGTACCTGAAATGTAGTTGTTAAAGAAAAATGACTCAAGAAGCGGTAGCGTCTCCTTATCGCTTCTGACTGGGTTACGGTCTCCATTTCCAGTATCTTTCCACTCACTCTGCCGTTTCATGGATTAAATTAGAACTCTAAGAAAATCACAAACTACAGATGATAACTTTTTCTGCTCAACAGTTTTACTTGAATTCGTTCTGAGTCTTAATTTTCATACTAAGCAACAGTTCAGACTTTCTAACACCGGTTCTTGATTTTCATTAACTAAAGGTGCAACGCATCACTTTTGAGTCAGCGTCCCCAAATCCATGCAGAAATGATTAGGCAATGAAGAAGCTTCCATTGAATTGACATAAGAGAATTCTGAAGCATATTGACGCTTAAAAATAATCTGACTCTTACCTTGGTGGAAGCAAGTCATAGCTGCCATAGTGATGCAGAAGGCATTTTACATTCAAAGAGTGAATGATAATGTGCTGCCCATCAACGGACTGCGTATGATTAGAGCACAAAGGTAAGAGAAACATTGAGTGTGTTTAGATTTAAAACAAACCAAGATCATTTTTCTTTGTCAACCACAAAGATTACTGACAACATATCATAACCTAAGTAAAACAATCATCATGCAGCTGTTTAAATTTAAGTATTTATCAGAAACTGGTTACCTGATAAAAGTTGTAAGCATCATTGTCCTTAAGGTCATTTGTGTCATTTTGGTACAACAGGGGCCCTTTACTTCCATTGCGTGAGGAAGAGGACGGTGCTTCCTGGTCTTCTACAGGATGACCATTATCACAACTCTTTTCCAAACTAGATTGAGATTCCTCATCTGACTTATCCACAGAAGAATCGTCAATCGATTTATCTTGATCGTTGGAGCTGCTAGTCATTGCTCCATTCGCCCAGCTGGCTGCTTGATAACCAACTCGAGAAACATCAGGAGGTGAGAATGATGGTATCTGACTTCTAGCCGCTGTGCTTGATCTGCTGTAGTTATAGAGCCTGTGCTGATTCCAGTACAATTTCCTCTGCTCCAAACGCTCCAAAGCAGCATTGACATATAGGTGCTTCTCCAAGTCTTCGACGAGCCCAGGATCTGCTCTTGCAATCCAACTGTCTAGCTCTGAAACTGCTTGTCTGACAGAGAGATCAACATCTTGAGTAAAAATGAACTTTGAGAACGGATCATATGTTTCATTTTCACCACTAGGAACAGCCGAGTCATTCTCATTTCTGCGAGTTGGAGCAAAAGAATCTTTCTTGCGAGTCAAAAGCACAAACTCGATGGCATCTCCAACAGAGTGCTGCTTAACGTTCTCAATATAAACAGTGTACAGCTCTTTTGGAGAAATCATCACAAAGCACAACGGACACCTCTTGGAGCACTCTTCCTTGTGGTTATCCACACCAATCAACAAGTACTGTAGAATACATGGGAAACAGAAAATATGCCCACAGGAAGTTATCTGCGGACACAGAGGATACTCCAAGCAAATCGGGCACTGCACAGGAGATGGAGTTGAATACCTTACGCATATTATATTCTCCCACTGTAGCAGTTTATCAGGATCCATAGAATCAGGAGAATGATCTCCAGTGTCCAACACAACAAACTTGTAATTTGCCTTGAGAAACAAATCCTTGTTATAAGGCCTCCTCTTGTACATTTGCCTTCTTTGAGGCGGAGGAGCACCCCTAAGCTGTGGTTGCGAAATCGGATCATACTGAAAATTCAGCAAGTGGTTCCCGCTGATCATATTGGCTCTTCTACCGGTTGGATTGTGATGTGAAACGACTCTAGGGGAATTGGAGAGCCCTGTACTAGTGTTGTGCTGCACTTGAGAAGAGCCAAAAGCTCCGGTGTTTCTCCCTCTAGACCTATTCCTTCGACCATCATATCGAGAATGGTCACGTTTATCTGAGCTAGGTGGGGAAAAACTCTCCTTCCCTGATCCGATTAGCGTCATCTGTAACACAGAAAAGTAATGACTTAACTTTCATACAGCAAACAACTAAGGTGTTCAAGGGGTATAGAGTAGAAGTCTCATCGTCCACTGAGAAGCATCAAAGTTCACCTCTTTGGAAGATCCACGGCTATGTCCCTCCTCAGCTGCAGCAATCGGTTCTACAATTTAGAAAAAAATCAAAAATTTGACACGAAGTGAGCTAATTTTTGTAAAGAAGCTCTAAATAACCAAATTCGAAAATTGAGACATAAAGTGAGAAGTTCAGCTAAAATTTCACCCAAAAACGCTGAAAAATCAAAATTTCCGTCGTCAATCCCCAACAGGTAAACTAAAAATGTAGAAACCCTAAAAAAGAGGGCAAATTTTGGGTAATTGAGTTATCAATCGGCTTACCCCGAGAGCCACCGGAGAAATCAGCCGTGGGGAAAGAAGATCCGGAGAGGCTGAGGGATCCAATTCCAGAGGAAGAGATCTCGGAAGGAGAGGTGGAAAGAGGAGACACAGAAGAGGTGTTGCCATGCTCAGAGCTAGGATTTAGAGACGAATCTGTAGGAGAAGACGAAGACGAATTGTGACCTTGGATATGCGGATGAGGCAAGATGGACATGAAAATTTTAGGGATGAGGAAAAAAACTTCGCCGGCTCAGAGCCACCGCTTCTTATGTTCTCTGCACAAACACTTTAATTTTTTTTATCTCAAGGCCAAACACATGTCGTCGTATTCCTTTTCCTTTTTCTTGTAATACGAGCATGAACCGACGCAGCTCTGCTCCGTGAACCCGACCCGTGTCCGAAAACCCGACAATTTTGATTCTTTTCTACGCGGGTGGATATTCCGAATCTTTATCACGAAACATTACCGTAATACCCCCGGTTTGTTTTAATCTATAGTCTATACTGTACTTTGATGTTTGAGGCCTAAACCAGTTAATAACGCAACGCAATCGCAGAATCTGCTCTCTTACCGCCAACGCAATCTTCGCAGTTACAATTAAAATTAGGAACCAAAAAAAAGGAAAACGAAATCCCGACCACAGTCGTTCCATTAAAGTCCAATGCTTATTTAAAACCCACATTGGACACTTTTATTCATTCAATGAACACAACGTGTGTTGTGTTACTTCAACACCTATGTTGTTGCTCTCATTTCACCAACCATTTCATTGTGATCATCAAACTTTATCAAGAAGGTTCGGATTTCCATCGGAGCAAGCTCAACCACTAGCTCCACCGCGTCCACAGCTTCTCCTCTCTTCACTTCCTCCCCGGCGGGACCATCTACTTTCCAGATTAGCCTTCTCTTCTCCATTTCCGCCTTCTCTTGGTTCCCTGAGAGACTTGTCTCTTTCACGTTCTGTATCTGTTTAAACAAATTAAAATAGAACAGCCAGCAGTTGTTTTTGTTAGGGAAACAATGAGACAAATAAGAGATGGATTGGCTTTTTCTGCGTACCTTTTTGTTGTGGAATAATTTATTCAGCTCTACTTTTGTCATAACTGAGTAGTCACTATCTTCCCCAACCTTCACAGGTTAACAAGACAGTGACTCAAAAGAGAAGCAAATATTGTTTAATTTTATGGGTTATCAATTCAAAACCATTTCCCATTTAATGGATTATCAATAGGATAACTAATCTACTAACAAAAAAAAAACAAACATAATCATCATTGACAAGGTATGAGGTATTGACCGCATAATCAGGTTTTCACATGTATAAGCATGAAAACAGTTTGCTTTTACGTGAGAAATAACACACTAGACGTGACAAGCTTGGATTTAGATACTAATAATTCACTACATTTTTATAACAGTTGTTTTTTGCTTACTGGCACTGCAAGATTTAGGTTTTCTTTTGGTAAGTAATGCAAGTTCGTCAATTTCAATAATATTTCCTATCTAAATCGGAATCCTAGGAATAGTGTTACACTACAAGTCTACAACCAAAAATCACATTGCTATATTAACACATCAACGGTGAGAAAGCATATTAGAGAACAGACTATGAACCTCGAATAGGTGAGCAAGCCTTAGAAGAACTTCCCCATTTTCCAACTCCTGAAGATATTCAGGATTAAACAGTGTGGTCAACTAATTAAACGCCTTTGACATATTTACAGAACACAATAACACTAACCTGGAGGGTGAGTAATGCAACGTTCTTTGGTAATGAGTATGACGGTTCAAACGCTGAGAATGTCGTCTTATGTGAATTAATCCAGTCATCTCCTTCCTACAAGCAAAATAGCTGATCTCACTTCACAAATCTTAAAGAAGTGAGGAGAGTAAATATGTTTGTTTCAAAGCAACCTGTTCTGTGAATGCCAGAAGCAGTGGAGAATATATTTCTTGACCAAATGTTCGACGCCATTTTGCACCATCTCCAGGTTTGTCTATCTGTACATAAAACTTCCCCTGTATCTGCAAAGCAACTCAAAGTAAAGCAAACTGTTTTACGCTCTAAAAAAGAGACAATTTGGTTCTAACCTTGGAAACAAGATCCGTCACATTTTCCATTTAAGGCAGATACTTTGCAATTTGCAACATGAACGACTAAAATTGAAATGAGAACTTAGGCTTACCGTTAATCCTTTGCATCCATCAGGGAGACAGACTGTTTCATTAAGAACCTCGCCAACACCTCTAATGTCATCATGAAGCATTCGCCTACACGAATGAATAAAAAAAGAAGGTCAAACACATGAAAAACAACATATGTTAGTCTTGGTTATATTTTATAGAGAAAATTAGTCAACAGACCGATGAAGCATCAACTCGATCTGGCCGTTCTCTAAGCTGGACCCGCCTACAGCGCGATCCACCAACACCGATAGCTCTGAGGTTTGATCTTGCATGTATATCCCGAGATTTATCTGGAAGACAAGAATACGTTAAAATGCAGATATAATGCGGTTCATTCGAGTACAAATACTAAAAGACCTTAGCATATTACGAGAAGGAATCTCAGATGGATTTGATGCCTTACAGGATAATAATTGCCAGCAACTGGTTGGTACACTTGCAAATCCCAATCTGTTCTGAAGTCCCGAATCTGCAAGTAAATATAACAAAGTATGTTACAATGAAAACGATACAATTGTTACAAAAATAAAGATTAACACTACACACAAAAAGTTTGCATCTATACCCGTTTGATGAAGTCACGACCATTGGAGTCTGTGTAAAATGTTCCATTTGTCTTCATGGTGGTTGTAAGTTTAGTGATTACCTCCTTGCTAATACCGTCATCAGCTGGTATAGGCCCAACCTAGATAGCAGGAAATGATAAGACTGAAATTGTCTTCATCAGTTTAACAGGAAGATAAAGAGAGATCAGCTTACAGTGAACTCAATTTCAGCATGGTCTTTTCCCTTGTACACTCTGGTAATCTGCAAATCAACAAACTCATCACAAGGTGGATGAAGCAGTTATAGCTTCTGTAATGTAATTAAACTGTTTGAGAACAATAAATACTTGCAAGAGAAAATGACCTGTGAAATCCAAGAGTTAAACTCCTGGTGCACTTCGTCAAACAAAGGCCCCCGAACAACAGTCAATTGAGCCTGAGTCAGGCAAGACAATTAGTTTTTTTTTCTATTTTCACATATGGTCAGGAAATAAGGTTATAGATGCGATATGTATTACCTCTCCTTCGGATTTAATTGGACGTGCACCATCTGGTCGAAAAACGTAAGCTCCAGAAGCCTTATAAGTATATGAGAACGGTTCAAAGCACGACAAAAGAAGATAGCTTAGTAGATAAGGTTGCATCTGTTAAGAGGGCTGAGCTACCTGTGGATCCTTGTCAGTTCCATTGCTTCCAATGTAGTAAGCATATGATTGTTCTGCAGTAACCTTCAAATTTACCCCAAAACAATATCAGACGATGTTTACATACTCAAATGGAAAAGTAGGCAAGTTTAGATTAAATAAAAGGTACACCTGATTAGTGGTACTTAAATGACGCTTCATTTTCACTCCCTCTTCCGAATAGAGTAACTTTAGATTTCCTTGGCCAACTTCTACATTTTGATTCATGCTTCTAGAAGAAACATATGATGCAGATAGTCCACGCGCTTGAATCAAATCAGAAAACGAAGATGCAAGTAAATACAAAACGTCCATTGGCATCAGTGAGTTACCAATTGTCATAGCTAGTGGAGCCAGAACACATGAAGTTGTATTTTAAGATCCTACCATTCATACATTAATTTACCACCCAGTATTACACATTTTGGAACATAGCTTACCTGTTCGTCCAGTGTCGGAGATGACATACGAGCTGAACCCAAGAGGTGGTACTGAAGCTGTAAATGCAAGAACATGTTTTGCAGTATCCTTTGGTGATCTTCCGAGATACGCTTTGACATAGTCATTTCTTATTTTCAATGTGATGTCTGAAAGAGGTAGAAGCTGAGACACGACTTCTTTCCCAGATGAATCTTTCACGATAACATTTTCAGAAGACACCTAAAAGAAATTATCATGTACAGTTGGTTAAATGCTGGAATGAGTGGGAGATAATATTGGATTATAAACAACAATACAAGTGGGAGCTGCACTGGTCATCCAAGGAGATTAAAAGATACATACAGGAACTCGGACAACTTCCTCTCGTTTCCATCCTAGAGAATTGTAAGCAACAACCACCTACAAGGAGAGCTTAATGTGAGCATAAGATGGAACAACTAACCAAGAGGTCCAAAACTTCATGGACTGAAAGTAAGCCTGTTTGAAAATCTTACCAGGCTTTTCCCGCTGGACAAACGAGCTTCAGATGCAGGACAGTAACTGATATTAAGCAGGGGACACTGCCAATATGAAGCACAATACAAGAATCAGCTTAACCCACTAGAATACAATACTCTTTGGAACTTGAGTCATTACAGTGTTGTGAAAATGCTATAAAGCAACTTATTCTAAAAATTATGTTGCCTAAAGCAACAGCATCTTATGTGGAAGTGATAATAATAACCACTCAAATTTTATCTCAACCTTTTCCGAACTCTTATAAAACGGCCAGAGAATCATTGGAATCCTAGGAAAATCTTAAACAAGCACATTACCTGCTGAAATTTTGTGCTGGGATTCTTCTCTTCAGTACTTGATTTTGCTGCTGATAAAAAGGAAAGGGAAGAGGCAACCAACTTCTGAGCCTAGTAAATTATGATCATAGAGAAATTGTTAAAGAGCTGCACTAGATAGAAAAAAAAAAGTTTTCCTAAAGAAACACATAAGATGCTTAATAAAAAAAGCACCTGAAGGTAACCCATTGAGAGTCTAAGAGCATAATCTGCAGCTACATGCTGTCTTTGTGTACCACTAACTGCATCATGGTGTTGAGCAATTGCCAAAGCATCAGCTAGCATATCGGTTGTTGGTCCTGAACTGCTCCTACCTCTCAAGAATTCCAATTGTCGAGCCGCCTTTATGAAAACAGGCAACACTATGTAAGAATGGAGCCAAAAAAAAAAAAAACCAAAAGTCTTATCAATTTTAGAAAAATATCAGGCCATACCAGATAGTAACCACTTAAATCCCTCACGTATCTCTTAAAGGCTGGCCTGCTCGTAAAGTAACCTGTCCAGTATGCATTAGGTTTGTCCGCATAACTGGCACAGACACATGTGTCATTCATCTAATCAACACGTATTTGCATAATTGCATATATAGAAAGTAGAACCCAAGCTATCAAACTCACGGGAAGAAATCATCAGTCTTTAGAGGCCAGGATTCGTTTGCAGCATATTTCGCATCGGTGTAGATAGATGGTGACGAATACAGAACATTGACACGCCCATCCTGGATTGTGCAAACGACAAGGGAATAAAGATTGGGATCTCTTTTACCTTGAAACTAATGAAATCCAACTGATATGAATTCGCTAGTATAAAAATCCAGTGTACCTTGTTAACATAATGAATAAACTTGTCCATCTGTCGAAACCATGAATATGCATACTGGTAACGGAAGTCAGTTCCCATTAACCACATGATATGGTTTGTCCTGGTCACATTGACCTTGACAAGAGAAATCCAAGTAAAACTTCTTGTATATTTGATGATTTCAAGAGAAAAGTTAAATGAGCTTTACCTGTGCGAGGGCTGCAGCTACAAAGTCGTTGACTCGCTCTTGAACATTGTAGTCAAAAAGGAGAGGATCATCCTAAATTTCAAGATTCTTTATCAGTGCACATTCAAGCAAAGTTCAAACACAGCACACTGCACATCAAATTCGACTGCTTTGACCTGGATTGGAGCTGATACATCATTTACTTCAAATGTGAAACCATTTGGAGGGTCATAATGTTTTGGGAATACACCGGTGAATATCTACAAGTAACATGAAATAGGAGTGAGACAAAGCCAGCTTAAAAATGGAAACAACAGAACTGTGATGTGAGCTCTAATGGTTTTAACCTGTGAAGATGAGCCTAGTGACTTGGAACCTTGCCAAACAACCTCAAGTGTCTTCTCACTTAACCTCTTCGCACGATCTTGATAGTCAATTCTAGCGAAAAACAGCGAGTCAAAGCCTAGCTGTGGAAGAAAACAAAGGGTTACGTCCAACAAAAATAACTTGAGTTTAATTTCTCTGTGAACCGAAAGGAACCAAACCATGAACAAATTATACCTCTGCACCAAGTAAGTAAGCTTGCACCGCAGAATGTCCAAAGGGATCGATTTGCCAACCGACTCTTGGAACCTGACCAAACTCTTTTTTGATAAACTGATGTCCTAGCGTCGTCTGATCAATCATGTCAATATAATGTGGAGTCGCCTCATCATGCATACACATTCCACCATTTCTGCAAAACCAGCGCATCAAGACAACTAAAAAAACACCAGATGTATACAAGAGACACAAAGAAGAAGAAGAAGAAAAAATGTGAGATCAATCAATCAAACGCACATGAACTCCAGTTGACCAGAGTCAACAAGCTCCTTCACCTTAACCTTCTTGGCATTGCTTTGCTGCCTCCACCATCTTTCAAAGAATGCCTAAACCAATAGTCAAACCAAAACTAATCTTCATCAGGCAAGAACAAAAAAAAAAAAAAAAAAAAAACTCCGTTTTAGTGTATCTGAGAATCTTACCATCTCAACATAAATGAACTTTCTATTTTGATCATCCAGCAATGAAGCGATTACGGAGTCCAATACATTCTGAACACAAGCTCCCTGTTCAATCAAAATTAATCCCTAAAAATTCGCAGAATCCGATTCTTCTTCTTCTTCTTCCATGGAAATAGAAAGAGAGGGGATGTGAAAAGAGTACCCTAATGGAGTTATTGGCGCCGACGTAGTACTGGTCAACGGTCTTAAGCCAGCCGACGTCGTCGTGTGAGTGAGGAACCAAGTGAACATTGATTTTCTCAGGGACGATTCTCGGTGTTGTGTTGTACTCTATGTACTCGGAGTTAACGCCGCCGATTACAATCGTCGCCAGAAACAGAGAGAGATAAAAGGAGATGAAACATTTGACCGCCATAGATAGCTCTCAGGAGGGAAGTAGAAGTAGGAGAAGAAGACTGAGAGAGAGAGAGAGAGAGAGAGAGAGAGAGAGAGGAGCGTGAAGATCAATGTGTAGACAAGTGTCTTTTGTAAAGGACGAAGAAGAGAGACGCGCGTGAAGAATCAAAAGTGACATTGTTTACTCAGTAATCTCGTCACTATCATCATCACTCTTCTTCTTCTGATAATTTAATTTAATTTTTGTCTTAAACTTATTGTATTAGTAGTTTTATTGAGAGACTTATCCACTTCCTACCAATAAGAGACAATATCAAAATTTAATTTCAATAATCTGTCAGATCACTGCTAAGTTGCTTGTTGGAGAAGTGATAAAATGGTCCATGTAGTTTTGTATCGATAACGAATTATTGCAAGCCAAATCGAATGATTGCGGATGATTATTTTCCCCAAAACAAATCGAATGATGAATTATTTAATTTTCTATAATCGAATTTAAGGCAAAATACTAGAATGCAATACAAATTACTAGTTGGACAGACCACATTAAAATAGATAAGCGAAAGAGAAGCGACACGAAAGGCGATTTGGGGGCTCTCTTCTGCGATCATGTCCCATGATCTCTTCGTTTTCATTTCTTCTTAATCCGTCCAGATTCTCTCTTCCGATTGAGATCCATCGTCCGGAGACTACTCTGATTTCAGATCGATCCACCGTTTGGAGAACATCTCGACGGTTTCGTGACGGTTTCTGTTGATTGAAAAGGCGATCGTTGATATCTCCGCCTCCGATCAATCGATGGTTTCCGATGATGAGTCTATGAGTAGACAATCACGACGATCATGGAGAACGAAAAGGCGATTGAAGTGTTGACGGTTTCTAGGCGAAAAGACGGTTTGAAAAAGCGTCCGATGATCTCTATGCCGCCTCCGATCAATCAATGTCTTCTTCTTCTCTTGCTAGTGGGGGAGAGTGTGAAGGGGTTTGCCCCAATGTTCGTGTATCATGGGAATCCGAATCCCATCCAATCATCTTCACGGACGGATCCAACACACACCCAACTGGTAAGAGACGTTTTCTCTCACGATAGGAAATCCTTTCGTTCCCGTTGTTCCCGGCTTTGCGACTGGAAATCCTGTTGTTTCCCATGGTTTATTGGTGTGTGTCAGATTTCTGGTATCACCCCAATTAAACCGGATATCTCCGTGAAGGGTTTTGAGATTCTTCATGATGACCAACATTCCAGATCCAGTTTTGGTGAAGGGAATGGATGTAAAATCCAGAAAATATTCTGGAGACTTGGTCGGCAGATATGGGATCCCGGGATAGTAGTTTTATGGAAAAATCTACATAATGAAAAGATGATATCCGTTTATTTCTGGTTTTTGGAATTTGACGTGACGGGTTTTAAAACCAGAGGTAGAGGGTTAGGTTTAAGTTTAGATGAAGAATCTTTTGCATTTTATACTTCGATACAATATCTTTGGTATCGAATTGTAAACTGTCGCTGGTACTCATGGATGCGTCGATGGTCCAGTAGCGAAGATGTATTCTCTTTGTGGTATGGCGACGTTCTTAGAGTCGTTGAAAATTGGATATCCCAATCTTTATTTCTGATGGAAGAATCCATATTCTGGATTCTACACAGATTATCAATAGACCCAGATTGGGAGATGGCCAATGTAATACAACAAAGGACACTGGTATTTACGATGGGACAAAGTGTAAAGCTCCCAAGGAAACTAACAGAGTTTCAACTCTGTTATTCACGAAGACCCCTCCAACAACAACATCTTCCAATTTTACTTCATTTGATCATATTATTGTTATCTCATCTTTTATTTATGTATGTTGTTTTTATTTTATGTATTTTTTCTTGTAATTTTACTTTCATTTTAATATTAATATAAGCAGATGTTAAAAAAAAAATTACTAGTTGGACTGAGCCCCAACTCAAAGCGATTAAAAGCCTATTCTTGATTCAAACCTTTTGGTCGGTCCAATGCTTACACTGTATAAACTTGAACCATTTGTATTTCCTTATAACATAGGAAGATTCACAATTTAGTGACATATTTGAGATGTCACTAATGTAATTGCTTTGCATATACACTGGAGTCAATGTTTTTATACAAGGATAACCCATATTAGAAAAAAATTGCACCGAAGATCGAACTCAACTTGCTCAACCAATTGAACTATATTATCGATTCCTTTAGTATGAAGTATGAAAATATGAAAATGAGTCAATCTGTCATTTAATCTCATCCTTAAACAGTTTATAAACACATCCTCCCCCAAAAAAAAGAAAGGCAAAAATCAAAAATGGGAAGTGAATGATGATGATTTGTTTCATGACCTCTCAAAGAGACCTTTCACATAAACCATACCTTTCTCACTAAGTTGTAGCTCCTTCCTCATTTCTTCAACTTGTACATCATCTCCTTGAACCACAATCTCATTCAATCTCCCTTTTTCTTCCACCATCATCTTCACCTTTATCTCCTCTTTCCTCGACGCCTTTTTCCAGTAATACACTCCTCTGCAATTTACACCCAATATCACCAATCCGTTCACGAAAAGTATTAGTTTTAGAGACAACTAAAGAGCAAGAGAGAGAGCAGCTTACGCGAGTGGACTGAGAATGGTAATGAAGAACCAATTGTTTCCAACATCAGGCACTGTAATGGTAAGGACAAGACCCACACTTGCTAAGCTTATACATGTACAGAAAGTGAGCAGAGCAGCTTGTCCTCTACTTGGAACCATTTTCCCTTCAAACCTTTAAATTTTTTTCAGAATCTAACAACAATGTCAGTAATTAAACCAAAAAAAAAAAACCCATTTGAAAATTCGAATTTTTTACTTTTTAAAAATTAGCTTACGTGATTGTTTCTCCTCGATCAGTAATGTTGAAATTCTTCCTTGTGAAGAAGGAGAGAATCTCTCCAGCAACTTGCTTTGGTTCCTTCTTGATTCCTTCGCTAACAACGAACGTCTTTCTCACTATCTGCAAACAATCCCCCAACATTGAATTCGAGTTTCAGTAATTGAGAAAATGGAAGTGAAAAGTTCGAACCTTTGATTTAACAGAGCGTTTGATGAGAGACCAAAGACCTGGAACTGAAATAACGAACAAGCCCAAAGACGTGTAGTAGCTAGCCAACGAATAACCACCACCGGTCTCCGCCATTAACAGTAAACAATTAGGATTTTGTTCCCACCACTGATGAATCTGAATCGCCGATGAAGAAACAGCGGAGAGAGGCTCCGCAACCATGGCGGTGACGGCGGAGACTCTGTTCCGCTTCGTTTCCCATTCCCGTCTCCGACGTGGGAGAAGCCCTTTGATTACCACATCTCTTGAAGTGACCCATGGACAAGACAAGGCAGAAAACAGCTTCGTCGCCATTATTCGAAAAGAGAAAGCTTTTTTTTTCTATGGCTAAGAAAGATAAAAAAAAGCTTAAGCTTTTACAAGATCGTGTGTGTGTAAATGAGTCTATCCAAAATCGAGTGGTTCTCATTTTTTTCTCAATTTGTTTTTTTTTTTTTTTTTTCAAAGTTCAAAACGGATTTTGATTTATGACGTTGCATTAACTCTATTTCTCTGAAAGAATCACACAATCTCTGGTTTTTTTCTCATTAATTTCTAGTTTCAACAGTAATGATTTTTCTCTTTTTCTTCGTGAGGTCGAGATCTGTAAGGTAAGATAAATGAGACCCCCACCACACACCATCTCATTTACGACTTCACCAATCTACAGAAGAAAAGTCTTTATCATTAGATCTTTCCTCCCGACATAAAATCAGACACAAACATGATTTTGATTTTTTGGCAATCTGTTCAAAAGACTGTTTATATAGTTCTGTGTGCCCACAAAGGTTTTAGCAAAACTAGGGACAGTTAATTAATAAATGAAGAAAAAACAGAGTATTGAGTCAAATTTGCATTTAAGTAACTGAGAAAGCAAGAATCTTATTAGAGACAAATTTCACAACCAATTGGAATTGGAATCTTAGATCAAATTTGTTGGACCAACTTCTCTTTGGCAATAAAGGCTATAAAGCATAGGTAGGTTGAAGCTAAAGGTCAATTTTTTTCCCCAAAATTGCTACTTTATAGGAAAAGTAACTCCGAATTATTTGGTCCAAACATAATAAGTAGAAACAGAGAGTTATCATCTTCTGCTTGTTCAACAGTTGGAATCTTTTGATCCAGATCAACTTGGTCTGGTCAAAACTTACCCAAAATTATGGCATTTTGTAGAGATTGTAACAATGTAAAGAAATGGATTTGTAACAACAAACAAAAGATCACACAACAGTCCACTCTTTGCTTCCTTTATATCATCAATAAATAGTGTTTTTACAAAGTTATATTTTCTGCACTCATTGTCAAAAAAAAATTGCTGAAAATAACCCTCCAAAGGAAGTAAAAAGAGAAAAATAAAAAACAAACGAATAATAATAAGCTCAGCTGTTCTTTATACACTTAACACAAAACAGCTGAATCAGTCTCTTTCTTCTTCCTCCTCTTAAGTTCTCTGATTAGTTTTTGTCACAGAGAACTTATATATGAATATATATTTCTATATATATGTAAAAAGATGGTTCCTTTTATTTTTAATCACTTGGATGCTTTAAAAAGCTGACTTCCAAGAGTGACAGTAGGAGTACCTTCACCCATTACTGTAGTTAAGCTCACTTCCTTGTCCAATATCCTCTCCAACTCTGTCACAACATGACTCATCGTTGGTCTCTTCTCACTTGAAACATCAACACATCTCAGTGTCAGTGTAATAACCTCCTCCACTCCTTCTGCTGTGTACGTACCGCCTAGTCTCTCATCGATCATAGAGGGTATATCAGCGTAATCCGTTATATTTTGCATCTGCAACTCCAATGGATACGAGTGAGATTTCAAAATAGAGCTCATTGGCAACATTAAAACCGGTTTTGAGTGTGATTACATACCCATTCGACTAGAGTTTGTGCTGAGCTTGAAGGGGATGGTTCTGCTGCTTCTCTTCCACTTACTAGTTCCAAGAGGAATACCCCAAAAGCATAGACATCACTCTTCTCTGAGAATCTTCTGAATTCTTGAACCCTGCAAAAAGGGGAAACTTTTAAGGAATTTGGATGCAGAAAAACAAACAAATGTGAGCTTCAAAGGCAAAGGAGTTTCAAGTACTCTGGGGAGAGGAAGATCTGGTCTGCAGAGACGTGAGACGATGTGCCAACATCCTCCCTTCCCAAGAAATTACGAACTCCTGCATCTGCAACCTTAGCAATGAAATTTTCATCTACAAGAACATTAGCGGTCTTGAAGTCCTTGTGTATCAATCGAGGACTCAGGGAGTGAAGATGTGCCAAGCCTAGAGATAACAATATACAAGATCAAGACACAAGACTTCTTATTGTTCTAGAGATGCTTCAGTGAGCTAAAGATTAATTACCTTTAGCAGCTCCTATAGATATTGCAAGCCTATTTCTGAATTCTAGCCTATTTCCAGGTACTTTACCACCAGCACCTAATCGAAGATAAGACCCAAATGATGAGTGCATTGTCCAAAACTCTGTTATGATCAAACTGATTTAAGCGGATAGCATTAATTCTCTATCAAGGACAGAGAGTTACCGTACAGGTGACTGGAAACACTTCCATTAGGAACATACTCGTAGACAAGAAACTGTGTGTGGCTTTCTTGGCAATAACCCAAAAGAGTGACGAGATTACGGTGATGGATGGATGATAGATAACGAACCTGAAAAAAAACCATTTTTACAAGAATCTTGTAAGCCTCACTTAGTTCTAGATCATAAGCAAACATCTGAACATGAACAAGGATTGTTGTAACAAGACCTCGTTAACGAATTCTTGAGTAGGCAAACCGGCTCTTTTCTTGATTGCCACAAGAACACCGTCTTGAAGCAAACCTTTGTAAACCTCTCCAAATTTGCCAATACCAATAAGGCTTTTATTGGTGAAACTCTTGGTGGCCTGAGCAAGTTCCTCCATTTCAAACCTTCTAGCTTCTCTCATTGACAGCTCAATTGCAACATTTCTTCCTTCTGAAACACATTCACAAATTAGCAAAAGTCTAAATCAAGAGCGAGAGAGAGAGAGAGAGAAGAAGAAGTAATTGGTTTTCTTTTATGGGATTAATGATTTATATACCTTGAGTTGATGGATCAGAAGAGCCAGTCTCAGAAGTTCTTGACAAGTTCTTGCGACGAAAGATGCAAAACCACAGGAGAAAAACCAACAGAGCAATGAATGCAAGAGCTCCTACAGCAGCTCCAATGGCTGCTGCAAGATGTATTGACATTTGGAAACAAAACAGCCTCCTCTCTCTCTTTCTCTCTATTTCTTTTCTCAGCGATGCTCCAAGCTACTACCATGCGATAACCCTGAAGAAAAAAAAATAGAAGAATGTCGGCGAGAGTTTGACAGAGAAAGATTAAAAGAGGAAGAGAGGAAGAAGAAAAGACAAAAACTAAAAGCAAACAAAGCTTGTGTGGATATACATACATACATCTTCTTTTTTGATGAGAGGTGAAAAAAATAAAAAAAGGTTTCAACTTGTAAAAAAAAAAAATTGAATAGGATTCTTCAAAATCAATCAATCAACATGCAGTAAATAATGATTTCAGAATAGGGAGAGAAATTTCATTAAAAACCTTGACAGATCTCCAGGAAATCTCAACTTCATCGGCGAATAAATATCATAATATCCAGAATCGATGGCGTGATTCCCCACATTTTTTCCCCCAACAACATTCAATGAGAGTGGAGAAAATTCCTTAATCAGCAGATTCAAGAATCAAAATTGAGTTTTTTTAGAAAAAAAGAAAATGGAAACCGAAGAAAACCAGAAGATTTGGTGTGAAAAAGGAAAGGGGATTTCAAGGCTTGAAACATCAAATCATCGCCGTAGTTTCTAGAACTCGAAGGTAAAGGGAAGAATGAGAAGGAGAAGAAGAAGAAATCAAGTCTTGTGTCGGAACGCAGACAATGCCGACAGAAAGTGACATCGCGCAGACAACAACTCTCTTTCTCTCTCTCTCTTAAGACAGGAATTTACTTACTGAGAATCAACAACAACAACAACAACACCAACGAGAATCAAACTATTTACTACCGTTTTTTTTTTTTTTTTCAGTTTAAGTGATGACTTTGGAATTGACATTTACAGAGTTTTTACTATTGTCCAACCACCAAACCCATTGTTTAATTTGAGGGAAAGAGGAATAAAAAAAAGAGAACCTTTGAAGACAGGAGAAAGCAAGTGGGTCACTTCGCCAGTTTGCAGTTACAGCGAAAGGAATTTTTTTTTCTTATAAAGAAAGAATGAAGAAACTAAAACCGCCGTGGAACGCAGTTTACGCCGCCGCAAAATCTAAAGAGACGAACACACCACTCTGTCTCAGCCTTCTCCTCTTTTATTTACTCCGCAAATCTCTCTGTTTCTTTTTCCTTTTTTCGCATGTTTTGTTTCCTTTAAATGGCATATGTTTATTCCTCTGATTAATAAATGAATTTGAAATTTTACTTGAATGTTAAGTCAAAAAAAAAAAAAAAAAAAAAAAGTTAACGTGAATGTCAGTAACTTTCTTTTCCAGCTAAAATTAATAAGCAACCAATAACAGATGTGAATTTATGACCTACATAATTCTAGAGTAAGTTTTAGACTTTATATTTTTCTACCAATTATCTAATTATATGGAATTATTGTGTTCGAACAAGATTTTTGAACAATGTCGGATAGCTTTATGCGTCGGCTACGAGACTGGAATTGCGGGTGAGAGCATAGGGTAAGAGTTTTGTCATGGAGGTCTCGAGAGAGAGGATATGCTTATTGGTGTTTGACAAAAAAGGTATGCTTACTGTGAGTTGATCGTATGATTCTTTAGGAGATCAAATCTCTACTATGTTGTTTGGTACCAAAAACAAAAAAAAGTAAGTGTGTCCTAAACGAAAAGATATATAATGTTAGGTCGGAGAAGTAACTTCTCCGACTTCCACTTTGTAAAAATAGTGATATTTTCAATTTAGTATGAAAAAGGTGATTTTTCTTTAAAAAAAAAATTTCTTGAGTATTAAAACAAAGAGAGTTCAACACTTATTTGTAATCATCATAATAATTGAAATATAAATGTACATATACTTTTTACAATTGTTGTTTTACCTTTTTTTTGTTTTTTGTGTTTTTTTTTGGGCAACTAACAATTGTTGTTTTAACTAGTATTTCATATTTGTTGTTGCTTTAGTATATAGGGGAATTTGAACATTAGCTAGAAACCAAAAAAAGAAAATTTGGACATAAACCAAATTAAATATTTAACCATGTTATTAATGACGAATAGATATCCAGCGAACAAATATTCTTTAGATAAAAAATTCAACAAACTCACTTTTACGAAATAAATAATTAGGAGTAGGACCACATTCTACATCTGACAGAGTAAAAGGTGGGGTCAGAGGGACCCACAAGCCAGCTGTATAGACATTTGCTTCTACTCTTTTATACCCGTTAGTTACTGACGCCAACATTTCAACTCACATTTCCACGATCTGCGTTTTGCGTTTCTCTATGTACATATCATTCTACGTTTAACGTTTCTCTTGACTTTTATAATTCCTCTCCCTTCTTTCTCTATTTCCCCCAATTTAAAAGAAAAAAATTGAAATTTTGAATGGAGACCAATGATTGAAGCGGCGGTCGTGGTCATCATGAATAAATCATACAAATTAAAAATGATTGAAAAGTGACTGAAAAAACAAACCAATCATAGTCTACACCAACCGCCTATCCATTTTAAAGGCCCATTTAAGGTCCAATAAGTTACTCCGTATGAACCATATGGGCCATTCATTCTACGGACTGACTTCTTGAGTTTTCTTGCCAATTTCTTGGGCTCAGCCAAGATTTCGGGTTAATTGGTAGTTCTATCGGTTTATCGGCTCAGCAAATAACTTCATCCTATACGTAGCTTGATTTAGACAAATCATGTAATCAACTACTCTATTTTTATTATCATTTGGATCAAATTTATACTTTCTATGTTATGTAATAAGTGGGGTTTTAGAAGAAAAAAATTTGTTTATTAACAAATGGTGTTATGAGCAACGTATAAATTAATTGTATTTTTGTTTTTAATTGCTGCATAATAATGTTTTTTTATTAGTTGAATTGTGTTGGAATTAATGATAAAATATGTTTTGTTTTGAAATTTGAAAAAGTTTAATGATTTCTTAATGCATAAACTTAAAACCCACTTATTGGAAAACAATGGGAATAGATAATAGACAAATAGTGTCTAGATAATAGAGAAAAATGGAGAAAGCCACATTCGATATATATAAGTGGAACGTTTGGTTACATGGTCGTCAGTCGTCAACGTCACTAGTATGGAAAATACTCGTTGATAAATTGTTAGTTGATCTCGAAAATCTTAGCTCCCTTTGTCCTACATCCTACATGTGTAAATTTATTTAAACAAACAACTTCATCCTACATGTAGCTTAGATCATTTTAAATTAGAAATAAAAGTGTACGTTTTCCTTTATAAAACGAAACATCTTTTTCACTTGCAAAGGATTTGGTGTTTCACACATTTTTTTTCTTCTTGTTTTGCAACACATCCATTCTATCTATTTATGAATTTTCAAAAAGCATCCTTTATTTTTTCTATTTATTGCTTCCTCTGTTTTTCAGTTTTCCTTAGCTTTCCGACCAAGTCATGTGATCTTTTACTAACTTCCACACTGAAAAACAACACATCGGTGTTCTATACTTGTTCATGTGTTTTTTTTGACTAACCATCTCATTTTATAAAGAGCTCTATCCAGCCGTCTGATTCATCATTTGTTTTATTCAAGTATTATATATCAATAAATCACGATTAAAATTGGTAACACTGTTTTCGAAATTGGAGGAAATAGTAGTTTTTAAAAGAAAATGAGAAACGTGAAGTAGAGAGACAGGTGGGTTATTAGTATTAAAGAAAGAAAGGGAAATGAATGCTCCTTCGTCAGCTCTTAAATTTGTCCCCGGAAAAATCTCAAGCTTATAGGATCCATTGTCTTAGATGTTAATGCTATCTGAAACAACCAAACAACATACAAGGACAAGATTTAAGGTAGTAGTAATCACTCACAAATCAATGGAACTGAGATCAAGAACCCTTGCACAACAGAAAGGGCACTGGCTTGGAACATTTTACACAACCAAGTAGTCTGCTCAATATGCTGCTGCTGCATGCTCCATTAACGAGCTCTCTAGTCTAACATTTGCATACACAACCAACAGACCATGATTCTCTTTTGCCTTTTGAAGTATGAAAGAACAACAGATACAACAACGAGACAGCAATTTGAAGTATCTTCAAATTCTCTCCACAGCGTCAAGCTCAGTTTTCGCGATGAGGTTAATGGCATATTCTCTATCTCTAGATACTGAATCTCCCTCTTCTGTGATCTGATTTGGTTATCTTATTACCTCTTTGCATTGTCTACTCATTTATTTCTCATGTGAACAGAACAATTTACCTTGATGCTAATCCTTCTTGTAAAGAAAAATAGCTGTAGCATATCGAGAGTATTGTTTCTTCGAACTCTTTTCTTTACCAATCATCATAAGTTCATAACTAAAAGAATTAGGAGAATAGCAAATAATAAGACTTCTGGATTAAATCCTTCAAGTACTCAATTCTACTGCAATCCACCAAGTTGCAACTATCCAAGATGTTACAGAAGTATCAAGCATCCCTAAAAAACTTCAATGAGAAACATACTGGGATTCAGAAACTGCAAAAAAAAGAAAAAAGTATTATAGATAGAACGGCCAAAGCTATCCTTACCAAAAGGATGCAATCATCCATCAACCTAGAGTTGATGCTTAGCGTCTGAGCCATTCTCTGAAACATGACTGCATTTTCTCACGGCTTCCAGCATTTGAGATATTCACTGTAGGAATAATCTTATCTGGTCTTAAAAACTGCGTGAAAACGAAATCAGTTAACGCTAAAAGAAGTGCAAATCTTATCCAGGAGAGAGACGGATAGATAAATAACAACATTCCAGGTACGCACTTGAACAAACTCACGAAGTTCTGTGAAGCTTGAATGCTCACTATATGGAACCCCTACAAACATAAATAGTTACAGACAATAAGACAAATCGGCCTTCACGACTCATAAAGATACTTATAGCTATGTGCATAGTATATCATTTGTAGTTCATAGAGAATGTGCCTTAAACTCACCATAAATAGTAATTTTCCCCTTCACAATTGGTTTTATCAGATCAAGGTGTTCACCTATCTTCTCCGAGTAAGTCCAACCTGAAAACGAAGGAAGCAAAACTTTTCATACCAATAGTTTTAAACCAAAAACTTAAAAAAAAAGAAGCAAAAATTCACCTGTAGGCCTAAATGCCAAAACTGCTCCATATTGTTCTCTATAAACCTTCAAGTGTTCATCGAGCCTCTTCAGAGAAATTATCAGAACAAAGATAAAATCATGAGAGGTTGACATGGAAACGATATAAGATTACTTGAGATAAGCATCTTGGTTATTAAAGATATACTTCAACTCTCAATGATGACATAGGCAGAACATGAAGACATGTGGCTTTCCCATCCGTAGAAAGATTATTCGAAATATCATCCCAACCAAAAGATTGCAGTATCCGTCTTCTTGAAGCATTTGCAAAGATCTTAATCTGGAAACCCCACGAGGTTAGAACTTAGAAGTCCAAAAACAATGGCGAAAAGGTAAGAGAATGGCCAGCAATTATACCCCAAGTGCTTTGGCAATAGCTAGATAAACACATTCTTTTCCAATGCTATAAGAACCAACCACAATCAGAGTCCTTGGTTGCTTCCTGAGGAACTCCTTTGTGATTCTCACAACATAACTTAATACGTCTTCTTTAGAGGGGAATCTGACCAAAAACATATAACAGGTAAGAGATCAAACTTTAGAGCATGCTTCCTAAAATGTCAAATCCATCATAAGTACTTTTATTTGAAAATCCTTCCTCTCACCTGTATCTCGGATTGCAATAAGTTGTATCCAAATACAACACATGAACTCGTTGGTAAAGGAGGAGAGGATGAGTTTGCATCTGTTTACAAGCCCTGAAATCTCCGGTATGCAGATAACATGTCCCATCTAAGAGACGAAAGTGAATAAGAGCAGCACCCGGACAATGATTAGCTTCAATTAAAGTGACTTTGATCCCATTAATAGTGTATTCCACGTCTATCTCCAATGGATGGATAAACCTACACACAAAGAATCACCACACAGAAAACGAAAATACACAACTTTGAAGAATGTCTAAGAAAATAAAATGACATTAGCAAAGACCTTACGAAGGATTGACAGAGAGACTAAGTCTGAGAAGACGACTAGTGAGAGAGGAGCAGTAAATGGGACCATGAGACCAAGCTTTAGTGAGACCAATGTAATGATCAGCGTGAAAGTGAGTAAGGAAATAAGCAGAACATCCTTGAACACAGCCATAGCGAAAGGCATCCACAGTAAACGGTGTTCCTGCAGATAAATGGCGCAAAAATTGGCAAACAGAGAAGCAGATTTGGGCAAATGAATGCGAAGAAGAAGAGTAAGACCTGGAAGTTTCTTATAAAAAGGGCACTGTCGAGGCGAGTCATTGGCCAATGGAGAGTTCCTAAGTCTCTTTCCGAGAGAAGTCGTCGTCTTTTTCGCCGACGACGATGAAGCAGGTGAAGTGGAAGGAGAAGGCTTTTGTAAACCCCAAATCTGAAACAAGTCCGTTTGTTTCGTCTTCTGCTTCGTTTCAGGAGAAATCTTTTGTAAACCCCAAATCTGAAACAAGTCCGCTTGTTTCATCTTCTTATTCTCAGGAGTAACCAAACAAGACCAATCAGAACCAGCCTTGTAGAATTCAGACGCAAAACCCTCTTCTTCTTCTTCTTCTTCTTCAACAACGTCGTCGTAGAAACTAAAACCCTCTTCTTCTTCGTCTTCAACATCGTCATTGAAACGAGAAACAAAACCTTCGTCGTCGTCTTCATCGGAAACATCCATTTTTCCAATTTTCTGAAATGTGAAAACGAAAGGTCAAAAGAGTCAAATTTTACCCGCCCGCCAAAGGGTGGCTTTTGGCCATTGAGTGTGTCGGCTAGAGAGAGAGAGAGAGAGAGAGAGAGAGTAAAAATGGTAAAAAGCCCAAACAAAACGTGAGGAGCAGCAAGAAGACAGATAAACAAAGAGGGCCCAACCACAACGTAATTTTATTATGATGGAAGTTGCCAATAGTTGATCGGATCTCAGCGTCATCGTCGTCTTCTTTCTTAACCCGTCACCGTCGTTGGAAATTCACTTTCTCGGCGATTGGGTCTTCCTTACGAAAAATCAAAACTTTTTGTTTCTTAGAAATTTCAATTAGGGAAAAAATTCCAATTTTTATTCTTCCTTTTACTTGACGCCATTTTGTTTTGGACTAAAGCTAAATCTGACCATTTTCAATTTCTTTAAAAAAAAAATAGTTTTTATTTTTTCGTTGGAAGAGGAGGACATGTAATCTGCTCTGCTGTTAGAATCAATCTGGATCTGAAGCTCTTTCTATCGTCTCCTCGCAGGTTTTGCCTCCTTAAATTATATGCTAATCGACGAAAAACCCTTTGTTTTGCCTCTCTCTTCTTTCGTTTTCCGGTTCTTTATTGCCGCATTTTTGTTTTATTTGATCTCTGTTTCGATAGAATCAACGATTAGAGAAACCCATGATTCGTTTCTTAATTTCCTTATCAAAGCTGAAAGCTTGAGTTTCTTCTCTCTCTCTCTTGCAATCTCCAATCAAATAGCCCTTCTGAGGTTTTCTCTTTATTGCCTTATCAAAGCTGCAAGCTTGTGCTTTCTTCTCTTGCAATCACCAATCAAATAGCCCTTCTGCTGCAGATTCAAAGACTAAGATCACATGAAGGCCTGAGTTAGTGATTTCCCTAAGTTTGCAGCTTTAGATGATCCCTAACTGAGCCGT